>JAJQJQ010000068.1:0-600000 GCA_028622995.1 Panagrolaimus kolymaensis
GAGCCTAAGCCTAAGCCTAAGCCTAAGCCTAAGCCTAAGCCTAAGCCTAAGCCTAAGCCTAAGCCTAAGCCTAAGCCTAAGCCTAAGCCTAAGCCTAAGCCTAAGCCTAAGCCTAAGCCTAAGCCTAAGCCTAAGCCTAAGCCTAAGCCTAAGCCTAAGCCTAAGCCTAAGCCTAAGCCTAAGCCTAAGCCTAAGCCTAAGCCTAAGCCTAAGCCTAAGCCTAAGCCTAAGCCTAAGCCTAAGCCTAAGCCTAAGCCTAAGCCTAAGCCTAAGCCTAAGCCTAAGCCTAAGCCTAAGCCTAAGCCTAAGCCTAAGCCTAAGCCTAAGCCTAAGCCTAAGCCTAAGCCTAAGCCTAAGCCTAAGCCTAAGCCTAAGCCTAAGCCTAAGCCTAAGCCTAAGCTAAGCCTAAGCCTAAGCCTAAGCCTAAGCCTAAGCCTAAGCCTAAGCCTAAGCCTAAGCCTAAGCCTAAGCCTAAGCCTAAGCCTAAGCCTAAGCTAAGCCTAAGCCTAAGCCTAAGCCTAAGCCTAAGCCTAAGCCTAAGCCTAAGCCTAAGCCTAAGCCTAAGCCTAAGCCTAAGCCTAAGCCTAAGCCCTAAGCCTAAGCCTAAGCCTAAGCCTAAGCCTAAGCCTAAGCCTAAGCCTAAGCCTAAGCCTAAGCCTAAGCCTAAGCCTAAGCCTAAGCCTAAGCCTAAGCCTAAGCCTAAGCCTAAGCCTAAGCCTAAGCCTAAGCCCCCCCTAAGCCTAAGCCTAAGCCTAAGCCTAAGCCTAAGCCTAAGCCTAAGCTAAGCCTAAGCCTAAGCCTAAGCCTAAGCCTAAGCCTAAGCCTAAGCCTAAGCCTAAGCCTAAGCCTAAGCCTAAGCCTAAGCCTAAGCCTAAGCCTAAGCCTAAGCCTAAGCCTAAGCCTAAGCCTAAGCCTAAGCCTAAGCCTAAGCCTAAGCCTAAGCCTAAGCCTAAGCCTAAGCCTAAGCCTAAGCCTAAGCCTAAGCCTAAGCCTAAGCCTAAGCTAAGCCTAAGCCTAAGCCTAAGCCTAAGCCTAAGCCTAAGCCTAAGCCTAAGCCTAAGCCTAAGCCTAAGCCTAAGCCTAAGCCTAAGCCTAAGCCTAAGCCTAAGCCTAAGCCTAAGCCTAAGCCTAAGCCTAAGCCTAAGCCTAAGCCTAAGCCTAAGCCTAAGCCTAAGCCTAAGCCTAAGCCTAAGCCTAAGCCTAAGCCTAAGCCTAAGCCTAAGCCTAAGCCTAAGCCTAAGCCTAAGCCTAAGCCTAAGCCTAAGCCTAAGCCTAAGCCTAAGCCTAAGCCTAAGCCTAAGCCTAAGCCTAAGCCTAAGCCTAAGCCTAAGCCTAAGCCTAAGCCTAAGCCTAAGCCTAAGCCTAAGCCTAAGCCTAAGCCTAAGCCTAAGCCTAAGCCTAAGCCTAAGCCTAAGCCTAAGCCTAAGCCTAAGCCTAAGCCTAAGCCTAAGCCTAAGCCTAAGCCTAAGCCTAAGCCTAAGCCTAAGCCTAAGCCTAAGCCTAAGCCTAAGCCTAAGCCTAAGCCTAAGCCTAAGCCTAAGCCTAAGCCTAAGCCTAAGCCTAAGCCTAAGCCTAAGCCTAAGCCTAAGCCTAAGCCTAAGCCTAAGCCTAAGCCTAAGCCTAAGCCTAAGCCTAAGCCTAAGCCTAAGCCTAAGCCTAAGCCTAAGCCTAAGCCTAAGCCTAAGCCTAAGCCTAAGCCTAAGCCTAAGCCTAAGCCTAAGCCTAAGCCTAAGCCTAGCCTAAGCCTAAGCCTAAGCCTAAGCCTAAGCCTAAGCCTAAGCCTAAGCCTAAGCCTAAGCCTAAGCCTAAGCCTAAGCCTAAGCCTAAGCCTAAGCCTAAGCCTAAGCCTAAGCCTAAGCCTAAGCCTAAGCCTAAGCCTAAGCCTAAGCCTAAGCCTAAGCCTAAGCCTAAGCCTAAGCCTAAGCCTAAGCCTAAGCCTAAGCCTAAGCCTAAGCCTAAGCCTAAGCCTAAGCCTAAGCCTAAGCCTAAGCCTAAGCCTAAGCCTAAGCCTAGCCTAAGCCTAAGCCTAAGCCTAAGCCTAAGCCTAAGCCTAAGCCTAAGCCTAAGCCTAAGCCTAAGCCTAAGCCTAAGCCTAAGCCTAAGCCTAAGCCTAAGCCTAAGCTAAGCCTAAGCCTAAGCCTAAGCCTAAGCCTAAGCCTAAGCCTAAGCCTAAGCCTAAGCCTAAGCCTAAGCCTAAGCCTAAGCCTAAGCCTAAGCCTAAGCCTAAGCCTAAGCCTAAGCCTAAGCCTAAGCCTAAGCCTAAGCCTAAGCCTAAGCCTAAGCCTAAGCTAAGCCTAAGCCTAAGCCTAAGCCTAAGCCTAAGCTAAGCCTAAGCCTAAGCCTAAGCCTAAGCCTAAGCCTAAGCCTAAGCCTAAGCCTAAGCCTAAGCCTAAGCCTAAGCCTAAGCCTAAGCCTAAGCCTAAGCCTAAGCCTAAGCCTAAGCCTAGCCTAAGCCTAAGCCTAAGCCTAAGCCTAAGCCTAAGCCTAAGCCTAAGCCTAAGCCTAAGCCTAAGCCTAAGCCTAAGCCTAAGCCTAAGCCTAAGCCTAAGCCTAAGCCTAAGCCTAAGCCTAAGCCTAAGCCTAAGCCTAAGCCTAAGCCTAAGCCTAAGCCTAAGCCTAAGCCCCTAAGCCTAAGCCTAAGCCTAAGCCTAAGCCTAAGCCTAAGCCTAAGCCTAAGCCTAAGCCTAAGCCTAAGCCTAAGCCTAAGCCTAAGCCTAAGCCTAAGCCTAAGCCTAAGCCTAAGCCTAAGCCTAAGCCTAAGCCTAAGCCTAAGCCTAAGCCTAAGCCTAAGCCTAAGCCTAAGCCTAAGCCTAAGCCTAAGCCTAAGCCTAAGCCTAAGCTAAGCCTAAGCCTAAGCTAAGCCTAAGCCTAAGCCTAAGCCTAAGCCTAAGCTAAGCCTAAGCCTAAGCCTAAGCCTAAGCCTAAGCCTAAGCCTAAGCCTAAGCCTAAGCCTAAGCCTAAGCCTAAGCCTAAGCCTAAGCCTAAGCCTAAGCCTAAGCTAAGCCTAAGCCTAAGCCTAAGCCTAAGCCTAAGCCTAAGCCTAAGCCTAAGCCTAAGCCTAAGCCTAAGCCTAAGCCTAAGCCTAAGCCTAAGCCTAAGCCTAAGCCTAAGCCTAAGCCTAAGCCTAAGCCTAAGCCTAAGCCTAAGCCTAAGCCTAAGCCTAAGCCTAAGCCTAAGCCTAAGCCTAAGCCTAAGCCTAAGCCTAAGCTAAGCCTAAGCCTAAGCCTAAGCCTAAGCCTAAGCCTAAGCCTAAGCCTAAGCCTAAGCCTAAGCTAAGCCTAAGCCTAAGCCTAAGCCTAAGCCTAAGCCTAAGCCTAAGCCTAAGCCTAAGCCTAAGCCTAAGCCTAAGCCTAAGCCTAAGCCTAAGCCTAAGCCTAAGCCTAAGCCTAAGCCTAAGCCTAAGCCTAAGCTAAGCCTAAGCCTAAGCCTAAGCCTAAGCCTAAGCCTAAGCCTAAGCCTAAGCCTAAGCCTAAGCCTAAGCCTAAGCTAAGCCTAAGCCTAAGCCTAAGCCTAAGCCTAAGCCTAAGCCTAAGCCTAAGCCTAAGCCTAAGCCTAGCCTAAGCCTAAGCCTAAGCCTAAGCCTAAGCCTAAGCCTAAGCCTAAGCCTAAGCCTAAGCCTAAGCCAAGCCTAAGCCTAAGCCTAAGCCTAAGCCTAAGCCTAAGCCTAAGCCTAAGCCTAAGCCTAAGCCTAAGCCTAAGCCTAAGCCTAAGCCTAAGCCTAAGCCTAAGCCTAAGCCTAAGCCTAAGCCTAAGCCTAAGCCTAAGCCTAAGCCTAAGCTAAGCCTAAGCCTAAGCCTAAGCCTAAGCCTAAGCCTAAGCCTAAGCCTAAGCCTAAGCCTAAGCCTAAGCCTAAGCCTAAGCCTAAGCCTAAGCCTAAGCCTAAGCCTAAGCCTAAGCCTAAGCTAAGCCTAAGCCTAAGCCTAAGCCTAAGCCTAAGCCTAAGCCTAAGCCTAAGCCTAAGCCTAAGCCTAAGCCTAAGCCTAAGCCTAAGCCTAAGCCTAAGCCTAAGCCTAAGCCTAAGCCTAAGCCTAAGCCTAAGCCTAAGCCTAAGCCTAAGCCTAAGCTAAGCCTAAGCCTAAGCCTAAGCCTAAGCCTAAGCCTAAGCCTAAGCCTAAGCCTAAGCCTAAGCCTAAGCCTAAGCCTAAGCCTAAGCCTAAGCCTAAGCCTAAGCCTAAGCCTAAGCCTAAGCCTAAGCCTAAGCTAAGCCTAAGCCTAAGCCTAAGCCTAAGCCTAAGCCTAAGCTAAGCCTAAGCCTAAGCCTAAGCCTAAGCCTAAGCCTAAGCTAAGCCTAAGCCTAAGCCTAAGCCTAAGCCTAAGCCTAAGCCTAAGCCTAAGCCTAAGCCTAAGCCTAAGCCTAAGCCTAAGCCTAAGCCTAAGCCTAAGCCTAAGCCTAAGCCTAAGCCTAAGCCTAAGCCTAAGCCTAAGCCTAAGCCTAAGCCTAAGCCTAAGCCTAAGCCTAAGCCTAAGCCTAAGCCTAAGCCTAAGCCTAAGCCTAAGCCTAAGCCTAAGCCTAAGCCTAAGCCTAAGCCTAAGCCTAAGCCTAAGCCTAAGCCTAAGCCTAAGCTAAGCCTAAGCCTAAGCCTAAGCCTAAGCCTAAGCCTAAGCCTAAGCCTAAGCCTAAGCTAAGCCTAAGCCTAAGCCTAAGCCTAAGCCTAAGCCTAAGCCTAAGCCTAAGCCTAAGCCTAAGCCTAAGCCTAAGCCTAAGCCTAAGCCTAAGCTAAGCCTAAGCCTAAGCCTAAGCCTAAGCCTAAGCTAAGCCTAAGCCTAAGCCTAAGCCTAAGCCTAAGCCTAAGCCTAAGCCTAAGCCTAAGCCTAAGCCTAAGCCTAAGCCTAAGCCTAAGCCTAAGCCTAAGCCTAAGCCTAAGCCTAAGCCTAAGCCTAAGCCTAAGCCTAAGCCTAAGCCTAAGCCTAAGCCTAAGCCTAAGCCTAAGCCTAAGCCTAAGCCTAAGCCTAAGCCTAAGCCTAAGCCTAAGCCTAAGCCTAAGCCTAAGCCTAAGCCTAAGCCTAAGCCTAAGCCTAAGCCTAAGCTAAGCCTAAGCCTAAGCCTAAGCCTAAGCCTAAGCCTAAGCCTAAGCCTAAGCCTAAGCCTAAGCCTAAGCCTAAGCCTAAGCCTAAGCCTAAGCCTAAGCCTAAGCCTAAGCCTAAGCCTAAGCCCTAAGCCTAAGCCTAAGCCTAAGCCTAAGCCTAAGCCTAAGCCTAAGCCTAAGCCTAAGCCTAAGCCTAAGCCTAAGCCTAAGCCTAAGCCTAAGCCTAAGCCTAAGCCTAAGCCTAAGCCTAAGCCTAAGCCTAAGCCTAAGCCTAAGCCTAAGCCTAAGCCTAAGCCTAAGCCTAAGCCTAAGCCTAAGCCTAAGCCTAAGCCTAAGCCTAAGCCTAAGCCTAAGCCTAAGCCTAAGCCTAAGCCTAAGCCTAAGCCTAAGCCTAAGCCTAAGCCTAAGCCTAAGCCTAAGCCTAAGCCTAAGCCTAAGCCTAAGCCTAAGCCTAAGCCTAAGCCTAAGCCTAAGCCTAAGCCTAAGCCTAAGCCTAAGCCTAAGCCTAAGCCTAAGCCTAAGCCTAAGCCTAAGCCTAAGCCTAAGCTAAGCCTAAGCCTAAGCCTAAGCCTAAGCCTAAGCCTAAGCCTAAGCCTAAGCCTAAGCCTAAGCCTAAGCCTAAGCCTAAGCCTAAGCCCCCCTAAGCCTAAGCCTAAGCCTAAGCCTAAGCCTAAGCCTAAGCCTAAGCCTAAGCCTAAGCCTAAGCCTAAGCCTAAGCCTAAGCCTAAGCCTAAGCCTAAGCCTAAGCCTAAGCCTAAGCCTAAGCCTAAGCCTAAGCCTAAGCCTAAGCCTAAGCCTAAGCCTAAGCCTAAGCCTAAGCCTAAGCCTAAGCCTAAGCCTAAGCCTAAGCCTAAGCCTAAGCCTAAGCCTAAGCCTAAGCCTAAGCCTAAGCCTAAGCCTAAGCCTAAGCCGCCCCTAAGCCTAAGCCTAAGCCTAAGCCTAAGCCTAAGCCTAAGCCTAAGCCTAAGCCTAAGCCTAAGCCTAAGCCTAAGCCTAAGCCTAAGCCTAAGCCTAAGCCTAAGCCTAAGCCTAAGCCCCCTAAGCCCCCCCCCCGCCCCCCTAAGCCTAAGCCTAAGCCTAAGCCTAAGCCTAAGCCTAAGCCTAAGCCTAAGCCTAAGCCTAAGCCTAAGCCTAAGCCTAAGCCTAAGCCTAAGCCTAAGCCTAAGCCGCCCCCTAAGCCTAAGCCTAAGCCTAAGCCTAAGCCTAAGCCTAAGCCTAAGCCCCCCCCCCCTAAGCCTAAGCCTAAGCCTAAGCCTAAGCCTAAGCCTAAGCCTAAGCCTAAGCCTAAGCCTAAGCCTAAGCCTAAGCCTAAGCCTAAGCCTAAGCCTAAGCCTAAGCCTAAGCCTAAGCCTAAGCCTAAGCCTAAGCCTAAGCCTAAGCCTAAGCCTAAGCCTAAGCCTAAGCCTAAGCCTAAGCCTAAGCCTAAGCCTAAGCCTAAGCCTAAGCCTAAGCCTAAGCCTAAGCCGCCTAAGCCTAAGCCTAAGCCTAAGCCTAAGCCTAAGCCTAAGCCTAAGCCTAAGCCTAAGCCTAAGCCTAAGCCTAAGCCTAAGCCTAAGCCTAAGCCTAAGCCTAAGCCTAAGCCTAAGCCTAAGCCTAAGCCTAAGCCTAAGCCTAAGCCTAAGCCTAAGCCTAAGCCTAAGCCTAAGCCTAAGCCTAAGCCTAAGCCTAAGCCTAAGCCTAAGCCTAAGCCTAAGCCTAAGCCTAAGCCTAAGCCTAAGCCTAAGCCTAAGCCTAAGCCTAAGCCTAAGCCTAAGCCTAAGCCTAAGCCTAAGCCTAAGCCTAAGCCTAAGCCTAAGCCTAAGCCTAAGCCTAAGCCTAAGCCTAAGCCTAAGCCTAAGCCTAAGCCTAAGCCTAAGCCTAAGCCTAAGCCTAAGCCTAAGCCTAAGCCTAAGCCTAAGCCTAAGCCTAAGCCTAAGCCTAAGCCTAAGCCTAAGCCTAAGCCTAAGCCTAAGCCTAAGCCTAAGCCTAAGCCTAAGCCTAAGCCTAAGCCTAAGCCTAAGCCTAAGCCTAAGCCTAAGCCTAAGCCTAAGCCTAAGCCTAAGCCTAAGCCTAAGCCTAAGCCTAAGCCTAAGCCTAAGCCTAAGCCTAAGCCTAAGCCTAAGCCTAAGCCTAAGCCTAAGCCTAAGCCTAAGCCTAAGCCTAAGCCTAAGCCTAAGCCTAAGCCTAAGCCTAAGCCTAAGCCTAAGCCTAAGCCTAAGCCTAAGCCTAAGCCTAAGCCTAAGCCTAAGCCTAAGCCTAAGCCTAAGCCTAAGCCTAAGCCTAAGCCTAAGCCTAAGCCTAAGCCTAAGCCTAAGCCTAAGCCTAAGCCTAAGCCTAAGCCTAAGCCTAAGCCTAAGCCTAAGCCTAAGCCTAAGCCTAAGCCTAAGCCTAAGCCTAAGCCTAAGCCTAAGCCTAAGCCTAAGCCTAAGCCTAAGCCTAAGCCTAAGCCTAAGCCTAAGCCTAAGCCTAAGCCTAAGCCTAAGCCTAAGCCTAAGCCTAAGCCTAAGCCTAAGCCTAAGCCTAAGCCTAAGCCTAAGCCTAAGCCTAAGCCTAAGCCTAAGCCTAAGCCTAAGCCTAAGCCTAAGCCTAAGCCTAAGCCTAAGCCTAAGCCTAAGCCTAAGCCTAAGCCTAAGCCTAAGCCTAAGCCTAAGCCTAAGCCTAAGCCTAAGCCTAAGCCTAAGCAAAATAAACACTTAGAGAAAATATATGATATGTAAGAATGAAAAAGATGTCTTACCACATGAACCAATAAAAACTGAGTCTAAGTCAAGTATAAATCTAAAACATACATTTGCAGGATTCTGGAATTTTTTTTATAATTATTTTTTCTTATGAATTTCATCTTTTTTGCGATTGAAATTTACCGTTTTTCGATAAATTTACACATTCACTTTAATGCTAATTTTTTAGAAAATATTAACATGGTAAAATTATGTTTTTAAACGATGAACACAGAATATGAACAAATTCATTTATTATGGTTTATTTTATTAAGATATGTATTTATTTTGTAATTTGACATTTATGTAAATTAAAAAACAAAAGCTTATATTGAAAATTATTAATAAAAATGTGAAAAGAAATTTTGAGATTCACGCCACCTATTTGAAAATGTGTTTGTTTGTGGTATGTTACAACAAAATTTTGCCTAATGATGTTAGGTGTCTATGGATTGGAAATTGCATGAAATGAATGAAATGAGCGACCTGATCTCCAGGAGGTGCATCATATTAGGTGTACGCACTTTTTAAGGTGTCCTTTGCAAAAAGAATGAAAGGAATGATAAAAAAATTTGCATGAAGTAATTTTTATGAGAAAATGAATTTGAGAATGAACTTTTGTTTTAGTTGCATGGAAATGAAGCGCTGATGAGAGGTTGCTTGCTTTGAGATACTTTAAATTATTTTTGGTGGTATTTGGGATGTGTTAAAAGGATCCTTTTAGAGTAAAATGCGTTGCGATTTCGCTTGGATGAGGTCATATAGGAATACCAATAGGTCGGTCGCTGGGATGAATGATCCATTAGATTTATGGTATCCAGATCCATGAGAATTTTAATTTATAAATTGTTTTAAATTGTTTAAATGCTTGAAATATGCGATTGTATGACCCCGCGGAAGCGGGTCCTTGCTTGTCAGCATATTTAACTGAAAAATTCCTCTTAAAAACACAGATTTAAATTTCATGTGATGGATCTTAGGTTGTATTGAATTCCTTGCTGCTGCCCTTTCATATTCAAGTCTTATTTAAAAAATTTAAAAATGTAATAATTTTTTAGATATATCTTTCGCCCATAACGAATCCTTAATAATTTCAAGGTTTTTATGGGCAAGAGTCTTTATCGTCACGCTAATCATTGCATGATTAAAGAGAAATAAAAGAGAACTGAGTTTATGTTAATTATTAACTTTCATTCACCTTTTTATGATGCTTGATTTCGCATCATTGTTGCCGTGAAATATGCCTAAATGCAATTTATATTTTTTTGATTATGTCAATCATTCATAACTTTGAATATGAAAAATTGCAATGAATGAAAGTAAAAACATATCATCCCAAATCTTGTTGGTGACGACTATAAATCATTTTTGATATCTGGAACAAAAAAAGCATTTATTTATTACGAAACACAGAAATAAAAGGCTTAAAACATTGTGTTTTGTTGAAGAAAAATAAAAAATTAACACTTAATGAAGAGAAATTTCTCCATCATTTATTTTGCTTTCTCTCCTATAAATATTTTTTTACATGTGTTTGCTTTCACTTAAAATTCTTCGATCAAATTAAACAAATTTTGCGTGCGTTGTCTTTGATCGACTATCTTCTCGTATCAAGTTTGCTTTGATATAATAAAAAAAAAGAGAGTCGATTGAAAAAAGCTTGATTTTTAACTAATTTTTTATTATCTACCGCCGCCATAAGCCACATTTTTATAAATTAAAACCATATGTTTAAAAAATGTTTTTAAAACGTCTGCAAAATTTATAACATTATCTCATTTTTTTGTTTCTAAATCCGCTTTGTTTGATTGATAAATGTTAAGATTTTGAAAGAAGTAAAATCTTTTATTTAACCCATTTTTTCTTGCTTTCTTATGTTGGTATTTTAATTAAAGCTTTATTTATTTTCCAAATAAATAATCTCTCTTATCTAAAAAATTAAATTTTTATTTTTATTTGCCATAATTAGTGCCAAACAAAAGCTTTCTTCATAAATTTTTAAGAAAATTTTTGTTTTAATTCATTGATACTATTTTTATAGTTATTTTTTTGTTTCTAGCATCTGCAAATGCAATCCGTTAAAGTTTTTTTTCAAAAGTTGGACTGAATTATTCAATTTTGTTAATTTTTATTTTTTCTTCCATTCACTTCTTATTGCTTCTTTTTTATTAAAATTAATTTTTAATTGCTTCAACTGCCAAGTTTTTTTCTTCTTCAAGGAAGTGTCTCTTTGTTAGTTAGTAAGTCACTCAGTGGTCTAACAAAACAAAACGCTTCTCTCACTCTCTCACCCTTTTTTGCCTTTAATATTTATTTTTTTTACTGAATATTCATTATATGTACTACCAGCGTTCTCTTTTTTTTTTTTTTTTAAACAAAAAGTCGTTGTTTAAGTTAGTATTTTTTTCTTCTTCTAGAAGTGAGTGCCCGCCTACTTTTTAAAAAAATACAACAGATAGAAAGAAAAAAAGAAGAGCAGGTTTTTATTTGTACTCCAAAATATTGTTATATTTTATTATTATTTCAAACTACTAAAATACATATCATTTTTTCACTTTTTTTGTCAAAAATTTTTAATCACACAAATATTTGTTTAGAAACCATAAAATTTTTATTTCATCGTAAAAATGCCTTCAAAGCGTCCCGAAGATGATTTATCTCAAGAACAATTAGATGAATTTAAAGAAGCTTTTGAATTATTTGATAAAGATGGAGATGGAAAAATTACTTGTTTTGAATTGGGAATCGTTATGAAATCATTGGGTCAATCTCCCACTGAATCAGAATTACGCGATATGGTTAATGAAATCGATGAAGATGGTTAGTTTAATATTTTTTAAGCATTTTTATTTACGGAAAAAATAAGTTTTAAAAAATGCCTTTCTTTTTTATTTTCGAATTTCACAAAAAAATTTAAACTGATTACTCAACATTTTTTTTATCCACAAACAGTGTTGTGACTCGCTCCGTCAGCTCCGGCTCCGGAGCGCTCCGCTCCGCTCCGGGTCGGAGCTCGGAGCGGAGCTGGAGCCATAAAAAAATTTTAGCCGGAGCCCGGAACGGAGCCGGAGCTAAGAAAAAAAAATTTTGGAGCTTGAAAAGTCTTTTTTATGAATTTACTTAAAAAATTTGCAAAAAATTGAACGGAAAAAAAATATTTCGGAGCCCGGAGCGGAGCTGGAGCCCAAGAAAAAAATAGGTCGGAGCCTGGAGCGGAGCCGGAGCCACTTTTGAAATTTAACCGGAGCGCAGAGCGGAGCTGGAGCCAAAAATTATGAAAAGTAACAACACTGTCCACAAATTTGCATTCTTTCTTTAATTTTTTAACTCTTAGCTTTTTGGAAGTCACTTAATCATTAAAAATCCCATTTTCTTTTTTTAGTCGTTTTGGCTTAAAAGAATGCTCCCAAAAGGATTTTAAAGATATGTATTTTTTTTGTTTTTAAAATATCGCTTTTTGCATTTTTAAAATATATCCATTTGAGCGGTTTTTTTGTTTGTTAGTGCTGTTGTTGGTTGAGCCTTGAGGCAAAAGCAGTAGCATCCACACCAATAATTGAGATTTAAGATTTTTTGATAAAGATAAAAAAATTTTAAAGCTGCTTGCTTCTCACATGATGATTGTTGTTTGTTTTATTCAAATGGCCTGGACTGAAAAAATAAATAAAAATATTTCATAATTATCCCTTCTTCTTTTTATACTTTCAAAAAATAAATGCGGTATAAATAAAAGTTTTTTTATTTTGAGATTAAAAGTTGTAGGAGTAGTAAAGCAAACCACATGAACGCATATGGGAGAGAGAATCTCTATCTCGTGTCTCGTGGGAGGAGGAAGGGATAAAAAAAAACGGAAGAGTTGAGAATGGGGACCAGCGCTGGCGGTTTTCGGTTTTTCGGTTCGGTTTTCGGTGCATTTTCGGTTCGGTTTTCGGTGAACCGAACCGAACCGAAAATCGAAAACCGAAGTATCCCGGTTTTCGGTTCAAACCGATAAACCGAAAACCGAGAATCTTCGGTTTCGGTTCGGTGCACCGATTCGAACCGAAAAAACCGAATTCGTTTTTCATAGAAAAATGTATCTAGTTGTTATCCAAAGTGTTAGCAAACATGCTAATAATGCATAAAAAAGCATTATTTAAGCAATACTTAATATTTTATCCCAAAAAATAACGATTTTGAATTTCAAACCGAACCGAAAACCGAAAAATTTTATAAACCGAAAAACCGAAAATCGAGGATTTCGGTTTTCGATCTAAACCGAAAAACCGAAAACCGATAAGCTTCGGTTTCGGTTCGGTTAACCGAAACCGAAAACCGAGGGATATCGGTAAACCGCCAGCGCTGATGGGGACAGTCATAAAACGATTATTTTAATATGTTGTTTCAAAAACAAAACATAAATTATTAGCTTACCATCCAACAACAATAAAAAAACTATTTGTATATTTGAAAGATTTATGAGAGATTATTAAAAGATTAAGTTCAGCCGCAAAAAAAATATTTTTTCACTTTTTTTATTTTTTGATAGTCGAATAATTTATTAAGCGTAGCATAAATTCGTTGAAAACAGAATATTTTATGGAAGGCAAACGAATCACATGTTCTCAATAAAAATAAAAATTGAAAAAAGCTTCGATAAAATTTCTGCTGTGAAAATGAATATTGATTCAAATTTATTTCTTCTGAATTTTAAAATTTACTACTGAATTTGGAAAAGTTTTTTTCTTCTTCTTTTGAGTTTTTAAAATTACTTTTTTCCTTTCTTTTAGTTTGGGAGAATTTAATTTTTTCTTAATTATTATCCAATTTTTTTCATTTTTTCAAACCATTTTTGAATATTTTTAAATTTCGTAGAAAAATTTTCACGCCTCAAATTAGTGCTAGCTTCTTTATTTTTGTAATAAAACAAAAAAAAATTTGATTGACTTTTTCATAAAAACTTTCTTTGCCATTTTTTAAAAAAGGGTTTTCGAAACAAATTTTTTTTCTTCCAAAATAATCATTGCTCTCTCTCCTTTTTCTTTTGCTTTTCCATGAAAAAGCTTTTTTTGAAACTTAATTTTTTTAAATAAAAAATTTTTGTTTCCTTCCTCATCAATAAATATTCAATCATCAAAGCTAATTAATTTACGGGGGGAAAAAAGAAGACATCGCTAAAAATATAATTTCCTCCCTTTTTCTTTTCTCTAATATTATTTATTCCATGAAAAACAACAGAAAAAAGAATGGCAAAAACCAACAAATCAAAAATATAAAAAGTAAAGCTCATCCAAAAATAAATACAAAATAAATATTTAATTTCCATAGGTAATGGAACAATAGAATTATCAGAGTTTGTAAAAATGATGTCAAAAAAGATTCGACAATCTGAGGATGATCGAGAATTAAAAGAAGCTTTTCAAGTTTTTGATAAAGATAATGATGGATTTATTTCTCCAATAGAATTATCATATGTTATGACAAATTTGGGTGAAAATTTATCCGAGAAAGAAGTGTATGAAATGATTGAAGAAGCTGATCTTGATGGGGATGGAAAAGTTAATTTTACTGGTATGTTATTGTCCTATGTAAAAAAAAGCAAAAAAATTTGAATGACTAATTTTCAAAAAACTTTTGGATTCCACTTTTTATCTCAGAGTTTTTAATGAGCTTTTTCTTTCATGACAAAAAAATCAGCGATTCGATTTGAATATTTTTATTATAGGAGCAAAGATATTTGTTAAAACAAAAGGGCAAAAAAAATAGTTATTTTAAACTGAATAATTGTTTTATTCTTCATTTTTTTTATACGAGAGGTTTTTTCAAAGTTTCAAGACTTTCAGTAATCCATCGTTCCACGATTTTTTTATTTTTTTTATTGGATTTGAAAATACTTATAAAACTCATTTTTGGCCAAAAATTATCGATTTAAAAAAATGGGGGAAAACGGTGCAATGATTTTTAATTTAATTATTTTTTTAACTTTCAGAATTCGTTTATATGATGAGAGGCAAAGTATAAACATTCATGCATTGGTTGAATAATAAAAAGTCACAAATTTTCGGGTCATCACCTTTGTTCCTTATTTAAAAAACAAAAATAATATATTTTTATTGATAGTTTTAATAATATTTCATTTATGCTGTAAAAAATCTTTCCAAATAGAATTTACCAAAGATTATTTCTTTTATCTAACAAAAATTTAAATAAAAATTATGATGATGCTTTCTAAAATGTTTCTAACAATAAACAGAAAAAAAAATTTCCAGCGCCTAAAAGCAGCTCATCCATTTTCATTTTCATTTTCCATTCGACTCTTTTTTAATTTTTCCATTTTTTTTATGATCCCGAAACACTTTTTTACAAAGTGAACAAAAATTAATATTTTCTTAGTCAATTCACTAAAAATTATTTAATATGAAACTTTAAAAGTAAAATTATAACGGATTTTTTTTCGACTGTAAATTTCTTTACTGATTTATGGAAAAATTAGGAATTAACGTTGTTGTTAAATAACGAGAAAGTAATCTCGTGTTCGACCACTTTTCTTTTACAACTTTATTAAAGTGATACAAATACATAAAAAACGTTCATATTTATAAGAAGGATAAAAAGCTTCGCTGTAAAGCGACGGCGGAAATATATACATTCTTTCTAAATCAAAGGTCAAATCTTTCCGGATTTGACAGTTGGATACACTAAAAATTATTTAAAATGAAATCAAAAAGAGACTTTTAGAGAAGTAATGGAAGTTAAAAAAAATTGGTGGCTTTAAACTTTAGAGTCTGCATACAAGCCATTTTTTAATAAGAAGAAAATCAAACTTTTCTTCCAAATATCAAAGCTTCCATGCATCAGCCTTTATCGGTCATTAAATAATATTACCATTTCGTTTACTGTATTTTTCGCTTTCTTCCCGTATAATTCCTTATTAAAATTTTTTGTTCTGCTTAAAATTAACTTTTTTTCTCTTCCACACTCATTGGCTTGCTTGTAAAAATTTAAAATCATTATTTTTTTATTTTTGTAAACAACAAAAAGTAATATAAAAATAGTTTAAAATTAATCATCTGATGAAACAGATGATATGTCATCAAGATTTCCAATAAGTTTGTACTTTTCAACATCCCCGTTTTGTCGATTTGGTTGATGTTGATGGTCATGGTCATTATCATCATCATCGGAATCATGAGGCAAAGCCAATTTATATTTTTCTGCCATGGCTTTCATTTCCGCTGCTTCAATTTCATTTGATTTTTTTAATGGAAGCCTTTCACTCACATCTTTTGGTTGTGGTCCTTGAGTTTCAGATAAATGATTAGATTGAAACCTAAAAAACCATACTTTAAAAAAACTGCAAAGAAAAGCAAGGCAGAAACCTCGATGGAAGCCAATAAGGATTGGTTGCCACAAAATTTTGATATGAAATTATTGATTGATTAAGTGGCGCCAAATCTGCATCAAATTCAAGCGTATTTCTCTGGGTTACATTTACACTATGAAGATAACCAAAAAGTAAACCCAAATCCTTTGGAATTACTATCCTTCGACATGGAAGCAATGAAAAATATTCTGGTATTGCATCTTGAGAAGTATATGAAAATCGTGAAATAATAAATTTTGATAAAACCGGAGAAATTTGATGATTATTATTTTGTAGTTGTATTCCTTCTTGAGTGAGAATGTCATTGATTTTCTTTAAAAAAAAAGTTTGAATTAAAAAAAGAAAGAAGGAAAAAAGGGAATCGAAAAAAGGCAATTTTAGCCCGAAAAAAAAATCTGACGATAAATAAGAACAAAGCATCTTAATCCGTCACTTCAAATCGCTTGCTTCATTTTGGTTTTGGCCTATGTCAAAAAAAAGCATTGAACTTTTAATTTTTGGAGTAAAAAAACTAAGCAAAATAAAACTGCTTTTTCTAAACCAAATACTTACAGAAATAATCATTCGCACAGCAGAATTAAACATTTCAGGAAAGGGTCTTCTTGAAATTAAAGTTTCCCCTGACATAATTTTGGAGGAAGCTTCAGAAAAAATAATTATAACAAAATTCGCGTCACTAATTGCTTGAATCAACCATAAACTAGGAGTTATTGATGGATCAATTAAATTATAAAAATCTATTAATATTTGTGCATTTGCATGATGCTGTAATAATTCAGCAAACGCATTCACAACGCATGTATGTTCAGAATTATCATCCGAATAAATTATTAATACTTTAGGCCTGGCTGCCATTTCAATGGGTTGTGGAGGTAATCGAGCTAATCGTTTAGGACGAATTATTTGATAATATACATATATTCCTGTTGCGGTGATTAAAGCAAAGGCAAGCAAAACTAAAAAATTAATATAAAGGTTTTACTCCAGCAACAAAAAAAGAGTTGTTGTTAGTTAAACTCACTCAAAATAAAATACATTAAATAAGTCATAATTATCGTGAAAAGTTTCCATAAACTTTGTGCTCCACTTAAATGATTTTCAGCTAACGTAAAATTTAGTGGTGTATGAGAACAAACTGTGCAAGGATCTTGATTTTTGCTGCTATCACAAATTAATCGACAATTTGGATGTCGAACATATGCAAAAGCATGATAATCTCCAGCAGCCGCATTAAATTTAACACTTTTTTGTGGCGGAGTTACAGCTTCTTCATGAATTAATTTAGTTCCATCTTTAAATCGTTGATACACGGTTATTGTAACATCCGTATTATTATCATATGGATTGGCAGAAAAATTCATTGCAATATAATCCTTTTCATTTGAATCCATTATTAACATTGGAGACCAATTAGCTAAATATTCAGTTACTTCTTCATTTGTAGTTGTTTGCCGAATTGCTATGGCTGGTTCAAGTTGATAATCAATGGGTAAAGTAACAATATATTTTAATTGACATTTTTGTGGCATCAATGTTACATACACATGATATTGGGATCGTCCATGCATTCGAAAGCATGCATGATTATAAATTATTGGAAGCTTCACATCTGTGGGAGGTGATAAAATTTTATGATGTCGACATGGCCAATAATTTTTTCCCCATTTTTGAATTGGATCTGAATGATCATGGCAATATTTATTTTCTTTATTAGGTGAAATAAGACATTCAAGTTGAATAAAAATATCCGAAATGAATTCAGTTCCATTAACATTGACATTCAAATCAATGTATGGTAAGCTGAAATTATGTGAAACTTTAGTAATTTGATACGTGCCTTTATTTTTGCGCAAAGTTTTAGTTTGTTTGACACTGTTTTTACAAGCTATAGCTAACTATTATTTCATGCATTCTCCCTCAAAATCCAAACAGGAAAAACATCTTTCAAAAATTTCCATAAAAATCAAAAACTAACACATTGCTTCCATTAAGTATAAATAAAACAGGCGAAAATGTAACTTCTGCAACTCCCGCTAAACATGCCTTTAATGGACCATCAGGAAGATTATCAGTACATTTTTTAGAATCCTCTTCAAAAACTATGTCTGCGATTTCACCCGACTTTAATTTTGTTTGAGGAGTAAAAGGACAGTCTTTAGTTGTTTCAATGGGATAAATCAAAAATATCAAAAATAAACATGTCTGCCAAATGGACATAGTTAAAACAAATCATAGCATCGTTCATACAATTTAGCTGAAGCTATAAAAACAAAAACAAAATAATTAATAACGCTTAAAACCAAGTTGCTCGGATTACATATTAGATTCAAGCCTTCGAGGAAAAAACACAAATAAGCATTGTTCCGAGAGAACGGAATGAATGGTAAACAAAAATTACATAAAACATACAAATTAAACTCTTTATTCATTAAAATCAACGAAGAAAACATAAATAAAATAAACAGATTACACATTTGATTCATCAGCAAGTGCATCTTTGAGATCTTCAATAAGTGGATTCTTTGAATGTTCTTTGATACTTTGATTATGATATTTGATGAGATGAACAGCAAAGCGAGCACGAGCAAAGAACTTTTGTGAGCATGTATCACATTCATAAGCGTAGATTCCATTATGCATATTGAGATGATCATCCAAAAGAGTTTGACATGTAAAAGATTTGTCGCAATTTTCAAACGTACATGGATGCTTCTTGATTCTGCTATAAGTCTTGTAACGGCTTTCATGAACACTTGCTGTATGACGGATGAGATTGCGACGAGTTGGGAAGAACTTCGAGCAAGTTTGACATTGAAAACCATCTGAAAAGAGAAAGGCGTTAAATACAATAATCCCAGGATTTCAAAGATGGAAGCGGATTGTTATAGTCTTAATGAGTGTGCAATCTCAATCGATAGTAAAATAACATGAACAATCAACAGATAGACGTCGTAATGTATCTTGAGTCTTCGTTTTAACATACAATCACATTATTGAAAAATCTTACCAAAAATGGCTGCTTTCTTTGCTGTAACAAATTCTTGATCCAAAGCTTCACAATATAATGGTTCTAAAAAATGAAGTTTATAGCAAGTTTATTTGAAGCTAACGAAGTTTACCTTGAGGAAGTTCTTTTTTCGCTTTCACTTTTTTCACTTTGTTCAAATCCTTTCCACGTTTTCTTCTTTTTCTCTTTTTTCCATCAGCACTTTTCAATCGAAATACAGGAATATTGTCATCCACTCGAACTATTTCGCAAGCATCTAATAAATGAGCATCTGATTCCATCACTGAAAAGATAAATAAGAGTATGTCAAGCACAGTTCAATCAGATATAACAAAGTTTTATACTTAGATCCAATAAGAAAAAAACACAAGTAAGAAAACACTATTATCTTTATTCTAAAAATTCAACAATACAATAATATACAGCTAATACAAATAACAATTATGATTGATTCTTCTCTGATTCTGTTGTTTCTTCAGGATCCTTTGTATCTGGTTGATTGGCAATAGTTTGAAGAGCAGCAACTTGTTGAGCCAATGTTTCACGATTTTCTTTTGCACGAATAATAGTTTTTGGATGAATGGGGAAAAGACCAGATAATCCTGAAAATGAATCATTAAAATGCATCAAAAAAAGTGGTAAAGATAAAACAAACAAACCAAATAATTCAAGAGCTGTTACAGATATTTGAGCATTTCTTACACCAATCCAATATTTCAAGCGACCAAGGTTCAACGATACAAGCTTTTCATTTCGGCTATTTGGAAGTGGATCAAAAGTGCCTAACTAAAAAGTAACAAAAAATCATGAATGAAAGAGTTATAAACAAAAATAAAAACTTACTTGTTCGACGATGTTTCCTTCATAACGGCGGCCAAGAGATTTATCAGGAAATACACATATATGATAAAATGGACGATTCGTACATCCCATTAATGCTAAACCAATTGATGGACGACCAAACGTTTTTGGATTGATCAATTGACGCATTTTTTGATATTTAAAATTGACGAGGAAGGAAGGAGGATGAAGATGAGCAAAAGCAAAAAACTTGAAGGAAAAGAAAAAGTAAGCAAGCAAAAAATTTTTTTACACAAAGCATCATTTTGCCACAAAAAAAAAATTACGGGCAAGCAAAAGCTTCAATAATCTCCTCCTTCAAGTTTTCCAAGAATAAAAAAGTGCAACCAAAAAATATGGCCTTTTTCTAATTAAACAAAAAATATGTAGTGATTAACTTTAGCAACTTTGATGGTTTAAACATAGCTTTAGCAAACTATAACAAGCTGAGAGAACCAGAAATAACTTCTTTGCCTTTTTTTCCACTGCCTCTCGATGTTACTGTTGTAATGCATCAACAACAAAAACTAACATTTTTTATTACTATGGCACACACACATGCTTCAAATACAAAGATACAAAATAATCGAATAATAAAATTTCAATCTAAATCCTAATATTTCATTTTTACTAAGAGGGGAATAAAATAATCCTATTCTTGATGGGTTTCAAATTTGACGAGAAGTGCATTTTTGGTAACGTTGCGACCTAAAGAAATTGCAAAAATATAATTAATGATTGAACGATATTGCTTTTTGTTTAATTTACCTGCTTCACAACTAATATTTTTAATCACGCAATCATATGGGGCACTATAAAAATGAATTAAAGATTGATTCAATGGACATTTATTAAAAGTTTTTACCGAATAACGTATTCCATTTTCATTGCAATCATTACAACTAAAGCTTGTCCGGCAATAACTTTATCTCCAACTTTTACCATAATTTTTTCAATTACTCCTGGCATGGGTGAGCGAGCTTCTAAACTAGCATCCCCAGATGCTTCAGCATCATAAGAAATTTCTTGAGGGGCATCCCATTCGCGATGTTCAATGCCATAAATCTGAAAGTTAAAATATATTTGGGTCCAAAAGAATGGACATTTTTGAGTAATAAAACTTACAGCAACTGAATCCTTTAATTGAACGGCTTTACTTCTCCATCGCTTTTTTCCTACTTCAACGTTAAATCGAACAACGTTGCCATCTTCATGCTCAACATCCGTAACAAGGGCATCAACCTTTTCACCATCCACTTCAATCAAATATCGATTGCCTCTTTCAATTTTAACTTTAGCATTTTGTTTTCCAATTTTAACGTTTTTAGTTGGAGAATAATTTAATCGAAAATAATCATTAGTGTAAAATGGGCCACGAGTGGATTGAATTTTAGATGCACGTGCAAGTAATTGTCCAATCACGCCTTCCGCAATAATCTCCGCTGATGGGTTTGCTGCTTCACCAAGTAATTCCTTTTCATGATCAGCAATAAAATCAGTATAAACATTTCCAGCAACAAATTCAGGATGGGTAAGACATTTTCGAACGAAGCTTACATTATTGCAAAGTCCACCAATGTGGGTATTATTTAAAGCATTATCCAAACGATTAATAGCTTCAGTTCGATTTGCACCATGTACAATAACTTTTGCTATCATGGGATCATAATGAACTGTAACATAATCACCTTGAACTACGCCTGAATCAATTCGGGCATTTGTGGGAAATGATAAATGTTCAAGGAGGCCTAGAAAAAAAAAATGATACAATAACCCACATTTTTATTTATCAATAATGCAAAAGTACCTGCTGTAGGCATAAAACCTGCTGCACTATCTTCCGCATAAACTCTTGCTTCCATTGCATGTCCATTGAGTTGAATATCATCCTGCTTTTTAGGAATGATTTCACCTTGAGCTGCTTTAAATTGCCATTCAACCAAATCCACGCCAGTAATTAATTCAGAAATAGGATGTTCAACTTGAAGTCGAGTATTCATTTCCATAAAATAAAAATCTCCTTTTGGATCCATTATAAATTCAACTGTTCCTGCACCAACATATTTAACTGCTCTTGCTGCATCAACAGCAGCTTTACCTAAACGATGTCGAGTTTCCATAGATAATCCTGGGGCTGGAGCTTCCTGAAACCATTTTTTAATGAATCCAAGAAGAAGAAAAAAAGTTAATCAATAATCAAACTTCAATAATTTTTTGATGCCTTCGTTGAATGCTGCAATCCCGTTCCCAAAGATAAACATAATTATCATGTTGATCACCAAAAACTTGAACTTCAACATGCCTGGGACGTTCAACAAATTTTTCAACAATCATATCTGAATCTCCAAAAGCTTTGGATGATTCACTTTTGGCTGATTCAAGACTTTCAAAAAAATCTTTTTCTGACCATGCTATTCTCATACCTTTACCTCCTCCTCCTCGAACAGCTTTCATCATAACAGGGAATCCTATAAAAGTAAAGATATGTAAGCTATGTAGCTATTATAAAATTAGAAAGAATCAAATTGGGTGGTGTTAATAAGAAATCAAAGACTAACCAATTCGTTTAGCTTCTTGAAAAAGATTATTTGGATCTTGATTGCTTCCATTGTAACCTTAAAAGTGATTGCAATAAAACAAAAACAAAATTAAAACGTGGTTTTAATTACCTTCAATAACGGGAACATTAGCATTAATCATAATTTTTTTCGCTGTATTTTTCATTCCCATATCTCTAATAGCTTGAGCTGGTGGACCCATGAATATTATACCAGATTTTTCACAAAGTTCTGCAAACTCTGGATTTTCACTTAGAAAGCCATAACCTGGATGAATGGCCTGAAATTACAGCAGCATATTCATTATTCTGATTTTTAGAAGCTTTATATTTTCATAAATCATTCGATCTCATAAAAATCGAATAATATTCTTACTTACTTGAGCTCCAGATTTTAATGCAACATCAATAATAGTATCCATTTTTAAATAACTTTTTAATGGAGATGCTTCACCAATTCGATATGCTTTATCGGCAGTTTTAGCATGTAAAGCATTTTCATCAGCATCCGAATAAACTGCAATGGTTTCAATTCCAAGTCGCTTTGCTGTTTTCATTACACGCATAGCAATTTCACCTCGATTAGCAATTAATACTTTATCAATCCTTTTAGTTTTTCCATTATTGGTGGAGGAAGCAAATCGAATTTGTCCCAATAAAATATAACGATAAGATGGTTGAAAGCGATTTAATAACATTTTGATGGAGAAAAAATTGAATAAATTTTAGAAAAGCTTTAAACTATTTGGTTGATATAACAAAACAAAAAATTGTATGAGCAGCAACTAAAGCTAAATGCAAGATAAAGGCTGACATTTTGCCAACTATAATAAAAGTTAATCATCGTCCACTTTTTTAAAGCAAAAGTCAAGTTAATGTTAATGTAAATGAACTCAATAGCCAAATAGACAAAATGAAAACTTAACAACAATGTCGCCATGCATTGGGTAACAAGTAAAGAGTGTAAATGAGAAACTGCACCATCTTCTAGGGTGCAAAAATTAGTTATTTCTATCGATAGTATGTCCCAACTGTATGACAATGCAACCAAGTGACTAATGCTGTAACAAACAAACAAAACACAAACAAGCAAATAAGTTTATTTATTATAAATTATTACAAATAATCAAACAAACAAAAAAAGAAGACAAAAAGAAAGCAATACATTATAAAGAAATCATGGCATAAAATACAATACAAAAATAATAACCTATGACCATGCTTGCCTAATGCTGCTAACACGGTAAAATCTTTTTACAACGAAGCTCGATACCACTAATACAATCAATACAGCACTAATCATAACATAATCGAAATCATCTTTGAGAATATCGAAGGTGCCAGATGGCGTGATCCTTGTATAAAATAAGTCCATTCCATATGCAAGCATAAGAGAAGTTGATTCGAGACCAGATGCCCTGAAAAACAAAAAGCAATATGAAAACGAAAAATGAATGCAAAAAAAGACTTACGCAGTTTTGATTCCATGAATATGTGAAACGGTTTGATTGTAGTTGATTAGTTCTTCGGTAGCTATAGGAAGCTCAGGCATGTATGGAACAATCATTTCTTCACGTAAGTCAGCTGTCATTTCCAATGGTCGACGAGAATCAACAAAGCGACGAGATATTTCTAATAATCCACCAAATGGCATTGCAATAATAAGACTTCGAGTGGATAAACCTTGTTCTAAAAATAAAGGAATTAATACTTGTTCGATATTCACAACTTCAAAAACACATACCAGTATCACTAGCTTGAATGGCAGTAACACCTTGAGAGAAGATAAAAGTTTTTGAAATAGCTTCTACAGGTTGCTTGGTAGTTGATAAAGAGTTGAATCTTTCAGCATTCGTTTGTTCAAGGCCTTCGAAAAGTTCAATAACACCAAGTTCAGTTCGACGATTCTTTTCATTCCAGTAAGTGTAAACGAGCCAATTTTCACAATGAACACTGTGGAAAGGCGGTTTAACTTTTGAATTTCTTGATTGATGAACAATTTGACCAGATACAGCATCAATCATATAAATACTCAATGTGGAAGCTTCTGGATCAAATGTAAGCACAGCAACAAGATTTGGGTTAACATATTTGTATAACACAGAGCGATCACCAAGTACTTTTCCTTGAGAATGAGTCTTTTCTGAAAGTTTAGAAATGAAAAAAGAAAAACAATAAAGTAAACTTACGGTAAATTGGTTTACCAGCAACAGAAATGATCTTTTCTTTGGGCGAAATGTTGAGCTTTGATTTCCATGTTGAAGTTACTTTGAGAGTTTTGACATCAAGATTATCACCCCATATGCTGCCAGATTCAACGTCGAATGAAAAAAGGTTGAGTGGATGAGAGAATGAAAGATCATTTGAAGATGGAAAAAGTTCAATTTTGTTTCGAGAGTCAATGGTGAGCAACGGATGTACCATTTCAGAATCCATAAAAGGCAAAAGTTCGATTCGTTTGATGCCATCACGGTCGAAAGAGTTGATTAGTTCACCAGTAATAGGATTGAATACAACCAAGCGTGCTCGCTGAGAATGCTAAAAAAGAAGAAACGTTATAAAGGAAGAGATTAGAAAGCTTCAAACTTACTTTTAAACCAAAAGCAACTACAGCTTGACTGTTGAATTGATAATAAGCAGTTGACCTTTGAATCAATAAAGGAATTTTGTTTTCATTAAGTTGAGTTTTTAATGGAACAATATCATCACCAAGATACAACGACCACATAATAGATCCATCTTCATTATTGATACCATACAATGAACCAGATAAAGTTGAGACAACAATAACTTTTCGAAGATTGAAATAATCACGTTCCAGTAAGAAGTCATTCATAGCCATAGTTCCAGGTCGTGGCTTTTGCATTCTTCGAAGAGCAGTATCATCACCAAGTAAATTCTTTAGAACAATGGAGAAGGAAACATCAGAGCGCTTTAGCAATTCACCAGAAGCAATAACACGATCAATAAATCCAAGTATGGAGCGACGAATCTCTTCAATTTGTGTTGTAATCCTCACAAAAAATGTTTTCAAAATGTTGGCTAAAAAAAATAACAAGTTAATCAGTGTTTCAAATTTACAAAAAAAGTTTACCATCTTTAACATTGAATTCGGTTTCAATTCTTGCTTGAGATTCAGAAAGTGGTAAATCAACCATTTCAACAGAGCTAATAGTTGCTAATCCTTCGAATCTTGACCATTCAAGGTTAACTTTTTCTTCATTTGGGTTGATTTCATAGAGATCCATGCGACAATCTTTTCGTAAAGTAACCAATTGAAGGAGTTCTTGCGTTGGCAATAAAGCTATTCTTTCAACTGGAGCTTGTTGAAGAGGTTCTAATTTTCGTGAATACATTTCTTTTCCACTTTCCAAATCATAGAACTTAGCATTTCTTTCAAGATCAAAGTAAGCAACAAACACCGTGGCACCAGATTCAGCATTCTTAGCAGCAGCAAACACACGAGTAGTAGAAGTTTTGAGGATTTCAAAAGGTTTTGAAGATTCAAGCTTGTAAACAACAGAATGTGATGGAGTCAAAATAACGAAATGATCATCAATTGGAAGAGAATAAACATCAGAATTTCCAGCAGCCAAAAGTTCCGATACTGTAGAAGCTTTTGAAGCAACATCGATGACAGAAACTGAACCAGCAGCATCCAAGCAAACTAATGCTTTTCCAGACAAAGTGCATTTTTTGGCTACTGATTTGAGAACAATTTGAGAGAAGCTTGAAGCAGTACCAGTAGTGAAATCAAGAGTAAAAAGTTTGACAGAAACACCAGAAACCGCAACAATAACAGCAGAATTATCATCGATATGAAAAGCTTCCAGGAAAGTAAAAGAATCGATGGGTAAAGTTGTGGTAAAACGTTGAAGTCCTCGAGAAGCTGAATAACCAACGATGCTTGAATCAGAGAGAATGATGACGAGTTTATCAGTTAATAACATGCGATTGAACCTAAAAATGATAAACATTAGGTAAGAAAAAGTGAAACAAAAAAAAGCGTAAAAACAGCAATTATTTTATCCAAACGATAGTAAGCAGCTTATGAAAAAACAAACAACTCGTACTTTTTAGCTTGAAGATTAGTTCGATGTTGCCACTTCAAGATACCATTTTCTCGGTTGAAAACTCGTATGTATTCTCCATTATTGATCAATGTTGCAACATCTGAAACACATCAAAAGTTAGTATTGCACGATCTTTACATAGTGAGAGTATCAAAACAACCAAAGAACATTGTACAAGATAACTTACAAGGTTGAATTTTGTCGATTGGTTCATGAGTAACAAACATAGGATATCTGTCAGCATCCACTTCATTAAGTTGTCTCCAATCTAAACCAAACTTTCATATAATCATTTCATTTTCAAAGGAAATTCTCTTACCGATATCACCAGAGTTAACATTGATAGATGCCAAAGCATTTCTTTTACTTGAAGCGATCAAATAATCTTTGCCATTTTTGTTTCGACCAAGTTCAATCTTATTTGGACATCCAATGTGAAGAGCTCGCCTGAAAATAAAACGGTTTAATAGCAACGCTAAAGGTTTTTCGTTCTTACCAATCAAACTTTCCAACTTGATCTTCATAAAGTCCATTGACACCACCTCCTGTGATAGCAAAAGCAACAAAAATCAGATATAACAGCTTCATTTCATGCGCAAAGAGATGTTGAAGAAACACCTAAAAGTTAATAAGGAATTAGATAAATAAAAGAAGGTATGGGTGAGAAAATAAAATAGTTTAATAGTTTTAATATTTTTTGCTGGATTAAAAAACGCGTAAAAAAGCAAGGACGAAAAAAAAGCGCAAAGTTTAGCCTTCGTTGAAAAACATGGAAGAAAAAAGTGAAAGAAGAGAGTCGAACTTCAATGGCTCTCAAACATAAAAGAGTCTTCAAGCGAAAAGAATTTCAGCTAGACTTGAATTTTTTTTTTGCGAGTAAAAATTTTAAGAACTTCAAAATGATTTTTTCTTCTTTCATTATCAATCAATCAACCAATTTTTTGTTTGTTATCTTTCCTGAAACCGTCCATCAACAAAAACGTCAGCTGAATATTCAATCAACGAAGAAATGAAGCGTCGTCAAGGAATGTTTGGCAATGCCAAAATCTCTGAAAAGGTGTTCAAAAATCTTCCAAGTAATGTTGCTCGTGGAGTTCAAAAGGACATTCAATATGTTCTAAAGAAAGACAATTCTCAAGATGTTCGAAAATGGAATCAAGCTCTACCAACTCAAGATGATTTCGATCAACAACCTTCAACCTCAAATGCTAATTTTGCTACATCAAAACGAAAAGCTCCTCGAAAATCTGCTGTTCCATCATCATCTTCATCAAATACTGAATTTATGTGAGTTTCCTTTAGCTTTAGTTTTTTGTATGCTTCCTTTTAAACTTACTAATAATCTATTAATTTTTTAGGACAGCAAAACAATTGCTTGCTCAGCGCCATCATTCAAATGTGGATGAATCAGTTACACCTCAACGAAGATCTATGGCAAATCGAACTTTGCATGACGAAACTCCAACTGTTTTCAAATCTCCACCTCGACGTCCATCACAAAATCTTGAAGAAGATGTTTTTCCTTCGAATCCTGATCCTGAAGAAATTGCTTCTCGCATTCTGGTTGGATTGCCTCATCTTCCTCTTCGAAATAATGATGCAACAACTTACTCTGAAGCTGTAACTGGTATTCTTCAATCTGCTCTTTCTCAATGGTTCGATGATCAACATGATGATATTTCAATTGGTTCAACAAGAAGAAGAGAAAACAATGAAAGTGTGAGTTTATTGTTTTTTTGCTTAAAAGTCTTATGAGCATTTGTTTTATTTGTTACCTAATTAAACTTAACGTTTTTAGACTGACCCAAATCGAAGCTTTATGGACAAAACTGCTCCATTGAATCTTTCAAGATGCTCTGGGCTCACATCAGAAGCAAGTGAATCGCCGTTCAATACTTTGGAATTCTCAAAAATGGGCCATGAATCTGAAGGATATACTCAAGAAGCGGCAACTATCATTCGTGAAGAATTTGAAGGGCTTGAACCTGCTTCAACAATAAGAACTCCTGATATTTCAAGATCCTTTTACTCTCCATCTCCTGATAACAACTTCAAGCTTTTATTTGGATTCCAGAATACCGTGGATGATGTTAGTGATGATGATGATACCGCTTTTTTCCGCTTTTAATTGTTATGTTTTTGTTTTGTTGTATCTTCTTTATGTCGTTGATTTTTTGTTATAATAAATAATATATATGCAAACCTTTTTCTTTGACAATTACTTTATACGGTTTATTTATCCCGTTTGATGCTTGTTAGTTTGTTTCATTGGTTCAAACTTTACTCAAATGTTCATTTTTAGCAATGGCTGCATCTTTTGGTGGAGCTGATAGAAATCAAGATGCAACGATCTATGTTGGTGGCCTGGATGATAAAGTAACAGAAGCTGTGTTATGGGAGCTTTTTGTTCAAGCTGGTCCTGTTGTAACTGTGAATATGCCAAAAGATCGAATCACTGGCGCGCATCAAGGTTTTGGATTTGTTGAATTTATGGGAGAAGAAGATGGTAATTTTGTTATTTATTTTAAAAACCTATTATTACTATTACCATATAACCATTATTACATTTTCAGCGGATTACTCGATGAGAATTATGAACATGATCAAACTTTTTGGTAAACCAATCAAAGTAAACAAGGCTTCCGCAAATGAAAAGAATCTGGATGTTGGCGCTAATCTGTTCGTTGGTAATCTTGATCCAGAAGTCGATGAAAAACTATTATTTGATACGTTTAGTGCTTTTGGTGTGATTCTTCAAGTATGTTTATTGCATTCATTCTTTACTTACAGTTTAACATCTTTAGGTGCCAAAAATTATGCGTGATATGGATACTGGAAATTCAAAAGGATATGCTTTTATCAACTTTGCTTCTTTCGAAGCTTCCGATGCTGCTCTTGAAGCTATGAATGGTCAATATTTATGCAATCGAGCTATTACATGTTCTTATGCTTACAAGAAAGATGCGAAAGGTGAACGACATGGAACAGCAGCTGAAAGACTTCTTGCATCACAAAATCCTATTATTGGTGGTGATAGGCCGCATCAAATGTTTGCTGAATGTACGTTTATATTTCCATGTGATTCAACTAACTGATGCTTTTTCAGTGCCTCCTGTGCCACCACCATCTGGATTACCAAGTCTTATGGGTGTTCATGGAATTCCAAATGGTATGCCACCAATGCATCATCCTGGTATGCAAATGTCTGGTCCTCCGATGATGGGTTTACCACCACAGATGGGAATGCCTCCACCACCTCCAATGATGGGCTTTCCGCCACAAATGGGAATGCCTCCATCTTTGCAAAATGCTGGAATGCCTATGCCTCCACCACCACGTAAGCTTTTTTTGATACCTTTATCTTTCATTACTGCTTTGTTTTTTCTTTTCAGCTATGGGAAATCTACCATGGGGAATGCCTGGAAATGCTCCTCCACCGCCACCTGGTTACATGAATATGGTACCTCCACCACCTCCAATGGCTTAGATTAATTATGTTCTTGTTTCTTTATGTTTTATTGTTTTTGTAATCTATGTATTTTTTTCATTTATTTATAGTTTGTTTTGTTTGAATAAAGATCTCTTGAATTCTCCTTTTGTTTAATAAGCTTATATTTCTGTTTGTGTCATTATTTTGTTGTTAGTAAAAGTTATCGGAGCAGATTGCTGAACATATTCTTGAACCATATCAACAACTTCTAAAGCTTCTAAAGGATTTCGTTCATTTAACAATGATCTTTATCACGGACTGACTGGACTCTTCACTGGTTTGCAGAACTAAAGGTAATAAAAGATGATTGTTGTTATAAGCTATTTTATCCTTGAGGTATTTGTGTTGTTGTAGCTTTATAAGAACCAACTATGTACATATTTTGAGGTTTAAAATGCCCGCGAAAAGAATAATAAAAAGGCGAATGGCCAAAATAAATGGAATGAAAATTTTCTTTCAAACATTTTTGGATTTCGAGGAAGAAGAGTTTTTCCTTCCAATTTTGAGTCGCAAAGCTAACAAATATTTTTTAACTTTTTTTTATTCAAATCCAAATATTCCTTTAATATTTCCTTTCAATTATGAGCTCAACTTTTATTGTTGATAATGGATCATACACAATTAAAGCTGGATTTCAAAATGATGAAAAGCCAAAGTAAGCAACTAACTTATTCTTCTTCTTTTTTTATTGAGCTTCTCAAAATGATAATATTATAATTATATAATTTTGTAGGATAATTCCAAACTTTATTTTTAAATCTTCCACTGATACTTTCATTGGTAATAAAATTGATAAAGCTAATGATCCAGCTGGAGTATATTTAAATTCTCCATTTGAGCGAGGCTATCTTGGTTAGTCACTTTTTAAAAACCATTAGGTTGGCGATTTTGATGGATAAAATTTTAGTTCATATGGATACTCAAGATGAAATATGGCAGCAAGTTTTTGGGAAACAAGAATTTTGTGTAAATTTTTCTGATACCAAACTTATTTTAACTGATTCAAATATGACTGTACCCGCAATTGAAACAGGTATGTATCTTAGCAGTCATCATTTATGAGACGAATCTCAATCCATCAAACTATGTAAATCTTAACCCTTTCCACCTTTTCTTTAGGACATCGAGAAGTTTTATTTGAAACATATGGAGTTCATTCATTACAACTTGCATCAGCTCCAAGTTTAGTGGCACAATATCATTTTTCTAAAACTAATAAACCTTATTCATTGGTAATTGATAGTGGACATTCTTTTACTCATTTATTACCCTGCATGGATGGTAAAATAGTTATTGATCGATCTATGAGAATTGATGTGGGAGGAAGAATTATGACTAATTTTCTTCGAAATAAATTAAGTTATTCTCAAATTGATTTGAGAAGTGAAACAAGGGTTGTAAATGAAATAAAAGAAGATGTATGTTATTTTGCTAAAAATTTTCGTCAAGAAATGTCCAAGTTTAAGTAAGGCTTCTTCAAAAACATTTTATTATTGTTATTATTAATTATAACTATTTTTTTAAGAGCTAATCCCAAGCGCATTGAATATTACTTACCCGATTATACCCATCTTCGACGAGGCCAAATAAAAACCACCAAAGATTCAGATGCTTTTAAATCTCATTCATCCGTCCACCTTGGAGTGGAAAGATTTGTTTTACCTGAAACAATTTTTTGTCCATCTTTATTAAAAATTGATCAAATGGGCCTTAAAGATGCTATAAATAAAACATGCAATGGCGCGATGGATTATGTTTTCTTTGGAAAATATATGCTTCAAAATATTATTGTTTTTGGTGGAAATGCATCCATTCCGGGTTTTAAAGATCGATTGTAAATTAGTTTTTTTACTTTTAGAAAAAATACCCTTTTTGATTTTTGTTCTTTAGATGCTGCGATTTAGCGAATGCATTTGATTGTGATGATACTCCTTCAAACATAGCTGATTGCATTCATATTTCCTCGAATCCTATTACAGAACCATGGAATTCAGCAAAATATTTACTTGAAAATGTTGCAGAATTTTCAAATAAATTTGTTACTAAAAAAGAATATCAAGAACATGGAATTCGAATATGCGATGAAAGATTTATTGATTATGCACCAAAAGAATGGTATGATTTTCCACACATTGCATAATATAGCTTATTTATATTGAATATTTTTTTAAGGTATGAAGGTGCTGAAGATGCACCATATGTTGATGAAAATGGTCGACCTATTGATGATATTATTGATCATAAAAAATTTGTTACAGCTTTACCAAAACCATCACTTCCCACTAAAGCTACTGCTACTAATAAAATTATTAGTGAACTTGAACATTCTTCGCTTATTAATAAAGTTGTTAATGAAGGACATTTGGTGCAACAAGAAACTACAGAAAAATCCGCTTTTATTGATGCTCAAGCTACCGCACTTTCTTTCCCTGATGTTGTTGCACCTCCTCTAAGACCCGATATTTCAACTGCAGAAAATGAACCAGATATAATTGAAATTGATTATATTCCACCTCCTCCTCCTCCGCCACCAACCACTACTGAAAGACTACTTCCATTAAGACCTCAACCATCTCCATTGTTGCGGCATCGAATACTTCATGATCCTTCATCAACTTTACAAACACCTTCTTCTCTTCCTATTCGATATGTTCAACGAGCAACAACAATGCTTCGACAGCAACCTATTGGACCTTTAAGAGGAGGTGTAACAAGAGATTCTCATTATCTTAATTCTGTTGCACCAGCATCATTAACAACATCGAATACAACGACGACGACCAGACAATTTTATGTTACATCTGATCCTAATTTTGTTCGAATGGGTGGTAATAGACAAGTTTTACAACTTCAACGTGGTTCAACAACATCTCGAGTTTATCTCCAACGTCGACCTATTACTTCTGCCACAATTGCTGGAGTTGAAGTTAGACCTCCACATTCATCACCTCCAGGAATGCCTAAATTACAACCGGAAGTACGTTTAATTAATCCAAGAAGACCACAACAACCAATTCGTGTTAGTCACGGCCATCTTTATCATCCAGTGATACATAGTGGCAATATAGCTGCATCGAGTGGTCAAACACCTATTATTCGAGTATTACAACCTGTTCAAAGGATGGTGATTCCACCACCACCACAACAACATCAATCATATCAAGGTTTAGAAGAGGAATATGAATCAGGCGAATCAGATCCACCAACGCCACTTTAAATTTTTATTTATTAGAAAATGTTTGTTGTTTTGCTTTGTTTTATTTTCATCATTTTTTCGTTTGTTTGTTAATAAAATTTGTTTGCTTTGAACTATTTTGGCCGGAAATACTTACACAATTTGAATGCAATATTATGACTTTAATTTTTTTATTCGAAATTGATTAAATGCAACAACAAAAATAAGCTAATAACTTTTAAAGAATAAATTAAACTTCGAGTAACAACAAAATTGCTTGCTTTTTTAATATTTACTTATGAAAAAAAGAATAAGATAAAAAAATTAGCAAACCAAATGATTACAAAAAAATTACTTTTTTGAATCCAGAAAGAAAAAAAAACGCCTAAAAAAATGCGAACACTTTGAACAAAAGCTTTTAACATTTTACTCAAATTTTCAAAAAACTACTGTTTTTATTCTTTTTTTTCTGCTATTGTATAACTTGATAATAAAAATTAAGCTGCAAATTTCTAAAACTCAATAAGTAAATATTTGTTTCCTCAAAAAAAAACTGTTAAATTTGGTGGTACTTTATTTAACATTAATGATTAGAGTTCTCAACGTTTATTTTTTACAAAAGCTTAAAAAATGAAAGAAAAAAATGAAGAAAGATTTAGTGATGATTGACAGCTGCAAAAAGAAAAAAAAATCGGCATTAAAAAAATCAACAAAGAAATAAGCGTTCCTGACCTGTCATGGCCGTAGTAGTATTTATTCATTCATTCGACGATCGTTTGCTTTTTTCCATTTTTTTGATAAGAATAATAATATTCTAAGAGGTTGTTGCTGCTTTATTTTCTCCTCTATCTTTTTTTTAGTTAGTGGAAAGGCAAAGTCCAAAATACTTAGTTTGCTATTATTTTTAACTATTTTCTTTTTATTATTCGGCGTCGATTTTTATAGTTTTTTTTCACTTCGATTAAACTCAACAAAATATTTGAATGTCGCAGAAATGTTTTTACTATTAAAAATTTTATTTACATTGATTTTTGTTATTTCCGCTGCCGCGACGGCTAAAGAAGAAAAAAATGGAATTGGAAATCCATTTTATTATTCCCTCTCAGAATCAGAACTTCGTGATGTGATTTCTGAATCCGAATATGATTCAGAAGAAGCAGAAGAATTTGGAAATCAAATACATTCATTTTTTCGTGAATCAAATTCTCAATTAATTTTAGATTTGGATTTATTCACTCAATTTTGGAAGGAATTGGAAGAAGCCCGAGCATCCGCTGTGGATGGAAATGTTGATTATATCCGTGAAATAGTAAATTTTTTGGAATTAAAATTCGACTAAAAAATTTTCAAACATTTATTTTAGATTACTTTTCTTGAACCTTTACAAAAACATGACATCAGCGCTCCATGTTTGGCTGATGTATTCCATTTTTTATGTACCACATATAATTATGCTAAAACCGCTAATGAAGCAAGTACATGTAATGATTGTAATTGCACAGCGGAATACAAAAAAATCTTTTCTGATTACCAATGGATTTTTGATGGTTAGTTTTTTTTAACATTAGTTTTTAAAGTGATTTACAAAATTCTGTGGCGATTACAAGCTTTTGAAAAAAATAAGTTTTCAAGGCAAAGCAAAAAAGTTTTAAAAAATCAGACATGTAAAATTTAAAAAAAGAGAAAGAAGAATGATTGAGAAAGTCAAACAAATTGCATACTTTTATTTTAAACCTAACTTTTTGAGACAAACTTCTTCAAAAGTGTCATCGCCTCAAATTTTATTAATTTTTCTATTTTTTCACTTTTGAACTAAAGAAAAACTAAAACATCCATATTTGGTTTAAAAATCATGAAAGTTTGAAGCCACTCTTAACATTTGTTTTCAACGAAGCTTTAAACTTTACTGTTTTTATTTTTGGCGAAAGTAATTTCTTAATTTTAATTTTGAATATTTATTTTTTTAGTTGTTGATGCTATTGGTAAATTGCCAGCTGCCATTACTGGAGGTAATAACCTTTGGGTTGGTTCATGGTCAACTTGTCGAAAAGTTGCAAGTATTAAAAATGTTCAAGGGTTTGCTTTTTAATTATAAATATTACTTCTTTAAAAATTAATTTTGGAAGTTTTTTTAGACAAAATTGGAAGGGCCAATATTGTTTAGCTCGATTTTATGTTCATGAAAAAAATAGTCCGTTAAAAGCTTTTGGACCTAAAGTTGATCCAGCCAATGTTTGTCTGTTAGTTAATTTTTTTTATTTCTAAAAACTAATTTTCCACTAACAAAATTTTTTCCAGCTCCAATGCCTCACATTCATATGAAGATTGGTCAATAGAAGATAAAAAATGTTTTGATATTATGCCATTATTAAATGTTGGATTTTGTATGCCTGATACTTGCACGGATTATGATTTTAAAAAAATTATTGAATTTTGTAATACTTTTTACAAAAAACATTTTTTTTCTAAGAAAATTATTCGTGAATTTTTTATTTTTAGTTTATCAATATGCTGAAGCAAGCATAGGAAAAAAATTTGTTTGTGATTTAAAGGTTCAATGCAGTAATGATCGAGTGGAAAATAAACTTTACAGTAATTTACCTTCCATGTTGGTTCTGTAAGTTAATAATTTTTTTGTTGTAGGATTTTTTTCAAAGCGCTTCAAAAAAAGGTTTTTATTCATAAATTTTTTTTGCAGATGTTTTTGTGTAATAATTTTTTCATTAATGATTTATGGAACTTGTTATGATTATTATGTGGTAATTCCAGCAAAAGAAAAGCAAGAAATTTTTAAGCGTCAATATTCATATCTTTCACAAGGAAGCAATTTTTTAAAATATTTCCCTTTTGAACCTGAAGCTCCTTTCATTGGTGAAGGAACAGGAGCCTCAAAACAAAAGGAAAGTAATTTCGTGAATTTACTGATGATGTTTTCAATTCGTCGAAATACCGAGCAACTTATGTCCACCCGAACCCAAGATGATCAAATTAATTGTTTACATGGAGCACGATTTTTAAGCATGGTAAAGTCCTTTGGCAAATCGAATCTTTTTTCTTCATAAAATTTTTTTTAGTGTTGGATCATTTTTGGACATACTTATTATTATATTTGCACGAGTTTTACAACAGGTATAAAAAAATAATTAATTAACCCTCTAATTTTTGTTTAAAAAAATTTAGTCGAAAAAGTTAAAAGGCAAAATAATTTTAGATAATTTAATTCAAACTTTGAGAAAATTTCCCAAAATTTTTTATAATCAACTCGTCGTTCAAGCTCCTCTCGCAGTGGACTCATTTTTCTTTTTAAGGTTTGAAAACATTTTTTTTTCCCAAATACAAAAAATTAATAATTATTGCTTTTTTTAGTGGTTTACTAACAACATATATATTTATAAAAAAATTAAAATTAGCTAAAATTCGTGAACAACAAACTGGAAGAAAAGCTGCCATACGACTTGACAATCCATCTGTTTGGATTGCGTATTATTTTCGTCGATATATAAGGTAAAATAAATCATTTTTTTCTTCTCAAATTTAATTAAACTTGCATAATTTGAATAACAACTTTTTAGATTAACACCCGTATATTTGGTTATTATGATTTTAGATGTTACTTTATTCACCTATATTTCGGATGGACCATTTTGGCGTCCAATTGAAACAAATTATTGTAAAAATAGTTGGTGGGTGAATTTATTATATTTGAATAATTTTATTAAACAAGATGATCCGGTAAGTGCCAATCTCTAAATAAACCACAAATTAAATAATAAAAAATATTTTTTATTTTAAGTGCATGGGATGGACATGGTATATGGCAAATGATTGGCAATTACATTGTTTTGCACCCATGTTAATTATTGCTCTTTATAAGTATGCTTTTGAAAATATAAAATAATTAATTGAAAAAACTTAACAAATAATAACAATTATTATTTTTTTTTAGATATCAAAAGAAAGGAATTATTTTCGCTGCAGGTTTAATTGGGCTTTCATCTATCACTAAACTTTATATTACCATTGTTCGTGGATATCCACCTACACCAATTTTAAGTAGTAGTTTAGAAATGTTTGTTAAAATTATAAATTAATTTTTTTTTTTAAATAGTTGAATTTTAGTGTCCATGTATTAAATTCATATTGGGTTGATTTGTATGTAAAACCATATATTCGATGCATACCATACATTGTTGGATCCGTGACTGGATATCTTTTAAATACTGAACCCGTGGTGACAGGACAATTTAAACTTGTTGGAGTGAGTAAAAAAATTATTTTGAGAAGGAAAATCACGGAAGTTTACTGATTTTTCAAAAAATTTTTTTTACTTATTTTAAAAAATAAAACAACGCTTTATTTTCTTTTTACTTCTTTTTTTGAATATTCAAGCAACTGCAACAAAAAAAAGTATCAGAAAAAAAAGAGAGAAAGAATATTGGGAGCGGGTGGAGTTTCATGAGAGAGACTTCGGAGGAGTCATCAGCCGCCAATGTCTCAATTTTTTTTTGGTAAAGAGAAGTAAAAGAAAAAAAAGCGCTTTTCGTTTTTTAATGCGACATTTTTTTTTGTTATGAACAAAACCAACCAAATAAAAAAATAACGTCGCCACACATTTCATTCATTTGCCTTTTTTTTCTTGCTTTGTTTTGTTTATTTATTTACAAAACACAAAAAAAGAAAATAACTTAACTTTATTTATTATTAATTAATTTTTTTAAAGATAAAATTATGGGGTATTTGGACTTTTGCTGCTTCACTTGGAATTTATTCGGTATTTGGTTTATGGCATTATACAAAAACAGGAGAAATTAGTCGATTTTGGCATTTATCTTACACAGTATTTGGAAGGCTTTCATTTTCTTTATTCCTTGGATGGACTATTTTTGCATGTCAAACAGGCCATGCAGGTAAACAAAAACTTAGATGTCCATAAATAAAAAATATAAAATATTTTAGATAAAATTAATAGAATCTTGGGTCACAAATTTTTTATTCCTTTATCAAAAATGACTTTTTGTGCATATTTGATTCATCCAATTTTATTACAACTTTATTATTTAAGCCGAAATACAGCTTTTCATTTTACTCATGCTTTTCAAATGGTGAGTTATTTTTCCATCATAAAAAAGATAAAATATTTATAAACCAAAACTTATTTGAAAAAAAAATTGCGTCCCTAAACATTTTTTATTATTATTTTTCCTGCTTTAAAAAACCTTTTTTCTTTCTTTTTTTGTAGCACATTTTTTTTGTTGCTTGCTTTAAAAAAAAACAAGTAAGGTAGCAAAAAAAAGAAGTGAGAAACAACAAACTACCAAAGAAATTTAAAAAAGTAAAGTTAACTTCGCCTTTAGAAAATAAATTAAAAAATAACAATGCGGATTTTGCTTTTTTAAATGATAAAAATAAAATAAATAATCAAGTAAAAAAAATTCTCTTTGGTGACTGACTTTTTCCTAGATTTAACATTTTTTTAAATTTAACAAACAACCAGTGTGCCGCTTTTTAATTTTTTCGCCTCCGCCTCCGCCTCCGCCTCCGGAGGTGGAGGCGCCTCCGGAGGCGATGGAGGCGCCTCCGGAGGCGCGGAGGCGATAAAAATACGTTAGTTTTTCGAAACATCGCCTCCGCCTCCGCCTCCGCCTCCACCTCCGGAGGTGGAGGCGCGGCACACTGCAAACAACCTCAAAATTTTTACATTATTACTTCCGAAATTGTTTTGATTGGTTTCAAACAAAAAAAATTTCTGTTTAATTTTATTTAGTTATGTCTCCTGAAAATATCTAACTTGCAATTTTATTAATTTTAGTTTTATATGTTTTCTGTTGCTGTATTTTGTAGTTATGCAGTGGCATTTATATTATGTTTGGCATTTGAACAACCGGTAGCAAACTTTGATAAACTTGTATTTCAAGAGCATACAAGTCACAAAAAGCCACCGCCCAAAATGGATGATGGTGTCGAGGAATTTGAACTTCAACCACCAACTCCAGGAGGACCGCCAGCCATGCCTCCTGTCGCAGCTTCATCCATCGAAGTTCCAGATCGACCCATAATTAAAGGAGGTGATCCACCCTCAGTATTAAAAAAATCACATTAAACTTTCCTTTTTTTGTTATTTGAGTAATTTTAAGCTTTTTAAAAAAGTTAATAAAAGATTTTGTATGTAAAAAAATAAAAATAAATTATATTGAACCAATGCCATTCTGAAGCAAAAGAAGCAGCCGACAGAAAAGATAGAGAAAAATAAAGTATTTCTCACAACAACAAAAAAGAATGTGGAGTAATTTTTCTTCTTCTTCGTTTCAGAGTTCGGGAATGTCTTTTTTCTTTCTTTTTTTTTACCGTCAAATATCTCGATTGAAGAGGCTAATAAATATTTTCAATGCCGGTTCTATCTTTTTTTAATCTGGAAAAATCGGCACTAGTAAACATCCGACAGCGCCATAAGACTAAAATAAAATATTTCGTAAAAATAATGGATACAGTAAATGCAAAGTTTATAATTTTGCTGCGAATAATTTTATTTAACGATTTTCAAATTAAAGTATTTTTGAAAGAGTTTTTGCAATCAATTTTTAATTAATTTGTTTCCGAAAACTTCTCAAATTTATTTTCATTTTGCCCACTATTGTGGCCACTCTTAATGCAGAAGCTTTTTCGGCTTTATTGGCCACTTGCTTTGATAGTGGCATCGATGAGGTTGCTGCGACTGGTCGTAACCCCTAGATATTTTCTAATTAAAACTTTTAAACAAAAACAAAGAAAGATTCTTTTAAAATATTCAAAAAAAGAAAGTCTTTAGATAAAGCAGCGATCGTCAAGCAAAAGAAAGAAAAAGAAAAGCACTGAAAAAATAATGTCGTAGCTTTTTTTCCCTGCAGCATTTAAGTTTACAAAATTCTTTTTTTTTGTTTAATACAACCTTTCTTTCGATCAAAATAAAAAAGGATGACGGCTTTCATCTTGGATCATCTTTTTTGTTTGAGCCAAGCAAAAATAATAAAAGAAAAAAATATAATAACACAATAAAAAACAGCAAAAATGACAACGAGATGTGGGGTTCTAATTTTTTTTACGCGCGTTGTTGTTGTTCTTTTTTTGTGGCAACAGCTCCTTTTCTTTTTCTCTTTCTTTTTTTTTTGTGATGGTCAGTAGCAATATCAAAAAAGCAGAAACAAGAAAAGACAAGAAAAAGAAAAAAATGACTGCACGCATGTTTTTTTTCTCTTTCATTTTTCACACTTTTTTGTTTGTTGTTATCATATTATTTGTCGTCAGTCAATCATCATCCATGCATCTGCCGTCGTCTATCTATCATTATAATCGAGTATGCGGTAATTTTTAAAAAGAAAGAAAGAAAAAATGAAAATGCAAAATTTATTATTTTTTAAAATCTTAAAGCAAAATTTTTTTAAATATTCAAGGACTTTTCATCGATTTGGTAGTAGTTAGTCCCTTTATTTCTTTTAGTCTTATAACGAAAAAAATTTGTCGTGGTTTGCTGCTATTTTTTTGAAAGAAATGAAAAAATATTTTGCTCTTTGGATGCTCTCATATTTTTCCTTAAAAACCCCATAAATTTGTTGTATTTTTTGCGAATTTTAATTTAAACTCGATGTACTCGATTCCACTGATCCGCTCGTGCCCTTTTTTGCATCCTAAAAGAAACAAAAAGAAATAACTTTTTTGTGTTTAAATATTTTTGTCGTCGTTGACTAGGCAAAAGCCTCTTTTCTTTCTTTTTTTCCACCATTTTTTTCGATTTTAGTCGTTCAATAAAAACGAAGGAAAAATGAAGAGAGCGGAAAGGGATGCGAGAGAATGGATGAAAGTTACAAGGTTCCATAAAGAAGAAGAGAAAAAGAGCGCCCTCTCCCCGCTATTTTTGTTAGGAAAAAAGGACGAACAACGAATGAAAGGGAGATTTTGCTGCTTACTGCATATATTTTTCTTCCTATGCGCGAAAGAAAAATAAAGAAAGAAGAAAGAATCGACTGACTTTGTTGGGGTCGCCGTCGCCCCACATCACCATCGTCGTCGTTCATCGGTGCGCTGCCTTGCATGCTGCTGCGTGCTATTATTGCTGCTGTTGTTGTTGCCCGCGCGCCTCATTGCAAAAAATAAAAACCAACCAAAAGCTTTTTTTCTTTTTTCCCCTTCGTTTGAGTTTTCGCAATAGTAGTAGAATGGAAAGAGAAAAAAAAGAGAAGAAGGAAGGATGAATGAATGTGTTGCTCGCCAGCTCGCGCCTTTTTCCCCTCTCTCTTTTTTTCTTCTTCTTCTCCTTCAGCCTTTGGCTGCTTTTTTTTTTCTCCCAATGATGATGGTGCAAGAAAAAAAAAACTATCTTCTTCTTCGTCGTTTTCTCGTTGTCGTCGTTGTCGCCATTGAAAAAAAATAATATAAAGAAATATATGCAATTTTTTGGGTTTTTTTCTTCTTCTTTTCGCTTGCTGCTGCCAGGACACGAAAAAGAAAAAAAACAAAAACTAAAGCAGCCAGCCAACAAGCAGGAAAGCAAGGAACGTTGTTAAAAAAAAGAAAAAAGAATGGCGTCGCTGTTTCTTTCTTTTTCTTGCGCGTCTTTTTTTAAACCCAAAAAACTTCTTTTTTGTGTCGTTGTTCCTCGCACCAGCCACCCAGTCGCCGGTGTTATCCTCTAAAAAAAGTCCCAACTAAAGCCAATGGGTTTTTCTTTTCTTTTTTTGTTGCATTTTTGCGCGTATTTTTTTTTAGTAGACGATGGGTGCTTTTTTTGCATGGTTATAGTCGAGATGTCCAATAGGAAATAAAAAAAGAGAGAGAGACTCCAAGAAGTTTTTTTTAACAACAAAAAGATAGCCATAAGGTAGCCGCGAGCGCGTTGTGGTCACTTTCACGCTATTACTGTAATCATAAAAATATTGTAAATGATTAAATTTCAACTTAATTTTTTTAAGATTTTCAATCAAAAATGTTATCCCTCAATAGCAACCATTCCACGACATCGTTGGAAAAATATTTTGAAAAAATTGAAACCAAACCCGAAATAATTGCCAAAGAAAGACAATTTGAAGATTCACTCAAAGCTTTTTATCGACAAAAATGGTTAGTAAATTTCATTTTTCCTTTTCAAAACATTTTTCATACCAAAAGTTTTTTGTAGGAATTGTCCATTGAGGCCTCCAATATTAAATGGAAAACCAGTAAAATTATATAGACTTTATCATTCCGTTTCAACTAAAGGTGGATGGATAAAAGTTTCAACCCAAGATAAATGGCATTTAATTTCGGATGAAATGGGTTATTCTTCAGATGATATTTATATGATTGATAATGGAATTAAACTTATTTATATGAGATATTTATCTAAATATGAAGAAGTTCAAAATAATGGTGATAATGATGATCATCATGATGTGGATATATTTGGAACTAAATCGAGGAGTAAACAATTTTCAAATTTTGCATCTGGTGATTGTCCCATCGCCCTTCCATATCGAGGTTTGAATTTACCATAAACATCCAAACCAAAGTAAATTAATAAAATCCAAAAATTTTAGATAAAAGAGTGGAAGTATTTGAAAATGAATATGCAAAAATTATTAAATCCCTTTATTCTGGTTTACCAAATGAAGTTGATTTTGCATTTAATATTGCAACAATTATGTCAAGCCCAGGCCCACATGTTCTTAAACTTGAAAAATGCCCCTTTTTACTGAAGCTCATGATCGCTCATGCTGGAGTTTATGGAGATGGTAAACTTTATTTAGTATTTGAAAAACCCTAAATTATCATTTTTATTTTTATAGATAAAGAAATTCAATCATTAGCCGAAGAAGGATGGAAACAATTTTGTGATCATCGATTTGATGAATTTTGGTCCAATTCCGGAATAGAAGATGACCAAATTCTTGATTATATTCCAGTAAAAATGAAACAAGAATTTAAAGGCATTGAAAAAATATTGTTTACAACCCCAATGGATTTTGATGCATCAAGTTCAACTTGTTTTAGAATTTTACAAGTGACTGGGATTCTTCGAAATTTATCTTTTGAACCTTTCAATATTCAAAGTTTGGGAAAATCAGATATTTTAATCAAATTTATGTGTGTTTGTGCTGCATCCAAACATGTTCGATTGGTGAATGATGCTTTGGATACTTTAACCAATATTGGAGCTGAAATAGATTTATTGTCTCCTGAAGGAATGTATACTCATGTAATGTTATTAAAAGTTATTTCGGATTGCCTTCATAGTGATGATAAAAACAAAACTTTGCATGCTCTTGAAATTATAGCGGCATTATGTCAAAATGAAAAGAATGAAAGTGTTTGCGCAGAATTTATGGATCCTCAAATGTTAAATCGAATTTTTCAATTAGCCACCGTTCGTGATATTCTTATTTGCATTCATACCCTCGAAACGCTTTATCAATTCTCTGAACTTGGTCGAGCAAGTTGTACCCGAATTATAGCAGTACCAAATGCCATTGAACAACTTGTGAGTTTGTTAACCACCGATGCAGCATCTTTTGGACGAACTGGATTATCGGGTATTCAAGTTGTTGAATCATATGGACATCAACAAAGTTCCCGGCAACATTATCCTCCACCGCCAACTCCCATGCAATCCCATCAACAACTACAATCTCAACAACAACAGCCTTATCGACCACCAACATATTCAACACCTCAGCCACCACTTCAACCATCAATAAACTCATCATTTGCTACTCCTCGACCACCGGTTGCTGTACAACGAATTCATCATACTCCACAAATTTTATTTCAACCATCTGTAGCTACAGCAGCTGCAGCAGTACCAGTAACACATGATGAAAAATTAAGAGCATTAACAACTAAATGGATAAAAGATAATGTTGTTGCTGAACCTGGATCTATGGCTGTTCGAGGTGAAATGTATTCAGCTTGCGTGGATCATTTACGAACGGTTAATGGAATTATGAGTGGCACAGCTACATTATTTACATCCATTTTACAGTAAGTAGTTACTTTTCATAAAAAATATCCAATTTAATATATAAATAATTTTCAGATCCATTTTCTCCAATACCACTCTTCATTCTGATCAAAGAGATAACAAGCTTAATTATTATATTGAAGGTGTAAGATATTTAAAGCAATCCAATAATTCTGTAGCATCAAATCATCCATTAATGCAAAAAATTTTAACTACACCTAAACCTGCATTAGCGCCAGTGAGAATTATTCCAGCTATTCCAACTCCTCAAACAAATGGAGTAACTCCACCAAAAGTTGCTTTAGCTGAAAAACCAAAAATAGCAGAATCGGCAAAAGCGAAATCTAAAACACCTGAACTTGAAAAAGCAAAAACGCCTGAATCAGTTGCAGAAAATTCTATTCCTCAAACTTCAGGAGCTGATGATGCTGCTTTAGAAAAGGAAGAGGAAAAAGTTCCAAGTTCAACAACAACCCCCGCCTCTGTAAATTCTTCTTCTATTATTCCTGAAACTTCAGTTGCTTTTATTTCTGAAGTAAAAGAAAAGGTTCCAAGTCGAGTAACAACTCCAGAAAATTTGGCAGTTAATAATGGAATTGTTTCTTATCCATCATCATCGCCTGAACCTGAATCTGAAACCATTATTGAAAATGGAATAAATGAAGATCATAACAATTCCAAAAGTGATAAACTTGATGCTTGTTCATCGCCCAATGAAGCAGCAGCAACAGATAAAATTATTGAGGATGAAGAAAAAAATAATGAAGTTCCAATAATTCGAGTTGAAAATCTTAAAATTGATATCATTGAAGATGAAATTATTGATGACGAAGAGGATGAACTTAATTTATCCAAAAAACAACTTGTAAACGGACATATTAAAAATGGAGATAGTAAACTAACTCCCGAAGGAGAAGAAGAAAAGCCTTTAACAAATGGAATTATTTGTAATGGCGTCGTCGCTAAATCCCCATCAAAAAATGTTAAAGAAAATGGAACAACAAAAACAACAGCAATTCATGAAACCCAAGAAGAAGCAATGGAAATTGTTATTGATGGAAGTGAAGAAATATTAAATGAAGTGGAAGATAATGGCGAAGAATTACCTCCCGGAGATCCAGCTAAAATTGATGAAACCGTTGAAGCTGTAAGTAAAGCTCCTTTAGCGACACCCAAAAATGGAATTTATAAAACAACGTCACAAGCAGCAGCTTCGAAAAAGGTAGTACCTGAAGATGCTGAAGCCGCAGCAGTATTAGTTAATGGAACTAAAGGCAAGAAAGTATGTTTTTTTTTTATTGAAAAAAATAAACATTGGTTGTGGGAAGCCACAACAATGACAATTTTGTAAATTTTTTAAAATCAATAAAATATTAAACTTTTTTGATTTCAGAGAAAAGCTGCAGCAACTCCAAAAACGAGTAATAAGAAAAAAGCTCGAACAAATACAGAAACCTCAAATACAGTTATTGATTCCCAAAATGCCGCAGCAACTTTAGACCATGAAATTCCATCAACAAGCAACAACAACAACTCAACATCATCGGCAGATTTAATGTGTGAATGGAATGCATGCGGACAAATGTTTTCCACATCTGAATTTATGTCAGCTCATATAATTCGAACTCATTTAATTGAAGCAGCTAAAAATGAAGATGGAACTTTTCTTTGTCTATGGCCTGGATGTAATAAAACTCGCCGAGGCAAATGGTCGCTAGTAACCCATTTTCAAGATCATCATTGTCAAGAACATCAACTTCGAAATGCTTCAATAAAGCGAAACGAAGTTGGAGGAGCATCAATTTATTTAGCAAATATTCGTCAACAATTTGCTGAACGAGCAACTGAACCAGAAATTATTCCAACTTACACTCAAGCTGCCGCGATGGATGCAATTCGAAGGCATTCTGTTGTACATTTCCAGCGGGAAGTTACTGTAAGTTTTTGTTTTGGAAATTTTTTAGAAAGAGAAAAGTAAAATTTATTAATTAATTTTTTATAGGATGAGCAAGAAGGCCCTGTAACTAAATGCATTCGTTTAACCACAGCTTTAATCCTTCGAAATATTGCGAGATATTCTGAAGAAGGTCGATGGTAAGCCTTTTTTCAACCAAATTCCTAGAATTTCTATAAATGGATTTTTTTTAGTAAACTCCGCCGTTTTGAATTACAACTTTGTCCATTAGCCCTTTCTCGACTTGAAGCGGGTGGAGCTTTAGTTCAATGTTTATCTGAACTTGATAATACTAATAGCGAAGAAGCAATAAGTAAACCATCCATTTTTCAACCACCAACTTCATCAAATTCCCAACAACCATTATCTGAAAGTAATATTGAACCCACATTTGCTGTTCCTTATCTTCCAGTATCGAAGCAACAACAACAGCAATAAAAAAAATTCGCAATTTTTTTTAAAACTTTGATAAACTTGTTTTAAAAAAATCCTCCCTTTACATTTATTTATTTAGTTTTTTTTACGGTGTCTCTCTCAACAATTTTTAATAATCCATCTCAAGAAAATATTTATGCTGAAACTTTACTTTACTTTTCCCTATTTTTTTGGTATCTCAAAAAACTTTTAATTTAAAAACTTTTTTCTTCCTAAATTTTTTTTGTTGCTCGCAAATTTTTTTTGTATTTTAAAAAAGCTGGGATTTCTCTTCTTCTTTTTTGCTTTATTCTTTTCATCCTTCCTCCAACTTTGTGGCAAATATCATTATTCCAACATTTTCCTTTTTTTTGGAAAAAAAACTTTGGTTTTGGAGCTTTTTTTCTTTGAACTTTAAGTTGCTTCCACAAACTAAATTATTGTATTCATCATTTTCTTCTCTTTAATTTATGGTACGGTACATATGTATCCTTAATGCTCCTACCTAATACATAAATATCACAATTTTTTTATGTTTTATCCTCCTCTTCCATTTTAATTGATATTTTTCTTTAAAAACTTACTTTGTTGTTGTTGCTTGCTACCCAAGGATTAGCAAATTCTGTGTATCCACCTTGTTAATTTTTCCCCCTTCTAACTATGTATGTGTCTTTGGCATTTTAATTGGGTCACTTCATTCATTCATTATTATTGTTTTTATTATTGGGTTTAATAATTTTTATTTTTATTATTGTTATGCGTATTTTGTTTGTTCCAAAGATAAAAAAATTGAATAAAAAAGCAAATGTTTTTATTTCGAAAAAGAAAAGTTGGAAAAAGAAAAAATTATTGAATTTGTTAAATTATCAAAGAACTTACTTACTTCCTTTTTTGGCTGATTTATTGCAAAAAACTTTTAATCAATTTTTTCACAGATTTCAAAAATTCTCCAAAAAAAATCATGTCAATTTCATCCTCAACCATTCGAGCCCTAAAAGGCTTGGATAAAAAGGATGAAGAAGATGTAATAGGAAAAAAGAAAAGAATATTTTATTTTCATAATGAAAATGTTGCACATTTTCATTATGGTTCTCAACATCCCATGAAACCTCAACGACTTGGTGCATGTCATAGTTTAGTATTAAACTATGGTTTACATAATTTTATGACATGCATCGAGCCACCCAAAGCGTCATTTGAAGAAATGGCGCAATTTCATGCTCCCGATTATTTAGAATTTTTGCGAACGGTAACTCCATACAATGCGCATGAAAATGAATATTTATTTGGTAAATTTAATATTGGTGAAGATTGGTTAGTTTGTTTCTTTCTTACTACTTTTTCCAAAAAAGCATAGTTACAATAATCCGATGTTTTCAGCCCAGTTTTTGATGGAGTTTATGATTTTTGTTCCATGTATACTGGTGGATCAATTGAAGCTGCAAGATCCATAAATGCAGGAATATGTGATATAGCTATAAATTGGTCAGGTGGACTTCATCATGCAAAAAAATCTGAAGCATCTGGATTTTGTTATGTCAACGATATAGTTATAGGCATAATCGAATTATTAAAATTTCATCAACGTGTTCTTTGTAAGTTGTTACATATATACGACAAATTGCTTTTTTTCAAACCATAATTTTGCTTCAGATATCGATATTGATATTCATCATGGAGATGGAGTTCAAGAAGCTTTTTATTGGACTGATCGAGTTATGACTGTTTCACTTCATAGATTTGGAAATTATTTCTTCCCCGGCACAGGAGATATGTTTGATATTGGTAAAGGTAATGGAAAATATTATTCCATTAATATTCCATTAAGAGAAGGAACCGATGATGAAAGTAAGCACTTTGATTAAAAAAAACTTTTTATAACTTTGATCAAACAAATTTAACTTTTAGCTTATGCCTTAATTTTTCAACCATTAATTAAAGCAATAGTCGAAAATTTTGAACCTAATGTTATTGTATTACAATGTGGGGCCGATTCCCTTGGATCTGATAGGCTTGGCTGCTTTAATCTTAGCTTTGCTGGACATGGGTAAGCTGTGGATAACTTTTTCCAATCGCATGCATCTCTTTCTTTTTTCAGTGCATGTGTTCGCTTTGTTAAAAGTCTTGGAGTTCCATTAATGGTTCTTGGAGGTGGAGGTTATACTCTTAGAAACGTTGCAAGATGTTGGGCTTATGAAACTTCAATCATTGTTGAGCAAGATGATGTAATTGATGATACAATTCCATTAACAACAGAATATCGAGAATTTTTTGGCCCTGAATTTACTCTTCGCCCTGAACTTCCTCGACGAAATGAAAATGGAAATTCAAAAGAATTTGTAAATCTCATTAAACATGATGTAATCGAAAATATTCGATCATTAAAACAAGCCCCATCCGTTCAATTACAATCAAGTGATTACTTCGAAGAATGCTTTATTGAATACATAAAAAAATCAAAGAAAACTATGCAACTTGTTCCACCTCGTTGGTAGTAAGTAAGTAAAGATACTTGCTGCAAAAGATAAAGCTATCTTCGCCTTCCAATCCAAACAGATCAAAGATGGCATAAATTATTTCTTATGTATTTCGTTTTATGTACATACATATCTCTTCGTTGTCCTTAAAATAAATTATTGTTGTTCTCACATACTTATGCACATAAATGTTAGAAAAAAGAGTTAATACATATGTCAAAAACTATTTATGTAACAAATGCTTGTAAATTGCTTTTAAAATTCATAAAAAAAGAAGAGTAAAAGAAGCCCAAAAATCTGCAAAGCTTCATAAACCATCCAAGAAATTAAAGGAACCTAACTCTTAGTGCGAAAAAGCATTCTCCCAACCTTGCCTATTTTTCTTCTTCATCCATCTTCATTTTCGTTGCTTCCAACTTTTTTATCATCATTCCAAGTTTTTATTGCGTTGTTACTATTTTCTGACGTCTCTTCATACTGGATAAGTACTCAACTTCTTTGCTGTTGTGAACGACAACATGTTTGGTCCTGGTACAATAACTCGAAGTAAACGAAATTCAATTTTAGCAACTCCATCTTCTCAAGGTTTGTTATTTTCTTTGACTAATACCATAATCACCTAACTTACTTATTTTTCAGAAAAGAAAGTTGAAACACCAGCAAATAAATACTCCAAAATCGTCAAATCTTTGTATTCTGGTCTACCAAATGAAGTCGATTTTGCTATGAATGTTCTAACAATTATGTCAAATCCTGGTCCTCATGTGCTTCATCTTGAAAAATGTCCATTTTTGATCAATCTTATGATCGCGCATGCTGGTGTCTATGGTGATGGTAAGCTGTTTATTGCTAAACCAAAATAAAAAGCTATTGTTTTAGATGACGAAATGCGATCATTGGCCGAAGAAGGATGGAAGAAATTTCGTGATCATCGATTTGAAGAATTTTGGTATGAAGCTGGTATCGAAAATGAACAAATCCTTGATTTTATTCGAGTTAAAAAGAAGCAAGGTATTGAAAAAATACTCTTCACATCTCCAATGGATTTTGATGAAACGAATACAACATGCTTTAGAATTTTACAAGTAAGTTTTTTTTCCATCTTGAACGAACTCATTTCCTTTTTTTAGATTACTGGAATCCTTCGAAATCTGTCTTATGAATCTTTTAACGTTCAAACCATGGGAAAATCTGATATTTTGATCAAGTTTATGGGTGTCTGTGCTGCTTCAAAACATGCTCGATTGGTGAATGATGCTTTGGATACTTTGAGAAATATTGGAGCTGAACTTGTTTAATATGTATGAACGAATTATTCTTGTTTCTTTCACTTGTTTTTATTGTTATGTCCATATTCTTTTGCTGAATAAAATTTATCTTGAAAGTTTAATGTTTATTGATATTGCTATTATTTTTGAAAGGTTATCCCAATGCATGGAAATCTGCCACTTTTTGCTTCCATCAACTTTTGTTAAACCCATTTTTCCTGTTTACTCTGCCTCTGTTTTTGTCTTTTTCAGGTTTAAGCTTATTAGATTTAAGGTAATACTAGCAACAAAAAATTATGAATGATTCAAAAATTCATTCATTCAAAAAGTTTGCAAGCGTTAGAAAAAATCAACCATTGCAATGCGCAAGAAGCATCAAAAAATGGTTTTAAAACGAATCCTTACTGTAGCAGCATGGAAGAGAGCAAAAAAAAAATGCAAAGCTTTCATTCTTTTCAACATTTTTTTCTTCTCCTCTTTCTTTGAGTTAAAAAAAAAGCTTTTGATGATTTACTCCTTTTTTAAAACCCATTTCACCTTCTTTGTATTCTTCTTTTTAACCTTTACTTGCCTGATTCTATCCCTTTCACGCCATCGCTTATGCTTTTTATGTGTCTTCGAGTGTATTATCGTGTTGTTTTTCCATTTTATCATATTGCATCATTCACTTTTATCTCCATTCATTTTTTAGCCATGGCAGAAAAAGGTAAAGAAGCTATTAACCAAATGCTCCGCAACTCAAGAGGAGCTGGTATTGGAGCTGGTTTACTTGCTGCAGCTGCTGTTGGAGCTTATGGAGTTATGCAAAGTCTCTTCACTGGTATGTACCTTTTTATGTTATCATTAAACTAATCATTCATCTTTCTTTTTTTAGTTGAAGCTGGTCATCGTGCTATTATGTTCAATCGTGTTGGTGGTATTGGTATGGATATCTTCAGAGAAGGACTTCATTTTCGTATTCCATGGTTTCAATATCCTATTATTTATGATATTCGTGCTCGACCAAACACTGTTCGTTCACCAACTGGTAGCAAAGATTTACAAATGGTCAACATTGGTCTCCGTGTTCTCTCTCGTCCTGATCCAAACAAATTACCAAAGATCTACCGAACTCTTGGACAAAATTGGGAAGAACGTGTTTTGCCATCAATTTGTAATGAAGTCTTGAAAAGTGTCGTCGCAAAATTCAATGCATCTCAACTTATTACTCAACGTCAACAAGTTTCAATGCTCGTAAGAAAAGGTCTCATGGAACGTGCTCTTGATTTTGATATCATATTGGATGATGTTGCTCTTACTGAATTGGCTTTCTCTCCTCAATATTCTGCTGCTGTTGAAGCGAAACAAGTTGCTGCACAAGAAGCTCAACGAGCAACTTTCTATGTTGAACGTGCTATCCAATCTCGTCAAGAAAAGATTGTTCAAGCAGAAGGTGAAGCTCAAGCTGCTAAACTTGTAAGTCTTTTGTTACACCATAAAATTGCCATTGCGGTAGTAGAAGGTGCAAATGTATAACCTTTTACTGTAATCAACGGCATACAATAACGCTCATTATAAGACTCTGTTAAGTTTTAAAGGGTTTAAACTAACAGTATGTGTTAGCGAACAGCTTCAATGTTTATTTATCACTTATTAATTTTCTGTTCTTTTTAGCTTGGTGAATCAATGAAACATGATCCTGGTTTCCTCAAATTACGTAAAATCCGAGCTGCTCAACAGATCGCTAAAACTATCTCTGAATCAAGCAATCGTGTTTATCTTCCAGCAAATACTCTTATGCTCAACATCGCTGATGAAAACTATCTCTCTTTTGATAAGAAAGCTATTCGACGTTAATTTCTTCCATAGTAATCTCATTTCTTGATTTGTTCATTTATTTTGTTTGTATTAGACAGCTTAGGTACTTTGTTGATTGTGTTATCATATAGTTGTAATATAAAATAAAGTTTTATTTAAAATATGTATGTGTGTTTGTAACAAGAAACATTTTGAAGATCTAAAGCTGAAACATGGCTAAGACAGGGGATTGATTTTTTACACTTTTTTGTTTGATATTTACCCGTCTGTTGCCTGATTGGAAATGCAAGAGGCGGCAAACCAGTTTGTTTTAAAGCGTATGTCCATCGATGATAGCTTCTTTGAAGCAACTTTTGATATCATTCAAAACAGCCCAACCTAAAACAGTGCTTTTAGCATGTGAAACTTTTATCGTTATTCCTGCGTGTAAGGAGGAACCACAACTTATGCGAGAATAATGTTGTTATGTTTCATCGAGTTTTTTCTTTGTAACTTACATGGTAAATATGATGCCTGAAAATATGTATCAGTAGTTTTTGGTTTTATGCGTTTACAAATCAATGACTTACATCAGCTTGGAAGTTAGAGCCTGGAGTCATTTTACAGAAATTCAAGCATTTTTCACCTGCTCCTGTTCTTTGAACATTTTTAGCTTGACAACATGGAGTATGATCACCATCTTGTGCTGCACAAGCGAAAAGACTAAAAGAGGGTTTAATGAATTGGGAAGATGCAAAAGCTTAGTTAATTTTTTTTTTCAAACTTTTTTTTGGAATTCAAAACTAATGCAAAGTGTCTTTTCTTTAAATTGTAAATATGATTGTTTAAACTCACTCAAGTCCATGTTTGGATGGACATATATCACTTCCCAAAAACATTCCAGTTAATACTTTTTTTGATAATATATCAAAATTGCATCGACTTTCACATGATTTTGCAACCTTTTTGTTTTTACAACATGAAAGAAAATATGAATTTGGACTTTTCTGAAAATATAAAAACTTTGAAGGAAGTAATTGAGTGAATGTTATTCAATGAGAGAGAAAAAAAAAGAAGATGCGTAGGATGAAATAATCCGCAAAGTGGAACAAGTTTTTATTTTTAAATGCCCATCGGCAAAGATGAAGATGAGCAGCAGACATAAGAGATATCCATCGTTCGATAAGGGATAAATAATAAGACAAAGAAGGATAAGAGGGATAAAAAAATTTTTTTTTTGTGGACTCACCTTGGCAGTTGTTGATAAATGAGAAGTTGGCGATAATGTTGGTGAAGGACGAGGTGGACGAGTTGTTCTTGGTGGAGCTGGAGACCTTGTTGGTGGTGGAGGAGGAGGTCTAGTAGGTGGTGGTGCTCTTGGTGCAGTTTGTGGTGCACGAGTATGAGAAACTTCAACCCGTTTATGAGGAGGAGGTTGTGAAACTACTGCTGCTGTAGGTTGACGAGGAGGCGATGAAGGACGTCGTTGATTATTTATTTGACCACCTCGACGAAAATTTCTATTTTGTCTTGGTTGAATAAACTTTGAACCATCTGGTAAAAATCTTGATGGAGGTGGAGGAATATCAAAAGCTTCATCAGATTTAATTATTTTTGGTTCTGGTGCTCTTACAATTTGTTGTGGCGGTTGTTGTTGTGGCTGTTGTGCAACAAATGTTGTTTGCTGTTGATGTTGGAATTGTTGTGGTTGCTGCGGAATAAATTGTTGAGGCTGTTGTTGTTGTTGTTGTTGATAAATTATTTGCTGTTGGGGAGGATAATACTGCTGCGGTTGTTGCTGCTGATAATAATACTGAGGTTGTTGTTGTTGTTGTTGAAGATAATAATATTGTTGCGGTTGATTTTGAGGATAATATTGTTGGGCAAATGATAAAGTTACTGTAAAAAAATAAAAGATGGATTTTATTCAACTTTTTAGAAGATTATTAAACAAATTTTATCCAAATTGTTTCAAATAAAACTAGCAACTTTTTAGAAGCCAAAAAAGAAAAAAAAGAGAAAAGAAGCAGCTATTAGTGAATTTTTATTAGTTTAGGAAAGCAAATTAAAAAGATAAAAATCTCAGATTCTATTAGCTACAGTGACTTAACTTACCAAAAGCAAGCAACTGCAATCCAACATGGTGAAGCAGCCTTCTTTCCATTGTCATAATTTTTTTTAAAGATCAACCTTTTTTAACCACAAAAACAATGGTAATAAAAATTTTAAAAAGAAAAAAATGTATTTTTACTCCTCTTTTTTTTGTTGAAAAGATTTAACCGCGCCTTCTTCCTTCTCCTTCCTTCTTTTTGGTTTTGGTCGTCGTTTTCGAAGTTTTTTTAATCGGCCATCTTTGATATTGGTGAAAGTTTTCTTTCCTTATTCCTTCTTATTTTGCGCACTTTTTTTATTCATGTGTCCAGCTTCTTTTTTTTGTCTCTCCTTAGGCTTGTTGCTGTTGCTTCTGCTTGCATGTTTGCGTTCATGCTTCTTTTTTTTGATGATGGTGATTTTTTTGATTATTGCCTGTTTATTGCAGCATTTAGATAGAAAATAGAAAATGGATGCCCCCTAAAAAAAGGGAGGAGAAACCTGATGTCCATCCGGTCTTTGAAGTTTGTGGAGGAGGATGAATATAAACAACATTGTTTTAAACATCGTTGTCATCGTCTGCTTTTTCCCTTTAACGGGCAGCGACAATCAAACAACGCAATGAAAATGCAATAAAGACCAGTTAATTTTTCCATTTATCCAACAATTTTGTTGAAGCTTTTTTGTTTGATAATTATCTTCTCCCGACTCTTTTTTGATATGATTGAACGTAATTAATAAACATAAATTTATCTTTTATTATCATCATCCATTGATTACATATGCATTTCATTTGAAAAAAGTTTATCATTCAATCCAAAAAATAATTATGACCATGAAAGAATTTCTTTCTTTTTTTTAAAGGTATTCACTTCAAGAACACACACCACAAAAGAGGAAGGTGTTTGAATAATTACAATTTTGTGTTTGAATTAAAGCCATTGTTCAAGAAAAAATAATTTTTATGTAACAAACCACAAAATATTTTTATTGTTGGTGGTTGTAATTTATCAGTGTCAGATAAAATAAACTAGTTTCGCATTTTATTAGTTTGGATGTTATGGAAGATATCAAAGTTACGTTTTATTTAATGCAAAATATAATATAAAAAAGTGGAATTTGCGAATTTGATAAATTTTTAAACCTTTAGAAATTACAGTATGCTTTAACACTTTTTTGCCGGTGGACAGAGAAAAAGTTGTGACATAATTTTTTTATACGAACAAACTTTTAATAATTTTTTCATTATTTGTTTTATTTTTATTTTTTATAATATGATAAATATATTTTTTAAAGGTTTATTGCCAATATGTTATTTTAAAAATTCCTCAAACATAACCGCTTCCGGTTTTCTAACACTTTTGCTTGCATTTTTTTTTTGTAAGTTTTTACACTTGAAAAAAATGTGATTACATGAAAATCATCAAGCATTACTTACACAAGGTCGTAAGGAAGGAAGAAGGAAGAAAGAAGAAGATATGAAAAAAGCTTGTTTCATTTAATTTCCTTCCAATGGGATCAGTTTCATTTTCTTTTTTAAAACAGGATTATTTTAAAGGAGAAAAAGAAAAATTCAACGTAATTTTTAAACATGAAAAGGCATTACACAAAAAATCTTTGTAATTTTTTTTACTATAATATTTTTTTCAGCGATATCGAAATCAACAATCAGAAAAGCTTTAAAATTTTTGTAAACCATAACAAAATTTGTTATTGAAAATTTTCTACAAAATTTTAAACCTAAAACCCATAAACAAAAGTCAGCGAGTTTCAAAGCATTTCAAGCATTTTTCATAAAAAAAAATAAATAAACATAAATTAAATTAAGTTTAATGTATTTTTTGCAAACTTAACATTTCCCTTCTCACATTTTGAATTTGAATGACTTATCGCTTAACATCTAATTTTGGCCCATTCCTCTCATAAAATTTAAAAGGAGGTATTAAATAATAATTGTCAAATATTATTGCCGTCGTTGCTAAGGTGATGATTGCGCCTTCTAAAATTTTTATCCTCTCTGAAATGAAACTGAAAGAAAAATATACTGCTTGCTACCTCTTTAAATTGAAAAGAGAGAAGCAAAACTGAAAGAAAAAGGAAATGAGTAGGCTTTTTTAGTTTTAAATGAAAAAAGAAAGTTAAAACTAAAGGCAGCACTCTAAAAAAAGTCAAACACTTTTATTTAAAAAAGTTATCGTGTGTTTAATTTTTTATCAATAAAAAAAACGTTTGCACTTATGAACTTTTAAAAATTGTCTGTATAACTTTTTTTCATGGAGTTTTTTTATTTTTTCGATAGCTTTAAACTTTTTTTGAATTAAAATTACCCATTTTTTAGGGAAGTGTCTGGCTTTAAAAATGGTAATGGGTGTTTGGTAAATTTTTTAAATGAATTAAAAGTAAAATCGACGGTCTTTTTTAATTTGAATATTTTGTGATTCTGGAAAGAAACAACTGTGAGAAGTAAAAAATGCTTCGAAGATACACATCTTTGGGTCTTCAAAATCATCAACTTGTTGGTCCTACGGCACTTTTGGGTTCATCAAATCTTTGTGATATCATTGTTAAAGTTAGTTGTTTTTCATTTAAAATTTTGGTTTTAAAATTCTAAGAAGATCGAAAAAAAGAAAAGTAATAGCAGGTGTGAGTTAAAAATAATTAATACTTATAAAAAGTAATAACTTTTTTGTTCAATATTTTTTTTTCACTTGCCACCTTTTTAAGTACTTATGTCAAGCGAAAAAAAAACTTTTTAAGCAAAATAATTCATCTTACTGTATCCTAAAAAACCATTTTTAATTTTTTTTTTAAACTTTAGGGCATTCATGTTTCTGAACGACATGCTTTAATTGAATATCATCCAATAACTCGATCATATTGGATTAGAGATTTAGGAACTTTGGGTGGAACATATTTAAATGATAATGTTGTTTATGGAATGACTGAACTAAAATCCGCTGATATTTTGCGATTTGGTAAAAGTGCAGAATATATTTTTGATATGCCTCCCATTCAGCCTTCGCCTGAACGAAGGGTAAGTTAGAGTTTCTTTTTTTTAGTATCATTAAATAAAGTTTTATATTTTTCTAAAAAAATTTAGCCATCAAATATGCGACATAGTCATTGCGCTGAAGCACCCAGTGATGGCATTGCTCTTCCAATCGTTGGAGTAAGTTTAATAAAAAAAATGAACTTTAAAATGTTTAAAATGAAAATTTAGAATAGAATATTTCTAAAAAATGGAAATGAACGATTTTCTCGAGCACCAAATCAGAAAAAACTTTGTTTACAAGAACCTCCACCACCATTAACTCGAAGTTCAGATTCAGATGGAACACCTAAAAAAATTGCTACCTCCCAATCATCAAAAAATATTCGACCTATTTCAGTTAAACAAAGAAGTTTATCTCTTGGACGTTCAGCTACCACGAGTGCTATAAATGGAATGGGAAAATTGCCATCTCTTAAAATGCCATCTGGAAGTAGCAGTGGATATAGTAGCACAGAAAAAGCATTTTTGGCTCAATTTAGTAGCGCAGAAAGAAAAGGAGGAGGAAATAAAAATTCTATTGGAAATCAACTCCTTCAAAGAGTTGTTCGTCTTCAACATGAATTAAAGAGAAAAGATGAAGAAATATCTAAACTTAAAGAAAATGCAATATTACCTTCAACCACGGGTGAAAGGGTTAAAGGACATTTGGATGAATATCGAATAGCTTTAGCTGAAGTTAAAGCAGAAAATGAAAAATTGAGAGCTATATTATCTCAAGATCATAATGTTCCTCCTCCACCTCTGGATAATGTATTAAAAGAAATGAATGAGGTAAAGGAGAAACTCAAAAATTTGCATATTATTGAAAGAGAAAAAATTTTGAAGCCAAAAAATTAGTTTATTATTTCCATCAAAAAAGTTTTTAAATTTAAAAATTATTTATTTTTGGTTTTTAAGTTTTCATACATATTTTTATTTTTTAGCGTGTAATCGAAGCTGAACATGCTAAACAACTTCAAGAAATAGTATTTCAGACATTTTTTACTGTAACTGTTACAGAATTAGAAGATATTAATAAAACGTTAGTGAAAAATAAATAAAATAAATATCGTGATTTTTATGCATAACAAAAAAATCATAGCTTCTTATATCTTTTTTTCTGTCGTTGGTATTTGTGTGCTTTGGTTTTTTATTCCTTTTCCATTAAAAAATTAATAAATTTCATTTTTAGAGTATCATTAGCAACAATCCGAGATTATTCTGATATTATTAGTGAAGTGGTAAAATTATTACAAGATCCATTTAGCTTTAAACTTATGGTAAGCTTTTTAATTGTTTAAAAATAAAGATATTACCGGAAGTCTCGTAGTGAAAAAAAACCTTAATGGACATCTAGAAATAGATTCTTTAGTAATGGTGAAAAATAAACTGAAAATTAAAAATAATTAGTAACATAATCCTTTTCCAGGAAATTAGTGCCAAATGCAATCGTTCATTCAATCGAGAAAATGTTACAAAAGAGCAAAAAGAAGAATTAGCTAAAATGTTTGATAAATTTTTAAAGCAAACTATTTATGTAAGCTTTTATTACTTCTCATAACTCTCAAAATTTACTTTCAAAATTTTAGCCCCTTTCAAAAGCATTGGATACATTTTTGCCTATCGTTAAAGACACAGCTGTGATGGCGAGAGAATCAGCTCGAGCATGCACATTATTTTCTCAATGGTCAAGAGAATTCGGAGATGCCATTATTCGTGAAGGACTTACATGGGAAATAATGATATATAAAGCAGAAGAATTAAATACAAGATTTCGTGAAAATGGAATTCCCAAACATTGGTTGCCTCCGTCCATCGTTCCATTATTTAAAACCATCGTCGAACAATTTAAGCGACGTTAGTTGTAAATTTCTTGAAAAAACCTTTTTACCAAAAAAAAGTTTTTAGAAGTTCCCAGACATCATTCATTTGCTACAGACACTTCTCGAGTAAGTTAAAAAATAAAAGCCCACGAAATAAATAAATATATTTTTAGAGTGACCCAGCAGCATCTGGAATTTTACGTGGTCCAGAAATAAAGGAAGAAGCTGCTTTAGCAATTCTTAAAACTGAAGTGGAGCAAAAATCTGCGGAATTAAAAAAGACTAAAACTAAAGTTATTGAATTGCGTCAACTTGTTGATCAGCTTCATAATGTAAGTTGCATTTTCTGTGTGAAAAAAAGCAGGCGCTAAAATAAGCCAAAATAATTAATTTAGGAAAAAGAGGATCTCATAAGTCAGCTATCTTCAATGGAAGATAAAAAATTTGATCTTGGAAAAAGTGGATTGAGAGGCAGACGTTCAGCTAATCCAACCGAAACACCACCCATTCCAATAACCGTGCCACGAATACATTTACAAGAATCAGAAGATACTGAAGTTGATCCAGAATTAAATCGAGGAAATACAGTAAGAGAAATGCAATAATAAAAAGCTATCTCTAAAATAAATAAATATTTTTAGCCCGAGGAGTTATCTGAATTAATTGAGCAACATGAGACTCAAGCATCGCCGCCATCGGAAGTTTCCGAAGAAAATACCATCGATGAATTTGAAAGGCTTGAAGATGAATCTTCAAATAAATTAGAAAAAGCGGGTGAAATATCCGGCGGCGACGAAGCGGATGATGAAATATCAATTGGCACGCCTAGAGTGGATGATGGCGAAAAGTATGGAATTGAAGAGGAATTAGTCGATGGAGAATCAGTTAAAGGTGAAGGATTTCATGATGATGAAAATGAAAGTAATCCATCCCATAATGAACGTGAGGAGGAGGAAGGAGTATCAAATAATACAATTGAAGAAAATACAGAAGGTGAAGAACAAGAAGAAGCAAATGATGAAAATGCAAGTCAAAAAATAATAACTCCAAGAAGTTTAATAAGCGGCGGCGGTGTTGATGTTGGAGAAAACGAAAATGAAAATAATGAAGGAGGAGAAACAATTAGGAGTAACAAAACTCAAGAAAATGATAATGATCAAAGCCAAAATGAAGGCTCAGAAGAAGAAGAAATTACAGAACGTGGAAGTAAGAAGAGTCACTATGAAGAAAGTCTAAAACATTCGGGAAGTGAAGAAGACATCGAAAAAAATGCATTAAAAGAAGATGATGAAAATGACGGCGAAGTTATGCCAGAATCAGATCCTGAAAATGACCAAACAGATCAATCCCCAAAACCCAATGAGTTACAAAACCAAGAAAAAACAATCATTGAAGTAAGCCTTCCCTTTTTACCATTTCATTTTTTTGACATACAAAGTTTTAGTTTTGGCATCTAGCAACAGCCCTAGCAAATTTACTTCGACTTAAAGTTCCAGAAGAAGATGAAATTGTTGATGAGCATGAAAGAAGAAAGACCACATTGGATAAAATCCTTGAAGAAATGGAAAAGTTGTTAGTTCAATTAAGGGAAAAAGCGGCGGTAGAGTAAATTCGTTTGAAACAAAAAGTTAAAAGTCTTTTGCTTAATTAAAGCGTTAAAAATTATTATGTATTTATTTTTCTGAAGCTTTATTGTCGTTATAATTAGTCTTGCAATAGAAGAAAGATTCGTTGATAAAATTGTTCTTTGAAATCACAAAGCTTAATAACACCCAAATCAGCAAAAAATAAAAAAAAAGTTATGCTTCACAATCTTCCAGTAGGTAGCCGTTTAAAAGAGTCTTTTCATACAGAAAAAAATGGTTCACAAATATTTATTTGTCTTCTTTGACATACATACAATAAAACTGCAAAATAAATGTCTAAAATCATCTAATACAAAGTAAATCAATGAAAAACTCTCATACATAAAAACCTTTCTTGAAGAATACAAGAAAAAAATAAGTTGAAGCAAGAGATCATTAATTTGCGCTATTTCCTACACCAACACCAGGATTGAGTGGTTCTTTTGCTGCACTAATAGGAGTAGTTGATCCAGCAAATATTGTAACACCTGCAACCAAAGCAGTAATAGTGAAAAATTGTGCAATGATACGATATCTCATATATTTTTGCGTTCCTAATTTGTCTCCCATCACCTGCAATGAGATTGATAACATAACACGTCATTATTATAAGCCAAAGTACATACCGATCTTTTAATCATTCCAAGTAAAGCCATAGTAGTAAGACCCATTCCAAGGATGACGGCTGGATTGCGACCAACATTTGAAAAAAATCCAGTTGAATGAGATCCTCCAGTTTCTTTGTTAGAATTATAACCTATATCACCAGGAATATTAGGTATCTGAAAAGTGAATTGTTGAAAATCATTTACCATAAATAGCAGCATATAAAGACTCACTCCAGTATAACGTTCACGTTTTTTAGGTTCATGTGATGATGGTTCAGTTGTTTGCATATAGGCTCTTTGAATACCAGCCATTCCAAGTAATTTGCTTCCAAGAAAATCCATTGTTGAAGAAATAATAATCGTTTGAAATAAAAAGTAATCCTAAAAAACGAGAAGAGATAAGATAATGATGATAAAGAAAACAACAACAAGAAAAAAGTATGAAAGGTAGTGCTAAAGAGCACGCGAATTGCGTCATTAAAAAAAACATTCATTTAAACAAAGTAAGAATAAAGCTATCCTTTATCAAATATTTACATTAGTTACAAATCCTAATTTTAATAATCTTTATACATAGTAAACACGTAAAACATCCAATTTTGAACATAAAATTTTATGCCATTCGAGTTACCACTTTGCCACTTTCACGATCACGTTTTATCTTCCTTGAAGTACGAATTTCCATAATATAAAACAAAGCGAAGAAAAAGGTTATTCCAGTAACGATGAAAACAATTCGCATTCGATCATGCATTCGTTGCATTGTTTGATTTCTGAAACATGGACAATGAACCTTTGAAACGAAGAAAACAAGTAAACAAATATCTTACGGAACATAATTAGGGATTTCACTGCGATTTCGGAAGAGACCAGTAATTACAAGAAACCATCGTTGCATAAAAGATGCTTGAACTCCAGTTGATGCATCAGCTTCTCGACCAATACGTGCTGACTTTATTGAACTTTCATAGCTGGCACGAGTAGCATATTGAGGCTTTGGTGGAATTTGAGTTGGAGTCTAAAAAAGGGAAACGTAAGCACGAAAGAGAGACATTTGTGGTTCAAAAGCAGCTTCAATAAAAAAACTTACTAACCTCAGTTGATTCAACTTTCTTTTCTGAAAATAAACGACGATTATTGAATTGAGCCAATGGAATATGAGATCTTCTTGAAATAAAAGGAAGCAGGAGTGAATTGAGTTTGATTGAATTCATTAATAATAATTTTGTTCGCCTATAAATAATAATATAAAGTTAAAACCCCAAAACATTTTATTAATGAGGAAAAAAACAATGAACTTTTTGCGCAATATTTGTATCGAAAAAAAAGGAAGGAGGAAGATGACGATGGAGGAAAGAAGTTAGAAAATACACACAAACAAACAAACACGCCTTTGAAAAAAAAACTGAATGGAACAAGGACACTTGCAATTGTCTATGTCTCCCTTTTCTCGTTCGCAGCGTGCTTGATGATCGTTCTTTGCCGCCAAAAAAAAAGTTAATGAAATTCACGTAAAATTATTGAAATTTTGAATATGCACGTAAATCATCATCATTTTTTTTGATTTCTAAAGCATTCAAACATCCATGATCTCAGATCTCATAAAAGCTACTACTACAAACTCTAAATGGATAAAATCTTTTTTATTGGTTGACTAAAGTTAAAAATAAATTTTTTTTGTTATCGATTGTTGTTGCAAGTCCTTTTCCATTCATTGCCATTTTTTATTCACATGTATTCATGCTATCACAGCCATCACCACCACCTTAAATACAACAAAGAAAAACTGTTCTTTTTTGTTGCATGTGAGACCCTTTTTTTTCTCAAACATTGAAACAAAATTTATTTTTATTCGATTATGTAGTTAGTTGTTGTTGATTTACCTGCAAAAAAAAAAAGACTATTATTAAAATAATGATTTTTCCTTCAATTTCTCGTAGTCGTTCATTATTATTTTATTCTCATCATCAAATTCGTCGTCAATTACATAAAATTACTCAAGTTGAACTTAATAATGGTGAAACAAAATGGGGGAATGTGGAATTAAAATTTGCTAAAGATACATTAAAATTACCACTTGTATGGCTTCGAGATCATTGTCGATCGGATGCATGTTATAATTGGCAAACAAATCAACGAAAATCCACTGCTGAAAATTTATTTAATCATGCTAAAGTTAATGAAAGGTAAATAAAAATAACTATGAAAAAAAATGTGGATTGAAGAGTAAAATATTCATCGATAGAATTTTTGGAAGAAGCAAAAATTATTAAAAGTTGCCACAACTAAAACCTTTGCTTTCCAAAAATTTTTTAATTGAAACAATTTTCTCTAAAATTTCTAAAACTATTGAAGTCCTCCTTTCTAAAATCAATTTTTAGCGATGGAATAAAATTTGATGCTGAAGCCCAATTGCTAACAATAAATTGGAAAGATGGACATAAAAGTGAATTTAAAACTGAAGAATTATTACAATGGGCGGTTCAACCTTCCAATGAATCATTGCCCCTTCAACTTTGGAATGGAAAACTTCGAAAAGTTCCAACAATATCAAAAAATAATTTTGATTTTTCACGTTTTTGTCTAAATTTTGCTAAATATGGTGTTGCAACTATTGAAGATGTGGAAGCTACAACAGAAGCCACAAAAAAATTATGTTTATCCATTGCACCCATTCATAATACATTTTTTGGTGATTTTTGGGTTTTTGGTAATGATGGAGAAGTAACTAAGGTTTGTTATATTAATTTTAGTTAAAAAAGCATTAAAAAAGATTTTAGGAAGAGCGAGATGACACTGCTTATGGATCAGAAGGGATTGGCCCACACACAGATGGCACATATTTTTCCCAAACTCCGGGCATTCAAGTATTTCAATGTTTAAAACCTGCTCAAACTGGCGGAGATACAGTTCTCGTTGATGGTTTTTCAGTAGCAGAATTATTTCGAAAAACATTTCCAGAATATTTTAAAATTCTTGCTGAAACTCCCATTGAACACCATTATCTTGAAGGGGTAAATCGAGATGGAACATTTACACCAAGTAAATCAAAGATTCAACTTCATAGTCGTTCAATGTATGATTCCACTATTACCCTTCACAATGATCGAATCCTAAAAGTTCGATTTAATCCATATGATCGAGCACCATTAAATTTGGGAACAGAAAATAATATTGAAAAAGTTATAAGTTTTTATGAAGCTTATGAAGCATTTTCTAAATTTATTCATAAACCCGAATTTGCTTTGGAAATAAGTTTAAAACCTGGCACCGTTATTTTTATTGATAATCATCGAGTATTACATGCAAGAACGGCATTTAAAGGTGAAAGAAAAATGTGCGGATGTTATTTATCAAGGGATGATTTCTTTGCAAAAGCTCGAACTGTTTTACCTTCAGCTTTTAAACATATCTAATTCACAATGTTACATACATATATGGAATCGTGTTATTATTTTATTCACTTATTGGGTTAAAAATGTGAAAGAATTTTGTGATCACTAAAAATGTTTAATAAATAGTTATTTTTAATGACATTATTGCTGTTTGAAAAAAATAAGGGGCAAAGCTTCAAAGATTTAACTTTATAATTTAAAAAAATAAATCAGTAAAATCTTTATGTACAAATGCTGGATTCCTTTAGTTTATAGATGGCTTTGAACCATAAGGCAATTTGGTTATAAATGGTGTTACAAGAATGCATTTTTTGTTTTCGGTTAATGTACATTGAAAGGTTGATAAAAATTTGGGAAGAAAAAACTTTGAAAGCTTCAAACATTTTTTCAACAAAATTTCAAAAATTAGTGAGGCAATGTTTCGTTGTAAGAATTTTGACCTCCCAAACTCTCTCCAATTTACTTTCTTTCATTCCTCTTTTTTTGCGCGGCTTCTTTCTTTCTTCCATCTTTCATCAAAACTTTTTTTCATCTTCTGTCAAACCTTCAATTTATCAAATTTCAAATCAAAAAATGGCTCAAAATCATGATAAAGATGTGGTGGAAGAAGATGCAGCTGAACTTAAATTTCCTCCAGGTTTGTTTTCCTCTTCTATCTTGTTACCATCTTTCACATTTCATTATTTTAGAATTCGACAAAGATGGATGTGATGCTTTATTGATCTCTGAAGTCTTTTTATTGCTTGATCATCGTCGAAAACAAGGTGAACAAAAAGAAGAAATTGAAGATATTTCAGAAGTATTTGTGAAAACTATTGATTACTGTCGTCGACTTTCTCGTTTCAAAACTCGTGATACCATTCGAAGTGTTCGAGCGTAAGTTACCTTTTCTTACTTTTTTTTGAATGTTTGTTAAAGCTTGATTTGACAAAACCGATCTGTAACAAAGTTCTGTTATGTCATAAACAAAGCTATGCTTGAATTACCTTTGTCTAATTGGTTCATTTTTAGCATATTCTCTGCTTGTTCTGTTTTACACAAATTTGAAGTCGCTCAACTTGTCAACTTATGTCCTGAAAATGCTGAAGAAGGAAAAGCTTTGGTTCCAAGCCTTGAAAGCAAAATAGAAGATGAAGAGCTCGAGCAATTACTTCGTGAACTGCATACAAAGAAATCATTTCAATAATAATCTTTTCTATGTTTATGATGTTTTGTTATATTTATATATTCTTTGTTGTTTGAATTTTGTATGATAATAATTTGATCTCTTTTTTTGTGTTACTTTCTTTGTTATTAGGATTATTCATTCCTTTACTATTTGCTTTAACATTTTCCCATATGTGAATTCGACGTTAATTTACGGTACCCTTAGATATGCTATCAGACGATGAAACAACTACAAAAGTTTATTATTTCCTTGATGGCAATACTCCATTTGTTTCCACAGTTGAAGTTCCACCAGATAAAATAACTTTGGGAGATTTTAAAAAGGTGTTTCAAAAGCAAAACTTTAAATATTTTTGTAAAGAATTTGATCCTGATTTGAAGAGAGAAGTAAAGGTGGAGTTATCCAGCGATAGTCAGAAGTTGCACAAATCACAAAATGGATTGATTCAACTTGTTTTACTTCCCATTTATCAAACCAATGGACAAAATAATGGTGGAACATTGCCTCGAACTTTAAAAACTTCAAAGGAAATGCAAGGATCTTTGAAGGTTTGACATAAAGCAATTGTGTTTTATTTATTTAACATAAATTTTTTAAGTTAAAGAAACGTGCATCAGCTCAAGCACTTTCTGCAATCACAGATGAAACAACAGATTTTGGAATGCATCGAGTTTCTCTTGCAACTGATCCATCAGCGATGACATTTTTTAGTCGACGAGCTGGTGAACATCTTGCTGATGTTTATAGTTCTGATGATGATGATGGTGGAGACGATGAGGATGATGATGATAAAATTCTCGCAGGTTCCAATGAATCTTCTAATCCCACTGATAGTCCCAAAAGAGGAAGAAGGAATCGTGAACACAAATCATATGTACCTTCAACCATTTCATCTGCCACTCATTCAAGCAGCCATTCAGCTTCATTACCAAGATTGGATGAAATAAAAATTTCAATGAAAAATGCTTCATGTCTTGGCATTCAAGTGGTTGATCATGATGGTGGAATATTTGTATCAAATATTAAAGTTGGAAGTGCTGCAGATCAATGTGGACTTTTAGAAATTGGTGATCAAATTATTCAAGTTAATAATGTTAGTTTTGAATATTTATCGATTAATCAAGCTATTGCTGAATTACAAAAGGTTGCTCGATCCAAGAGGTAAATTGATTTAGATAATTTTTGAAGTAATAGTATTTGTTTGATTTTAGAACAGTGAAAATGTTTGTTGCAAAGCGCCCAATAATTGATCGAAAATCAGATGGATTAAGTATTCTATGTGAAACTATGCCATTGGATGTATCAAATTGGGTTGAAGCTACTGCTCAACCTCAAGCAGCAGAACCCATGAAACCTTTTAAAGATTTGGATGGCCCTAATAATAATTTTATTGATGATGGAGGAATTACGAGTGATGAAGAGCGAGCAGCTTATATTGATCGAAGAAATGGTGTTGGAGCATGCTTAGTTCCAGCATTGCATAATTTTAGAAATAATAATTGTTTTGATCAACCAATGCCAAATACTAATCCCATTTCTTTACCACTACCACCTGTTGTAGCAGCAACAACGACAGCAATGAGAAAGGAAGATGAAGAAAATGGTGAGAGACATATTCGATTTTGATTGATTTAACTAATTTGGGAATTTTAGAATTTCTTCATATTTCATTAACAACTGAAACCGATCCATTAATAATTCTTCGAAGAATGGTTCATCCAAAATCGGGTTTAATTATAACTGATCGAAAATGGCTTAAAATTCCTTTTCCAAATAGTTTTATTGGAAATGAAATGATTGATTGGCTGCTTCAAAATGTATCGGATTTTAAAAACAAGAAGCATGCAGTTACATATGCTAATATGCTTTTAAATCGAGGATGGGTTCGGCATGTATTGAATGGAAAATTTTTTGATAAAAAGCGTTATTATTTTTTTGAAGGTAAGTTTTCTTCTTCTTTGGATTACGGTATTTTGGACGCATTTTTGGTACTTCGAGACACCATTTTTTATTTATCTACCAAAAACCATTTCAAAGTTAAATGCTACAATAACCAGAATATCTTTTTTATGTTTTATAAACTTTTTTAATACCTTTCCTCCATTTTTTTCAGACTCAATTATTGCATATCGAAAACAAGTTGAACAACAACTTCAAAGACAACAAGCAGCATTCAAGCAGCCCGTTGCTTCAACTACTACTGAAGTCACATATCTTGGTTCGCCCACTTATTTTCCTCATACTCATCATCAACAACAACAACAACAACCAAAACAAAAGCAACAACAGCAACAATCAAATAATCTCAAATCCATGCCCGCGAGTTGTGGAATGCTTCCTGGATCTTCCCATCATCAATTTATAGCAACACAAAATTCATATTTAACTGGAAGCCGAATTCCAACAAATTCAGCTGCAGCAATATCAAATCGAGCGACTCAAAGTCAACCTCGACTTCAATCAACAACCATTCGTTCACCATTTTATCCTCCACCACCTAATCAGCCTTCACCGTGTGCTCCTCCATTATCAAATAATTGGCAACCTTTATCTCCCATTGTTCATAATCGAGAACAGCAACAACATCTTCATGAGCATCATCGACGATCATGCGATTCACCGCAAACGAATGATTATGCTTCGATGATTCAAGGTGAAATCAATTCCAATTACATGTCTGTTCCTTCAAACACTCCAAATACTTTGAGTGCGAATAGCTCAACTGCCTTACTTCCGATAATTCCAAAATTTCTTCGCTAATAATTTTATCTTATTTATTTATTCTAATTTTTTATTGTTGCAATAACTTTTTTTTTCTCATTTGATTTGTATTTTTTCCAGAGACTGGTCTCTCTTTATTTTTTTGTTTAATTTGCAATGGTAAAAATGTATTATCTCACTTTTTTTGTTGCCTTCCTATCTTTTATCTTTTTTTATTCCACGTATCTTTTTTTTAATATTAAAAAATATCAATAAATAAAAAAATAAATCATTTTTTGTTTTAAACTTTTTTTTAATAGAAATAATGAGATCAAAAAAGAATTTTTTTTTTGAAAGATGCATTTCTGGAAAATTAAAGTAATCTTTGGCGATGATTAATCAAAGTTTATGATTTTCCTTTCAAAAGCGGCGGCGGTGGCAATGTCGTCGTCGTATCACTGTTAACTATTATTCTTATAATTAAATTAATAAACTTCAAAAGAGCTATCCAAAAAAAGGCAAAAATTGCAAAAAGTGGCAAGAAAATATCCAAGCAATAAAGTTGGATGAAATTTAATTCAGTTGAAACCAAAATTAAATGTTCCAATGGACCAAATTCAATAACCTTTTCAGTCCATTCAATAATTTCAGAAACAATTTTTCTTCGATGTTTTCGTAATTGAGCTGCATTTTCTCTTGCTTTTTGCTTGAATTTTTTATTTTCAAGAATGGTTTTAATTGCATTGGAAATAGTTTCTTGGGTGAGAGACATTTTATCCAGAGTTACTCCTATTTCACGGCGAATGGCTCCAACACTATTTTGAAAATTATCCAAATATAATGGAATTGTGATTACTGGAATTCCAAATGCAAAAGCTTCATTTATTGAGTTCGCTCCAGCATGAGTGATAAACATTTTAGTTCGATCATCCGCTAAAAATAAATTTGCATTTTGGCGGTTTTATTTTGATAGGAAAAAATTTTAAATTTTTTTTACCAAGAAGTTGCTGTTGGGGAATCCAATTTCGAATAAATATATTTTCTGGCAAATTTGTTTTATTATTATTGACTAACTCAACAGATTCCAAAAATATATCATCGCCTCTATCAATTTTCCAAATAAAACATAAATTAGGAAATTTTTTAAATGCTTCAATAAACTCAAGTTTCGTATTTTTAGGTAAATTTTTTGTTTGAACTAACGACCCAAATGAAAATATAACCACACCTTTTGGGCATGAATTATAAATATTTTCATAATCCTAAAAGCAAGCGATTCAAAAAAAAATCATAAAAACGAAAAAATTAAAGTTACTTCAGTCAAAGAATTTTGTTTTGTGTCATCAACCATTAAACCACCAACATCAATAAAATTCCTCAAAATAGGTCTTGCTGTTTCAGTGAATTCATTAACATTAATAAAATATGCACTAATTCTTTTTGATAAAAATTTTAATGGATCTATTATTTTATATTTAGTTGAAGAATATTTTTTGTTTTTGTTGTTGCTTAAATTTATTAAAGCTTTCGAATTATATGGAAGAAATAATCTTTGGCATGAAAGAAGCAAAATATTTTCTATTCTTTCTAAATATGTCATTTGATCGGATGCTTTACTAAAAATAACTGAAATATTGAGAAAAAATAATATTAACTTTTTTGGAAGTTTGCGAGGACTTACATGGAACATAACTTGGCAAAGCATTGAGTCCACTAACAAATTCCATAATTGGTGCTGTTCCATAAGAGGAAGTTGCAATAATTTTTTCGATACCCAAATATTGAATCCATAAACCTGGGCATAAATCAATTAATTCAAAAACAATTAAATCATAATTTTCTTTTTGCAATTGTGAAGTTATTGGATCGCTAATTAGTCCTTAAAAAGCTTTCTTTACAAAATCCTCGAGAAAAATAATTAGGAAGCATAAAACTAACCTTGACATTGATCCAAAGAAATTTTTAATAATCTTTGAATATTTTCTGGCCATAATAAATTTTCTCTTCTCAAAAACATTTGTTCATTTTTATAATCAAATTTATATAAAATATTTGGATCATATCCATTTGGATGATGAACGATTATAGTTTGTGCGAGAGTATCAAATTCGGGTAAAGTATCAGGATCAAAAGTTGTTTGAAAAAATGTCTAAATTTTTTTTATATTACAAATCTCTGCGACTAATAAAACGTCGAATAAAACATACAACATTATGACCATGTGTTACAAGAACATCAGATATTTTTGCCATAAATTTTGCATGACTTCTCCCGAGTAAAGGTGACCATACAAGGATTTTAGATGCATCGAAAATATTTAAAAATGAAAGAAATAAAAGTAAAACTTTCAGCATTGATTCTGAAATCCATAAATTATTGTTTCTTGATGGTCGAATAATTTTTTTAATTTTATAAAGAAAATATTTCCCAAAAATACGCATTTTTTTAAAACTAACCTTTCATTATTATTTTACTACCAGAAATTTTATAAACAAAATATTAAACAGAAAACAATATCCAAATTTAAATTCGACCTTTTATTTAAACTATTTTTAGAATTTTTTTTTCTTCAACAAAACCTAAAACTTTTGACAACATCAACAACAATAACTAACTTCCTGTGGCATTGACCTTTAGCGACGACGGCGGGAAAAACACAAAACTAAAATAACTAAATAATTCTTTGTGTTATTTTATTTTATTCCAAAAACGCGAAGACAATAAATAATCTTATTATTTTTTAAGAAGATGATGATCCCATTGAAATTCACATTGTCGCCATTTATTCCGCTTACATAAATTTGTTAAATTTGCAAAATAAAAATGGTTTAAAAAAATTATTGGCAGACGACTGACCTCGATCTTTTCTTTATTTTTTCTTTTTTTTTTCTAGCCTTCAAAAAATGGGGATTTTACGAAAGACGAATTTTGAGGAAAACTATTTTTTAGGAAATCGCTTCCCTGTGAATTGAGAAAATACACTAAAAAAGAAAGACGTTTTTTTAGTCATCGGTAAAAAAAACTGTGACTAAATTTTTCAAAACCCTTTTTTTATTTTTTTGAGTTTATTTGTATCATTTTTCTTTTTCCAGACGATTGGTGTTTATTTATTTATTTATTTATTAAGGCATGCATGATTTTTGTTATTTAAATATTTAACTTTATTTTTAAAGGAGGTCAATATTTTTTGTTGATTTTCTTCTTCATTGAGACCAGAAAAAATCGTGTTAAAGTGAAATGGAAATGTAAAGTGGATCGAAGAGAAAAAAATGAAAAAACTGAAGAAAAAAACTGTCCAAAAAAATTCAAAGTGATTATGTTTATTTTAGTCGTAAAAATAGAAGAGGAATTTGTTGAAAATCTTTTAAACCTTTTCTTTAAATCAAAAATTTTTATCAAGAAAAATATTTGCGGGAACTTTGAGAAAAAAATTAAAAAATTAACACCTGTTCTCTTTTCCTCAACAATTTTAGGTACAGGTGAAAAATTGTTTACTAATAATTTATTTACATCCATTTTTTTTAATAAAAAAAATATAATAAATATTTGCTAATGTTTCATAATTAATTAAAAGAAAAAACCCGTGAGCAACTTTTTTATTTTTTCTTATTTTTTTCAAATCCACTGTTCCATGCTTTTTGAAGAGAAATGAAATGTTCTTTTGGAGTTGATTCATGTAATAATTGTTTTCCAGTCACAGATAAAATGACAAATTCTTGTTGCGGAGAAATTCGTGAATCAATTGGATTACAAATTCCAAAAATTCGTAAACTAAAAGAATATATAAAAAAAGCATTAATTATGACTGAATTTCTGATTTAAAAAAATACCTGTATCGTCGCTTAATGGCTGGAATGGTTAAAATAAAGGTGAATGGAAAAATAGTAAAACATGTTCCATAAATAATATGTAAAAGACATTCAAAAAATTTACTTAAAAATGCACTTTGATCCGGAGGCCTAAAAACTCCAGAATTTATTATTAGAATTACAAAGACTTTTTTTTGGTTAAATTTCAAAATTAGGGTATTTCTTTATTCAAAAGTATGAATTTTTAAATAGCTTTTAAGGAAAAGGAAATTTCTAACAACAAAAATAATTTCATATCAAAACTTTTTAAAAACAAATTTGTCATTGTTTTTTTCTTCTGAAAAACCTTTAATGCAAGAAAATTTTATTTTTCACTTTTACTTTTTTTTGTTGCCTAATATAAAATTTTTATCCTCAACCTTTAAATTATTTTTTTTAATATTTCAATTTTAAAGGTCGACGACGACTAATAAAAAATATTTATTCTTTCTTTCTTACGCTGAAGCAATAATAATTCCTCGAGTGGTTTGAAATACGGTAGCTATGACAATATGAAATACACAAAAAATGCATAAAAATGCCATCGTTCGATTAGTTTGAATATTTTCATATGATTGATATCTTTCAGATAAGGTTTGATTTCTCAATGGATCCAAATGATGATATCTAGTTTTAAGAACAATAAAAAATGCTGCCCATGTAATTATTAACAAAGCTAATAAAATATAATTTGCAGGCATAACTCCCACGAGTTTTAAATATAAAACTAATACATTCGCAATAAATGATAAAACATACTATAAAAAAAATTTTCACTGTATATTTAAATTTTTTGTGCCGAGAGAAGAAATTTTTCGTGTTGAAACAAATTTTAAAAACTTACAGGTGAAAAACAAACTAAACCAATAAAATAAGCAGAAAACCAAGTTTCATAATTTCGAGTTTTTAAATTTGATATCATTCTTTCAATAACAATGGAAATTTCAACCAAATGGGAACCAACATTAAAAATGCCTAATAAAAATACAAGCCAAAATTGAAAGTTTGTAGAATAAAAAGTATCACATGAAAAATATCCGGCAAGTAAAGCAAATCTAAAAAGTGAAGAAATTATTAATTTTGAAAGCTTTTTTATTTCTTATTTTGAAGCGAAAATTTATTTGGTGATCCAAATGCTTTTTTTTTGCTATAGGCAATATGAGTCAGTCAATGGAAGCTATTATTATGCGTCTTGCGTATATGAGACACATGTTTTCTGTATTTTAAATGCCCCAGAATCTTTCACAAAAAAAAGAAACTTTACTTTCCCATAAAACACAAATCACGATGGCTGGATAGTTGTGTTGTAACCCAATAATTTAAAAACCCGCAATTTTGGACTATTTTTTAATTATAACTATGGTCGACTTTTTTTCTTTTTTTAAAACAAAAAACTGTCGGCTAATTTATCTTTATGATTCACTTTTAAAACCACGCTAGGTTCATTTTTTTAGTTAAATTTTGATCACGAGATTTCAAGTTTTTCTTTTTATGGCTAAAGAAAAGCTTTGATTTTAAAAACTTTAACAAAGAGGAGTGAGAAGTCTCAAGATTTCAAATATTCCGCTGCGGGTCAAAGTCAAAAAATAGGACAAACCTAATAAATGCTCGGCAAATAATGCATACACACATGCTAAAACATACAAATCTTAAATGAAGATGAACACTTTTAGCTTTAAATAAAACATAGGCCAAAATGCAAGAATTTATTAAAGTTAAAATTTCAATAAATCCCTCAAAAATATATAACCGAACTAAAAGCATCCCCATACACTGTGGCGGCAGTGGCGAAGAAATAATACTAATAAAAACAGCCGCATTTTCATTATTTGAAGTTTCATTAATAATAGCAGCAGCAGCAACCATATTCCTGAGAAATTAGAAAAAGAAGGCGGCTATAAAAAATAAAAACAAAAGTAAAATAATTTATGGAGCAAAAGAGCCTGTAAATAACAAAAATAAAAAATACAAAAAATAAAGTTATTTAGAAAAACAAATTTTTTTTGAAGCTTTTAGGACTTTATAAAAATATGGCCTTGAAAAAAATGCGGGGAAAAATATAAAAAATAAGGTCTTGAAGTAAAAAAAAGTAATAGGTACTTTTAGAATTTGTCTTTTGAAATATTTGTTAAAACACAGAGTGCGCCATGGAGCAAGGAAAAAAAACTATTTGTTGAGTAAAAATACACGAACATGTTATTAGAAGCAACTTAAACTACAGCGCATTCACTCAAAACAAAAATAACATTTTTTTGTTTAAAATCCAAAATAAATTAAATTTTGAAAATTTGTTTTCTTTTAAAACAATATTTTAATAAATTCAAGCGAAAGAAACCGTCGATTACAAAAAAAATGTCATGCAGTAGTGAAAAGAAAGTGTGGTTAAGAGAATTCAGGTGTTATTGGCATTCCTAAAAAATTTTAATAAATTTAAAGTAGTTTTCTTGTTTCAGTTTTAATAATGTTTAAAGGTGTCTACTTTAAGTTAAGTATTTTTTCAAGCTATTAAATTTAAAACGATGGGATGATCAGTCATGTAACCTTTTTCAACTCTTTTAAAAGCTTTTTTTACATTTAACAAAGCAGAGATATAAGAAGCCAGAATACTCATTTTGAATAACTTTTTTTCTACAGTAAAGGCATTGATTGTAAAAGCCCAAAAATAGCAGCCATAAACGCGAACAAAATATTTTTTGCAAAAATAAAAGAAAACATTTTTATAACTACAAAAAATGCAAAAGAGTATTTACAGTACAAAATCTCAAGCTCTCACCAAAATGCTACATGAAGTTAAAAAAAAATAAGAAAGAAAAGTACAAAAAAGTTAGTCACACACACATAAATTTTTTTTCCACATGTTCTTGGCCTTTAAAAAAAATAACATGAATAAATTGAATTTTTAAAAATTATGATGTTTCAAAAAAAAAAAATAACATTTTAGCCTACGTTTCTAGCAATAAAATATTAACTTATGATAAATCTTCGCAAGCATTTTTTTCCTCGTCTTTCGTTCGAAATGCAATTAAAATCGAAGAAAATGTTATTATTGGATAAAGCTAAAACTAGAAAGAATTAAATAATTATATTTATTGACGGGCTTGATTTCCAAGAAGAAAATAGAAGCAGCCACCTCCATCAACCTCCTTTGGAGACATAAAACTACATATCAAAGAGCAATAAATTTTTTCTTTCAAATGGCAGTTATGTGTCATTAAAAAGATTTTCGACATTTCATTTTCAAGATTATCAAAAATGCAAAAAAATTAAACATTACTTTTCTGTGGCACTAGAAGCTCCGCCGGCCTTCGGTCAGCGATGTAACTTGTTTCATTGCAATATAAAAAATGAGTTTTTAATTTTCCATGATCGTGGACAATTAATTCAAAAATTAACCTGCATTAAACGAAACAAAAGCATGCTAACTACTATAGAATCTTATATTATCTTTGAATTCTTTAATATCGAAGAATTTTTAAGGTTCCTTTGATCCTCCTTTTGCTATTGGTTCCTTGGGTCTCTTCCTTGCTATTAGGGCATCGGAACACTTCCTTGCTATTGGGGCTTTGGATCCTTTTTTACTTTAATAAATTGCCTCATCAAAAGACAAACGACCGCTTATCACCGCTTCATTTTTATGAAATGCAAACGCGATTTTCTTTCCTTGCGCATTCATTCATTTTTTAATGCAAATTTTTTCATTTTCTTTTCAATTTTCCCATGATCGATTTCCAAGTGCGCACGAACGAACGAAATAACGAACAATGAAAATTACTAGGAAGGAAAAAAAGCATTTGTAAAAACGTGATAAATTCGTGTACTCATGCCAAAAAGAAAAATCATCAAATTCTTATAAACAAAAAAAGAAGTAATTAGACCCTAAAAATGCTTGTAAAAAACACAAAAACATTTTTGATACTTTTATGCATCTCCGTAGTACCACTAAGATGCTGAACCATAAAAAGCATTAAAAAAAGGCATTTGGAAAGCAATAATTTATTACATCTCTGTAAATCAAAATAATAATGAGAGAAAAATATTCAATGATTTTTTAAAAAGATTTATAATCCTTCAAAATAAAAAAAACCATTTAGCCAGAACTATTTGGCATTTGCAATAAAAAAAAGAAATTAAATGAAAAAAAAGAATGCGGGATTCAATTGTTTCATTTTATTTTTATTTATTGACAATGGGTTTTCATTCATAAAAATTAAAACAAAAAGGTTCTAAAATTCAGGAATAAATCTTTAAAAAAATTGTATTATACTTTGAAATTGTTTGAAAAATAAAAAACAAAAAGTTTCAAAATCAAATAATTAACCAAAATTAATTTAAAGGCCTTCATTTAAATTCGTAGCAATAAAAAAATGCCTTTCGATAATGAGCTTTCAGTTAAAAATGATAAAAAACGCTAGAAAAAGATCTTTTCAAAAAAAACTTGGCTAAATTCACTCATGTTCCTCGAAAGATTTTTTGCCAAGAAAAAAAATCCTGTAATTTAAACTGATAACTTTACTGAATACATATGTTATTCAAAACGACGACAAAACATTTTTAAATTTAAATTTTTTATTTACATTTATTGCACTAAAGTTTTATATCATAAACAATTTATTTAGCCCCATGCAGCTTGAAGTTGATCAAAATATGCATTACTTTCATCATCCACAACTAATTCTTTTCCAACCACGGATCGAATTGACATCACTCCGCCATTTGGAGGTTGAGGAGTTACTCGAGCTTTATGCATTAATGATTTAAGCGAAATGGAAGTTGAAACCTTTTTCATCCATTCTCTCAATTTTTTATCTTGAACTATGAAAGCAATGGGATATAAACAAAAATACATCGCAGTGGAGGTATTCCAAATATGATCGACAATGGCATATTCATATTGTAACCGATTTGGAGTAATTATTTCTTGAATAATAAATCGACAAGCAAGAATGGTGCAATTATGTAAAAATGAAATAATTGTAAATGAAATCAATGAATAATGTATTTGTATATTTTCCAACAGCTGATATCTTTCTGATAATACATGAGTTTTAGGTTTAATATAATTTTCTCGATTTTTATATGATAAATACGAATGAATCTGAAAAAAAAACAGGTGTTTACTTTTAATTTTTTCAGATTTTCCAGATGTTTGACTGTGTTTCTCAAAAAATATAGGTTTTGTGATAAATTCGTAAATTAAAAAAATGACGAGTTCGTCTGCTCAAAAAATTTGCAAATGTTAACGCAAAAATAGAAGGTTATTCGAAATTAACATTTTTTTCGAAATTATTAAAAGTTAAATAAAATCAATCTGTAATTTTATACGTTTTTTTTCTTAAAAAAGTTCATTTTTTGGATTTATTTCTTTTTAATAATATTTTTTATTGAAAAAAGGTCTCGCGTTTTAGCAACTTTTTAAATCAATTTAGTTTAATGCAAAAATATTAGTTTCTTATATAAAAAATCTTTCGAGCTTTTATTTGGTTTTGACACCAAAAAAATAAAACAAACAAATTTGATTAAAGTAAATTCTGTTTTTGGAATATTAAATTTTATATTAAATTATTTTTTATACGATTTTAACATTTTAAAAGCTTTTTCCTTTATGAAAAAATTATAAATAGAATAGCGCCGCTACTTACCATTGCAGAAGCTATAGTTAGCCCGACGCATACAAAATTGACATCATAGGGTTTGAGCCAGGATTTATAAAAGGCTAATATTCGAAGGAAAGATAAAAACCACTAAAATAAATAAATTTTATTAAATAAAATATTTCAAAAAAGTTTTGAAACAAAAGCAAACAAGAAAATTGTCAACCAAAGTTTATTTTCGAGTTTGTTTTTGTTTCATTTTTTGGTAAACAAAAAATTTAAAAACTTACAACAAAACAAGAAATTAATAGTATTTTATAAAAAAAGTTTTGACTTTTAAATTCATAAGTTTTAACATATTTGGTTGCATAAATTCTTTCAAAAAGTAATGTAAGTTGGATATCGCCGATATGAGCCATGGCAATATCATGCAAAGCTCCAAAAAAATATTTTTGAAAATACGATAATACAAAATATATTTGATGGGCAATTAAAAAATATCTGAAAATAATAAAAAAAATTGCTGGGAGGAATTAATTATTGGGAGAATGTTTAATTCTTTTAGTTCAAAATTTTCCAAGGTTTTTTGTTGTTTTTTTTCTTTGCTTTTTTTCTTTGTTCCTCCACGTTTTTAAAATGACGCATAAATTATATTTTTTTTTTGGGTCAGAAAGTTTAAAGACTTTAGTGTTCGTTAATTTTTGCTTCCTATGTGCTCTCTCGAGAAAAAAAAACGGTTCCATCAAACATCATAATTTTATGATTTCCAGAAATTAACCCGAGATTTTTAAAATCCGTTATGCAAGAAAATGAAATATTCAAATGATTTATAACTTCAAAGTTACAAAAATGTAAAAAGAAAAAAATTGGAAGAAGAAAAGTTTGATGCTGAACTTTGCTGCTACTTTTTTATTGTTGCATAAAATTACGGTATAGTGTCGTAATGAAAAAAAAAAAACACATACACACAAACTATAATTATAAATAGTAATTACTAACTTAGAAATAAATGTTGTTAGAAAAAAGTCAAGGTTTGCCATAATTATGGGTGATGAAAATCAAAAATGGATAAAGCATTTTTTCTTGCGAAACTTTTTTTGTTGATAAAATATTTTTTTAATTTAAAAAAGAATAAGAAAATGAGAAAAAATGGGCAACTGTGAGACTCTGGATATAATTAAAATCGAGCGATAAAAGTTTGTTTCAAATCGAAAGTTTTGAATCCAAAATTCTCACTTATTTTCCCTTGGAAAAAAATCTTTAGAAAATTATTAATTTTTGGAATCTTTTTTTTGCAATGTCAAAACACTTACCGAGTTAAACATATAACAATCATAGCAATTGCAGCATTTTTAATAACAAAATCTAAATTTTTATTTATTTTTGCTATCCTTCCCAAACAACTCCACATAATTATAATAATTATTATAGCCATCGTTCCAAATAAACATTCAACCATATAAAGGAAATATCGAAAGCCATCCACTGTTTCAGGTAAGCTTACACCCCAACCTTGTGTGGAAGTTGCGGGGGTAGAATTAATTGGAATCGACGAATTCGCTATCGCCGATGAAATATTTAATGTTGCCGCTGCTGACATATTTGGGTCGTCTAAAAAAAATAATGTGTGGTAAATACATAAATTGAAGAGGTGGTGTAAGAAAAAATAAAGAGCTTAGAATAAATAAATAACTAAAAAAATGAAAAGCTAAAAATAAAAAAGGTGGCAGATGCAAGAAACAAAAAATGGAAGAAAGGAGAATAAATGGACAGAAACTCCATTTCCATTTTCCAAAAAACTTTCAAAGATTTTATTAAAACAGTAAAGACACATAAGTTGTAATTTTTTTCCTCGTCGTCGAGAAATTGTAAAATTGTCAACAAAAAAATGAATCTTTCAGTCACACAAATATTGTTTTAAAAACATTTTCAAAGAAAGACCAAAAATTAAGAAAACGAAAAAAACACAGAAAAATTTTATTTACAATTCCAAAAATATTTTTTTCATGTTTTAAAAGTTCTCTCCGAATTTTTTTTGTGCTTTTGTTGCCAAAAACTGAAAACATATTATTTGTACCTATTTTTATTCATGGGAAAAACATAGTTCAAAATCAAAAAAAACGCGTTAAAACATGCTACACATTGTTGTTGCAAGAAAAGGGAAAAATGTGTGCTATGGTAAAATGGAAAAATAGGTGCCATGAGAAAACAAAATTTTGCAAAAAAGAAAAATGAGGTTATTTAATAAATTAAAGTTTTCGAATTAAGTTAATTTCCAGAAGTTCTTTTTAAGGTCAAAATTATTAAGTTCGATAGTTAAAGAAATTTAAGAACTTTTAAGATTTGGTTTCGTAAATTTTTAAAGGAAAAAAATCTCTGAATCCTTCTGCTTTTTTGATTCTCGATATCCAAAAACCCAATAAGGAAAAAGTGAAAAAATAAGCAACTAATAATTTATAAAAGAAAATCTTAATTCAAGAGAAAATAAACTTTTGTCATTTTTATTTTATCTTCAGCAAGCAAACCCATGCTTTTTGCCGCGTCATTCATTTTAGTAACAATACTGTTTTTGTCCAAGATAAATAAATATGTATGTACAATTTCAAACAACGTTCAAAAAAAAGAGAAAGAAAAGTTTTGTTGTAGCAAATAAACAGAAAATGAACAAACATTGAAGTCATGTTTTTTTTTTCTTTTATTCGTTTTCTAAAAAGTTAAAGCAAATACAGACTTTTCTTTATCTTTTTTTAAAAGTGTTATTATTGAGTTTTAGCCTTTTTGGTATGTCTGGAATTTAATGAAATCATAAAATTGAGAGAAAAATTGAGCTCCCTTATTTCAAATCAGCTGTAGCTTTAGCTACCTTCCATAACGAATTGGCAAAATGCCTTTCAAACCATTTTGAGTCAAAACGCTTGAAAACGAATGAAAATGAAACCATTCATTATCTTTCATGGAAGAACCATCAGCAAAAAAAATGTATGTATTTTTTTCTTCAAAGTTTTATTTATTCTATAAATTATTTGTATGAATGTTTTCAGCAAATTAACTTCAATGCCGGCTAAAGAACTATTTGAATCTATTGGAATTTATGCATGTGAGAAGCATTATGTGCGCACCATCGAAGCACTATCGAATGAACGAACATCATATGTTGTTGAAGAATCAAGGCTCTTATTTGAATTACGCGAACATTTGCTGAAATTCAAAACCGAAAATACTCCAAGTATCGTCGTCCTTATAGCTCGTATTCAAAAGCGTTTTGGTAAGGTTCTTAGTGATAGAATTATCAATGTTATGTTTTTTGCTAAAGCTATGGTATGTTTGTTTCTTTATGCACTTTGAAAGCTAATTTTTGTATTTTTAGGATGCTTTAGCTATCGTTAGATTGGCAACGAAAGTTGATGTCTTTGTTCTTTCATCCTTCACAAATGCCATCAATACTCATTTTCCAGAAGATTATCCTTCAGTATGTTTGTTTTTAGCTTCTGTAACTTTATAACGTCGATCTTCAAACCCTTTTGATGTTATAAAGTGTCTTTATTGGTTTACAAAGTTATAAAATTCTCATTTTTCAGGATAAACCAGCAAGTGAAAAACTTTTCAAGAATATGCGACAACTTTTGCTTTTTCAATCAAGAAACTTGAAAACTTTGAAGAAATTTGGTGAAAATGAAGTGGAAGATCGATGGACGAAGTTTGAAGCAAATTTTAAAGAACATTCCTTTTTGCTCATCGAAGAAGGCTTCAAAGCCATTCAGAATGCTCGAGGAACATCAGAAGTTGTTAGAATTCGTGAACATATGCTGTGGAAAGAATTTCAACGATATTTTAAAACTAAAGAATCACAAGAAACTGATGAAACTTTGAAGACATTTGTGGATTTTATCAAAGATAAACTATCAAGAAATTCTAAATAGCCTTTATATTGTTCTTGTTTTTGTTTTTCAAAGTATCTTTGTCTTGTTTTTCTATGTATCTTTTTATTTGTTAACTTTTTGTTGTTTTATGATAAACTTTGTTTTTGCTTTTCTTGTACTGTATTTATTATAATCACATCAAACACGAGTAGTAATACACCGAAATTTCATAAAACAGATAGTAAGAAAGTTATGTACATACATAAAAAGAAGAAGAATACATATATAAAATCGAAAGCTATTTTCACACATGTAAGTGATAAAGCCATTCAGTGTTTAGTTGAGACCAGATTAATCCAATTTGGGGTATTTAACTGCTTCATCATATGCTGGTGGAGCGGAAGCATAATTGGGAACAGTTTGAAGGCTATCATAAAAGAATTTTTCTTTTTCCGATAAAGGTAATGCTTCTTCAGCAAGTTCGGTGGAAGGTTTAAGGATTGGATCAACCATGGATGGAGTTTCAACAACAATGGCAGATTTTTTATCTTCAAATTTCTTTGGGAATCCCATTTCAAATGAAGCACTTGTTAATGGGCGTAAAGCGGCGAGGAATTTATTGACATCTTCAACGGAGAAACCTTTCTTGATGCTTGAACCATTATCAACGACAATATTAAAATGGGGTTTGGATTTACCAATTTGAAGATGTCTACGAAGGTCGCATGCCCACCAAACCTGTAATAAGCTATGTTTAATAACAATATAAGAATATAAAGGATCTAATAATAGCAACAACAATGACTTTGCTTTGCTTTTATCAGAAAATGTATTCAAAAACTTACTGGAGTCAAAGTCATTCCCCAATCTTTGGTGGTAAATAAATCATTAAGAAATTCTTGCTTTTTGTAATAAATATGACGAATATGTTTGAGTCTAATTTGTTTGTTCGCTGGATATGGGAAGAAATATGACTTGAGAACAAGTTCATCGGTGTAAAGCTAAAATGAAGGAACGATATTGGAACTAATCGGGAAATGATAAAATGAATTTTTAACTAACCTCAACAAATCGATCTTTGTAAAGTATGGTACGCATATTTCTGCTGCTTCTTGTCGTTTCTGAAATTACCATTTTTTGTTGTTTTAAATTTAAAGAGGAATATAGCTCGAAAAGCAAAAAGTTTTAAGAGTTAAATACAAAAAAAACCACGAGTAAAAACGATTTAGAAAGAAATGAACATATTTCTTCAATTGATTGAAAAATCAGGCTACCACCGCCGCAAGTATTTCATTGGAAGAAAGAAAAAAATGAGATCATTTCAATAAAAAAAATAAAAATGTTTTTACAAACAATGAAATAAACTTCTGTCGTCGTCGTCCTTTCAGTTATCGATAGATGGGATGAATCATACTTACATACACATACATAAACTTTTCTAGAAAAAAAAAACACGTGCAAAGAACACAAAATAAAAGGAAAGGGTGCAAAAGAATATAAACCGGGTGCTGCGCTGATGCAATAATGAAAAAACCGTGGCAACCAAGTTGAGAGGAAAAATAAAAAGGTTGGATGAAAGCAAAAAAACAAAAAAAGAGGTTGGGTTGATAAAAAAAAATCAGCTGCCGTTGTTAGAGCAACAAAAACTTTTTTTTGGATAAAAAGGAAAATAAAAAATATTGGAAAGAAAAATGTAAAAATGGTGTAACTTTTCAACGAACGAATAAAAAATTTTTTTTGCGCATTATGAAAAAAGAGGAAAATAAAGCAGCAGCCACAACCACCACAGCTTTGTTGGTTTATAAAGAAATGAAAAAAAGCTAGCGAAAGAGAGAGTGAAAACAAAGAATTTCATAAAAACATTCTTTTAAAATTTATTTTGAAATCCCATGGTGGCTGGCCGCTTGCTTTTTTGTTGTTTTTGGAAGGAGGGAAAGAAAGAGAAGTATCTACGCTACGTGTTGTTATTTTTTATTTATTTTCCAATGAAATACATATATTTTTTTGTGGACTTTGAACATTTGACGAAAAAAGGAAAAAAGAAGAAAACACCCGATTTGTCTTTTTTGTGTGTCCACCATCAAGCTATCCAAAGACTCAGTGACTCAATAAAGGAATGTTTTTTAGTCATTTTTTTATTGTTTTTTTGTTGTTGTGGCCATTGTCAAATTGTTTGGACATTTACATTTTTCAAAAAGAAATTTTTTATTTATTTTTTTCTCGATCGATGTATGGATTTCATTTTTTTTTCTGGTGAAGCAACATAGTAAGGTAGCAAACAATTTTTTTTTAATTTACTTACCGCTTATAAAGAATAGTAAATTTTTTTTTACAGCAATGACGCATTTTAGCTACAATATGATTAGCTGCAAAACTTTGACTATAGATCTTTGAAAAATACTTCGTCAAAATGCATAAATTTAAATTCATTAAAATTAAATTAGTTTTATTATTCCTTGAGATAAGTAAGACACCGTAAAGTTTTTTAAAAGTACACATATAAAAAAAAGTTTTAAAAAAACAGGCAAGGTAAAGCTTCAGAAATTATTGTGGTGGAAAAGTGGTAAACAAGAAAATTAATGGCAATGGAAGAAAAAAATTGTTCCACAAGCAATGGATAATTTATTTCATGAGTGGAGTAGGGGAGATTGATTCAAAGGTAATAACGGGTGATGGAGTCATACGAAGGAGGAGACGATCATCCAAATATTTCCCAATTCGGCTAATGGCAAGGAAGAAAATGAAACTAAAAAACGTTTTGAATTTGGTTTTTTTTATTTCTCCGAAAAAAACAAGAAAAACGAGATTCATAAAAAAAATTATTACCTCCCACAAATAATAAGAACTCCAGCAAAGATTAATTCTTTGGAAGGTCCAGTTGCAAGAAAACCCAATAATGCTCCAATTTCCAAAACATAAACAAATGTTGCCAAAACAAGTCTGAAAATCAAAAATTTCCACACAAAGAAATATTTGAGAAAATAAATACCTATGAAAATGTGAAGCCAATAAAGATCCCATAGGAGCACAAATAACTACAACTGGAACAGAAACAGAAAAATATTCCCATGCAAGATCGCTAATATCACACATAATCAAATGGCGCCAAAAGAATCCAACACACGTGTTTGCAGCCATTAAAACAACGGATGTGGGAGTTGCAGTTTTTTCAGAAATACGGAAAAGCAATGTAAGCATCTTAAAATAAAGAGTGATTTTTTTAAAAAAGCTATTAAAAATGGAAAGAAAATTCTTACGGAAAAGGAGCAAACGTCAACACCGGAACCAGCGAAGGCACTGCACAAACCTGTAAAAAATAATGTTCGAAAGATTGGTAAAATTAAAAGAATTTGAAGCTGGACTTTATGAATTCTTAAAATATTTTAACTCTTGGGTTTTTTTGGTAGTTGGCGGAAGATATTTTATAGTCTCGAAAATTACGTTTTTTATTTTTTGGCAAATCAGCTATGTTTCGTGAAAAATGAAATCAAACTTTTTCTAATCTTTTCTATTTTATGATTTTACAAAAAGCTACAGTAATTCCAAATGTTCAAGTTTGTTATTATCATTTTATTTATTTTCGAGAAAGGCAAAATGAACCTTTTTTCCAACTCAAACATTTTTTTTATCGCCAATCATCTTAGCTAATGAGTTAATGCAAAGTTTTTTTTGTTGTTGTTGCCTTTTTTACATTTAAAAAAAATTGCAAACCTCCAATAAATCCCGTTGCAAGTAAAACAGCAATCTTCCAAGGTCGAACATCTTGAATTTTTTCATGAACGCTTCGCTTTTTTTGTTGATTTAATAACCAAAGAGATAAAGCAAATGAAAACCAAATAGCAACGAAAAGCATCTTCTTTTCAGGGCCAGTTAAAAGGGAATCAACAAAATGAAATCCAAAAATTATGCCTGTTGTAGAACCCAAAGTGCAAAAAATTATTGCATTCCATTCAAGTTGAATTCGCATCCAAATTATTGTGAATGCCGCGGAAGTCATTCCACAGCTTTGAATCATGAGTGAAAAATCTCTTGCAACCATTGTATCAATTTGAAGGAGCAAAGTCATAACCTTAAAATAAATGTTTTCTTTCGTTGCAGTCAGTGCCTTTGCCTCTTTTAAACTAAATTTTTTTTTAATTTTACTTACAGGAAACGCAATAGCGCCTCCACCTTCACTTGTCATTCCAGCTACAGTAGCTCCAAGGATCATAGTTACAGGGAGTTCATAACGAGTTGGATAAAGTCGAAAAATATTATATCGAATTGCGAGGCTCCACCAACTTAAATGCATGAAACCGAAAGGAATCAAAAATCCAATATATTTTCGATATCGCTCATAAAAGGAATTGGAGGAATCCGAAGTTTCAGAAGAAAGAAGAGAAACATGAAGATGGGTTTGTTCAAGCTTTTGGCCTAAAAAAAGGGCAAGAAAATGAAAGTCAAAAAAATAAATGAAAGAGGCTTGGGACATTTTTGGAAAATTTAAAGTAAAATTATGGCTTTGCTGATCCATTCCAACAAAAAGTCATAAATCAAAGCAACAAAAAGCAAAAAAGATGCAAACCTTCCAAAAAATATTTTCGAAAAAATGTTGAAATTTTTTCTCGTCGCTTTGGTAAATTAGTATCTTTCTTTTTTTCATCATCACCGAGTTCAACCATAACTACGGTACTAGTTTCCATTTTATCGTTTTCATCATCAAACTTGGATTTTTTGTTTGATTCCAAAAAATTTTCAAATTCCATTTTCTTAAATCAAAGCTTTTCTTCGATCTGACTGAAAATGACCTTCGCTCAAACACAAATAATTTAAATGGATAAATTTATTTTTCTTTAAATGTTGCTTTGTCGTCGTTATCGTCGTCAAAGCTTTTAAATTTATCTTCTTTTAGCAAAGAGATGGGCGGCGCAGAAGAATGAAAAAAAGAAGTGAAAATATAACAACTTTTTCGTTTTTTCCCCTTTAAAAAGCAGCTACAATATTTCTAATTTTTTCGTCTAAAATGTTAGGAAACCTAAAGGAAGAGTCAGAACGTACCAGTTGTTGATGAGAAAAATGGCAAAAAAAAAAAAGAAGAAGAAGAATAAAATTTCGCGCGATTGCATTCTTCTATTTGCTTCCTCCTCCTCGGGTAGTAGTGGGAAAAAGCAAATGCCAAGACTTCATTGTTATATTGATGGTGGTGATTGGGCTTTTTCTTCTTTGTTGCATTCATTCTTCTAAAGGTTGTTGCTGAAATAATTTGAATGTATGAGTTTTTGAAAGAATAAAAAAGAAGAAGTATTCTTTGACCAATCGCTCGTGTACGTGATTTACAGAATCAAAACCAAAAATTATTCGCATTTGATATTTTAAAGCAACAAAAATAGTTAACATAATCATAAAAATAAATCTTCGTTTGAAGCAATTCGCTACTAGCAAACACTGGCCGATATTTTTGAATCCAAAAAATTAATTGAAAATGCTTCACTGTTAAAAAAACAAAATAATTATGTATGCCAAAAATATGGAAAAGTTGAAGTTTAAAAACCTCAAACATAAAATTGATTTTTAGTTTGATTCAAAAATGGCTAAAATCCCTTTCAATTCTGTTTTAATGTTGAAGCGTTTAAACAATGATAGCTAGCTTTGCTTTCCTTGCATGTAAAGAACCCAACTTTAACAACATTCATTGAATGATAAAATGATAGGTTTATGGATTTTATGAGATGCAAAAGCAATATTTTCCGCCAATGTATTACATAATTAATTTCCCAGAAAAATGCGATTTTTAAATACTGCTATTACTTGTTATTGTTAAAGGTAAAGCTAAAACTTTAAAAGTTTTGATACATATTTTGTCTTTGGTGTTTAGATGCTTTGAGCGAAGAAAAAATATTTCTTCAAAATCATACATATTCGCTACAATTTTGCTATAGCTTTTGCTATTTATGCTACACATACTTGTATAATAAATTCATCTTCATGTCAAGCATTAAAAATCAGTAAAAAAATGCTTTAATAAAAGGTCAAAAGATGGAGATAATTCTTGCTTGCTTGATTACGAATTTTAAAGCAAAAAAAATGCAAGCAAACATTTTTTAGCAGTTTTCAAATCCATTGGTTCCTAAAACGAAAGATTGCATGATGGGAAGCTTTTTCAATTTTTTCTTTCCTTCCCAAACTTTGCTTTTTTCTTTCAAATTTTTCAATCTCAAAGATTTTCAACGCGTTTATCATTAAGAATATTATTATTTTCATCTATTGATTCCATCACTTTTCAGGTATCATCATCATGCCTCCAAAACAAACAAAGAAACCTGATACCAAGCAAGGAAAGCCCAAGCCCACTGGAGCTGGAGGCGGAAAAGCTAAGAAGAAGAAGTGGTCAAAAGGAAAAGTTCGTGATAAGCTCAACAATGCTGTTCTCTTCGACAAACCAACATATGACAAATTTGCTAAAGAAGTAAGTCCTCTTCCATCTTTTTTTGACTTGATATATCTTTGTTCTTTTTAGATTATTTCTGTCAAATTGATTACTCCATCCGTGGTATCTGAACGTTTCAAGATCCGTGCTTCACTTGCTAAACAAGCTCTCAGTCAACTTCATGCTAGTGGTTTGATCAAGCCAGTCGTTTCACATAGCAAACAAACTGTGTATACTCGTGCTACCAAAGTTGCTGATGAAGTTCCAGCTTAAACTTTTATGTGATGTTTTTGTTTGTTACCTTTCGTTGTTTTAACAATAAATAATTGATATTGTAAACTTGTGTATTTCCTTTTCTTTCATTGGTTTTAACCATGCTTTTTACTTGTTGCTTCTTGGGTTTAATACATGATGGATTCTTTTGTTTCTAACCGTTCTATTTATAGGCTTGAATCAAACGCGCTAAACCTCATCAAAGATGCAAAACGATCAAGGAGAATTCGTGGACATGTATGTCCCACGCAAGTGTTCATCATCATCTCGTATCATTCATGCTAAAGATCATGCTTCAATTCAACTTGATTTCGTTAATGTTGATCCTGAAACTGGACGTCTCATCCCTGGACAATCAACTCGTTATGCTATCTGTGGTGAACTTCGACGCATGGGTGAATCTGATGACTGTATTCTTCGTTTGGCTCAAAGAGATGGCCTCGTCCCTAAGAACCTTTAAAATATATTTGTTTCTTTTTCTTTCGTTTAATACAATTGTCATTGTTTCTTTTGAATAAATTTTTGTTATTTAATGTTTCTTCTTTGGTATTTTTGGAAGTTCGGGTATCTTGTGATGCATCTTTGATAGCAACTATGGAGACATGGGAAAAGTTTGAAGAACTTTTTGGCACTTAAGGTTGTGATGAGCTTTTTTTCCCATTGATATTGTCAGGTATTTACTTCTTTGGTTGAAACTTTATCCATTAGCTTTACAATGAGTTTTTCTTTTGCTCATTTCAATTTTCATGTTTCCATTTATTAAATTCTTTGTTAAATGTCTTCTTTGGCAATATTGGAAGTTAAAGGTAGCTGGATAGCTTGAGTTGCATCTTTGATAGCTAACTATGGAGGTTTTGTAAATGTTGGAAGCATATTTTGGCATTTATGTTAGATGTTCTGTTTAAGGTTTGTTAGTCGAGTGGTAACTAACATTCAATTCTTGAGATGCAACTTTATCATCTTGCTTATTACATTGACTGATTGTTCATTATAATTTTCATTTTTTCTGTTTAATAAATTTGTTATTAAAAATGTTTCTTTTTCTTTCACATCATTTGAAGATTAGCGTAGTTAGAAATGCATGTTCACTCTTTGATTATGGAGTTTTAAAAAAGTTGGAAGGATGTGATAGCTTTTTAATTAGAGATAGTTTAGGCTTTGTTAATCAATCGTATTTTTCATTTATCTTCATTGTGTTTCAACTTTATCGGCTTGCTATTTCATTGAGTGTTAATTTTTCATAGTTTCTATTGAATAAATTTGTTGTTAATTGTTTCTTTTTCTTTGTCAACAAAGGAAGTTAAGGGAAGCTGGATATGCAGGTTCATTCGCAGATAATGGAATTGGAGTTTTAAAATTTGAAATATCGTTTGGCACTTATGTTAGATGTTAATTAAGCTTTGTTAGTCGATGGTATTTTTTATTTCCTCTTCACGGATGCAGCTTTATCCAGTTGCGTTTACACTGTGTGGATGGCTTACTATTACAACATGGCCAGCTTGTTACTCATCTGTTGTTGGCAAAGTAAAAGAACAGCGTAAAACAAATATTTTTTTTAGCCCCTGGTGAAGTATTTCTTTTTATTTCTTTGTTATCAAAACTAATTACTCAACTATGTATGTTTACAAGTCTATGTTTTTAATAGAGAAAAAAACATGAACGGATGAAACAACTACTACTGATATCACACAAACACACGTAAAAAAAATTTACGACCCTTTCAAATTAGTCGAAGTTGTTTTTTTATTTGAAGCAATAAAAACTTCTAAAATATTTTTTTTTATTACTTGTCAATGAAAGAAGCAAGCTTCTCATTTCTTTTTCTTCTTCTAAGATATTTTTATGTCAATCAACGGCTTCTTCCCATTCCATTTTTGGATGTATGCCGATAGCTTTTTCTTTCTTTCTTGATGGTCGTAAAAATATCCTTAACGAAATATTTTTGTACTTTTATTAGATTGACTGTTGCTGCTGTTATAGGTTAGAGAGAGATATCATTATACAAGCAAATAAAAAATGGGTGTAAGTAAGTAAGTATAATGAGGATGATTAGCAACACCAAGGTTGTTAAAGTTACGGTTAATATTTAACTGTTGCTACCGAAAAGGGTTGACATCTCAAGAATGAGAATGACAGCTTCCTTCTTTTTTGGAAGAAATCACAGATGAAAGAAAAGTTTTTGGCATTCTTCTTTTTGTGTGTTTGTAGTCTTGTTTAATTGATCTTAGTGAACAATTTTTTTACTGTAATCAAAGTTTAAAAAAGTTAGAGCAAAGGTAATAATAGTGCAAGAAAATGTGGTTATGAAATTTGAGGCATATATTCCATTGTTGCTCGGTTATGGTAGTATATGGATGGGGCTTTAGTTGAGGATCTTCTTGAGTCTAATTTAAAGATCGAGCAACTAACTATTAAAGAAGTTGTTGGTGATGTGTTTCAAGCTGTTAACAATCATGAAGGATAGTAGCATATGAGATATTTTTTTGCTGTAATTGCAAAGTCCAAAAGTAAAACATGCGCTTTTTTTTGTGTGTTTTTGTCATCCCTTATTGGCATCTTTTTTTCCTTTATTTTGCACTTTAATGGTTTTCTCATTATTTGTGGTTCCATAATTCCATATTTTTTTTACTTTTATTGCCACCCAAGTGTTGATTTTCTTTGGTTGTTATAATAATATTTTTTTTATCATTTTATTAAGCTTTTTCTTCTCAAATAATTCATTCCCTTTCTTTTCCCCCTTTTTTGAATGTTGTTGTTGTTATTAGAAGAGGCGCCATAATTCAACTTTAAGTTGTTGAAAGGAAAGAAAAGATTATTACCCATATTTAACTTAGTGTTTTTTTTTCTTTAACGGCGGCAAGTTCTTTTTTTACTTTCAACATCAAACGAAAAAAAAAGATAAGAAGGAGCACCGTTCAAAAAAAATTTATTGGATGATGGTGATAAGCGAAACGGGCTACTGATTGACTTGACTCTCTTTTTTTGTACAAACAAAAATAATAGCTCTTTTTTTTTACAATTGTATGTATATTTTTCTCTTTTTCGGTAGTTATTAGGCTTTCACATGAACACAAAAAAAACGCAATGTCTGGACTCCAAAGTTTATACAATCAATTATTAGACATAGAGAAAATTGTTTTGAAAAATTAAGTAAGCAAAGATATGGTATCTCTTTTATGGGATGAGCCACATTTATCCATTTTTGAATCAGCTTTGACCCTTTCTCAGTATTGCTTGCCATTCAGCTGCTGTTTCCACGAGAAAAAAAAGAATCGATGATGATGATCTTTTTTTGAGGATCGAAGTAATGACGACGACTGACCGATCATTCAAGGGCAATCCTAAAAAAGGGACAACAATGACAAATTTGCAATATTTTTGTTTGGGTTTAGTTTGTTTGGAGAAGCTGCGAAAACAGCTCTTCAATCAATTATCATAAAAAAAAGGATAAATCAAATTGTGCGAGGGCACAGAAGAAAAGAAGAATGAAAGTGTAAAAAATTTGTGACAAATTACTACTTATTTTTTTATTTATCCATCATAAACTCTTTTTTTTCTGCTAAATTTTTTTAAAGGTTTTTGTTTTAAGAATAAGTTTTGGTGGATTAACAACAATTTTACAGTGGTGGGTTTCTGAGAAGCTTAATTAAAAAATTGGTTTCATATTATTTTTGAAAATCAAAAAAAAATGGAACTGAAATTCGTTTTTCAATTACTTTTGAGGAGCTTTTTTTTGTTAGTTATCTGGCAGCATTTTCGTTATTATTTGACCAACGTTTTTTTTTTTGATACGACTTCTAAATTTACTCAATTTTTTTGTTTGTTTTTCTCCAAATTTTTCAAATTTTGCAAAATTTGTTTAGTTACTGTAGAATTTTAGGGCTTGACTTTTTTTGTCGATCCTTTTCTTCTTTCATTATTTTTATTACCATCACTCTCGAATTAGTTTAATATACAATCTTGTTAAACCTCAATAACCTTTGAAAGAGAGAAAAAAAATCAGTGTAAAACTTTGACAACAATCTCTGCAACCAACAACCAAACACTCGACCGTTAATTTGTACCTGTCGTCTATTTCTTTTTCTCTTTCTCGTGTGTTTGATGTCGGCTTCCGGTTAATTCACAAAGCGATAAAAAAAAGGAATAAAAAGGTGGAGTGCCGCCACCACCGCTGCCGACGACGATGACAAATTTGTGTTGTAAGTCAGAAAAAAAAAATTGCGCGTATTTATAAATGCCAATCAACTAACAACCAAAAAACACATTTTTGTCTCTCTCATTTATTTTTTACGATCACGACAAATGATTTGCCATCTCGAATTATTTGATTGCTTCTTTTTTTTTGATGTCGGATTGGAATTGGAAGAAGAGGTAAACCATATTGAGAACTTTCTTCTTTTTTTTGCTGAATGCAAAAAATGAGAACAACGACTAAATTTGAATTTTGTCAAAGACACTTTCCAAAGAAAAATTTTTTTTGGTTCATGGAATTAATTTTCAAGAGTTTTTTTTGTTTTGAGTTGAGAGATAGCTTTTTTTTTCTTTCTATGAATTAATAAATCAGAGAAGGGTCTTTCTTGACTTCGAAGCTCGAAGATTTGCACCTTTTTTATCCTTTTTTTTGATTGCATTTATCAAATTTATATGAGATTTTGCCCCTTTTAATTTAATTTAATTTTTTAAATCCTTCATCTTTAAAAAGAAGCAAGCAGCAATAACAAATAAAAAAAAGATAAATAATCAAACAAACAATTTGTCGCCGTCGTCGTCGTCGTCGTTGGAAATGAAAATTCATTCATTCATTTTCAAACAAAAAAAAGTGACAAATTAGTTTTTATCTTTGCTTCTTCACTTTTTCATTTTTCTCTCCTTTCTCGATCCTCACCGAAAAAGACTATTGGCGGCGGCGACAGTTGTCTTCGTCGAGGCGATCGAAATGAGAGAGTGCCGTTGTTTTAGTTAAAGCTGATGATTTTGATTTGGAAAGATTAACACAGAAGATTAAGAATATCTCTATAAACGAAAGCAAAACATTTATGTTTCAAGATTAGTTAGAGTGAAAATTAAAATGTTTTGAGAAGAAGAGGAAGAAGAGAAGCAATTCGTTGTTAGTTTTTCACTAAAGATAATTTCCTTAAAATATGTATCTGCGATTTATGTCAGCTGCTTTTTCACTTTCGAATGTTTTTCATTCAGAAAAGCAAAAATATCGTAAAATTAGAAGCTCATGCAAGTTCACTATTTTTCTTAAGCCTGATTCAGAAATTCCTATCACTGATTTTTCTAGAATACAAAAAAAAACAATTTAAAAATTTTTAAAATCTTGGTCAAAGCTTTATAGTTTTTTTTTCTAAAAATTAATCAAAGAATTTTTCTTTTGAAAAAAAGCTATATTTTATTTTTTTATATCTTTCTTTCTATCTTTTTTCATTGACTCAAACAAAAAAAGAAGAGATTATTAATTTTTTGAAAAAAACAACAAAGAATGTTTTGAAATATGTATTTTTATTATTATAAAGAAAAGAAGGTGTTGCTGCTACAAGCCGTTGTCATTTTATTTTTGCTTGATATATTTTTTTAAAGACTCAAAATAAAATTATGTAGGTAAAAAAATGAGATTATTGCAGCTTTTTTTCTTGTAGTTTTTTAGCTTTTGCCTTGCTACGTGTGTATCTGGATTGTAGTAGTAGTATCAAGCATACTGTAGCACCCGACATTTAATAACTCAAAAAACAAACATTCTGGTCATTTATTATTTTTGAGCTTTAAGCTTTGCAATTGCAAAATTTCTGATTTTTGAACCAATCACAAAAAAAATGTTTGTTATTCTTCAATCTTTTATTTTTTTGCCATTTCAAAAATAAAAAAGCAAAAATCAGCAGTTACCGTAAAATATTTTTATTTCGAAAAGTCAATATTTTTTCTTTTCTTTTTGTTTATTCTTTTTTCGCTTGTTCATTTACTTTTGCCTTTCAAAAAATTTTGAGAAAAAAAAGACAAATTAATTATTTAATTAATTATTTAATCTTTAACCAGCTTTTTATCTCCATCGATATTCAGCCGTCGGCAAATTTCAAAAAGACATACATAGGTGAGGTTTTATGACCCTTCTCTCTCTTCAATAAGCAAGCGAGAATGGAAGAAGAAAAAAGTGGCAAAAAAGCAAGCAATAAAAACAATTGTTTTTCGTGCCACCCAATAATCAAAATTCTTTCTTCTTCTTTTAATTTTAAAAATCTCGTCTACGACAAATTTGTTTTTATTATAGTGTCAAACATTTTTCGAAAAAAAATTTATGAATTAAAAAAACGATTTGTTTTAAGAAAATCTAAAAATAAATCTTTGAAAGCAAGCAAATTGACAAACTTCATGCTCTCAAAAAAAAGTTAATGATTTTAAAACAATAATCACTAAGCATCCATGAACACCATAAAAACATTTATAGTTTTTTCTGTTAAAAGTTTTTCCTTAAACTATCGATGTGTGATTTAATGGAGAAAAATATATATAAATCCCATCAAAGGCATAATGAACGCTGAATAAAAAAAATTTGTAGCAAAAAAACGATGAGATTTTACCGTAGAAAAATTTTTATATTTGTGTGCGGGACTTCCTTTCAATGTTATCGAATAAGAGATATGGGAAAATTTGTTTAACAAATAAAAACATTTATTTAAAAAAAAGCTCATAGGCAAAATTTATTTTTTTTGAAGGGCAATTTCGACAAGAAAAAAATGATTCGATAATGACAAAATGAAAAGATGACCAAGAGAAATAAAAAATATTTAATCCCGTATAACAAAAAAATTATTTTGTTTTTTTTAAACCCTATCAAAAAAATTAATTAATTAATTTACGACGAAGATGGCGGAGACCTTGTAACAGATCTAGAATTTGAATTTTGTGGTGAAGATGAAGCTTTTTCTTCTTCTGTTGTTGTTGCAGAAATTAATAATGATGGAGGTGAATCATCTGACTTAGTTCCATTTTCGCTTTCATCTTTTTCATTATTATTTAATTTTGATTGTGGGAACGGCGGCAAGATTGAGGAAGAAGCGGATGAAGAAGATAAATTTATTGGTTGTTGAAGAGGAGGAAAAGTAAATTGATTTTGGTGTTGGTGGTTTTGAGGCATTTGAAAAGTCCCTCCAGAATTTTGAAATTGTGGTTGTTGTTGTTGGCCAAAATAATTGGGTGGAAAAAATCCTGGTGGAAACATAGCTGCAGGATTTTGAAAATTTAATGGAATATTTGAATTTACAAATTGTGAAAGATTGGAAGGTAAAAACATTTGAGGAAATAATGCTGCTGCTGCAGCTCCAGGAGGTAATTGAGGTCTATGGTTTCCATTTGCAGCAGCGGCAGCAGCAGCAGCCGCCGCCATTGCAGCAAATGGATGCATTTGATGTAAATGATTATGATGATTAGGCATCGGGTGCTTTTTGAAACTGAAATAAAAAAAATGTTAAAATTTAGCTAAAAGTTGGAAATTTTTCTATGGGTTTTTAACTCCATATTTTTTTCTCCTCAAAAACTCACCGCTTTCTTCGACGTAAAAATGAGCCATGATCAAACATATCTTCGGCGCCAGGATCCAAAGCCCAATAATTTCCTTTTCCTGGGTTTCCAGGTTCACGAGAAATTTTTATAAAGCAATCATTTAAAGATAAATTATGTCGAATGGAATTTTGCCATTTGGGGAAAGTTCGACGATAATATTCAAATTTTTTAGTTATATACTCGCAAATTTGAGCTAAAGTCATTTTTCTTTCGGGTGAATTTACTATTGCCATGGCAATCAATGCAATGTATGAATATGGAGGCTTTGGTGCCAATGGTCTATAAAAATTTTTCTGAAGGATACTGTAACTTAGAAATTGAAGTTTTTTACCTTCCATCGGCATCTTTTTTAGGTAAACCATCTTCATCATTTTCTGAATCATATCCATCTCCAATGCCTTCGGCTGAGGATGAAGGTTCAAGGGAATCCACAGAATCAGGAGATATGGATCGATGATTTTCTGCTAACACCATTGAAGAAGATTTTGGATCTGAGACAACAACGATGGAAGATAATCTTTGCTTTTTTATTTCCATTTCATCTTCTCCACCATCAACGATGTTAGCCCAAAAATTATTATCATTATCAGCTTTTCGCTTTATTCCAGCCGAAGTGGATGGTGGAGTATTATTATGGTTAATATTATTTGTTGAGGAGGATGTACTTTGAAGGATTTCGGCCATTGAATAACCCATTTTTGCCATTAGCTGCAGCGGCTTTTTTGATGTTGGGAGTTATGATTGGATTTAGGTGTTAAGGTGAAAGTATTGGGGATTATCAGGCAGGCACTAGAGTGAAGTGATAAAATTTTCTAAAAAAAGTAAATTAACAAAAATAAAAAAAATAATTTTAATAAATTTCACGATTACAATTTTCTATAGTAAGATTTTTGTCGTGAGGGTTTTTAGGTGAAATAAAAAAATGGACAATGCTAAGGCAAGCCCAACTCAAAAGAAAGCAAAAAAAAATTAAGGAGGTAAATACCGTATTTTTTAGAATATTTTTTTAAGAAATAAGGTAAAATACTAATGTCAATTTTCAAAAGTTAACAACACACATCCGTCTTTTTAATTTTTCCTTTCATAACTTTCTCAGACTTAAATAAAGAATGAAAGAATATCAAAAAAAATATGAATGAATAATAATTATTTTTTTTCTTTTCAAATAAAAAAGTTAATCTTTTTTATTTTATTTTTTAAAAGTTATTTTACTTTTGAAAAACAAATGATTAAAGAAAAAATCTTCTTCTTTTTTGAATGAATGTGTCTCATTTTTTAGGTGTTTTAATCCTCATTTTTAGTGCCCTTTACTTTTCTGTCTTTTATTTATTTATTTTTTTATTCCAAAAAAGGTAGTAAGTAACTAAATCTTTAAAGAGAAAAAACTTTTGATGGGATAAAAGTAATAATATTATTTCTTAAAGATTTACACTAAAAAAGCACCGAGGATAAAAAACTATTAAAAAAAGTAATAATATTTTTTGAAGCTAGCGACGAAGAGGGTTATAAGAAAATTATTGAAGAAAAGTGTGCATTTTGTGAAGAGGAAAAAAATATGAAAGGTGTATAAAGTTATGATAACTGAGACGACGATGGCTTATTGACGCATCGAAAAAGATATTAAGCTTCTCAAGGGAGGAAAGAAGGAAAGAGAAGTTAGAAGTTGAATAATCAACGTAAGTCTAGACCCTCGATTGATAAAACTAAATAAGGAAAAAAACTTTCAAAGCATTCAAAACTGAATTTCTTGGGCGTTTGGATTTCGGCAAAACTTTCTTAACTCTTGTTTGATGAGTTACTCATTGCGTATTCAAAATGAGATTTAAAATCAAATTTTAATTTTTTTAAGAAACCAAAAATCCTAATTTTTTTAAATCAAGAAAATTCTTAGCGAGCACACCATCAATGACAGTAATCACTTAGCACAAGTGTAGATAAATAAAAATTTGGACGGCAATATCTCAAGATTTTTTTTCAACTCAAAAAAACAAAAAATAACAACTTTAAAGAACCAATTAAAAGTTTTATGTTTGTTTTGTTGTTCACTAACAACAATCATCATTTTAAAAGTTCAAACGATGCCATGTCAAAAAAAATATTAGCCAAACAGCAACCGATCTGAGGCATCACTGATTTCTCTCTTCTTTTTTTTACTACTGCCAGAATTTGCTTACTTTTAAAATTTGACAGCTTTGTTTGAATGATCAAAGTTGCAATCACTCTTCTTCCTAAGCTTTCTTTTTTTTGCTATTGCTAATCCTGATGTATGTATGTTATTGTTTTCTTTGGCATACGCTCTCTTATTTTTTCTTTTTTTAAAATCAAAAATCAGTAAAGAAAAAGAATGAAATAATGTTTATTTTTTTCTAAAAACAATTGTTTTTAGGAAAGAAAAAAATATGGAATGGCAAAACAGCTTATTTAAAGCTTATTTTTGGGTACGGTATTAGTTTATATTGTTCAAAGATTTTTTTAAAGCTGCAAAAAAATTTGCAAAAATGAGCAAATCAAAAATTAATTTTTTAAGTCCCTCAAAAAAGAAGCTAAAATCTTTGCAAGTCCGTTTCATTTTCGAAAAAAGTGCTTTTTATTTGATTACTTTTTTTTTATGTTGGCGTGATTTTGTAGCAGAAGAGAGTATTATCTTGAAATTTTATTGAAAATTTCAAGAGAAAATCCTTCTTCTCATGATAAATAAATCTGTAAAAACAACAAATTTGGCTCAAAAAAAAATATTAAAAGAAAAATACACGTGGTAAACATGGATTTGTTGGATTTGTGTTTTTTACATTTTTTTTTGATTCTGTTTCTTAATATTTTATTCTGAAATCTGTGGAAAAAGAGGACGAGTGAAAATTAAAAATAAAGTCTCAACTTCCAACTCACCCCAAAAAACAATTTTATGTTATTTTCCAAAGCGTCACTTTTAATTATTTAAATAGACAAAAATGAAAGAAAAATTATAGCATGGCATTAACAAGAGATGCATAAAAATACGGTATAAACGGGGCTTTGTTTTCTTTCTAATATTGCAAGCTAAATTTTTTTGAGGTATTTTCAAAGTATTTATTTTTACAAAAATTTGATGCCAATAATCCCATTTTTAAACCTTCAATCCTCCTTTTTGAGTAATAATATTTTTTTACTTACTTATTTTTTCATAAAACTACAAATAAAAAAATTTCTTAAAAGTAACGACAACAACAAAAAAAATTTAGGCAAAAAGGAATGAAAAAAAAAGCTTAAATAAACATTTTCATTTATTTTTTTTGGTGTTGAAAACAAAAAAAAATTAAAGCTGTCAAATAAATCAAAAAATTATTTTTTTTTTGCCAAAATAAAATAAAAATCAAGCGCGTAAAAAAAGAGAGAGAGAAGAGAGGGGGAAAACCCAAATAATGATAAGGTGATTAACATCACCAAACAAGCAGCTCTCTCTTTTTCTCAATATGTATGTATGTTTTAATGTTTTTATCACACTTTTTATTTTTTTTTAAAGTTTAGAAGTGCCATAAGCGCTTTTTAAGCTTCTTTAACAAGGGAGTGAGAAAAGGAGAGAAAGCAAAGGCGAGTTGAGCTTTTCACGCTAGGAATGATAAAATGCGGCGAAAGAAGAAGAAAAAATATTGGCAATTCAGAGAGAGCGAAAGAGAATGTGTATGTTAGAAATAATAACAAGATCATTATGGAATGGAAATATTTTTTCTGGAATGAAGGAAGGAAAAAAAGAAGAGTCGGAGTTACGGTAATTTGGTACACCATATTTTTTAGCTTTTTAGGACCAAAAATTTGGAAGTGTGCAAAAAGGGTGTTAAAGAAGTATTTTAGTTGAAAACTTGGAAGCTTGATTAACACACATATTGTTAAGCTTAAAGAAATATCATTTTTAAAGAATAAATTTTAATTTAAAAATGGTTGAAATTTTCTACCTTTTAAAATGCGATCGCTGGTATTCAGAATGAGCAGTTTTTTTTTCATGAAAAATTAGCATCACTAAATAAACTCTTTCTGATCTGCTTCGTGGAAGAAAAAAAAGTTAAAAGAAAAAATTAATCAAGACAGTAATAAAGCAGACGAAAAAATATTTTGATGAAAAATAAAAACATTGAAGGCCAAAGTTATCGTTTGCAAATTAAAAAGAAGATCCATCACTATTAACTCACTACCATCCTCTCATCGTCGTCAAAAGAAGAAAGAAAAGCAAGTGATCACTTTTCTTAAAAAAATTTATTTTGAAAAAAAATGAAGGAAAATATTTGTTAAAGCTTGAAATAACAAATGAATATTTTTTTTTTTTTCAGTTAAAACAAATGTTAGCAAAAGTTTTTGGTTAATCAAAAAGAAAGAAAAAATAATATATATCAACGAAAAAAAGAAGAAAGAAAAGAAGAAAAACGGTTGATGCGTCAAAAAGAGATCATTAAGGAAAGAAAAAGGCGGAGCTTGGTAGGTTCATTGGATGGAGAAAAAAATTTCGACCGATTCAAAGGAGGAGCTTTGCCTGCCTTCACTAGTGCAAAGAGCTGAAGAAAGCCGGGTACGGGTGAAGAAAAGAAAAGCTGTCAAAAGCATCGGTAAAAAAAGAAGCAAAGAGAGATAGAGAGCAACGCGACGACGACAACAACGACACATTAAAAGCAACAAGCAAAGAGGGAAAAAAAGCAAGGCAGCGGATAACCAAAAAAAAATGGAAGAAAGAAAGATGAACGGCAAAGAAAAAAAAATGGAGAGGAGTAGAAATAAACAGTTTGCTTAAGGAATGAAAAAGAATTTTACCTAAGATCTTTCCCTCTAAAGTCTTTTTTTTTTGCAGAAGAATTTTAATCCATTTTAATTTTTTTGTATGTTTTCTGATTTTAGAATTTGAATATTACTTTTTTTGTAATCCAAAAAAATAACTTTTGAGCTTGTTGTAGTTTCAAGAAATTTGAAATAATTTTAGCTGCCTGCGAAAAAAGATAAGAAAATTTACATATATTTTTTTCAAAGAAATGTCAAAAATAATTAACAAAATCTTTTGGAGTATTTTTTTCGCCGTGAAATTCTGGGTTTCTAACTAATATTTTTTTTGTAGTAAAATCAAACTTTTTTAGTTTTCCAATTTTTCATTTCAAAAATATTCAAAAAAAGTTTTATTTAAAGTCCGCTTTCAACCTTCCAATATAAAAAAAGTCTTCTTCCATCGTCCCACCGTTTACGCATCTAAATCAAACATTATCGTTTCTCTTAGTTTTTTTTTTATTTTCTTCTTCACCCTCTTTTTTTTCTGTTTTGATTCCAATCTCCGCCAGTCGCCACCACCCAAAAAAGAGGAGCTAAATGTATGTGAGTACGGTAAAAAAAAGAGTTTGTTTTTTCTTTATAATTTTTTTTATTCGTTATGTTTTGTCACGATACATATACATATTTTTTTTTGTTGTCACGGCAATGATAGAAAAAAGCATACATCGAAAGAAAGAAGACTTCTTCTTTGTCGTCGTTGTTCGTTGGGAAGTGGTGTTTTTAAACTTTTAACGCGATTCTATCTATCGCAAATTATTTTCTTTTCTTTTTTTTTATATAGTTGGATCAAATCTAATTAGTGTCAGTGATACCAAAATGTGAAATAAAAATAAATGAAGAAAAAAATTATTTTTTTTAAACAGGTTTCAATAAAAAAAAATAATAACAATTTCAAATTAAAACAATTTAAAAAATTAGTATTAACTAACTGCCGTTACGGTTTAACACAAAAAAAGGGTGGCGGTGATCGGAAGCGAATGCACCACGCACGTAGTAGACTCGAGTTTAAACAAATTTTTAATTTAGAGTGGGCTACGGTAATGCTTGTGATTTTTTCAAAAAAAATTGCTTCCTTAATATTTTTTATTTTATGCTTTTTCCTATCAAAAATACAGTACACCATTTTTTTTTGTCGATTTGCAAGCCATCCATTTTTCCCTCAATTGAAAAACTTAAAAAAATCCTCCTTCCAAAAATATTTTTTTAGTTCAAACATCTTTATGCCATTATTACATATTTATTTTCGATCACTATCATCATGCTTTTTGACAACAACAAAAAATGTGTCAAACATTATGGGATAACACTTGATCAAAATTGATTTGTAACTATTTGTTTGTCATCTTTTTTCGCTTTTTAATAAAAGCTTAATCCTCCGTGTTTTTAATTGCGATGCGCAACTTTATTTTTTATTAATCGGAAGAGATGCAAATTTTTATTTTTCTTCTTGATCTTAAATGTTCATCTTAATCCCCTTCATTCAACCATCACCTTTTTTTGCGAGAGACAAGCGATATTCACACTTTATTTCCGTTTCCGTTTTTTTCTCTTGCCTCTCAATAAAGAAATCGAATGAGAGTCTATAATATCCAACTTCATGGTCTCCTTTTTTTCGCATCGCTTTGTTTTTTTTTATTGTTGCCATCAATGAAAAATAAAAGTAAAATAAAATAAAGAAAGAAAGGTACTCAAGTGGTGGCGGTAATCATCGCACAGAAGAAAAAGAAGAAAAAAAACTTTTTTTTATATTAAGAAGGCCGCCTGCCTTTCCTTAATCGGCCTTTTTAATAAAAGGAAAAATTAAGGAAGCAAGAAAATCACAAAACAAAAAAAGAAGGGTTTTTTCTGATCAATGACAAGTTTTTTATTTATTTTATTTAATGTTGCGGTTTTTTAATTTCATCTCGCACAAATTAAATTTAAAAAAAGAAAGAAAATTAAATTAATGCGTAGTTAAGCTTTTGGGTGTATCAATAATAACAAATTTAAAGAAAAAAAAAGTATGAGTAAACTTTTTTCATAAAAACACAGAAAAACTAAAGCGAAAAAAGTCCACGTTTTGAGAGCTCTGAAACCATCTCGATACTCTCCTTCTCTTATTTTGAAATACATATAATGAAAAAATTTTGGTGTTAGCACGAAGAAAAACAGTAATGAGTTCTGGCGCGAAACAGACATACATTTCAAAATTACAAATTTCAGTAAATCTTTTTACTTCAAAAAAATTTAAAAGAAATTTCCTTTCGAAAATTAAAAAGCTGTTTATTTAAAAAAATTATTATTTTGACTTCTTTGTGTTTACTGAAATAATCACCTTTTCTGTAAATACAGTTATACGATAAAGAAAAATCCTTTAATAATAACAAAAATGAAAAGAGATTAGTAATCAAAACAAAACTAAGTCATCAGCGATATGAGAGCCAACGAAAGAAGATTATAGTAAAAAAAAACGAACAGAAAAAAATTACTAAAAGCTTTTGTGTCCCTTCTTAGAGCTCAATAATTTTTTATAATCAGTTACATTTATTTTTATTAAAACACAAGAGGCATTGCATTCTTTTTAATTAGTCCATTTCTTCTTTTAGTGGTCGGCCTAACTTCTTATAATTCCATGGATGCCTGGCTTTCATAATTCCGATGCAAAAATTGCGAAATAAAGCTTTATGATTTTTTGAGTTATGAAAATTAAATTTCTGTTTTTTTAAAAATCTAAATGAAAGTCTCAAGAAACGGAAAATTAAAGAAAAGATTTTTTTTTTTTTTGTCATCGATTTTATTCCGTGTTTTTTTCTTCTTCAATTTTGGGATCGATTCAAATTATGCAAGCAAAGATGATGCAGCAGCATCAAAAAAAATTAGCTTTAATTTCCTTCAAAAAGATTCTTCATAAACCCCGCTATTTTACGTCAAATATATTTCTTTTATGTTTATTGAATGCCAACTAATTCTTTCTTTCCTCATAACCAAAAAAAGCAATGTATTTAATAGAATATAAAATTTTGCAAAAAAATATATTTAAAACTCCATAATTTTTTTAGAGGGAAAGAAAGGTACTGTAATCTTTTGTTTTTATAGCCTCTGTCATTTTCAAATACATACGTGATTATTATTATTTTTTTGATGCTAACTAAAAGATGGAAAAATTTTTTTGATGTCATGTTTTTGACCGTATCTGTCTATCTTCACTATAGTGTTTTTCTTATTTAAAAAAAATTGACTTTAATAAATCTTCTTAAATTCAACAAAAGAGAAAAAAAAGTGTGATAATAATATTGCAGCTGTTGTCATTATCCAAAATCATTAAAAAAATAATAAAGAAAATAAAGGAAAACATTATTTCAGATCATAAAATATTTTTCCAATGCAAGGAAAAAGTGACATACACACAAAAAGAATTTTACGATTCAATGAGATTGCAAATATCCATTTTCCTTCAAATCTCAAAATATTACGATACCTCTCTCCATTATTTTCTTTCGAGAAAATAATGGGATAATAACAAATTAGAGATAGAGATGGATTTCTCTCTCTCCTTTAATCTTTTTTAAACACTTTTTTTATTTTAGTTTTTTTGTAATGCATTCTCCTTCGTTCGTTCGTTCGATTAATTTAAGTGGCAAAAACAAAAAAAAATTAAGTATAGCACCCCAATAAGAAGAAGATCGGTTGCTACTCCACTTGCGAAGAAGGAGACGAGGAAGAGAGAGAGAAATAAATGTTGATGGCGCAATATATGAATTCGAAAGAAAAGAGAAAAAAAAGAAAGGAAAAAACCGATTAGTATTCGATAAGTGTTGAATGATGTAAAAAAACTTAACTATTAACTAACCCGAAGAAAAAAAGCGCAAAGACGAAGAAATAAAAAAAGGCAAGAAGAAGGTGAGAGACTGTAACACATTTTCTTTTTCTTCGATGATGTATAAAAAAATATGGATGGAAGGAAGAAGGAAAAATAGATAGATAGCTATCGGAAATGCACATACAATATTTTGATGGTGAATGGAAAATGAGATCGGATTAGTCTCTCGCTGTCTCTGTTCAAGAAAAAAATAGAGAAGATCTAACAACAATGAAACACAACAGAAAATAGAAACAGAAAATAAAAGTATTCATTGAAGCAAAAAAAGAGTGAAAAAGAAAAAGAAGACTATTATGGGATTTTCATAATCATGTCTCTTTCAAAAATATTCCTTCCATAGGTTTTCTGCTCCTGAAGTTATTGTAGTATTTCACAATAAAGTATATTTTATTTTTCAACTTTGACTTTGTTTTGTTGATTCTCGATAATCGTATTATTACTTTTTTTAAAAGAGGATAATATTATAAAAATATTATTTCAAAAAGAAGTTTGAAACACCAACAAAGAAATATGAGGGATAAATGAGGAAATTATTGATGAAATTTATTTACTATAAAACACACAATAACAAAAGAGTTAATCAATTTAAAAAAATTATAAAGGGTTTTGAGACATTTAGATTTTTTTTGCATCTATTAAAATTTTTGATGCACTTCAATGTAACGAAAACAAAACCATGGATGTGCCGGTAATAATCATAGTGGCTACAACCAAGAAAGTCAAAGAAAATAAACCCACAAATTTCATGGGATTGTTGAGTTTCGAAATTAATTAATCGGTTTAAATAAAAAAAGCAAGAAAGAAGACAAAATAAAGACAATTTGAAGCTTTTGTGTGAGTGATTTAAATTTTGGATAAAACAAAAAAGAAGAAAAGAAAAAAGTGGAGGTGTGGTGGCACCAAATTTCTTAAGCGCCTTTCATTTAGAATATAAAAATAAGGTTCAATAATGTTTTTTATTTTAATGAAAAGTAAACTTTCAAATAAATAAGTAAGAAGCTTTAGAGCGGCTTTGGATTATTTTTAGAAAAAAAATGTCATGAAAGTAATTTTCTTTATGGAAAAAGATTGTTACTGTCTTTTATATTTCGAGAGAGAGAGGTTAAAAGACGCTACTAACTATTTCGCGGAGAGGTAAAAAAGAAAAAAGATAATATAAAAAATAGGTGGCTATCTGGAAAAACAAATATTATTCTTTACTTTTTGTATAAAAAATAGTAAACTAAAAAATTTTATCACTTTTTTGATTCATAAAAACCTTTGAATTTTTGAAGCAATTAAAAAAAAACAAATGAATTATTTAAATCTGGCAGAGAGAAGAACTTCAAAGCAAGCAAGCAGCAGTTGCTTCGAAGCAGGAAAAAAAGATCGTGGGAATATTTTTTTTAGTTTAGCAGTCTTTTAAAAAATTTCAAAGTGCCTGAGCCTCTTTTTCTTTCTCTTCTTATTCGATTTATTTTTTGATTACTCACTTTCACTCATTCATTTTGTCAGTCACTCAACTCTCATTTGTTCACTGCTTTGCTTCCTATCTTGCTGCTGGATGGAAGATGGTCAAAGTTGCGCACTAACTAACTAATCGTCGACAATCTCAAAAAAAAATGGCCATGTCTCTTTTCTTTTTTTTCACTCAAAAAATCGCAAACGCGCGAAAAAAGACAAAAATTACGGTAGCTGAGGCAAAAAAAAAAAGAAGAGAAAATATCAAAAATGTACATACATATGTTTGTTTTTCTGTTGAAGAAAAATAAAAACAATTTTTCAAAGGAAATAAAAAAAAATAAAAGAAAATATTTTGTTTTAAAATAAATAATATTATTTTATTATTTTAAGAGAGCAAAAAAGAAAAGTGTAAAATAAAAACTTTATTAAATAAAAATCTATTAAATTTTTTTCAAGTAATAAAATGATGACTGACACATTTTTTAGTTTTATTTTAATAAATTTAATTATATATAAAATGAAAAAATTAACTCAAAAAACCTTAGAACAAGATAGGTGGCGGTAACTGCAGTGACAAATTTTGGACGATGACGATATGTTTTTGGAATTTATTATTTTTAATAAAAGGCTATTGGCATTTTGGTATTTTAAAAGGGCAAAGCAAAACTAACATTTTTACAGTAATTATCAAACGGAAGTCTTGGTTATTTGGCTTTTTTGTTGGTAAAAAAGTAAAAGAAAAATAAATAAATATTTTTAAAGATTTTAAGAATGGAAGAAAAATTTGGCAAAAACGTTAAAAAATAAAGATCGACTTTTTCGGAAAATGACAACTTTGATTTTGGGAAAATAAAAGTTTATCAATAATTTTTTGGCAAAAATTTTTTGTTTTTATTTGTTTTGCTTTGAGCTTTGATATATCATTTTAAAATTATGCCATGCCTTTATCTGAACTTAATTTGCTGATTTTAAGTCCAAATTATCCATTCTTGTTTATTAACCTTAATTAATACTTACCCCAAAACCAAAAGTATACTATTTTTTAAAATTTAAAAAAAAGTCCGATCATTCCTTAATCTTAATTTTTTTATTATTTCCAAATTAATTCTCCTTCTTTTTCGATAATTCAAATTAAAATTAAACTTTCTTTAAGTGATGATAATTATTTTTGCTACGATTTATTTTTCGAAAAAAAATGAAGAAAGAAAAATTAAAACCACCCAAAAATATAATCATTGTTTGTAATCAAATTAAATCGCTTTTTTTTAGTTAGTTTAAATTTATTTTTTCCGCTATATTACTTTTTTTCTCTTCATCTTCTTTAAATCAATGATGATAGCTCCCGTAAAATAAATTAAGAGTTAATTATCAACAACTTTTTTTACTGCAATAAAGTTTTAATCTAATTAAATCTGGGTTGGAAAAAAAATGTTTATGGTAACGGATACACAAACGCCTAAAAAAATCTTGAAGACGAGAAAGGCAAAAGTTAATCAATCGAAGAAGATATTTGAAGTTACATTAAACCTCAAAGAGGTGGCAAAATATCACAGAAAAGTCACAAAGAAGTTTCAGGACAAAAAAACTGTTAAGATGTTCAAAAAAATATTACCAAGAGTCTCTCCAAGAAAATTTTGGTATAATAATAAAACCAAAAAAACGTAGCAAAAAAGGTAACTCTTTGTGATCAAAAAAATAAATGAAAAAACTATTTTTTTAGAAAACTTTTTTCTTTTGATTCCATACTTTTTTTTGTTGGCGTCAAATCACTCACCCATTATCTTCGTTATTGTCTTCGCGCATTTATTTTTCTTTCTTTTTTTTATCCACCAAAATAAAGAAAGAAAGGAAGAAAGAAAAAAATTGAAGCAGCGTTAAATAAAAATTTCATTTTAATCAAATTAGTTACGCTCGATTTGAAGAAAAGCAAGCACCAAGGAAATTAATTTTTTTTATGATTTGTTTGCATATTTGCTTGCTGATTTGTTTTAAAATATAATGATGATAAAGAAAAAATAAAAATGATTATTAGAAAAGGTTTAAAAAAATGTTGCGAATTTGTTCGCAAATTGGAAGACAAATTTAAAAAAAGTATGAAATCACCTGAATGTGGTAGATAGCAACGTAAAAATAATGGAGAGTAGCATAACAAAAATTTTACAACAAAAAAAGCTTTTGATTTTACTGACTTATTTAATTATGAAGGAAAAGAAAAAAATTAAGATACTTACTTCAGATAATTTCGATGTTAAAATAAATAATTTTTTGGCAGGAATCAGCGTTCCATAAAGAACAGCCGTGGTTGGTCGAATCAAAAATACCATCGTTTGGATCGAAGAAACTAAAAAGAATGATTTTGAATTTTTTTTAAAACAAAGTTTTAAATCAATGACAAATACCTTCGAGATAACTATATTTCCATCTCAATTATTTAAATTCCATTCACAAAGTTAAAAAAAATAAGCGATGAAAAAAAAAGTGATGAGAGATAAGAATCTTTCTCAATCAAATCATCAACAAAAAAAGTGATTTGCATAAAAAGTGTCAATATTTTATTCTTATTTTTTTGCCGATTCCTCCGACAAAAAAAGTGACGAAAATTCAATGTGACGGCAATGGCAAAAGCATTTCGGCGGCGATTATGAATGTGTTGGCTTTGGTGGCCTCGAAAATGAATGCGCTTGAAAACCATAATTATCTCAATAAAAAAAAGAAGAAAAAAATCAAAGCAAAATAAAAAAGTTTTTCAACAATAAAAATCGCATCAGTTGTTTTTGTTTTTTTCTGCACCGACACAAAAAAATGTGTAAAAAAACAAATTTATGGCTTCTGTCGTCGTCGGAACGATCTCGCGAGATAAAAAGAAAGTCCTTGAATGAAAGTTTATATGTTTTTTAGTGGATTAAAAAAGCGGCAATGGCAAAAGCAAAGTAAAAAAAAGAAGACAAAAATGGCAGCGGAGCAAAAAAAAGATGATGATTATTACAGCATAAAATTGCAACATCATCATCACTGCTGCAATAAAAATGGAAATGAATGATTAAAGCAACTGTTGTCACTAAACACATTGGGGTCAAGAATAACAATATTGTGGATGGCAAAAAAAAAAGAAAAAGTTAAGAAAAAATAGGGAGAAAAAGTTTAGAAGAGAAAAATTCTCTAAAGCAAATAAAAATAGATTCCAGCATCAAAAAAATAATTAGAATCACAATAAAACATTAGAAGGTAAAAAATAAAAAAATTATTATACTCAATTTTTTTAAATATCGCAACTTTTTTTCCAGCTGCAACTCAACTTCCGGTCATTTTTATAGGGTTCAGCAGCGCAAGAAAAAAAAAAATGAAAGGAAAAAAACATAAATTTTCAGCTTCCAAACAAACAAACAAAAATGTGACAACGAAAGAAAGACGACGACAAAGCGTGGGAAAAAAGAAGAAACAAATGAAAAAATGAATGAAGCAGACGACAAACTGGCATTTTTTTGTCGATAATTTAAAAAAAAAGGTTGTGAAATTGAATTGGTTTTAAATACCGTATTTATTTGCATTTTTTACTAGGGCGCGAAGTAACAAACGTAATAAAGATTTGAATTTGTAATATTTGCTTTTTTCTTTTGGCTGTTCACTGAAGCTTATAAAAACAAATTTGAGACGAAAAAGTAAAGAGTAAATAAAAGTTTCAAGCAAAAAGCCAAAGTCGTAAAATTCATTCAACCAAAAAAAGTCGAGAAACGACTTTTTTTTATATATGCTCTATTCATTCACAGAGTTGGAGGTTGTATGCTTTTTTTATTTTATTTTTAGTATTATCAACATTTTTATTATGTTTTTAACTTTTGATCCAAATGCGAAACCAATTTCACAAAAAATTAGTGAAAAATTTTCTTCAGCTGCTTCGAAATTAGATTGTAGAAAAATTCATGAAATTTTGGGGCTTCGAAGAGCTGAACCTAAAGGTTATTTTCTAATACTCAAAACTATATTTTTTAAATGATTTTTTAGTTCCTCATTTAACTTGTGGAAAGTTTATTGAATTTAATAAAAATGGCGGAGGATTTCGAGATTTTTCAACAACAAATGCCTCATTTTTTGGTGAAACAACAAGTTTAAATATAATTGGACATGAAATTCCCCGAATGCCTCGATGCATTTCACCTCGAACTGATCGAATCCAAAAACTTAAAGCTAAAGAAATTGAAAGAAGAATGTTTGAAAAATCTGGGGATGAAAGGGTTAAAACTCCAAAAGATGGGTTTGAAAGGTTACAAAAAATTGTGGAATCCAACGAATTTCCAAGTTGGAACAATTTTCTAACCGGTATTTATTTTTTTTGGAAGCAAAGTTCAAAATTTTAACTTTGAAATCTCAAACAATTTTCTTTTAGGCTTGGAAAACCGAGCGATTGAATTAATGCTGGTTGAATATGATTCATCCTCGTTAAAACTTATGAATGAATTAGAAAAGCTTTGGAGTGTATGGAATAGCGATTATTGGGTTAGCTTCTCCGATGACAAAGCTGAATCAAATTATTATGGAAATAAGTAGTATGTGTTTTCTTTTCTTTTTTGCCTAAAATTAGAACATTAATACAAAAAACACACAAAATCCAATTATTTTCAAGATGAAACAATTTATTTCCTTCTCAAAATTCTTTAAAATTTAAATATCGCTGTGAGACTATAATTAATTTTATTTTCGCGGTTGAACTATTTCTCTTTTATGAATCTATGAAAATTTACTTTTCAATTTTTTTTAGTATTGTATTCGATGGTTGGCCTCCATGGCGCCCATCCTATTCATATTCATTTCATTCTCAAATGGAAACATTGGATAAACATTTTTCTGTTCATTTAGCAATAATGGAAAATTTTTGGTCTAAATTTTATAAATTAATAATTTTTGATTGGAAAAAATATTTTTCTGATAGAAATGTAATTAGTTTGGAACTTATTCGACTTGAAATTGAATCATTTATTCATGGCGCAAGTAAAATTTGTCAAATGGAGTAAATTTTTTTAGGACAAAATCTTTATTTAAATTTGCATATTTTTTAGTTGGCCTTTAGAAATTTGTGAAATTTTACTTGCAAATTCCAAACATTGGGCTCATTTCCTTTCGGATCAAAATGAAAGTATTCGATTTTTTGATTCCATTGCTTCCCTTCAAAGTTCGATGCTCCAAAAAATAATCAAAGAAAATATAACAAATTTTCTTAAAAATTTAAAAAAGTTTTCAACTAAAAATAAAATCGAAATTGTTTGGTATGATTTGAATTACTTTGATGAATTATTTTTATGGAAAATTGCGAGTCAATTTAAAATTCTTTCAAATAATATTTTGAGAATTGAACATCGACTTTATCCAAATTTATTTCCGGAAAAAACATTTCTTAAAATCGATGGAATTGAATTGGAAGCAACGACTGAAGGAATAAAAGTAAAAATTGAAAATCCTTTTAAAAAATTAAGCGAAAAATTGGAAAAAATTAAAAATGAAACTGCAAAAATTATTGAAGAAATTGAACCAGAAAGTCAAATTTTCGTCGAAGTTAGTTTTTGATCAAAAAATTAATTTTATTAACTATAGTTACCTTTTTTTTAGAAACAACTGGCTTTGGAAAAGTTAAGAAAAGAATTATCAAAGACGCCTCGAAAATTATTTACAAATTTATATGTTTTTGATTTTACTCCAATCGCTGAAGAATTGTTTGAAAAAATTAAAATTTTGCAAGATAATCTTCAAGTGAAAGTTAATGAAATAATTAGTGAAAAATCTAGGAAGTAAGTAGCCGCCAGCCAGAAAAAATTCAGAAACTTTGTTTTAAAATGAATTGATTAACCATTTTTAGTATCACAGATTATTACAATAATTGCTCGAAAAAGCTTTATGGCCAAGATCCCTTTCATCAACTCGACACTTTAGCAACTGTAAATACGAAAGATGTAATTGCATTGGAAGCCATGTTTCAACAAACCCAAAATGATTGCAATCCATTTCTTGAAATTTTTGATTTAACTGAACTCACCCTTCTTCGATATTATCAAGCTTCCCGAGCTTCGGCGAGACTTTCACATTTAGCTAAATTAATTTGGGAAAGGCTTCAAGTGGATCGAAATTCCATAGAAAAATCTGTAATGGAAAAAAGTTCTGCAATGTTTTATGAAAGCGAAATGCTGGAAAGAGAATTAAAAATATGCATAAAAAAATACAAACTTTTTCCAAATAATTCAAATATTATTCGACAACTTTCAATGAGATTTGAAGAAATTTCCATTGCTTTAAATAGATTGGAAAAAGAATTTCCTATTCTTAATAATCAATTAATTTTGCTTTCCATGGAACCAATAACCATTGATATTCCAACTTTAGCCCAACAATCAAGAATTTTTTATCAAATTAGTAATTTACACGCGGAAACTTTGAGCTGTGATGAAATTTATATGAATAGTAAGAGTTTTGATTATTTATTTTTGATCATAAAGTTTTTGATTTTTCTCCAAACTTTTTTATTTTAATGTCCCAAATTTTTTTTCAGCCAAAGTACAAGATGTCGATTGCGATGATATCACTTTACGATTAACAAAAATAAATGAAAAATTTGAAGAAGTTTCTTTAATGTTGAATTCTCATTCGGAGGATCCAATAAAAGATTCATTAATCCAACTTATTTCAAAGATTGAAACAACCGTGAAAACTTTGACAGAAACTTTGCCGTTGGTTAAAGCATTAAAAAGTGAAGGAATGAAACAAAGGCATTGGGAAAATGTAAGTCAAAAAGATTTAAAAAAAATGAAAATGCCAGAGCTAGAATAAAAGAAATATTGTTTTCGTCACGAGAGAGAAACAAAAATTCGCGGGGAGAAAAAATAAATTTTCATATTCTTATTTTTAGTTATTATCCGAAGCTGAAACAACGAGTGAAGAAGTTCGAGATAAATTACTTGTAAAAGATTTAATTGGAATGGATTTAAGTGAAAAAGCTAAAAAATGTGAAGAAATTGTTTTGGTTGCTGGAAAAGAATTAAATCTAGAAAAAGGTTTAGAAAAAATGAAATTACAATGGGATGAATTAGAAATTGAATATGATCGCTCTCAAGGAAAGAGAAAATTTTATGTTCCAAATGAAATTTTATTTTTATTGGAAGAACATATAATTAAAACTCAAATGACTTTATCCTCTCCATTTGCATCAAATTTGGCGGAGGATTTAAAAGAATGGTTAATAACTTTACAAAAAATGCAAAAAATATTTGAATTATATAAAGTTGTAAGTTACTTGCGTTTTAAAAAAGGTTTAAAAAATGAATGAAAAAAGTTTATAGTGTGATTCAAAATTAATTTATTTGGAACCATTATTTACAACCGAAGATATAGCATATCAAATGCCAGAAGAATGGAGAATTTATCAAGCGGCTACAGATAAATGGGATACTCTTCATTTACATTTGGTAAGCAAAAGACGAGCATATTTTTCCCTTTTTTTTCGAACTATTTCCACAATTTTTCTCAAAGTTTAAAAATTCTTTTAATAAATAATTTAAATTTATTTATTCCAGCTTTCTCTCAAGCTTTACACCGATCTTGTGAAACTAAATTTTGCTGAAGAATTTACTCAACTTTTTGAAATGTTTAAAAAAATTCAAATTGGTTTTGATGCATATTTACAAAAGCGAAAACTTAATTCACCCAGGTAATTTTATTATTATTTCTATCCCTTTTCAAAGCTTCAAAACATTCATTTTTTAGATTGCATTTTTTGTCCAACAATGAATTACTTGAAATGCTTTCAAAAGGACGAGATCCTAAATTAGTTGAACCATATCTTTCCAAACTATTTGCATCCATTTCAAAACCCGAATTTAATAATCGTGGAGAAATTGTGGCTGTTTTTGCAAGCAATGGCGAAAGGCTAGAATTCCGAAGACCCGTGAATGTAAACCTCGCAAAGAGGCACGTTGATAAATGGTTGCTGGAATTGGAAAAAGAAATGAAATTAACCATTCATAATTCAATTAAAAAATTGCTACAAAAATTCGAATTTGAATTTGCTCCTTTAGAAAATTTAATGGTGGAAAATGGATTATTTATTGTTGTTGTTCATCAAGCAATTTTAGCTCATTTAAAAGTGGTTTTTACTCATAAAACTGAAAATGCTATTATTCATGGAAAGTTGGAGGTATGAGTTTGCATTTGTTTTAAGATTTTTGTATCAAAAATTGATGTATTTTAAAACTATTAAATCTAATAGTTTTATTTATTCTTAAAAATATTGATTAAAAAATTTATTCATACATTTTTAAAAAGCATTTTACAGCGAAGGTTTCGAAAAAAACTTTGAAAAAATAATCTCCACTGCCTTTGAAAAGAATTTATACATATTAAATTTTTTTTTAAAATAATTCTACAAGAAAATTTTGAGATAAAAATAGGCAAAAAAATCACAAAAAAGTTTTTATTCTTTTTTTGGTTTCCAATCAAGGATGGCTTCTTCGCCGCAAGCAGAAATAACGATCACGAGAATTCCATTTCCATTTTCATTATTTCGTTTAAAAGTATCTTTGATTTTTTCACCCATTTCGCCTTCGGGTAGGCGGAGATCATCTTTAATTTTACACGTTTTTAAATCCATGAGTGAAACAAATCCATCTTCAAAATCAATGGAAACAAGTTCAAATTCTTTTCGTTCAACAATTGGAACATTTATGGATTCTTTGGAAGGGCAAATATCATCAAATTTTTTATTTGTAAAAATATCAAATGCGAAAATATGAATTTTTGCATGCCCATGTTTACCAGGTTTTGAAGTGGACATTTCACAAACTTTGCATGGGCGTCCTTTAATCATAATAAATTCATTTTTACCAATATCAGAACATTTTTTGGGATATGTTAAAGCAGCACCTGAATGAGCGGTAGTGAAATCGATGGTTTCTTCCTCGCGGCAAGACATGGTTAAAAAAATAAAAATAAATATGGCTAATACCTAAAAAAATATAAAAAGTTAGAAAAATCGGACAAAGACTTGATTTTTTGCCAAAAACAGTGACCGCGAAAATTTAAATAAAAACAAACGAAAGAAAATGAGTGTCTTTTAATTCCAAAAAAGTATCAGCATAACCAAAAGAGAAAAGCAACACTCCGTCGTCGATTCTTTTTTTGTTTTTGTTTTGCACTATGTTTTTCGGGCTCTCTTTTTATACCCGCTTTTTTCTACAATGTTGTGAAATCTTATGAAACGCAGTTTTTCTCATTTTTTTTTCAAGTCGATGGGGAATTGAAAATAAATATATATGTGTGGCAATATTGGGTTAATTTTAAGTAATTCATTTATTAATTTTTTTACACACAAAAATAAATCAGAACAGCGACCAAAAAAGGCTCATTAAAAATAGTAAATTTTTAAAAAAACATTTAAAAAATGCCAAAAAAATAAATAAATTTGGATTTGTAACAACAAAATGCAACAAATTTTTTATATTTTCCATGTCAGAAAACTAATAAATATGTAAATTTTTTCTTAAAAAACGTATTAATTTGTTTTTAAATTTTCACAAACCCTCCAAATTTTTTTTTCTAGCCTTTACTCATTGAACTTGAATCCTATTTAACTCAATGCCTTCGATTTAATCCCTCAAATGAAAGAGAACATTTATTGCTTCAAAACATATTCGTTGATTTAATTGAAGCTCAAAATATTATAAATCTTTTAATTCAAGCTGGAACTTCATCGATTGAAGACATAAATTGGACGAAACAATTTCGATTTTATTGGAGTAATGATAATTATTTTATTCGACTTTTTAATGTTTCTATTCTTTATGGATATGAATATTTAGCAATAACTAAACCATTTGTAAAAACAGAAAAAGTTAAACATTTACATATTCAACTTGCAATGTATCAAAATCAAAATTTTGCTTGCCTTCTTCAAGGTCCAGCAGCTACAGGGAAAAGTGAAACCATTAAAGAATTTTCTAAAACTTTAGGTAATTTAAAAGTTTTAAAAAAACGTTAAATTTAGAGATTAATTTATGGAAGAATTTAAAAGGAAAACTTTTTTTCTTGAATACTGTAATTTTTTCGTGAAAAAATCATCGTTTTTTTTAAATATCTCAAAAAATCGGCAGCTTTTTCCAAAAAAAAATACTCTGAAAAATGTTTTATAGGCCGATTTTGTTTATCTTTTAATTGCTCAAGTCACAGTTCCATGGAACAATTGGAAGGTTTAATTGCTGGAACTTTTCTTTCTGGAACTACTTTATGCTTGGATGAATTTAATCGGCTTTCTTCCTACACCATGGTCACGGCTATCAACCACATTTTGGGAATATATCAAGCCAAACATAGCCATAATCTTTATTATCATATGCATGGTCTTGAACTTTCTGTCCATCCATTATCAGCATTTTTTATTTCTATGAATCCAAAATATTTTGGAAGAAATCAACTTCCAGCTAATGCATCTTCAGTGGCAAAAATCATCGATGTTCCATCAGCCGATCTCGAAGCGATTGCAGAAGAATATTTTTTATTAGCAAGTTTTAAAAATCCTAAAAAGTTTGTTTTTACCATTTTGAAAATTTTAGATTTGCTTTTGTTTTTTTTTGTTTTTAGTTGCTCGACTCAATTAAATTCCATTTTTAAACAATGTTCCGCTACAGTTTCCCCAATGCGTCATTACGATTTTAGTTTGCGAACTTTATTAGCAAATGTTAAAAATGCTATTTGGTTACAAAATGAAAATCTATTATTGCCTGAAATGGGATTAACCGTGAAAGCTTCACAAAATGTACTTTCATCCATGTTTACTCAAGTTGTGAGTTCCCCAAAGCGAAAATAAAAGAAATTTATAAATAAATTGAGAAATTTCCATTTCAGGACTCAAAAATATTCTCTAAAATTTTATTACTTTCAAAATCCAAACCAATGATAACAGACTCTGAAACAGCGTATAAAACGGCGATCCAAAAAACTTGTGAAACTTTAAAATTTGAAGCAACTCAAAGCTTTGTTAATTGTTGCTATAATGTAAGTAACAAAAACAAAAGAAAAATTGTTTAAATAATTACATTCTATTTTTTTTTTTTACAATCGCCTGCTTTTTTTCAGCTTTATTTTCTTTCCCGCCATCATAATGCAATAATTTTAATGGGGAATATTCTCACCGGAAAATCATCCACAATCAAAGTAGTAAAAATGTTATTAAAAGAAAAAGATTTAATTGATTGTGGAATTCGAACTATTTATCCTGGTTTACACACAAATGATTCACTTTTTGGTAAATTTGATTCACAAAAACTTGAATGGAAACGAGGGATTCTTACGGAATTACTTTCAAATCCAATAAGTGGAAATGATGAAAGATGGATTCACATTAATGGAATTTTAGATTCACTTTGGATTGAATCGCTAAATAGTTTATTGGATGATAATCAAAAGGTAAAACTTTGTTTAAACTTTAGAGATTCAAAAATATCAAAAATGTATTTATTTAAGCTAAATCTCGGAAATGGCGAAACTGTAATTCTCAATCCACAAATTCGATTAATTTTTGAAACCGATGACCTTTCCAAAGTCGCTTTAAGTACAATTTCAAGATGCCGAGTTATTTATTTTGATGAAACTTTTATTCAACCTTCCATGATAGCAGCAAACAAAAATTTAGACAAATCTGTAATTCAAAAATCCATCGAATTAATTTCAACCTTAAATTTATCCCTTTCAAGCCAAAAATTAAATTTTCTTCGATTAAATGAACTTTATTTTCTTCATGATGCATTTTCGCCTGAAGACCAAACTTTAGCTAATTTATTAACAACAATTTCGGTCATGTCTGTGATTCCACCAAAAATCATAGAAACTTTTTTCAAAGATCAACAAAAATTATTTTCATTATTCCCTCAAGCATTTGGGCAATGGACGGATTTATCCACCGAAAATGAACCTGAAACAAGATTTTGGAGAATGTTTTTAAAAAGATTACTTCGATCTTCTTTGATGTTAATGGTTTATGGAAAATCTGGAACTGGAAAGACAACTTTTATTAATGAGCTTGTTGCAGATTTGGATGAACAACAGTAAGTTTGAAATATTTGAAAAAAAAAAACACGATAAAAGTAGATTATTTAAATTTTTGTCTCGTCTTCTTTTTTTTGTAAAAATTTTAAGCATTAAACCCAAAAAATGACAAACATTAAAATATGACATGAAATGAAGGAAGTGATTTCACATAAACTGTTGAAATGCTGATCGTTAATGGTGAAAAAGACCATAAAAAAGAGTTCCGACCTTGCGGCGCTCAATTGATCAGCACCAGGCCTCTTCCACGGGCCGGGTTTTGCCGGCCCGGCCCGCGGGCCCGTCAAAAATTTTTTTTGCCTTGGTAATCCCTTTGATTTTTTTAGAAAATGGTCGGCCCCGGCCCGGCCTGGCCCGTTCAAAAGTCGGCCCGGCCCGGCCCGCGGGCCAGGCCGGGCCGGGCTGGACGGGCCGAAGGAAGAGGCCTGATCAGCACTGAATTTGTTAATTTTTAAAAATTAGCTTTCTTTATTATGTAATTAATCCTTAATTCAACGCAAAAAATTTAAATCAATGAGACATTATTTTACCTCATCAAAGTTTAAAATATAATTTTCAATTTTTTTTTCTTTCTTTATTATGCTTTGATCAAACAAAAGGCACAAACAGCCTCGCCAGTCTTAATGTTTTTTTTCTCGATCGAAAGTAAGATTGTATCTTACCAAAAAAAGGATTTTTTAACACATAAATGTTGCCTGAAAAATAAAAGAAAGCTTCACTATTTTTTAGCGCTTTTTTGTCTTGCAGTTTTGCTTTGCAATCGATAAAAACTTCTTTTCTTTATTTTTTTGAATATTTTAAAAGAATCTGTCATAATTTTTGTCTAAAAGTTCTAATTTACAAAATCTTTGATTATTTTTGTTTAAAAACTCTAATTTAAAAAATTCGTAAAAAAGATTCAAATTTAAAGAGTTCTTTAAAAAGACGAAGCATCCACACCATTCTGAACATGTCATATTAGTCCATGCATTCAGAGATTTGTATCGTCTCAATTATTTGAAAAGTTTTAAATTCAATGAATAGCATACAGAAACCAGAAAAAATTGTTCTTTATGGCATTTATTATTTAGCTATATAATAAAAAATTGACAGACTCCTTGCATCCACAATACTCGTATATTGGTTTTTTATGAAAAGCAAAATAAAGAGGGAGAGCTAAAAAACAACTTTAAATTTTCTTTTTAGTGCGCAGAAATTAGTTAGCAAAATTTTTTTTCCAGGGGTTTGATAATTTAATTTCTTTTTATTGTGAAATTACAAAGAAATTTTTCAATGTTTTTTTTTTAGTTGGGATTTGCATGTAGTAAGTTTATCCGAAGAAACTACAGCGGATTCCCTTCTTCAAGCCATACTCGATTGTAATTTGGTTCGAGTCCATTCGAATCATTTCACTGGTCCAAATGCTAAAAATGTTTTAATCATTCTTGATGGACTTTCAAGAATTCCATTAAATCAAAGAACGTTTAATTGTCCTTTTGAACTTTTGAGAAGTTTTTATTCGAACGATGGAAAAATAATTGATAATAATGGAAATGAAATTTATTTTACTTCTTTGGTTTGTTTTTTAAAGAAATTACTTTTTTTGGAATTTTTAATTTAAAAAAATTATGTTTTTTTAGTATTTTGTTGGCGAATTTTCTACTGCCATTGAAGACCCTATGGAACTAGAAATTCCAATGAGATTGCAAAAATTTATTCATCCATGGTTTTGGAATGAAAATAAAGTAAGTAAGCTTACGTTTAGAAAAAAAAATTTGCCATTATTGTTCTGCAACGAAAAATTTATTTTTCAACAAAAACTTTTTAAATTTTTTAGGGTTATTCAAATCCAACAAATGCATGTCATTCTTTTTTAAAAATGTTTGAATCTCCTCCAGTTGAACGTAGATACCATGAATTAGCTATCAGCGAAATATTAACTGCCGCTATGGATCTCAGTTTTTCACCTTTCGAACAATATTTAAATATTCTCAAAGAATTTAAACCCGAAATTTTCACGTACAATGGAAATCGATTTTTAATTTATTGGGGCAAAAATAATAAAAATGATGAATGGCAAATTGAATCAAATGAAAGTATAAAAACTGAATTAAATCGAATAATTTGTAAAGATCGTGCAAGGAATCCGTTGCTGGAAAATTTACAAATCCACGAAAATTTTATTCGAAATTTTTGTTTTATTATTAAAATTATGCAAATGAATTTTTATGGACATTGCATTTTTATTGGTTCCAATTTAAATGGTATTGAAACGATTTGTGATTTAGCAGTGCATATATTTGAATTTCAACTTGAAAAACTCCCAATCGAAATTACAGAATCATATTGGAAAGAAATATTAATAAAAATTTCAAGGCAATGTTTTACAGAAAATCGAAAAATTTTACTTTTAATTAATGATCAAATTTATTCTGAAAAAGTTTTTAAACAAATTTTATCGGATCTCGTGGTTTTAATGAATAGCGGAATGTTGCCATCAAATATATTTTCTCCTCAACTTTTATCTGAATTAAAATCATCCAATAATAATAATAATTTGGGAAAGAATAATAAAGACTTTAATGAATGGAAACAAAAAGGTGCCATCACGGAAGCCATTCGAAAAAATTTACATGTAATTTTTCGAGTTGAGAGAAACACGGTGGAAAAATACAGTAATCAATTTCAACAAATTTCTAATTATTCTTTGGCTTGCAATTTAAATTGGACTGAAACGGAATTGCTGGATTTTGCAAAAATGACGTTGCAGAAAAGTCAATTTTTTGGAGACGAAGAAGTTAGTTTCCGAACAAACAAAAAAAATAAATGGTTACTAAAAACCCACTTTTCTAGGTCCAACATTTTTCTGAAAAGCTTCTAAATTTATTTAAATTTATTCAAAAATATTTCCCCCAAATTCATACTTTAATGTTTTTGGATTTTGTAAAACAATACGTACATTTATTAAAAGAAAAGAAATCCAGCATAGAGCTTCTTGAAAAACGATATAAAATGGGAATATCAAAATTGGAAAAGGCTAACGAACAAGTAAATTTTTTACAACAAGAATTATTAAGGCTTCAACCGGAACTTGTCAGAACTTCGCTCGAAACAACGTAAGTTTTTTTTATCAAAAAGCTAAAAGGTTAAAATTAAATTTTTCTGCCACAAAAAATAATTTGCATGTTTCCATTATTTATTTTAAAAAATTTCAGAGTTTTAATGTCCACAATTGAAAGAGAAACAATTGAAATAGAAAATGCTCGAGAAGTAGTTGCTGCGAATGAATTCAAAGCCAATGAAGCCGCAACCAAAGCTCAAGCATTAAAAGCTGAATGTGAGCAAGAAGTAGCGGAAGCTATTCCAGCATTGGAAACAGCCATCGATGCTTTACAAGTTTTAAATCAAAGTGATATAAGCACTTTAAAAACTATGAGAGTTCCACCTCAAGGAGTTCGATTATGCATGGAAGCTGTGTGTATTTTATTGGGTGAAAAACCTGCTAAAATTACGGATTCTGTAAGTTTCAGGAAAAAGTTTTTAAAAGGAAAAATATTAAATTTTGCAAGTTTTGGAAAGATATCTTTGAAAATAGAGAAATAAAAAATAATTGAAAATTTTATTTATAAAAAAATTTTAGTTCATAAATCGAAGAAGAAAAAAATTTTAATCAATTAAAATAGAGAAAATGAAAAAGCCAAAAGATTTTTTATTGATTTGTTGATGTCGTCATCGCTTTGTGTTGGTAATTTCTTGATGCTGTTTCATAGTCGCCTCCTTCAGGTTTATAATAATCATTTTTCTTGATTTCCAAAAAGTCAAGGAAATCATTAATAATAGGAGCATAAAAATTAAACATAAATATTGAAATATCTTCATCAATTTTAAATTGAGAAAATTTATGAATAAATCGTAGAAAATGAATTAAGCCATAAATGCTAGGATATGGGATTTCAGTGTCGTCGAGGGCTGAAAAATCGGTTTTGGTAAAGGTTTAAAAAAGCAGGCGATAAACACAACAAAACTTACGTCCTGGATTAAGTTCCTTTTTGGGTGCCACCTTTTTTTCTGCAGTTTCTGAAGCTTTTGATTGTCGTTTACTTCGAGTTTCTCGCATTGTAATAGGTTCATCTTTTGGAGTGGAATCACGTTTTGATGAATTTTTTCGATCCATCGAAGACGAAGTTTCTTTAGTTTTGCCACCACCAAAAAGAAATTCTCGATATTGTGCAAAATTAATTTCAGAATATCCCATTTCTTTTCGCTTTTTATTCATAATATCCATAAATTGATTGATTTCAAATTTAAATATAACTTTTCGAGAAAGTTGTTTACAAAAAGTTTTAATTATTCCATCCAAAGGACCTTCAATCATTTCAGCTGCAAGTGGATTATTTTCACCGAAGGGCTTTTGGTGATTTGAATTTACTGCGGAAATATACTAAAAAAATATATTTAAATTTAAATTTAAAATTAAAAATGGAGATTAAAAAAACTTTACATCTTTGCAAATTTTTTCAATACTAAATGCTGCAGGCAATTTAATAAGTTTTGTATTAGAATTCATACTTTCCAAATCTTTGGCCAAAATTTCTTCCAGGGTAGGTAAAATTTTAATTTCTATTGCTTTTGGATGCAATTTTCTTGGAATGGATGGAGGTGTTTCAGAATATGCAGAATTTGGTTCAGTTTTAATATTGGATTTATTAAGCGTTGTTGTTGATTCATTATTAAAATCCGTTGGAGTATTTCTTGAATTTGTATCGGTTTTAGCTGGGGTTACAGATCGAAGCTTTTTTGTTGCTGGTAAACTCGCGAATGATGAATCTTTGCTTCCTCGATTACTATTTTTATTTGAATTTGTTGTTGTTGATTTTCCTGATGGACGTGAACGCTTTTTTCGTTTAGCATCTGCGATTTCTTTCTTTAAAAAAAGTCACAAAATTAGTTTTGAAATTTAAAAAAAAATATTATTTCTCAAACCTTTGCTAAATCAACATTTTCTTTGGTGTATGCTAAAAATTTCACGACCGCTTCAGAATGGCTGAGAACTTCATCATAGCGAGAATTCCAACCCTAAAAAAATATTATATATTCCAATTTTTAGCCTTTCAATTAAAAAACGTTTAGCAGCTTACATTATAATGAATAGTATATAAAATTTCTCCATGTTCTTTTGAAGCACTAATAATTTTTGCATCATAAAAAAATGAATCCGTATGTTGGCATAAAACTCGAGTATTTACAGCATATTCACCTGGAGGATTTTCATTACTTGGCATTGGAGCAACACCAACACCCGAGGCATCTCGACTATTTTCTTCTTGATGTTCTTCATTTCGAGCTGTGGATTTACTACTACTGGGTCTTGAACTTCTCGTTGAAGAATTATCAGAACCACGCTTTTTTGATGGCATAGTTTTCCGGGAAATTTAATTGAAATTTTAAAAGTTATGAAAACAGAAGGGAAAATAAGATTTTGTTTTTACTTTTTTTCTCGCTTGAATTGACTGAAAAAAATTAAGCGGCAGTATTTTTTTTAATTCAGAGAAAGCCAAAAATCCCCGGCAAATATGGTTTTGGCCTCAAATTTGCTTTAAAAAAAGAAGAGTCAAGAAGAAAAATAAAATTTAAGAAAAAAATTAAAGCAACAAACCTAAAATTCAAACATTAAAAAAAAATTCAAAAAATTACTAAAAGTTTTTACATTTTTAAAAAACCATTTTTTAGCTTGGAAATATCACCGTTGATTATTGGGTTACCAGCCAGAAAGTTTTATCCGATATTCATTTCCTTCATCGAATTCGAACATTTCCCCGTGATAAAGTATCCTCCAAAACTATGAGATTAATTCGATTAAATTATTTAAGCAAATCTGAATTCGATGCCGAAAACATGCGACAAGTTTCAGCCGCGGCTGAAGGTTTATGCTTTTGGGTCAAAGCCATAGATATTTATAATAAAATTGCAAAAGTTGTTGAACCAAAAAAGGAAAAACTTAAAAAATCTGAGCTTATGGTAAAGCAGCATATGAAACAATTGGAGCAGCGAAGAAAAGCTTTGCAAGAAGTAACTGAGAGGCTTCAAAAACTTAGTGATCAATTTAGTCATATGTCTCAAAGAAAGCAAGATTTACAAAATCAAATTCAAAATTGTGAATTAAAAATGACGAGAGCAGAAAAATTATTGGAAGCATTAGGTTTGTTTTTCATTATTTTTATTTTGTTATATAAAAAATTTATTTTTATAGAAAATGAAAGAGATCGATGGGATTCAAATTTAAAAGTATTAAAAAACCAATCAGAAACATTTAAAAATAATTGCTTGATTGGTGTTGTTTGCGTGGAATTATTAAATGATGTTGATTATGATAAAAGAAAGGTAAAAAAAATGCAAAAAGATAACTTCCCTAACGGGGAATCGAACCCCGGCCGCCTGGGTGAAAACCAGAAATCCTAACCACTAGACCATTAGGGAGGCGAAAGATGATGCTTCCTTTATGTTATTGAGTCCCTTCTCTCTCCAAAAAAATAAATAAGGCCTAAAGAAAAAATGCGAAGAAAGCACTTTTCGTTCTCAAGTGCATATTTTTTGTTCCAGCCAAGTAAAAAAATAAATCTAGCAAATTTTTTAGGAAATAGTTTCAAAACTTATTTCAAAGTTTCATTTTTCTAAAAACTTTTCATTAAAATTAATTCTCAAACATAATTCCGTGTTATTGGCTGATAGAAATGAAAGAGTTTCTGAACCTTATATAATTTTGGAACTAACAAGAAAAATTCCTCTCATCATTGATCCACAAAATGAATCATCCAAAACTTTATCATACATTTGTTCTGGAACAATTATTACTGTAGATATTCAATCGCCTTCGTTACCAACAATAATAGTATCTGCAATTGGAAATGGACACACATTATTAATAGATAATTTACGCGAACCATTTCCATTATATTTAATTCAATTAATTTATCCAAATTTTATTAAAGAAGGAAAGGAAATATTTTTACAACTCAATAATAAACTATTTGATTTTAATTCAAGTTTTTATTTAATTTTACGAACTGAAAAGCAGCCGAATGAATTTTCAGCGAATTTGAATTCGCTGTTACAAAATTTTTGTATTATTAATGTTTCCGTTGGAGAAAATGTAATAAAAAATAAATTAATGGAAATTTTTGTTCAAACTAATGCTTTTCCATTATCATCGAAACGAGATCAATTAATGGAAGAAAAAACGAATTTAATTCGACAAAGTGATGCCGTGGAAGATGGAACTCTTGAAGCTTTAGCTAAAAGTAAAGATTTGGATGATGATCGAACCATAGACTTACTTGGCGAAGTTCGAGATCTTGCCACGAATTTGGATGAAAAAATTAAAGAACTTGATGAAGTTGAAATCCAATTGGATATTGTGAAACATAAATTTATAAAAGTTGGAGAATTTGCAACAAATTTAGTTAGAGCTTCCGTGAATATTTCAAAAATTTCACCATTCTATGCCCGAACCTTAAAATATTATTTGGAAGTTTTTAGAAAAGTAAGTTCCAACGAAATTAACAAAAATTTATAATAGCTGGAATTTCAGGCAGTTGGAATAGAAAATAATCAACTCAGTGAAAGTGCCGACGACATTTCTTTAATAAATCAAAATGTTTTGGCTGCTTTTCGCCGAAAAATTTCTAGGTCTTTGTTTGCTGAACATCGAAAGATTTTTGAATTTTTGATATCGACAAATACTGTAGGAATTAAAAAGTAAGAAAAATACAATACAATATTTTTTTAAATTTTTTTTTTCAAATGCTTTCTATAATTTAAACTATTTTCATATTTTTGAGATTCAAAAGTTACTTGGAAAAGTTTTTTGTGTTTTGACACGGAAATCGGAAAGTTTGTCAAAAGTATATTCGAGAAAATTTTATTTTCTATTGATTAAAAATATTTTAATACAAAAAAACCAAATTTATAAATAAATAAAAAATATTGTTAATTTTTATTTTTTTTTAGTTTATCCTCATTAACCGAACGACAATTTTCTAAATATTATTCAACCTTACATTCTGAACGAGGCACAAATCTTCGAGATCAAATTATTCATGCTGATTCAGGATTACCCATAGTTTTGCTACTTTCAGAGGAATCAAATTATGTAATGAAAATGTTATTTTATTTAGCTGAACAATATTTACCTGCTACAGTAACAACCCATGGAACTAACAATAATACACCAATAGGAAAAAAGCAACAACAACGACGATATGTTCAATTAATTTCAGCCAAAGATTTAGTTCTTATAAATTCTTTTGATTGGGAAAAAATTTTAGAAAATGAACAATGGATTATAATTCAAAATTGTGAAAATTTAAATGTTGAAGAAATAGAAAAGTTTAATGAAATTATGCAACTAATTTATTCATCAGAAATGAGAAAAGCTAATTTTAAACTTTTTATTGTTTTATATCCTGGTGGAGAAATGGTAAGTTAATAAACATAATTTTTGGATGTGAAAAAAGAAATTACAAATTTACAGCGAATCTTAACGCTTATTATTTTTTGGGTTTATTTTTCGTTAATTTTAGACTTAATTTTTTAGATATCTCACAGCATATTGGATTCTTCAACCGTAATTACTGTAGATGATTCACAATTAAGTTTTCGAGAATTTGTTATTTATGCTTATACTTCACTTGGGCCATCTCGAATCCATTCCCATTTGAAATCGGTAAAAGTTTTTTTCATTATCATTTTTGGGAGTTTTTTTTACCTATAAATTTTAATTTTCTGTTTTCTTTTTTCCCTGAGTTTTGTTTAATTTTTTTGACACTTTTTTAATTTTTTTTCTTAATTCCAGCATACTCAGCGCCAATACATTTACAAACTCTGCTGTTTCCATTTTGTCGTGTTTGAAAGATCAAAATATGGAATATTTGGGTTTGCAAATAACACGTTTAAAATTTCTTTATCAAATTTTGAATGCGCTGTTTCACTTTTTGAAACATCTTTAATTTCCATTTCTTCGCCTTCGGTGGAAGAAGTTTGGAAAGCGGTGATTGAAATTGCATATTTTACTTCGAATTTTTATGATTTGCAAACTTTGAAAACCATGACGGAATGGATTTTTATTGGAATAAATAAATATGATAATCGAATATTAGATGGAATTATTTCGTTAAAAGATTATAATGAAAATTTAAGCCTCATTCGAGCTGAACTTGATTCCATTCCTGAATCAAAAAATCATCAAAATTTAAGTGGATTGAGTCCTTTAATAACAAAAATTCATCGGCAACAAGAAATAAAAAATATTTATCAAAATATTGTTAAATTTGAAAAAGGTGAAATAAATAAAAAAGACGATGGCGAAGATAAACCAATGGAAATGTTAATTAGTAAACCGGTGAATTATCCAGATGGAATAGGCGAAATTGAAAGATGTATTATAAATGAAATTCAATTTTTGGATGAAAATAATTTGGCGCCAGAAAAGTAAGCAATAATTTTAAAAAAAACTTTGCAGCTTTTTTTAATTTTTAACATTTAAAAAAATGCAAACCATTTTTCAGAAAATTCCATCTCGAATCTCTCCTTGCCAATTCTCCAATTAAAAAGCTTTCATTATATAATTTTCAACGACCTGAAGCAATTATGGAAACACTGAAATTTATTTTTTCTAAACGCTTCAAACTTTCTTACGAAGATGTCGAAGTTATTGGAACTTTAAAAAAACCTGGGCAAGCGTCGGATTCTCTCGAATTAACTGATTGCATCCTCCTTGGCGCAGGTTATGATCCAACAAATAATAGTTTAATTGAACCAATAAAACCATATATAAAATTATCAGAAATTTATATTTATCCTCGAAGAAAAGTTATTAAATCTGCCACGGCATTTTTAATTCCATTTTTTTATCAATCAAGTCTGGATTTGGAAATGCAATGGAAACAAATAGCAAATATTGAAATTGAATCAAATCTTCCACAAAATCATTGGATTTTACGTGGAATTAAATTTATTTCTTCTGAACATTGGCAAAATTTGTTTCCGAATATTTCGTGATTTTTTCAAAGAACGTTTGTTTAAATAAATAAAAAGAAAATTAAAATTTATTGTAAAATTTAAAAAATATATTTTTTATTTGATTAACTAAAAAAATTCCATCATCCACAAATGGCATTTTTCATGCTACATTAAGTCCATATTCAGTGATGGAAAAAATTCGAGCTGAATCCGCCTAAAATCAAACCAAATTAACTTTTTTGGAAAATTAAACAATAAAATAATAAACCAACTTGAATGATTTCTTTAGTAAATTGTGGAAAACTAACTCCACTGCTAATATCAACTTTTCCATTTGAAAGTTTATCATAAATTTCTTCTGCATCTTTATTGGTATTTGGTGGAAAAATACGGAAATAATCATAGGTTTTAAGATTTTCAATGGATTCAAAAATTTGTTTCAAAAGAGTTTCAGCGATGGCTTTAGAATCTGCATAAAGAGGTCCGAGGCCGAGGTTATTTTTGACTCCAGTTCGAATATTTCCAAAACCAACAATTTGATTATTTTTGTTCAAAGCAATTTTGCAAAAATTTGTTGGAGTATCTAAAAATCAAAATAAAAATTGTTTAGTTTAAAAAAAGCAAAAATCAAAGAAATTATTATGGCAATTTTTTTTTATTTTGAGACTCCAAAAAAAGGTTTAACCCACCTAAAAATGCTTTTAAAAATTTATCTCGTCGAATTCCACCTTGAATTTTGGTGTCATATTTAATTAATTCTTCATAATTAACATCTCCAAAATCCACAACTATTAATTCTGGGTCAGTTTGAAGAGCACCAAGATCGATATCTTTGATAGCAATTTTATATTTACCAACTTGCCAATCAGTAAATTTATTATAACCAAATTTTTCTGCATATTTTTTTGACATATACGATGCTCCATTTAATCCCAAATTGACATTATCAAATCGAGGATCACTAATAACTTGTTTGAAAAGTTTGGTTCCTATTCCTCCACCTCTTAATTCTGGGAGGACTATGTATAAGCCCAATGTCACAATTGCGGGTGAACCATCAATGGAATCAAAAAATCCAATAACAACGGAACCAAGAATTTTATCGGTGGCTTTATCGACGGCAATGAGAGTATTAAAGTTTTCTTTCCCAAATCCTTTGAGAAAACGATCATAATCTTCATCAGCATAAAACCAACCAAATTCAGCAATCTTTAAAAATAAAATTTAGAGAAAAATTATTCAAATTTTTGATCAGAGTTGTTTCAAAAATGTATAATTATTCACTCTCAAATAAATAATAAACTTACAATTTCCATTATTTCTTTCCATCGATCTAAGCCTGCATGAGGAATCAACGCAATATTATCGTCATCACCCATCTTCAATTCTCAAAAAATAACGACGTCAACTATAAAATAAATTAAAAAAAATTATTGAAATTGCATGCAAAAAAAAGTGCGCTTAAACTTTTAAAAAAATCTTTGTGCTTTGTGGCACACATCGAATCGCGTCCGCGGCTATGAAAGTAAAAAGACATTAAAAAAAGCAAAGAAGAAGATTTGTCGAGTTTCAACCTTTTAGTGGGTTGATTAAATACTACTTCCAACAAAGATATTGCACAACTTTGAACAATAATGATTAGTTTTTAAAAAAGATATTAATTGTCGGTGCAATTAAATTTATTGTTTCAACGTTGCTTTCGATAAACCAATAAACACGAGAATCACAAACATCGTGACATAAGAATGTTTTTTCGTTTCATTGAAAATTTTATTATCAAAGAATTTTGATTTTTGTTGAGCAAACTAAAATCATCAGAGGAGTTTAAACTACATAAACATGCATATGAAATCATTCATTTTAATATTAGCTTAAAAAATTTAATTAAATGTATGTGTGTTTATAGTTTGATTAGCCAACAGAGAGACACACTTGCAAAAAAAGTGATCGCTGCTTTTCAAGGTTCAAGAAAGCAAGCAACCGATGAAATTTTTTGCTTTGTTTGAAAAATACGCATTTTGTTGGCGTTTTGCATCTTTTTCGCAGACTTTGAGAAAGCATGCATCAAAAAAAATTTCAGCAACTTTCTTTTCCCTTTTTTTGTTTCAAACAATTTTATTCTTCTTCAAAGTTTCTGATTCTGATCAATTTTTATCCCTCCTGTCATCGTCAAAATGAATAATTTGAAGATTAAAGTAATTTCAAGAAATCCTGATCATTATCAACGTGAAACAAAGCATGATATTTTTAAAGGTAAGACTCTTTCCAATCCACAAATTTTGTCATTAATGAATTCATTTTTTAGTTCCTCAAAGAAATGGTGGCAATGAAGATCCATTAAGACATGCTGTGGAATATACTCGAGCTTTAAATGCAGCTAAATTGGAACGAGTTTTTGCTAAACCATTCATTGGTTGCTTCGATGGACATAATGAAGGCGTTGGAGTGCTTGCAAAACATCCATTGAAATTATCTCAAATTCTGTCTGGAGCTCGTGATGGTCAAGTGAAAATTTGGAGATTATCAAATAGGAAATGTTTAGGAACGATTCAAGCTCATAATGGACCAGTTAATGGTTAGTTTATATCTTTTGGTTTTTCTGTAACTATACTTTAGTTTTTAGGAATCTCTGTGGACTCTTCATCTGGTGAAATCTTTGCTACAATTGGTCAAGATTCTCAACTCAAACATTGGAACCTTCCTGATGAACTTGAAGGAGATTTAAGTGTGCCAGCACATTCGATTCCGCTTCAATTTGTTCCACATTCAATCTCACATATCTATGATTCAACTGATTTTGTTATTGCTGGTGAAGGTATTTCTGTATGGAAATTGTATCGAGATTCTCCTGTAAGAACTTATGATGTTGGTCCAAATACTGTTCATTCTATTCGATGCAGTCCTGTGGAACCTTCAGTTATGGCTGGATGTGCATCAGATCGTTCTGTATTTTTACTTGATACTCGTCAAAAAGCTCCTTTAACAAAAATGGTTTTGGCTTTACGAACCAACAATATTTCATGGAATCCTATTGAAGCATTTACTTTTATTGCTGCAAGTGATGATTACAAGTAAGCTTTCATACTTTTCTTGCTATTTGTTTTACTTATTATTCTTTTTTCAGTGTTTACACTTTCGATATGCGCAACCTCAAGTCAGCAAAGATGGTTCATCATGGACATACACAAGCAGTTTTGGACGTTGATTTTTCACCAACTGGAAGAGAATTTGTTACTGGAAGTGTTGATCGTTCCGTTCGACTTTACAAAGCAAATGGATCAAGAAGTCGAGAAATTTATACAAATCCTCGAATGCAAGCTGTTCTTTCGGTTGCTTGGACTTTGGATAACAAGTATGTTCTTTCTGGATCAAACGAAATGAATATTCGATTATGGAAAGCAAATGCATCGGAAAAACTTGGAGCTGTAAGTTTTGACTTTTTGACTACAATATTTAATGAATGATTCTCTTTTTAGCTCAAACCTCGTGAAAAAGCTGCCATGGATTATAATGATCGTCTCAAAAAGCAATATCAACATCATCCAGAAGTTGGTCGAATTCTCAAACATCGTCAAGTTCCAAAAGCAATCTTCCAGTATGTTCTTCTTTTCTTTCTGATTTATTTGTATTAACCTTATTCATTTTTAGTGCGGCCAAAGAACACAAGATCATCCATGACAAAAGAAAGAGAAAAGAAGGAAATCTTCGAAAGTATGCCAAACCTGGAACGATGCCACATGTATCAGAAAGAGAAAAGCCTATTGTTCAAAGAGGCTTCGACAACGAATAATTATCTTTATTTTGTTTTTGCATTGTATTTTGTTGATTGATTTTGTTGAGTTTAATAAAGTTTTATTATAAAAAAATGTCTGGATTTGAAATTTACACCGAATAAAAATTATTCATAACGAAAGACTCGTGTACAAAAATAGTAGGATTTCAAATAAGTTAGAGATATTACTGCTTAGATTCGGGTAATTGTTTTTTGAGGTCATCTGGAATGGCATGAACATAATCATCATGTTTAACCCATGGAGCTGTAGCAAGAACTCCACCGGTGTTAGGAAATTGAACATCAGCGTTGTAATTGATTCGGCGGCCAGAAATATCTGTTAACATTCCACCTAAAAACTTTTATCATTAGATCACGCAACTAACTAATAAATAACAAAGCTAACCTGCTGCAATTAAAACAGCTTCAGGTGCAGCTGTATCCCATTTCTTACAACCATCTGATGCAAATACATATGCTGCAGCTCCTTCAAGACATCTTAAAACTTTATAACCTGCTCCACTAATTTTATCTACTCGATCACAAAGTTTATTTTGTTGTAAGGATTCTAAAGCATTTTGAACTCCAGTGTTTGAATGGCTTCGAGTTGTAACTATAACTCGTTCATCTGAGGCTGAAGCAATTTTAAGTCCATAAGCTCCAACTCCAACTATACCCCAAAGGGTTCGTCCTTCATTTCCTTGATAATATGGTTGATGAATTACACCTGCAATGGCGCGGCCTTTATGTGCAATACCAATGAGCACAGTGACTTGTTGGAGATTTGCTAAAAAAAATATAAATGGAAATTATTAGATGCAAATTTATTAAAGTCGAAATGAATTGCTTACGAGCTCGTCCTTTTGAAGCTGCAGCAAATTCTGATGTGCCATCAAGAGGATCAACCCAAATTACAACATCTTCTTCTTTAATTTCTCGAAGTTCTTTAGGAACTTTGGAATCCATTTTTAAAACATCCATGCAAAATGTTAAATCTTTGTTTGGAACTTTCGAAGTAACTTCTTCTTCTCCAATAATTTTAAGGCGATTTTGAAATTTTTCTTGTAATGATTTTTCAATGCAATATTGAACTGCTCGATCGGCTTCAGTTTGAAGATCAGCTTGTTGGCCATCATCAGCTTTATCAATAATTTTGAGATCTCCTCCAGTCATAATTGTCTATAAAAAAAGATAAGGGATTGTTGTAAAACTGCTAATAAGGAATATATAATTTGTTGCTACGAACCTTAATAAGTACACCAGAAGTTTCAGAAATTTTAACAGCTGAAGCGACAAGTCGCGTAATAAAACTTGATTTTTGCCACATTTGTTCTTGGTCGTCTAATTCTTCTTTCGTTTGATTATTAGAAGCCATTACAACGATTTTAATAATAAGGAAGATCCTTGGGAATTATTTAACTCTAAAAAAAGAATAAATTGTTTATTTTTTTAAGCGGGAAAGGTTGGTTCAAATAAAAAAATATTTTTGGAAAAGGCTATTTCCAAAAAAAGGAAAGAAAGATGAAGGAAGTTTGTTACTAGAATCAATAATAAAAGTGCATTAAAAAAATGTCTAATTAATTTGTTGGAAAAAAAAAGTGGAATGAAGAGAGAGAGTTTAGCCCACCATTTACAAATGATTAGTTATTTTTTATAATAAATAAAAAAGCTTCTTTCAGACAGACAGAAAAGAAATATAAAAAACAAGTGAAGTGGGAAAAAAGGGTTTATTGGGTGGCTTTTTTAGCTCGTCTAAGACAGACAAAAAAAGTCAATGCAGCAATGCCTTCGCCTGCGCTGAAGAAAATAAAAGTGAATATGAAGAAGAAGAATATAAAAAAATGACTAAATGACTAATGGCTGTTTTTAGGCAAAGCAGAGTTTAGAGAGTGGGACAGCAATTTAGAAAATTATGATCCCCATTTTTGCAGGTAATAATAATGAAAGGCCAATGATCAGTCATTTACTTTTTTTTAAATAAGCAAAAAAAAAGGAAGAAGACAAGCAACGACAACAAAAAAGGGAAAAAAATTAGGTTAAAGAACAGACTGTTGAAATGCAAAAACTTGGATAAATGCCATTGTCTCAGTTTTAGTAAGAACAACAATAAAGGGAGGAGCTTTTTTTTTTTGAGAGAAAAAAATATATAACATATATTTAGGAAATTAGTGGCTTTTGAAAAATAAGCTAAAAGCATAGTAGAAAAAAGCAAGCATATTTATAGTGAGAAACAAGAAAAAAAAGAAGAGATGTGCGAACTGTAAAAAAGATCACTGCAAGGAAGACAGTTAGCAAAGAGCAGAAACACGGCAGATACGAACTAAAAAAAATGGATGGATCCATATTTTTTTACTAACCATTTTCAAGATATGCTTTTTGTAATACAAAAAACCAAAAAAAAACTAATAAAAGAAGACAACACGAAAAATACTGGGGAGTGGCAAGAATAAGATATCTCGCAATAGATTAAAATTTTTCAAAAGTTCCAAGAATAACATTCTCTTCTTTTTTTCTTCAGCTTTACATTCTTCAATCGACAAGAAAAATGTGGCAATTCGATGCAGCATCCAAAATAAAACAAAAAATCAAAACAAAATAAACTTTTAGAAGAAGAAAATCAAAATAACTTTTTTTTGCTTTACAAAAATAACCAAAGATTATTTTTCATATTTTTCTTTTTACTGGAATATCTAACATAAAAAACTCAAAATGGGAGAGTTATGAAATGAAAATCACTAAAAGAAGTTTTAAAAAAACTTACTCATTTGTAAATTTTTTTGTTCGTTCAAAAGTAAAAATAATCCAAAAAATATATATTAAATATAAATTTAACAATAAAACCAAACTTTGAAAACTTTTTTAAATTACGTTGTTATTTTCTTTTTTATTTTTTAATGTCGGTCAGACGAGACAGATATTTCTTTGGAACAATATACAAGGAAAATGTCCCGATTTTTTTGTCTTTCTTTTTTTTTTTTGCGAACCAAAAACAAAAACATTAACTTTTCACGTGCATACTTTTTTTTCTTCCTTCCTTTCTTTCCTCTTCTTTCGAAGACCACATTTTATTTTTTAAATAAAAAAAACTTTAATTTTTTACTTTATTTTTTGTTAACAAACTTTTAAAAATTATTATTAGCAGCAATAATTATATATTTAAAAAAAATAAGAAAACAAAAGAAAAGGAAAAAGAAAAAGAGATTTATGAATAATTGTTGCTTCTTTTCTTTAAAATTAATAATTGAAAACAAGATTCTTTATAAAAAAAAAGAAAAGATTATGAATATTTTATTTTCATGTAAATTATTTTTATTTTACTTGCACAAACAAATTTAAAAGCAAAAAAAAGAAGCATCGTAACAAAAAAATCATAAATTTCTTAGATGGCATTGTTGCATGTAGTTACTGGGCATCCACTGCAACCAACGCTAACAATTTTGGGATAGCTTTTATCAGTGACCGGGAAATGATCATATTTTTTTCTTCCTTGTGTGCCATTTTTATCAATTTGAGCTCCAGCAGTAAATGATGGGGTTGTTTCTCCAACAGCAATGAGGCCGTCTTTATCTTTTTGACCGTCTAAAACACCATAAACTCCACAAACTCCTTCACTGCAATATGGCCATAAAGTTAGAATTGTATTTTTGTTTGATCGAGTATAACATGTTCCATTAGCATCACAAACACACATATTTTCACATTGTTGAAAATTTAATGAACCAACAGCTTCTTGGGGTTCAGTAAAATGTGGAACGGGTGTTGAAGCCGAAGCATAATAATCTGTTTCTCCAACATCGTCACATGAATCACATGCGCCTATAAATTTATAAATTGTACTTTTTTTTAAAAGCAAAAATAAGGAAAGTCTCCTACTAACCAACAACATTAACTTTTCCATAAACTGAATCAAGAAAATTTACATCAGTTGCAACGAAAATTCCAGCATTATTTGTGGCAATTAGACATGGATTTAATGTCGTTGAGGTGCTACTTTCATCAATTCCAAACGTAGCTTCAAAAGCAGTGAATAAAACAATAAAAAAATAACTTTTCATTGTCATTTTTTTAGGAGGAAAAAAATCAATTTTTAACGATTCTAAGAAGATGTCTGTGTTCAGAATTAAAAATGTCGATTTTATTTATATTTGTGTTTTTTTTCTTCGATGTCGATTACGACCTTTTCTTTTTTTTCATTTTTTTTTGTTTGAAGGAAAAAAAATCATTTTAGTCATCGAAGAAGCAATAAACTTTTGAGAAAAAAAGGGCAAAGAAATTTTGAATGGCAAAAGTGTTTATTTGGAAAACAATTAATGTATTTTTTGTTTGATTTTTGTAAAATAAAAAATGAGGGGAAAAGGGTGTAATTTTTTGATGTCTCACTTTGTTTATTGTGCAATATATTAAAATTTAATGTATCATCCTTCCTTTATAAGAATGGGAAATAAGAGATTGTTTTTTATTTTACTTGTGAAAAAATTTTTTTATTAAAAAAGAAAAAAGTTACAGAAAATAAAACGTTGCAATTTTTACTCCAATTTTCTTTAATTGGTGCATGTAGTTATTGGACATCCATTGCAACTAACGCTAACAATTTAAGGATAGCATGAATATGTAACGGGGAAAGGAGAATATTTATCTCCGACAGTTCCATCTACATCAATTTGAGCTCCGGCAGTAAATGATGGGGTTGTTTGTCCAACAGCAATTAAGCCATCATTATCGCTATCACCGGTTAAAACGCCATAAACGTTACAGCGGCTCGAAGAACTGCAATATGGCCATAATGTCAAGACAGTGTAGGTGTTGGATAAAGTATAACATGTTCCATTGACATCACAAACACACGTATTTGTGCATGGTTCAAAACTTAATGAGCCTATAGCTTCTTCACTCCATTGTGGAACTGCAGTCGATGCCGAAGTATAAAAGGTTTGGGTTCCAGATTGACATGATTCACAAGTACCTATAAAATTTGCAGGTTTTAACAACAACAAAAAAATAAGGACAAGTCTCACCACTTGCATTTTTTCTTCCATAAACCCATGCAGCTAAATCGACACCGGCTTCAATGAAAATGCCAGCATTTTGAGCAGCAAACAAACATGGATTTTCTGTAGTTGTTGGATTCTCATCGATACCAAATACAACTACGTCAAAAGCAACTAAGAAGAGTAAGATAAGACTCAAATGAAAATTTTTCATCATAATCGTCTGCTTTTTTTTAAGTGCAGAAAAAAGCATAAAACCAATAAGATTCAAGTAAGATGGCTTTTGTACAAAGAATAGAATGCTTTTTTATATGGTTTTAAATTCGATGATAACTTTTTTATTTTTATATCTTTTTTATTTTTGAAAGGAAAATAAACCTGTCAACCATCAAAACGAAGAAGCAATAAAAGTTTCAAAAATAACGAGCAAATGTCAAATGGCGAAAGTGCATGTTTGGAAACAATTTTTTTTTTCATGCATTTATTTGATTTTCAAAATAAAAAATAAAAATTATGGGAAAAGCTTGTATTTTTTTGATGGCGCCTTTTTTTTATTGTAAATACAATAAAGTCATCTTTCATCCATTTGGAGAAAAACATTTATTTTTATGTTTTTTAATTTTAGAAAAATCAAATACGCAAAAAATAAAATGATTGAAGAAAAATATTGACATAATTTTAGAAATACAGAAACCTTTACTGTAGCATCTTATGAAATTTTACAGTAGCTTATTTTTTAATCTAATAAAAAAAATTCCGTTGAAACTTTAAAAATTGTTGCGAAAGGTTTTATGTTTTTCCAGAAAAATTTATGAACACAACTTCCATATCCTTTTATGTTATTTATGAAGAAGATCCAAAACCGTTGCAGTTATCTTAATTTCTGATGTGAAAACCAAAAAGCTTTTTTCTGAAGCCAATCATAGCAGTTTTGATAATGATACATGGTCACTGATATTTCCCCAACAAAAAAGAGCTTTTATTTTCTTTAAATTTATATCTATTGAACAACAACCATCTCCATCAATTGTAAAGAAAAAAAGAATTTCAATAAGAATTTTTTATGAACAAAATAAAAACAACCGTTTCGCGCCAAGACTCCGTCATCCTCTGCTTCCTTAATAAAAACATTTTTTTGTCTTGCGTGACTCAAAGCCTCTATTCTTAATTATTTCTTCAATATTTTTATCCTCGAATGAATTGTCCAAATATAAAGCTACCAAAATAAAATAAAAATTAATATATATTTTTTCCAACACTAACAATAAAAAATATGATGCACGAAGAAGAATATGATGTATTTCGTTTATGGAGGTTACGTGTCACAGCACTTTATGTAAGTCCAAAACTAAAAAAAAACTTTTTTTTGTTTATATTCTAAAAATGAAATAATAAATGAAAATGAAAATGGATACCTTTTGTTTTTTAGATGGTGGCTGATCGAGGGTATGATATTCCACCAGAAGAATTAAACCAAACTTTAATTCAATTTAAAACTATTTATGGTGAAAAACCTATGAGAGAAGATTTAAGTGTTTTGGTTACACATAGCGATGATATAACAGGTAAATAGAATATTGTTGCCAGGGTTAATATATTTTTTATGGAATCGATTTTTTTGTAGATCAATTATTAATAATATTTGCTGATGATTTAAGAATAACCGATGAATCAGTAAATAAATTTTTTCGTCGAATGGAAGAACAACGAGTTTCTAAAGCTATGGTGGTTGTGAGAGAGGGGTTAACCACTCAAGCCAAAGATGTAAGTCTCGCTTCAGTTTAATTTTCATCAACTGCGTCTTAATTTTAATTTAAAATAAATATAAAAATTTTTGGAGTTTAAAAAATAAAAAATAATTTTTAGACATTGGATGAACAATCCCATCGATATTCAATTGAATTAGTTCCTGAAGCCGATATAATTGGTGGAGCCACAGTTGAAAATGACACTCAAGAACCCAGTGATGAAAAAGCTGAATTACTCAATCGATAGTAAGCTTTTCAAATTTCTTTAAAAGATTAAAATCACAAAAACCCAAAAATGGAAAGCTCAATCATTAAACTTTTATTTTAAATTTAAATATAATAATCGAAAAGTTTTTTGACGCTGAAACTTTTCATTTTGTGTTTCTTATTTATTTACTATCATTTTTAGTTTTAATATTTTAGTCAAAAAATGTAAAATTCAAAAAAAGAAGAAAGCTAAATTCACAAATTTTTATTTTTCGTAGCCTTTAAAATTTTTAATTGAATCAATTCGATTTTTAAATTAAACTTTTAGTTTTACCATATTTTTTTTAAATTTATCTCTCAATTTTCAGCAAATATGGCGACTTCCACACTATTGATTGGCTTCGAGATTTAGCTCGGGATCGTAAACGACATAAATATATTTCCGCTCAAAAATCCGATTTTCCATTTGGCTTAATTCGATCCATCATGGATGCAGGTTCGGGTTGGATTTGTGTCCTCCTTGTTGGCCTTGCTGCTGGAGCCACTGCGGGTGTCATAGATATTGGAGCTCGATGGATGAGTGATTTAAAAGATGGAATATGCGCTGATCGATTTTGGTTGGATCGAGAACATTGTTGCTGGTCAGCCAATGATAGCGTATATAAAGATGCTGATTGTTCTTCATGGACTACATGGCCTGAAATGATAGGACATTATGACCGAACATTTTTTTATTATATGGTTGATTTTTCTTTTTATGTTATTTGGGCTATGCTAATGGCGGGTTTTTCCGTTTCATTAGTTAAAGTTTTTGCTCCATATGCTTGTGGATCGGGTATACCAGAAATTAAATGCGTGCTATCTGGTTTTGTTATTCGTGGATATTTGGGAAAATGGACTTTTGTTATTAAAGCTGTGGGAATTATTTTATCTTCAGCTTCAGGTAAGAAAGACAGACTTTCATGAAAATTGAAAAAATAAGAAAGAAAAAAATCTAAAATATAATTTCCATTTCTTACTTCCAAGAAAATTACTTGAAACTTTTTTTAAATTAAAAAATAAAAACAAACTTTGAATGAAAACTTACAAATCGATGCCAATCTTTTTCATAAAGGTTTAAAATTGCAAGAAGCTCAGGTCAATAAAGGTTTGAATAAGTTCTTTTTCAAATACTTTCAAACCATGAATAAAAAATCCTCAATAAGGTTGGAATAAACAAACAAATAAATTTTTGATTAAAAAAATCAATTGCAAAATAAAAATGGCGCAATCCAGCTTTTTTTAAACTAAAAAATTGGTGGGAAAAAATATTCTTACGAAAAGCATCGATTTTTTTTTTTTTGCACCAACCTATGCAGAAAAAAGAAAAAAAATCGGGGTTTTTGTATTTCTCTTTTTTATGGAATGGCAGGCAAGGAAGGTGTAATAAAAAAAAGCTGGAATAAAGCAACAATAATAAGCAACGACAAGGATTTTTAAGTAACGTAAATAATTTTTTTGGAAAATAAATAAAAGCTTAAAATAATTAATCAGCAAAAAAAATTTTAAAAATGAAAGTTACTTTGAAAAATTAAATACAAAAATAAAAAACCGATTGTAATTTATTTTAATTTTTTTTAGGATTGAGTCTTGGAAAAGAAGGTCCTATGGTTCATTTGGCATGTTGTATCGGAAATATTTTTTCATATGTCTTCCCGAAATATGGAAATAATGAAGCTAAAAAACGTGAAATCCTTAGTGCATCCGCTGCTGCTGGAGTATCGGTTGCTTTTGGAGCTCCCATTGGTGGGGTTATGTTTTCATTGGAAGAAGCATCCTATTATTTCCCACTCAAAACAATGTGGCGTTCATTTTTTTGTGCCTTGGTTGCAGGAATCATTCTTCGATTCGTAAATCCATTTGGTAGCGATCAAACTTCATTATTTCACGTGGATTATTCAATGAAATGGACTTTCATGGAATTAATTCCATTTGGATTATTAGGAGTTTTTGGTGGAGTTTTGGGAAGTTTATTTATTTGGGCAAATATTTGTTGGTGCAGATTCAGAAAAAATAATCCCAAACTCGGGCATAATCCTGTTTATGAAGTTCTGATTGTTACTGGAATCACTGCTTCAATTGCATATTTTAATCCATACACTCGCAAAAGTGCTTCATCATTAATTAAGCAACTTTTTGATCGATGTGGCCCTGAAGATTATATGATGGATTTATGTGATTATCAAAATAAAACGTTTTCAAGTGATAAATTTGATGATAATTATCATACTGGAGCATTTGGAATGGGTGTAACTACAGCATTTTGGCAATTAATTTTTGCGCTAATTTGTAAATTAATTTTTACTATTTTTACTTTTGGTATTAAAGTTCCTTCTGGACTTTTTGTTCCTTCCATGGCTATGGGAGCTATAGCTGGGAGATTGCTTGGAATTCAAGTTGAAGGCTTTGTTGCTGCTTTACAAGTAAGTCTAAATTTTTTTATTCTTTGAATTCTATAACAAAAAAAGAGTTTTTTTCATCGAAATTCTAAACGATAATTTTAAAAACTTTTACCACAAAAAAAATCTTTTTAACGAATATTAAATTTTGTTCATTTTTTAGAAAACACCTGGAAGCACATATTGGGCATGCCAAATTGGAAAAGATTGTGTCATGCCTGGCCTTTATGCCATGGTTGGAGCTGCAGCAGTTTTGGGTGGAGTCACTCGAATGACCGTTTCCTTAGTCGTTATTATGTTTGAATTAACTGGAAGCTTAGAATTTGTTGTGCCCACGATGGTTGCTGTAATGTTTGCTAAATGGATTGGAGATGCAATTTATTCGATGGTAAGCAGCTTCCAAGTGGATAAAGTTCAGAATAAAAATTTGTGTCTTTCAGGGAATTTACGACGCTCACATTGATCTTAATCGTTATCCATTTTTGGATAATAAAGGTGAATATCCATATTCCACGGTGGCTATGCAAGTAATGAGACCAGGAGCGGATAAATCTCAACTCAAAGTTATTTATCAAGATCAAATGGTTGTGGGCGAACTTGAAGCTATTATGCGTGAAACCACTTGCAATGGTTTTCCCGTGGTTATTTCATGTTCAGATATGTTTGTTGTGGGATATGTAACTCGTCGAGATTTACATATGGCATTGAACAATGCAAGGAAATCCTATCAATATGTAACAACAAATTCAAAAGTTTATTTTACTAATAATGTGCCTGATTTTGAACCAAATGGTTCTTCACCGGCGCCTTTGAGATTGAAAAAAGTTATGGATTTGGTAAGCAAATATTATTTTTTTTAAAGATTTTTACCTTTAATTTTTTGTTTCTAAAAATGATTGTCTATCCAAATTTTATTTCAGGCACCTATGACTTTATCAGATCAAACTCCAATGGAAATTGTAATTGATATGTTTAGAAAATTAGGCCTTCGACAAATTTTAATTACTCGAAATGGTCGTTTACTTGGTATTATAACCAAAAAAGATATTTTGCGTTTTATGAAAGAGGGTGAATAATGAAACTAGTCCTTTTTTGTTCGTCTTTTACTTATTTATTTTTGTTGTAAATTTTTTTCTTTCCAACGTTTTTTTTTTTGCCATAAGCTTTATATTAATTTTATGGTTTTTGCTTGTTTGTTTGTTTATTTATTTATTTATTTGATTGATTGAGAACAAAAAATTTATGTTGATATTTAAAAAGAAAAACTTTTGTAAATAAAATACTTAAACATTCATGAAATAAAAGAATGAAAAAAGTCAGATAAAAAATAAATCTATCACACGTGGGAAAAATCCAGATTCTTCATAAGTTAATCCATAAAAAAAAGCTTTGAACTAATCTTTGGTAACAAAATTCTCGTTTTTTTGCAAATGCTCAATTAAATAAAAGTGTAAAAAATTATGAGTAATCTTTCTTTCAAGATTTTTTAAATTAAAACTTTTAAACAAAAATAATGAAAGATTCTTTTAAAATATTCAAAAAAAGAAGAAAAGAAGTTTTAATCGATTGCAAAGCAAATTGAAAGACAAAAAAGAAAAGCTCATTGAAAAAAAAGTGAAGCTTTGTTTTTTTGACGGCAGCGTTTTTGTTTTTGAATTCCTATTTTTTTTAGATACAATCTTTATTTCGATTGAGAAAAATAAAATAAAAACTGGCGGCTGCTGCTTGCGTCCTTTGTTTGAGCAAAGCACCAATTCGACATAATTTTTATTCTTTAAAAAATTAATGACAAATAAATTTAAGTTTTTTACATTTTTGGTGTTTGGTAAATAAATAAACAAAAAAAACAAAACAACCATAAAAAAGCAGCAATGGCAGAAAAGTGTGGCGGCTTTTTTTTTTTTTTAATTTATTGTCGGTTATGCTAATAAAAAAAAGAAGGTTGAAGTGAAAGAAAATAAATGAAAAGCAAATTTTTACTTTACTTTACCAAAAAAATAAATTGAAACAGTGATGAATGATAAGTCTCTGTCATAAAACTCCACCCGCGCCCAATATTTTTATTTTGTTACTTTTCTCTTAGCTTTTTTTTAATTCTCGAAGAATAAAAGAATGAAAAATGATGGAATTTCTAAAACACAAACATAATAAGACAGTTCCACCAAATTCATTCGAATCTTCATAAGTAACTTTTGTGATTGACGCTTGCTTTTATGTAATATCTTTGATAAACTCTTTCCATCACTCCTGGTTTTGATATTGTGACATTTGGTTTTACTTTTCTTTCACTATCTTCAGCTTCAACAATTACAGTTTTTAATTTCATTTTTTCCGAAACAACCATATTAAATTCTATCACTTCGGCTTGAGTGGAAAAAAAGGGCCATTACAGTAGGGTCGGTTTTGTGGATTTTATTATATTTATCAACTATTTCTTCCATAGTTGCAACGTTGCCATTGGTGCCAGGAATAATATTTTTTCTTAATTCATTATGATCAGCTTCAATCATATTCTGAACCCTCATTCTTCCCAACAATTTCGCAAAATCTTTATCTTCGTTTTATCTCATATTTGTTTGCAATTCTCTGTATTCTAATAAAGACCAAAAACGTAAAATTGGCTATGCTGCTTCCAAAAACTTTTGTTATTTGATGGGAGGTTAGATTTTTAAAAATATGGAATTCTTTAACAGATGGAAGCTGCAACAAATCACCAAATGCAATAACATTGACGCCTCCAAAAGGTTCATCGTTACATTTAAATTGGGTTAAGCGATAATGAATTTTTGCTAACATAATGTTAGATAGTTTCAATGGAAATGAAGTGGTGATGTGATGAGTGTCGGTTTTCTATTATGGAAGGATTAGAGACTAAAATTAAGAGAAGGATCAACATATCAGAGGAAGGATCCATGGATTGACTGAATGGGTTAATTTATTTATCACATTGTTATTCAGCAAAATTAATTGTATTATATTATCATAAAAGTTTTATGAGTACCTTGCAAAACATATTAACTTCGAAGAAAATTCTAGCTCTCATCAAGTCGCTCCTCAAATAATTATAGCTGCATCTACGAATACTGTTTGTTTAGTTTGTCGTAAAAATGCTGCTAAACCTTTTAAATTACCAATGATGACTGTTGCATTATCAAGAACTCGTTTTACTTATGAACAACGACCATTTTAAAATATTGCGATTGACTACACCAATCATTTCTTCGTGAAAGCAGTAAATATTGATACAAAAAAAAAATGTTGGATCGTGTTAATTTGCTGCATGTCCATCTGTGCAATTTATTTAGATATGACCTATAGCATGGATTCAGCCGCCAACTTCATGACTGTATTTCAAAGATTCGTTTTCTCGAAAGGGGTAAGACCTGAAAATATTTTGTATAACAATGGTAATAACATGAAAGCCTCCCTCCCAACCAGTAATTAGCTATAAATGGATGAAAGTTGAAGTTGGAACTATCCTTTGTCGTTACCTCAACGACCATGGTATCCAGCGGATTTTTTATCACCGAACGTTCACCATGGATTGTCGGTGTTTATGATCCCCTCTCAATTGGACTTGTTAAAACAAAATTAAAATTTGTTATTGGTCGAAGAATTCTTTCCAATAATGTATTTATTTTTAACTCTTCTTGCAAATATTGAAACCGTGACCAATTCAAGTAACCCCAGTTGAAAATAAATGGAGTAATCTTTATATAATTGCTCTTCTTCGTCCATTGGATTATTTTATTTCTCTAGCAGTTAACCATGAAGCTGATTATTTTGAAAATGAAAATGATGCAAATTATGTATTAAAGGATTCGACTCAAACTAACCTCTTAAATTTGTGGAAGAAAATCACGTCATTTTTACTTGATAAATTTGAGAAATGGAATGTTTGAATATGATTCGAGAAACTCCCGCTCTATTCCCATAAACAAAAATGCATTGATCGTCGTGAACGATATATTGGCGAAGTTTTTGTATTGATCGCAGATGAAAATGTTGATAGAAAAGATCTTTAATTAGGAGTTATTATTAAAATTCATAAAAGTTATTGATGGCAATATCGTTATGCAACAGTTTAAGCTCGATCTATAAATGCACTTAAGTGACCAATCAATGCATTATTACCGCTTGAGATTAAAGTGACCGAAACTCCAACAACCAAAAAAAAACGCAGCTGCTAACCAAGCGCGCGGTACCAAATCTCCGATAAGATATTTTTTAGAGGTATATACCATGATTATGCTTCTCTTTTTACTTCTGACAATTTCTCCTTTTTTGTCGAGGAATATGTGTTGTCGGGGAACTGTCCTGTCGGGAAATTGTCTGATCACCGATATACAAGCTAGTCAAAAAATGGTTGAAAAACAAGTTTTACCACCAAGAAAAAATTGCCAACTCACAGCGAATGAAGAATAACTGAAGAACAAATCGATAATAAAAAGTATTTAAAAAGAAAAACAATTCATTCTTGAACTCAGTCGAAGTTATTGTTGTTTTATTTACTAATTATTGCAATTTTTTTTTCCAATTACTGATGCCTATCCTTGTTCACCCAATGTTATCCAATGCAAATACCGTGAATATGCCGAATCTTGCAAACATCAAGTTCTCTTTGTTTTTAAAATGAATAATGAATTTTGTTGAGAAAAAAAATTAATTGTGGCAATGATTATATTAGATTAAGAGATGAAGGAAATGGAGCTTACTGTGAACCTCCATGCTTCTTCTTCCCCTCTTGATCAGACGGATGTTCCGTTCCTTCTATAAAGGCCCTGGCTCTTATTAATTTAACTATTAAAAATGATGATGCTGATAAATTAATTATTCTTGCTCGTCCTGTTGAAAATCGTGCATATGTATTCCTAATCCTACTTGTTATTTATGGAACATTCTCGACCCTTAATGATTTGAATCGAAAATATAGTCGATCATTTCTGATTCTGGTGTGATGATTAATAACTGTAGGTAGTAGTAACTTAAATTAAATTTATTAATATCAAATTTTAAAATGGCTGAGAAGGTGAATGGAAGACGAAACTTTATCCATCGATATGTTTCTCAAATATATCTTCTTCTTTTTTTTTAATTTAAGAAAATGGGTTAAGATAAAAAATGGAGCATTTTTTTCATTCTTGACAAGAAACTTTTTATTAACCTTGAAGCTCGCCAAAAGATGGATGAAGAAGAAGAAGAAGGCATAACTTTGAAGTTTTCTATGAAAGTGAATTATCTTTCATTCATCCATCAAATTGTTTCACTGGTCATTTCACTTTTACAGTACAGGAAATGAAGAAAATCTAGCACAAAAAAAAAAAAACAATCTATGTAAAAAAAACTATTTGATTGACATTTTTTAATTAATTATAATTTTTTTATATATTACCATGGATTTAAAGAAAATTATCTTTTGGATTTAAAAGGTGGATCACAGAAATAAATGTATGTACTACGTATTCAAAAAAAAGTAAGATTCACTGAAAAAAAAAACAATAAAAAAGAAAAATGCGTCGTGCCAATTTAAATATGTGACACGCCTAACAATTTTCGAAGTATAAATACTTCAATGGAATTATCAATTAAGCATATTAAAAAAAACAATAAATGGTGTTATTTTACCTGGAGTCATGTTTCACTGATTGACCTCTTGCTTAAATAAATTAAGGGATACTTCATTCTTTTAAAAAAAATCGTTTGATATAATTTTGTATTAAACAATAATTTTTTTTTACTTTATAATTATTATCTTTGGGAGCGAACCCATAAGCTAAAAATCTGAGTAAAATCGTCAATATTTGTTGTTGTTATTTTTCTTCTTCAAGATATTTAAAATATTAAAGTCTTTTAAGCGAAAAGATGGCTGCTTATTCATGGATTCTTCTCTGCTTATTATTTTCCTTCCATATCGTTGACGCATGTATTCCAATGCGCCCACATGGTGATGGTGACATCCCTATCACAACATCGATGTTAATGCTAACAACAACAACCACCCCCACCACAACTACTTCAGCAGCTATTTCCACTTCCACAACCATTTCGCCACCATTTTCAACAACTTCCACTTCCATCATAGGCACAACGACTTCAAGTACAACTACAACCACTTCCACCACCACCACCACCACTACCACCACCACAACAACAACAGCAGGATGTGTGCAACCTGTGAATACTTCATCCTTATTTATTTCACCAGAATTAAGTGAAATGATAATAATGCATCTTCCAGCAAATGGTAAACTTTTTACTATTATAATTGTTTTTATAATTCCCTTAAATTTTTTTTAGCAATGTGTGATTGCGATAGCGGTACAGATTTTTATTACACTTCTGCAATGAATTTTGATACTCAAACAATTATTGATGGAACTAGGTAAGACAAAATATTTTAAATTTGAATTAAAAGTATATTAAATTTGGAAAAGTAAATAACAATTATACTTTCAAGATATGCTTTCAAAAGTTTTGTAAATTTCGCGAGCCAACATAATATTATTAGAATTGCTTTTCGACTGCCACATAAATAAATTTTCGGCTATATCATTATAATCCACATTTTTAAAATTATTAACTGCGTAATTTTATCGTAGTTTTTTAAATGCTAACTATTTTGGTAAATAATTTTTATTTGTTCGTTAGCGAAATAAATTAATTATCATAAAAATTAATGCATTATTATAAAAAATTATAATTTCAGCCAAAATATAAGCGCTTTTTGCCCTGATTTATGTGCATGTACTACAGATAATGTATGTTATAAATTTGGAAACGTTGGTGTCGGTATTTATTTAATTTCATCTTGTCAAATGGATGGATGCTTTATGAGGCTTGTTGTGGACTTAAATACTGTTATAGTCAATGTGGATGATAATACAGATACTATCAACCAAGAAGATCAACAAGATGAAAACGAAGTTTATTTGCCTCTCACCGACCCCATTTATTTAAAAATAAATAGGTTGAGTTGTAACGGTTGCAGTTTTCCAAATTCTTGTCCATCCGAATCCAGCGACACAAATACGTTTGCTATCGAAGTGTCAGGTTCTAGGAGAAAAACTGAGGTATGATAGTGTATAGCTTTTATACATTTAAGTTTGAGGTATAGTAAAAAAATAAATTTTTAAATAATTCTTAAGTTTGACCATATAAATTTAAAAATTCCAAAATTTGTTATTTCAAGGTAGAAACTTTAAATAAAATTCGATTATTATTGCAACCTTAAATTTTAATATCATATTTTTATATACAATGTCGGCCCTCCAACTGAGGTCAAAATCTTCGGATTTTTTCGGAATCTTTCGGATTTCGTCCGCAGAAGGTATAATGCTATTTTTTAAAAGGCTATAGAAGGAAAAGTTGTACAGATCGATGCGTAATTATTTACTCTACAAATTGTACTCAAAAAAAGTTTTATAAAGATTTAAAAAAATAGAGGAAGTTATTAATCACAAATTGAAAAATCTGACTTTTATATCTTGCAACATGCGACCTCTCCTTTGTGAAAATGAGAATTATTAATTGATTTATGATTAATAACTTCCTCTATTTTTTTAAACCTTTATAAAACTTTTTTTGAGTACAATTTGTAGAGTAAATAATTACGCATCGATCTGTACAACTTTTCCTTCTATAGCCTTTTAAAAAATAGCATTATACCTTCTGCGGAAGAAATCCGAAAGATTCCGAAAAAATCGGAAGATTTTGATCTCAGTTGGAGGGCCGACATTGTATATATCATAAGATTCCGTCGCAAATTTTCATCAATATGTCGATAAATTTTTAAAAAAATTAGAATCAACTTTCTCTGTCTCGATAAGCAAAAAGATGGTCTTCGACTCTCGTTTTCTAACACAAGAAATTCCTACGCTTATCTTAATTTTTATTTATTTATCATAAACATATTCTATTGTCCTAAGTAATTATAATTTTATTTTCAATTTTTTTTTGTCAAAATTAAAAATATATTTATATGCATTGCACAACTATAATAAAAATTAGTATAAAAATGTGTGTTTACTTTTTGTACAAGTGTTTTGACAAATAACGCATTTCTTTGCAAAATTTCTGGTTTTGACAAAAAAAAATATCATCCAAAAGGTTACATGTTTTTTGGGTAATACGCCGAATCTTTTTTGTTATTCATGTCAATCATAGCTTATATTGAAAAGAATGTTCAGTCACAAAAAATGCCATTATTGAAATATCTAAAGTCTATTAAAGATATCCAAGGTTGCAGCAAGTAGTAGTCAATGGTAGCAAAAAATAAAGATTGTAAATAAATTTTAAGGCGGGCCATTTTTGATGAACATAAGGCTTAAAATTTTTCTAAAATTTCATTTTAGGTCGGCATAACTTTTAAAATAATGCGGCAAGATTTTAATAATAGAAAAACGAGGAAAATTCGTAAAAGAGTTTAGCTTTCTTAAAAATAAAATTTCTTTCAAAACAAGATTTTTTTCGAGTAATACAAAAAGGAAGTATGGTTCGTTTATTGAAATCAATTAATAGGGCCTAATTTCTTCGATTAAACACAAAAAAACTTTTTTATATGCCTGAAGAAGGTTATTCATTTTTTTTTGACATGAATAAAGCTCGCGTAAATGAAATTTTATAATCGGGTTTATTTTGTGCGTTAGGTTATGAATAACTCTGCTCGATTGATTATATCAAACATTTTGGCTTTCTTAAAGTTAAAATTTTTTTTAGAATATAATCAATTTTTTTCCAATAGATATCAAATATGACTTCTTTTAATTATGCAATCCTTTTATTTATTGGCTTTTTTATTATTTATGTTTGCTCTACAGCTACCGTAGACCCGGATGATTATGATGCCATGGCATTAAAGTTTGGCTGGAAGACATCTGACGGTAAAATAAAAGAAAAAACTAAATTAACAATTCTATAGATTTTGATTTTTCAGCTTGCAAATCAAATTGGAATCGGTGTAAAGCTTTGCGTACTTATGAAGGTATGTAAAAGAATTAGAATCCAAAATTAAGTAAGTTTAAATAATAACAGTTTTTTAGTCTGCATTGATAGTATGGAACAAAGTAGTTGTAAACTACCAACGATCACCTCGATTTCAACGACAACGGATACCCCAACGACAACAGGTAATAATTAACTTTATTTAAAATTAAGCCTTCAATACTCAAAAAAAATTGTTTCATTTATTGGTGTACAATAAAAAATAAAAAAATGAAGAAAATTTTTAAATTCAATCTTGCCAAATTTAAAAAAAAAGTTATCCATAAATAAATAAAAACATAATCTTTAGAAGCAGAAGAAGAAACGGGTTTATCATCATTTGTTCGGGTAATGCATTATTTTGTATATGCAACTCCAGAAAAAGTGTTTCAAACAGCTACACTTGAAAGTTGTCAAATGGCTTGCTTGGAATATGATAGTTTTTTGCCCTGCATCGGGGTCGAGTATCTTAAATCAAATTTTACATGCGTCATCTTGAGCTTGATATTGGATATTCGTGTATACAATGGCGCATGCAATTGGTATATCATTGTTCGAGATTTCCCTTCAACCGAAGGGCTTAATTTTTATGAAAGTTTGGTGGAAACCAACGGTAAAAGATTTTCATCTTTTAGATTTTATTTTAAAAGTAAAAATACTCGTCTCTCCTCTTTTTTTTAGTTTTTGCAACGAATCGTGTATGCCCCGATGGATATCTTCAAGCTGATGAATGCAAATGCATCAAAGTAATGGATGTAAGTAATTTATAGAATTTACTGTAACATTTAAAAAAAACTATAATTTAAAAAAAAAATTTTAATTTCCGATAAAGTTTGATTAATATTTTGCTTGTCTTTTAGATTCACCGATGTATTGATTATTATGCGCCATTTTCGATGCCAAGTTATGATGTTCCAAACTTGGAATGCATCCTTCCTCCTCGACATTGTAGACAATCAGCTACAACACCCAAATCCGAACTTTGAATAATTAATTTTTTGTTCTTCGTAAAATCCTCTTTCCTTTTTTGAATACTTTAATTTTTGAAATAATTTTATTTGATATTCGCTTTTTTCATTGTATTTTGTTTTTATATAATTTGGGTGTCGCTTTAACTTTGGAATAAATTTGTTTTAAGAATATAAACCGAATTTTTTTTTCACCTTTTTCCTACTAGTTTTCATTGTGTGTTTGTTCTTGCTCGAAAACAAAGTATGGAAAAAATTAAATAAATTGAAAAAAAAATGCAAAAACTTTCTTGAAGGCAACGTTTTTCTTCGACGAAGAAAGTACAATAAAAGCATCTTTGTGATTTGCAAAAGACAAGTTTTATGGTCGAGTTTGAAGCTTGTAAATTTTTCTAAGTAAAATATGCAAAGTGAGATATATTTTCGAACGTTTTTCTCTTTCACAATAACAATATTATAACAAAACTTGTTATCGATGGATGCAAGAAAAAGGTATTCGAAAGAAAAAAACTTTGAATGCAAAAAAAAAGAAGTGAAAGCCAAAATGTGATAAATGCATTGTAAAATCATTCAATGATTAATTATGATTGAATGACTTTGTCAAATAAAAAATCTTTACTTAAATTTTTTTACCTCTTGTTGTACTTTTAAGCTTCCACAGTATGTTTGTTCTTTTGGATTTTTTATGTGGCAAGCATCAGACATCAGAAACATCAGCAAATGGGGGCGATGGAAATGATGATATAACGTATCCATGGGATTTATGAGAAAAACAAAGCAATAAAAAAGTAATATCTTTTGATTCTTTTGTTATAAATATTTTTTCTTTTATATTTTTTAAAAACAAAATGATGGATTGAGTATATATGTATTTCGAAGCCCGGTCCTTGCTTTTCGGGCAGAGTCTTCCTTTCCCCACAAAAAAAAACCATCTTGGTAATATGCCAAAGTGGACTATGCTTTTTTTATTACTTTTCAAATGACAAAAGAACAAGCAAGTCATCAGTTTTTTTTTTTTCAAAGAAAAAATTTTGGTTTTACCCAACGAAAATTGGGGGTTACATAAAAAAGCATTAAAAGTTCGGTTAGCTCTTTTTAAAGCTTATTCTTAAATATTTTTGGGAACCTTGTTCTAAAAAAAAGAATAAAGTTTGTTTTATTTTTAGCTCAAAGAATTACAGTTAAATTCATGAAAATTTTGATTTTATTTATTAGTTTTTTCTCTCAATAAATAACCAAGACACTTTAAAAAAACCAAAAAATAAATAAATTTTCCTTTAAAATTATTAATCTCGGTAATCCATTAACCCATGCAGTTAAGTCTAACTCAAAGTTTTACTTTTAACATCTGGGACTCAGATTACAAACTTGTTTATCTTTTTAAAAGTTTCATGATTAAAAAACTCAAGGTTTTTATTTTTTTCAATCATTTTCGTAGGACGAAAAAAAATTTATAAAGTCTAACTGAATTTACAAACACAAAGGGAATGGAGAAAATTTCTAGAAACAAAGGCAAAAAAAAGCAAAAAATTTATTCCTCAATAAAGGATAATTCGATCTTACTGTTTATTGTGAACTGTGATGTTAGATAAGATTACCATATATATTGAAACTTGACTACAAAAATATAAAAACTTTTTCACCATCCATTTGCTTTTCACATGGTTGCACTCCTTCGATGTTCTTTCATAATAGTGCAAACTTTCAAAAGCCTAACAATTAAAACAAAAAATGATTGTAAAAATTGTACTTTTAATTCCCTCTCTAAAATATATTAGCTTTTCTTTCACTGAAAAAAAAGACTGTTAAAGTCAAAAGAAAAAAGAAAAAAACTAGGTGGTCTATAGAGAGATAGACATGGATACTTAGACAATCTAAAAAATTTATAAGATAAGCAGCAAAAAAAAAATGAAAAAGTGAAGGAAAAAAAACTGTATTTCTGTATTTTATGGCGCCTTTTTTCCCCCTTTAAAGTGTCTTTGAAGAAATAAAGATAGGATTTTTTTAACACTGTGAAAGATAGACGACGACCACCCAAACTTAAATTATTCTTATCAAAAGCAATAATAAGCATCTTGCACTTATGATTGCTAGAGACCACCTGTCTGAAGAAGAAAAAAAATGACTGCCACTGCTTTCGCGATGATAGATAAAATAAAAATAAGACTCCAGCATCCTTAACAAGAACTTTAAAAAAAATTAGGACTATAAAAGTAACATCAAAATTCAGCCATTTTTTTCATACATAAATTTATTTTGTGTTCTGATTTAAACTTTTCGGGTGGTAGGGTGGAACTGCTTAATTTTTATTCTTCAAATTTTTGTTTACAAAAAAAATGAAGTTAAAAATTATTGTAATTATCTTTATTCTCTTCTTTGTCTGTGCATTAGTTGATGTTGTAAATTGTAGCTCTAATAAAAAGAAAATTTTATTTATTTCTCCTTCTTTATCTAATTCAATTACAATGCAAACTGGACGATTAGCTGATCTTTTGGTTAAAGATGGGCATAATGTTGTAAGTTTCTTTTTTTTGTATTTGGGTGGAAAAAAAATAACCAAAAAAAAGACAGAAAATAAATAGTTGTGTGCCTCGACATGAAATTTCAAAAACCCTTGCGGCTCATGAAACAAAAACTTTTAAACTTTGGGTATTGAACCGTTAAAAGCCAGAGTTTTTGTTATCCATCTCTAATTCTAAAATGTTTCAATTCAAAATCTATGCCAAATTTAAATTTAAAAAAAAATCTTTAAAATCCCTAATAAAATTTTTATTTACAGACATTTTTTATTCCTGAACTTGTAAGCATCAATAAGAACAATGGAACCAAATTAGCTAAAGTTATTCGAATGGAAGGTTTTACGGATGCATTTTTAAAAAGTATGAGATCATATGGAAATTTATTTGATCCAACTATCAATACCTTTTCCGCGAGAATAAGAACTGCTCATGCTCAAATATTATTTTGTAAAGAATTACTTGAAAGATTGGATGAAATAAAAATATTTAAAAATGAAAAATATGATTTAATTTTAACTAATGGTTTGGATTTATGCGATATTGGTTTAATGCATTGGATGGCTCCTAAAGCTTTTGTATGGATGGTTACTGGGCCACTTCATGAAAATAATAATTATGTTTTGGGTAAGTTTTAAATATTTTTATCAATGCTCTACAAAAAAAACTTTATGGCTTTGTTGGTTTTAGGAATCCCTGCATTTCCAAGTTATTTACCAACCCTTGAAGATACTTTAATTGGAACAGAAATGAATTTTTATGAACGAGCTGAAAATTTATGGAATTGGGTTGCTCAAACTGTATTACATCAATATATGGCATGGAGAGTAAGCAATAAAAAACTTTTTTTATTATTATCATTCACAACTTTTTTTATTTGAAGTCTCCATAAACTGAGCAATTTTATGGCTAGCTAGCCATGTGTGTGGTCTCTCTTTCATTAAAATTATAGCATGGAAGAAAAAAAAGAAAAAAATGATAAGCTGCTCCTATTAAAAGGACAATCAAAAAAACGATAAATTTTTTTAGTTTACAACCGCCAAAAAAAAAACAGCTATACTTTTCTTTAACAAAAATGCTAAACAAATTTAAACACATAGAACGATAGATAAAAGTGCAACTGTAAAAAAAAAGTTTTGAGCCCTAAAATAAAACAGCAAAAAAAATTTCTAAAAAAAACTCATACAAAAATTTATTTATTCAAGTACCTATAATTTTGCTTTTTAGATGAATTTGCTTTTCCGTTATTACATTTCCTCTGAATATCCATCAGTTTATGAAGTCGGTGCAGAAGCTTCCCTCGTTTATATCAACGATGATGAATTCCTTGATTTTGCTCGTCCCATCCTTCATAAAACAATTTACATTGGTGGAGCAGGCCTTCAAAAACCCAAACTTCTCAATCCATATTATGAAAATATTATGAATAAAGGCACTCTCGGCATGGTTCTTGTATCCTTTGGCACTGCAGTTTATACTCCAGCGCTATGTCCAGAAAAAAAGCGACAAATGATTCGAGCATTTGCTCAATTTCCACAATATCATTTTCTAATGAAAATCACACCTGAAGATAATGAAACCATTTCATATGGAGAAGGAATGCCCAATGTTGAATTTATTGATTGGATGCCTCAAAGCGATATCCTTGGACATCCTAATTGTAAAGCATTTATTTCACATGGTGGATTTAATAGTGTCCTTGAAACTGCAATGCGTGGAGTTCCAGTTATTGTACTTCCAATGTTTTTTGATCATTTTCGTAATGGAAAAATGATGGAACATCGCGGAGTTGGTTTAGTCATTCCTAAAACTGATTTTGGACAAGAAAGTGTTGAACATTCATTGAAAGAAATTTTATATAATCCAAAGTTAGTTTTCTTACTTATTCAAAAAATTTACAAAAATACAAATGCCAAAAAATTATTTTTTCCAGATACAAGATTGCTGCGGATCGACTTAAAAATCTCATGGAAACCAAACCCAATCAACCGGATGAAACTTTCCTCAAATGGACCAACTTCCTTTTACAACATGAAAGCCTTCCAGATCTTGTTCCAATTGGAGCCAGAATGAATATCTTTACTTATCTTTCATTGGATGTTATTTCAGCTTTAATTCTTACAACTGCAGCATCCATTTGGTTGCTCAAAAAATTATTAACTTATTTCAATTCTTTTGCTTTTTTAAATTTTGTTAAAACTAAACTTGATTAATTGTCTCAATTAAACCCTTTTTTGCATCTTTGTCTATGTTTTAAAAATAAATAAATGATGAAATGATAAAAATGTGAATACCAAGAATAAACAAAAACTTTATTTACATACAACTAATCACAACAACAAAAAGATAATTACAATAAACAAAGCAAAAAATTAACTTAAAAATTATTCACGCTAATTCAGCAATACAATAATAAGAAGACATTAATTTAAGAAATCCATATATAATCATTTTCAAAATTGAATAGGAATCAATGGAAATTGAGCATGATTTGGTTCTAATAAATCAGTCAAGAAACATAAAGCACCAGCCCAACCTTCAAATAAACTAAATGGACGATCAGGAGTTCGTGATTGTCGTTGAAAATCTTCATTCATCATAATTAAAGCAAATAGTTTAGCTTTTGCTAAATAAGTTTCATCCTTCGTTAAACGATACATCAACAGGAAAGCATAACCATTTCCTAAAAAGCACGCGGTTAATAGTGGAAAGTAAAAGAAAAAAGCATACCTGCTACGCCATGGCAAATACCTGGACCTTTTTGTAAGATTCCCTTGTTCCATATAACATCACAGCACCCTTGAGCAGCCTAAAATAAAGAATATAAAGCCACAGTTAGTCAAATGAAAGTCTTACATCAAGATATTTTTGCTCACCAAGAACCATATAAGCAACTACGAAAAGATAAATAGTTCCACCAGCTCCATGACACCAATGAACGAGTTCGTTTTCACCTCTTTCTTCACCTGAAATATCCCCGAATACATTTATCAACTTTGAATTGCTTATCCAAACGAACCAATATGTTTTGAAGATGATGGAAAATTTCCGCTTGAAGTTTGAAGACTCAAAAACCAATCCAATGTGTCTTTAACATAGCCCTTTTCTTTGTCGTCGAGATAGTTCCAATAGCTAAAAAGTAACAAGAAGATTGTTAATGATATGATAGTTTGATCGATACCTTAGAAACATTTGTAATGTACCAGCAAGACCATGAGCAGCTCCAAGATATTCACTTTCATGCCATTCATACATTAATGGAGCATCATATTTATGTGATTTAGCATAATCATGGCCATTTTTAATCATAACAGATAAGATTCGACGAATTTCAGTATCACTTAAAGCAGTTTGACCAGCTTCAATCCTAGAAAATGGTTATATTAGTTCTTTCTATTTCCAAATACCTAAGCGAGCAAAACCAAAAACTGTAACAAAAGCTTACTTCATTGTGAGTATTCCAGCAAGAAAACCAGCACGACCATTCAAAATTTCATCTTCACATTTAGGATTTTCGATAAGCTTTGCTATTTCTTTGATTGCAGCTATAATTTCATCATATGGTTGACCATTTATTGAGCATAAAATAGCATTGACAACATGCAGTCCAAATGTACCAGTAAGATAATGAACAGATGAACGAGATGATGCATGCTAAAAACAATGAATGGTGAATTAGTTTAAGGTTAAAGAACATACTCGAGTACTTTGAAGTTGCGATTTAATATATTGTTGATATACAGCAAGGATTTCATCTGAATTTTGAAGGTTTACATGTTTGATTACTCGAAGAAGAGCATACGCAATTCCACCAATTCCAGTATATACACATCCTAAAAATTGACAAATACATACATAGAAAGCATACAAAGAGAAAGTAATAACAAAAAACGATAATCTTACATACCTTCAGCAATTTCATCTTCAGAAACTGTTCGATTAACAAGTTTATCAGTGATTGTTGTAATTTGTTGAAGCAGCCATTCTTGAGTAACTTGATTTTCTTGATTATGAGTTGAGTGTAAAAATGGATTTGTAAAATATCGTCTATGACGAAGTTCCAATTTCAATGAAGACATTGTCGTTGGTTTTCTTTAGCTTTTGATAACAGAATCCACGAGAATAACTGAGCAAGAAATAATCTAAAAACCTAGAAATAAGTTAAAAAATGCACAAAATTTAAGAATGAAATTAATTTGAAAACGCCACAAAAGTGTTTGAAACGAAAACAACTAAAACAAGGGACAAAGGAAAAGACAAATTTTCCTCAAAACAAATATGGAGGATAAAACAAGGGGATAACTTTATTTCAATTTTTTGCCATCAAACTTTTTAAAAAATTTATTTACAATCAAAGGCATTCAACAAAATATTCAAAAAAGCTTTCAATGAAATATTTTTATTTTTTCAAAACGCCAAGAAAAAAACAACAACAAAATGGACTAAAAAAAATTGCACCCTCCTTTTTCTTTTGCAGCAACAACAACAAAAAAATGTAAACAACTTTCATTTTCCATTCTTTTTTTCTTCTTCATGGAATGGTCGAGAGAGGAAAAAAAAGAAGATGTGTTCAACAACCACCACCAAGCTCGTTGGAAAAAAACAACAAAACATTTTTTGGTTGAAGTAAAAAAGTAAGAAAAAAATAATGCTGAAGGAGTTTTTTTTTAATTTTATCAAATCAAATAAAAGCTCAAAATAAAAATTAGGAAAACTCTGTCAAACTTTTTCTTATTTATATTTTTGTATGTTGTTTCAAGAATATATATGACTTTTCAACAGCAACTTCGAAATAATATCGTTTTCTCCGTTTTTTTGTTTGCAAATTCAAGCAATGATACTTTTTTTTTACGTCATCAATAATATATTTTTAAGTTTATAAAACAATTGACTATCCGAGGCTGTGTTTCTTCAATCTTTACCTTTTCATCAAATTTATCGTTCCAGCTATTACAGTATGCCTGAGGGCAAAATCATGTTAAAGTAAGAAGAGCAGCGACTACGTAATCGTTTTTTTTCTTCCTCCGGCGCCGCTTTAACTTAAAAAAATTCCCAACATTTTTTTTATCACAGATCCGTTTAATTAATAGAATTTTTTATCTCGAATTTTTCACAAAAACAAATTGAATGATGAAGAGGAAAAAGAAGATACATGAAAGTAAAAAAAAGAGATGACCTTATTTTTGATCATTTTTACGCAATTCTTTTTACTTTTTTAATTTCAATTTTAAAGTCTATCAAAATCAGTGATTGAAAGAAAAACCCTGTCGTCGATATTCCTGAAATAATAAAAAAAAATGAAATCCAAAGTAATTAAATTTTTAATTTTATGTTTATTAATTCTAAATATTTCTGGCGCTATCGCAAAGAAAAAATGTCAAAAACGGGTTAGTTTGATTTTACTTTCTTTTTGGCTTCGTCATATTTTTGTGATATTAGTTTTTTAAGCCTTTTGTTTGTTTGCAAACTTTTAAATATGTTTCACAGAATTAGAAATTTTTTTAAAACCCATTCCATTTATTTTAGGCCTCCGCATCCAAAACTTTAACTGCTGATTTCAGCTCAGTGGCATTAAAAAGTATTCGAAAGCAATCACAAGATATTTATTTTTGGCCTAATATTAAAAATAATGAAAAGGAAATAATTCGAGATGCTTTTTTACAAATTCATCGAAGAACTTGTCTTAAATTTAATGAATTGGATTATAAACCTTGGTATCATGCAGATCGATGGGAATCAGATAAACCATATGTAATTATTCGAAAAAGCAAAGGGTTTACAGGTAATTTTTTTATTTTGAAAATAATTTTTTTGTTTTGAAAAATTCCAAAATCTCGGAAGATATAAAATTGAGAGTAAGATAATCTTGATAATATTAGCAAGAAATTTGTTACTATCATTTTTCGCTATGAAAACAAATTTTTTTAAATTTCTGATACCGAATTGTTCGTGAGAAAATAAATTTATAGGTTACTCTGATAATGACATCGAAGATGTAAATCGTCGCTCAATTTTGTATATCACTGAAGATAGTTTTACACATTCCAATTTAAACACTTCTCGAGGCATAGTTATGGGCCAATTTCTTCGATTTATGGGACTTAAAGAAGAACTTTTGAGACCCGATTCGGCATCTTATGTTAAGCCAGTCAAGTAAAATTTTAATACTTTGAAAAAAATTTCGGTGTAAAAAAGAAGACTAATATTTTTATAGAGGAAAATTACCTAATCGAAAACCTGGTTTTTCTGATGCTCAACTTCAATGGCCATTTGATCCTGAAAGTATTACTGTGCCATTTTCAGGTAAATTCAATTTTCAATTAAAAAAAATTAGAAAAATCAATTTTTTTTAGCAAATAAAAATTATCAATTAACTCGATATTGCCCAGCACGGAAATCCAAAGATCTTGGTGCAGGTCAAAGAGTTGGATTATTAACTCGATGGGACGCTGTGAAAATTAATAGCATGTATTGTCCAGATAAAGTTGGATTTGCTGATCCACGAATGGGTCCATGCGTGGTTGAAAGAAAAACAAAAAAAGTCATTTCAAGTTTTAAAAAATAATCAAAATTTTTAATAACTTTTTTTTATTTATTTAATTTTTTTGTTTTGAGATCAAAAACACATAATCTATTTATAAGTTATAACTTTTTTTAAATATTCTAAAATTTAGTGAAAAAAAAGTTTTGTTCAACAAAAAAACATGAAAATGATAGTAACTAATAATTGCTCAATATTGTCTAAATGATGTTACTGTCAATTGTTATTATTAGTCTTTTCGTTTCCAAAACTTTCATTTTTTTATACTAGATTAAGGAAACTAATAATAATAATTTGTTTAAATCTAATAAAGTTCTTTTGGGTTATTTCTACCTATAGCAAAAAATATTAAAATCATGGATAAAGCTGTTGCAAAAGAAAAAACATAAAGGCATAATCTATCAATCACCATAGCCATATATCTCCAATCTGCTTGTAAATCTTCTTCTTCCTCTTCTTCTTCAATTATTCTTCGACGAAGTCGAATATAATTATTTAATTCTTTTAATGTATCATAAATAAGCATTTGATCCGTGTCGGTTGAGGATGAAGCTGAAGATTGATTATCCGAATGGGTATCGCCACAATTGCATGGAGGAACTGAAAAAAAATATTTGAGGTAAAAATTTTGGTAATAAAAATTAATTAAATATGCTAAAAAAATTCGAGAGTAATCAAATTTGGACAATAATGGCAGAAACTTTGTTACTCATAACAAATGCATTCTTTCTCATGATAGCAAGCAAATTTTGACAATATTGCACAGATTTTATTTACTCTCATTTTTTTTGGAATACAAAAACAAAATTGTGGTTCCATTTTTAATTTATTTCTTTGTGAAAAACTAACCATTTTTTCTTAATGCATTCATAACAACGCCTCCACCATGAGCGGCTTCATGAATTAGCATGTCTCTTTCCTTTTTATAAATTTTTGATTTTTCAAGCGAACAATCACTTTCACCTCGAACCATTCTTTCCACGGAAACATCATTTCTTCTTAATTCCGGCCTTTTTACACTTGGCTTAGGCAAAACTAAATCTTCTTCAGCCGAAAATAATTCATCCAATTTTCGATATTTTATTCCCGGTCGATTCATTAATAACATCCATGGAAGCCATTCAAGAAATACTTTTCTCGTGGTTGAACTCATTTTATGAGTTTTAGGTGAACGAAAAAATACATTTATAATAATTAAAGTAAAAAAGATGGATACACCCAAAATAATCATGGATGCTGAAAAAAATGCTGCAATTGCTGGCACGGATTCCGAAGTTGGAGGCGTGACTTCAGCCACAATTCCAAGAAATACAGTAACGGAGAGTAAATTTGTGATTTCTAAAAAAAGAAAAAAATTTCTATGTAAAATACAGAAAAAAATGATTATTTTAATTTAGTTAGAAATCAAATGAAAATTTTTGAATGCATGCAATTTTGAACATAGTAATTAAAATCAAGCAATAATTTGCAAATTTTCGTTACTATTATTTCTCGCTCCATTAATACATTTTTCCAGCAAACTTACGTAGTGTAATTTTTTCTCCACATTCAGGTGGAAGCATGAAACCCAAAATATTACTCATTGAAATAAGAATGGATGGAATAACCCAATTCATTCCATAATAAATAGATTTTCGACTAATATGTAAATAAAAATATAATTCCCCATAACTTCCACCAGCAAATTCCGAAGTAATCCTTTTAGCTGGGGTTGCAATTAATTCCCATTCTCCATTTGGAACATAATAAGATAAATCCATTTTATTTGTATCTTCCGTTAAATCGGTATCATCTATAAATAAATTTAATTCCCTCGCTGAATATGACCATGAGCCATATTTAAGAAAACATAGCTGCTCATCAAATGGAAACCAAGTTATATCAATTCGACACGAAGATTTTATAATGGATGGTGGAGCATAAAGTACTTCACCCGTATGTTTTACTACGCAATTACAAGCATAACGAGCATCAAAATTTTCATCGGCTGAAGTAAAAAGAAGGATATCGGGAATCCAAAGTTCAGAGGAAGGCAAACGTATTTCTGTAAGGTTTCCATATTCGGTTGGATTCCATATCATTTTATAATCATGCCATTTCTGAAAATATTTTTAAAAAAATTGTGGAGAATAAAAAAGAAAATTATTTTACAATTTATTTTTCTTCAGAAATTTATTATTTTTAGTTTTTCAAATAAAAAAGTTTTAAAATAATTTGCCAATAAATAATTTTAAAAGACTGATGTTTCGAAGTTTTGGAAGCCATATTTTTTTAAATCTTAAAAAAATTTTCTCTCACAAAATCTTCGAATCAAAAAAATGTATTTTTTGTAATTAATATTGAATGTGGATGTCGTCGCTTTTTTTACATTGCTTCAAAACACATTCAATAAACCTATGAATTTTGTTGTTTGAGTAGCAATCAAAAAAAAGAATTTAAAAATGCGTAAAAAAGCCGTTCAAATTTTCAGCTCGAGTAATTCACTTGAGAAAATCAAGGATTCTAAACACTTGCAGAAAAAAATGCGTTCCAAAAGTTTTTTTACTTGAGTATATCACTTTGATTTGAAAATGTGTTAAGCGTTTACTTGAGCATCTTCATTTTTTTTTTGATCAATGTTTGAAGCAGAAAAGAAAAATAAAATCAATGTTTTTTTTTTTGAGAGGTAGACGGATATTTCCACTTGACTGGGCATACAAGTAACAAATGAAAGTGCAACATTTTTTTATCGTTTCTACAGGATTTAAAAAAAATGAGAATCAAAAGTTTTTAGTTTGCTTTTTATTTAATTTTTTATTCATCAAAAAAATTGACAAAATTTTTTTTATGATTCATCGTTAAAAAATTTCGTGAAAAAAATTATACTTTTCATTCACAATCAAACTACTTACATACTGGGTCCATAAAACCAATTGTAAAATTTGATTTTTTTCATCAACATCAACAATTTGTTGCAAAATTATCCTTAAACTTACATCCACTGAATTGGAATGATTTTTTACCGGTCTTTCAATGGGATCATAATTTTCTTTTAAATCTCTTATTAATCGAAATTCATCTTCCGATGCATAAATAAATCCATAAATAAATAAATTTAATATATAAAATTTCATAATTATTTTTTCTAGGATCCTAAAACAGAAGAAAAAAGTTTTTTTGGGTTCTTGAACAAAGAAAGTGAATCATGGAACGAGAAAAAAATAAAATTAGATTTATATCAAAATCGTTCTGAATAATTCAGAAAGTAAACGAAATAAAATATTTAAAAAATATATTCCAAAGAATTGCGCTTCGTAACAAAAACTTAGGTCGCGCCCCGAAAATTTCAATTAAAACCTAATTTGCTAACTTTGGTATCAGCTTCTGTGAAAATACTATCCTAAACCCTATCTCAAAAAAAATTAAACTAAAAATCAATAACCAATAATAAACAAAAAAGAGTTGGTTAAAAATTGTGTTATGTTTTTATAAACGTGAAACATAATTTCTTTTAAAACTTTCATATTATTGAAGAAAAGAAAAAATCATCGACGACGTCGACGATAACGATGAGGATGTTGTTTACCGAAGACAACATCGACGACGACGACATAATGAAATGAAACGTTTTAGAAAAAAAAGGTTCTTTTTCCGCCTCATCAACTCACTTAAAACTTGTTAAAACAAAAGAGAGAGAAAAAAAGTAGTAAAAAAGCAACAAGCATATTTTTTTGACCATCGCTGAGAGGTGGATGGGATGATTCAATATAATTTTTCTAGGTCGCATTATTATTAATGTTGTTGTTGCTCATCTTCATCGCTCCTTGACTCTTATGAAGCTGAAACTATTTGACTAAATGGAAAATGTTAAATTATTTTTTTAATTACTCAAGTTTTAGCAATAATTAATAAATAAACAAGAAAAAAACTGACACTCTTTTTAAAGTTTGTAAAAAAAATATTATCCTTTCGTATTATAAAATTCAATCTAAAATTTTTAACCACGAGTCTTATCGCGGATTTTTTTTATAACAGCTTTAGTGATTTATTTTTTGGATACTAAACTCTGCTTTGAAATAAAAAAAAATTACTTGCAACTTTCGCAAAAAAAAGGTGACGCAAATTCCATTCACTCTCATGCGTCTTCCCTAAAATCAAATTAAAAATCAGTGAAACAACTTTCATTCATAAAAGTTTTAAGACATTCATTTTTAAAATCTTTGATTGACAATTTTATGACAAGCTTTTTAAAAACAATCGCAAATCTTATATTATTTTTTCTTAGTTCCAAGACTTACTTGCTTACTTTTTTATTTTTCGAGGAAACTTTTACTTTTGCTTTTGCTTTTGCTTTTTCGAGGAAAAATAATGGGTATTAATTTCTTTATTTTCTTCTTCTTCTGTTTCTTTGATCAGATCAACAAATTAAACGGAGATTAAATTGCAACAAAAAAAATGATCGGCTTTTTTCTTTCTCCTGCTTTATTGTTTAATAAATTTCTTAAAAAGTTTGATAGAAAAAAAATGAAAGGTTAGTCAACAAAAAAGAAGTGATGAACACTTCTTTCAAAAGTATAAACTTCAGTTGCAAAGATAATAAATACCAGTGCTTACATTCATTTGATTTAAAAAAAGAGTTCATAACACGTAATCAATTCAAACTCTAATTTCTGAATGTAAAAAAAGTAATAAAAGTTAATCAAGCAATTTTGAGTTTTCAAAGTAAAAAGATAAAAACAAGCATCCAAATAAATCCATGATAGAAAGTATCATAAAACAATGATAAAATGTTTGAGGTAATCAGAAAATGCTCTTCTCTTTATCGCACAATGTTGAGAAAAACAAAAAATATCGTTAAATCCTTCCATTTTACATTTCCAAATTGTGAAGAAAAGATAGTGCTTCTTTCTGCTTTAAAGCTTCAAATAATTCTTTATTTTCTAATAAACTTATTGATGATTGCTAAATTAGGAAGTTTAAAATTTTAAAGTAAAGACTAAAAAAAGGGTATGGAAGCTTTTTAATTTTCTAATACTTTCCAAGTTTCAAAACATCGACAAAAAAAAAAGGAAAACTTTCGTTTGAACTTTATTCCTCGATGCATAAGAATGCAAAAAAAACTGTTGTTGTTTTTTGTATAACGAATAAGTAAATAATTTTATAATCATTAAAGTATTAGGTTTATTATAAAATGCATAAAACGAGCTTTAAATTATGGTAGAAAAATTAATTTTTTAATTGGACTGAAAAATTTGACTGAAAACAGCTGATTCCTAATCGGAATTTTTCCTGCATTTTGCGCCCATCGTTTTCATTTTTTTTTCTTTGACTTTGCTGCTTTTGAAACTCTTTCATTCCTTTTTTTTTAAAGCTTCGTCGTCAATCTCAGAAATAATAAATTCAATGTCATCGGACTCTACTGCTGCACCTGAAATAGATCCATATGGAGAAATTCAACAGAAATTAACTTATTCGCCACCATCTTGGCAATTACCAATTCCTGAAGAGCTCGATTATCAACTTGAAGTTATCAATAATGGTTCAATTCAAAGGCATATTATTCTAAGAAATGTTCTGAAAAATGGAAGTTATGCAACGATTGGTAAACCAGAGATGTCAACAATAATTGAAAAACATCCATCCGTTTCAAGAGTTCATGCTGCATTACAATTTGGTTTATTGGGAAATAAATATGGATGGTTTTTGTATGATAATGGTAGCACTCATGGAACAAAGCTGAATCGTGCAAAACTTCCACCAAAATATTATGCTAAACTTGCCATTGGTGCAACCTTTACTCTTGGAGGTAAGTTTTTTCGCTTGTTTGCCAACTTTTCTAAACGTTGTTTTTTAGCTTCCAAACAGCTTTATTGTCTTACTGGTCCATCACATGAAGAGGAAGAAGAATATGCTAAGAAGGCTTTTGCTAAAGCTGCATCATCAAGTTCCCCGACTGCCACATCAAATACTCCATCTGTTTCTGATGCAAAAGCTTTTGCTGCTGATCCTGTTGGTTGGTTAACCGGACATTATGAAACAGAAGGACTTCAAGTAGAATATTCATTTACGCCTGGTGGAGGGCAAAATACAGTTTGTTCTATTGAGTAAGCTTACTTTTTTTTTTATAACTTTTCCATGTTTACATTCAACTTTTTAGCTTACGAATGGTTCTTGAAAGTGCTGAAGATACTGTTGTGAAAGGAGAAGGCCGAGGAAGAGATGAAGCTAAGAAGAATGCTGCTTTAGCTGCTTGTCAAAAGATCGACTCACAACAATCGCTTGGTTATGACAAATCTGATTTTAGAACGAAGCGACAAGAATACGAAGAGAATGATTATTACAGCTCTGAAGAAGACGAATATCTTGATCGAACTGGACAATTAGCTGAAAGGAGAAAGAAACGACAACAGAGATATAATGTAAATTCTTTTCTTTTCTTGATATTGCCTTTTTCTATCGAATCTAAACGACATGAAATTAATGAATGTTTTATAGGATCCTGAAACAGCTAATAAAGCTTTAACACATGAAGAATTGGTCAAACAACTTGCTGAAGCTGAAACAAGTTTGGTAAACGTGAAGAAATATCAAGAGCAAATTTCTGAAGAAGCTCGAAAAACGAAAAGTCTATCTGTAAGTTTCATACTTTTCATCAATTTTGGTTGTTACACCGTTCTTGTTTTTAGGCAAAGTTTTTACTATCCACTTCAAGACAGAAGCTATTTGTTGCTCAAAGTGAAGTTAGAAAATTGACAGCTTTAGTGGAAGCAACAAAGCCAGCTGATGTTGATAAAGCTTTTGAAAAAGCTGCTGAAGCTGAAAGAAAGCGGAAAATTGCTGAAGAAGAAAGATCGATGGTAACAGAAAGAACTGAAGTTGGTTCAAAAGAAGAATCGAATGAAGATTTGGAAACTAATGCTACTCACATGGATCGTGATGCGTCTCAACCAATGACTAAAAAAGAAGATGATTCAAATGATGTGAAAGCTTCTCCAGCTAAATCTGTTCATGCTATAAGGAATGTTAAAGAAATACCAAATGAACAAGTGGAGACTAAGAAACGATCTGCTTATGGGTTAATTCATCGAAAAGACCTTCAAGAATTGAAAAATGATACTTTATCAGCGAAGAAAAGGAAAACCATGAAAATGGATGATAGTGATTTTGATGAAGTAAGTTTCCTTTACCTTTTTTACTTTGACAACTAATTTTGTAACTTTTTAGAAAGATGATTCGCGTGATCTCAAAGCTGAAATCGAAGCTGCACCAGAAGATAAAGCTGTATGGTTGCCACCTCAAGGACAAGATGGAAGTGGACGAACCAAATTGAATGATAAATTTGCAGGAATTTATTGATTGTTTTATATGTATTTTTTGTTTTGTTAATTACTTGTTTGCTGTGTTTGCTTTTTGTAAAATAAAAAGTATTATCTTCAATTGCTTATTTAACAACAACTAAGACTAACAATGGTAAAACAGCTAGTATATGTGTCTATATGTTACTTGATTTGGTTGCTTTTTTGCTGTGTATCAAAGATAAACTAAATCGTCAGTAGTTTTTTATAAATACTAATAATTGAAGAAAGAATAAAGAAACTTTGAACGTTACTTAAAAAATATGTTTTAACAGAAACTTTTGGAACATCGTAGCTGCAGCATTTCAAAGCCCTTTTTGGTTTTTAGAATGAAAAACTTTCAAACGCTTGTTGTTTTTTTTCGTGATTCGGAAGAAACGAAAAAAAACTTTCATTTCATCATTCTTCTTCTTTTTTTGTTGCGCTTGTTGTAATAATCAAATATTTTCACGCGTTATTCTTTTTTTGTTTATATTAACTTTTTTGCTGGTAGTTTGCGTTTACTAATATCTTTATTTTTTTAGCAGAGATGCATCCATATAATCTTCGCTCTATTGCGAAAAAAAGATAAACGAGCATGTTTTTGCATATGTCTGCCATGTTTTGTTATTTCGAAAACCCTATTTTTTTCTTCGGTGCGCCGATTCAAAAAGCATCAATAGTCATAAAATAAAAAAGCGAATCAAATGTCAGTCAAGTGTTTGAAAAAGTTAAGAAATTCCCATAAAAACAAACACCATTTTCCCATGTTCTACGAATGAAAAAAAGTATGGAAAAAACAAAACAAAAAGGTTAAATCTTTTTTTTACTTCTATAACACGAACCGAAAAATTAAAAAAAAGCACCAATAGAAAAAAATTTCATTATCAAAAGTTTTCGCAACAAAGCTTTATTATTTTTAATGACAATAATTTATGTTTAAAATTTAAAATTACAATATCACAAAACCCAATTAACTAAACCCATATATTTACTTGTAACATTCATGTTTTTTTCTTTCAGTTGCGCTATCCTCTTTTTGCTGCCATCAATCTTAATTTCATTGATGGAAATTTTTTGCATTTTTTATAGCACTCTTTTGCCATTTCTGCAAGATCATCCACAACTTCATCAGATGCAAATTTTCCAACTATTTCCACCAACTCCAATGCTAAGATTGGTTCAGTTTTATTTGAGTTGCTTAAAATTGGTTCCAATAAATTTACAACCAAAGCAATTCCTTTATCAATAGCTTCAGTACATTTTGTTTTTCCATTTTCTGATCGATCAATCCATTTAAATTGTTGATTTAAAGTTGAATTTGCAATCAGAGCTCGGTCATAAAGGCGACGACGAAATAACATTCCTTGAAGGGCGAAAAGGATGCATTTGCCTTTTTGATTCGTTGCAACTTGAGTTGAAGGCCATGGAAATCTGGAAATATGCAATTATCAAAAATGTATTTTAAGGTTTAAGTTAAACTTACTTTTCAACAACAACTTGTAAAAACTTTTTAATAATTTTTAAAAATGCTGTTCGCTTTTCATCAAACGGATCCGGCTTCGTGACTAACAAAGCCATAAAAAATGGAGACAATTCCACAAATTCATTAGACGAATTCAAATTAGGAAAATCTCTAACAGCTGCTTGTAAAAATCCATCAATAAATAAAAATGCTTGAGCCGCTAAAGCAATTTGACCAGATTGAATATAAAGTTTTATTCTATCAAATGGATTTAATAAAGATGGAATGGAAATGAAAAGATTTGCAACGCATGATTGTAAAAATGATGTTTGAGCTGTAGAAAATTTGGATCTTCGTGTAATATCCAATGTTAATGAAAGCATTCGCAAGATGACATACTAATAAAAATAATGATTTTTATTTTTGTTTTTATGCAAATTTTTCATGGAGTTTTGAAACTCAAAAAATTTCTTTGTACTTTTTTATAATTTCAAAGTTTCATGATTTTTAAAATTCATTGCTTATAAAATTTTTTAAACTAATTTTTTGGTAACTTACTTTTTGAATTTTATCCACATTCATTGTTGCTGCTCGACAACTAACTAAAAATTCCAATGATCTTTCAGGATCTGAATCAAGTTGAAATTTATCCAACGCGTTTTGAACCAATAAAGCCACTGTAGAAATTTCATCTTCGGTGGAATAAATGGAAATGGAATCATGTAACTTTTTACAGATATCAATAATAAAATATGCCAATTTTAAATCATTTAATGATCCTCGACGAGTTTGTTTAATAAAGGCCGATAAAATTATGGATGAAATTTCTCGTTTAATTGTATCCTTTCGAAATAAATCAATAAATCGAATAAAAACATTTAATTCAAAAATATTTTTTATTTCATTTGAATTTGATGACGACGAAGTCGATGAAGACATAATTTTATCCAAAATTGAAATTAATATTGGATAATGATTTTCGAATGCTTTATTTGGAGTAGTTATTTGTCGAATAATTTGATCCAAAATTATTCCAAGTTCACGAGTTGTAAAATATTTAACAACAAATTCAATCCAAATGTTTGTCGCTGATAAAAATCCAGGAATAGGAACAATTCGATTTATGCATTTCCAAACTAATCGAAGGATTTGTTTTCGATAACGATCTTCAACTTCGATGGAACAAATATTTTGGCCGAGGCAAATTAATTCTTCGGCGGAGACTTCATCAGCATCCGTTACCTAAAAATTAAAAATTCACAATTTTGTAAGTAAACCATCAAGAAAAAAAATATTGGTTTAATGACACGAAAATTTTTTAGTTCTTTAAATAAAGTTTTTTCTTTTCAAAAATAATTCCCAAAACCAAAATTTATGGTTCTCGTGATGAAATTTTTTGGTTTATCCCAGCGAAAAAAAATATAATAATTCTTACCAATTTTGTAATTTCTAAAGCGTGTTCAGTTAAATAAAATTTAGATATTCCATTTACAAATGAATTAAGCAAAACACTTCGATGATTTCCAACGCCACAATATTCCCAAAGTGGTAGCAAATCATTATAGCTCACTGCTCCGTATGAAACACATTGAACAATATATTCCAATGCAGGCCAAAGAAGTTTAATTGGTTGAGTTTTATATGTTTGCATCCAATCATTTATGCATAACCAATGTGGGGCTCGATCGGCTGCATCAATTCTCATAGAAATTCGACAAAGATAACTTCGAGCATAAGAAGAAATTAATGGATGTTGAAGGGAACGAATAAGGGAGCCAATTCGCATGATATTTGCCATAATAGCTGAATCATCCATAAATTTCATGCATCGAAGAAGGGAAAGTTCAACTAAAAAAAATAAATAATGGAAAACAAAGAAAAAAGTTTTTGCTGTAAAAATTTAAGAAAAAAGACTTCAAAAAATGAAACTTTTATTTTAGAGTCACCTCAAAGTCTCGAGAGCAAGAATTTACATAGATTTAAATATCATCTAAAAATCCTTATTGAAACAAATTTAAAAAACCCACCATAAACCCTGGGTAAAGCTTCTTTAATATCCTGAATTTTGCCAAACCAATTTCTTGCTGTAATTCTTGTAAGTTCAAGAATATCAGATGTAACGAAATAATGGGGTAGCGAAGGCAAATGACCTCCAGCTCTTTCATTTTTAGCTTTTTCAAGTAATCTTTCATAAACAAGATTTGAAAAAACATCCAAAATATCCGTGACATGAACAAAAAGAGAAGGATAATATTGTGGGACGGAAATGGAATTGAGTAAACGAGATACTTCGATTACTAACTAAAAACGAGTAAATTTATTTTTGTTTAGTTTTCTTTAAAAAAGGCTTACAGCAATGCAATCAAGCCTGCGTTCATTTGCCCAAAAAAATAACAATAATTTTCGATAATCTTTCATTTTATTTTCAAATTCTATTTGAGATAATCCAACCAATTTGATTGGGACTTCAGAAGATGCCGAATTTTTTGAGCTAAAAAATAATTTTCTTTATTCTAATTTTTTCCAAGAAACAAATTTCTTTAAACCTCGAAAACTAACTTACTTTTGCCTTTGTTTTTCTGCTTCTCGATTCAAAAACGCTGTTTCCAAAGAAAGTTGATCCGTGGCAGTGAATTCCTTTAATATTCTTTCTTTCATCTTTATCCATGATGCAAATCCATTTATATTTGGATCCAAATTAGGTACTACATCTTCTTTTTCTTGTTGAAGAGTATTCATAAGTTTCCCAGTAACTACATCAATTTTGTTGGAAATATAAACATTTTTATTTTCAACAATTTTCTTTTTGGATAAATTATTTAAATTTAAATTCTTTATTAAATCAATATCATTTTTTTGATTATTTAAATCTTCATATGCACCTAATGGATCAATAAATTCATCGATTTTAGTAGTCAGAGAAGAATCTGGAGCAGCATTCAACGGGTCATCGCTAACATTTGTGTTTGTTGTTTCCTCGCTAACTTCTGCAGCTGAAGGTTTTTTAGTTTCAGTTTTAGATGTAAAAAATAATGGATGGGCATTAACTGGAGTGGATTGAGCAGTATATTCAATATCAGATAAATCTAACTTCATTTTTTAAATAAAGATTCTGAATATTTAAATTAATTTTAAAATAACATTAATTAACTTTTTTAAAAGCAAACATAAAATATAAACAAATATTTTTGTTTATTCCTCCAACCAACCAAAAAAAGAATTAAATATTTTCATTGCTTGCGAGGTTAATTAAAGTAGACTTTTTGCCAAGAATCTCGAAGCGAAAAAAGAAAACATTTTTAATTAAAAAAAGATTTTTCAATTTTCCTCATATTTCACTTTTTTCCTCCAAAAGAAAAACTTTCTTCAAATTTATTATTATTTTTTAGAAAACTAATAAAAAAATATATGATGATTTCGGTTGAAACAAAACAAATATATTCTGGTATTACACCCATTCGTAACTCAATTACTTGGGCAAATAATAAAAAGATTTTTGCTTTTGCAACTTTAAATGATATTTGTTTTGCTAAAGCTGAGGTATCTCTTTTCTTTCCACTTTCATATTTAGGAATATATATTTTATAATTCTTTATTTTTATAGTGCCTTGAAAATTATGCTTCTGATACAATTATAAAAACTTTGCCCATGAAAAATAAGGCTGCTTGTTTAGCTTTTGCTAAAAAATCTCAAAATATTGGAGCAACTGAAAAATATGGTTAGTTTTTATTTTGTTGGAAAAAAAGTTTTTTCATAGTTAATTATAAATTTCAGATTCCGAAGTGTTATTAGTTATTGACAGCGAGGGCAAATTATTTATTTTTGATGTTGCTATAGCCCAAAATGATGATGGAAAAATTAATATTAATATTGCTGAAACCATTGGAAACGGTAAAATTTAAAAACTAAAAAAATAAATAATTATATATAAATTTATTTTAGGCGAAAAAAGTGATTATCCATCTGATTTTTGTCAAGGCCATATTTGTGAGAATCAAGATGTTATTAGTTTTTGGGGTCGACGAAATATAATTTTTTCTCAAAAACGCCAGAGTGAAAGTGAAATTGAAAATAATTCCTCCTCCCATCAACAGCATCAACTTAACCAATACAAACTAAAATCAGATGTAAAATGTTTTGATTCAAACATTTACGAAAATAGTAATTCTATTTTTTGTGCCGCTGGTTGCGTAAATGGAAATGTTTATTTTTTTGAAACCAAAGTAAGTAAATACATATTTTAAAGCTGGGATTCAGAAGAAGTTTTAATAATTATAAAAACGATTGATTTTTTAGTTGAATGATTTATCTTATTTTGCCATGGTTGGACTGGTTACTCCATTCCCTATTCCAGTATTAAATATAGCCCTTCAACAAATTAATGATATGTTTATTTGCACTTTCAATCATGCCACTAAAGTTACCGTCGTTCGATGGGAGCAAGGTAAGTTTTTCGCCAAAAAACTTAGAATAACAAATCTATTCTTGAATTTTAGTCCTCAAAAATCCTGCGTCATCCTCCATAAAAAATGAAAATGAATTTTTAAAAATTCGTCGTGAACTTCAATTCGCTAATAAAATGTGGTATATGTCCACGGACTCAGTGATCAGTGATTTCACTATGGATATTTCGACCATTAAATTTGATAATTCTGGCAAACGATTATTAATTGTTACAAATGATCGAGATTTTGGAATTTATGAATTTAGAAAGGAAGATAATTCACATTCTGAAAATCAAAAAGAAACATATAATTGGTTAAATTTAATTCGAGGCGGTGAAGCTAAAGAACGCACATTTAATTATTGCGGAGGATGCTTTACAACCAATGGAAATCGAGTGCTTATTTATACAACCAAAGGTGGATTTATGTTATTTGATTTAATTCAGGTAAAAAAAATCCTTTATAAATTTAAATATTTATATAAATAATTTTTTTTATAGCAAAGCGAAGATTTTTATCTTGCCATTGAAGCGCCTCCACCAATTACGGGTCATACTTCAGCCATCGCTGGAGCAGAATGGGATCCATCTGGAAAATTATTATTCACAGCTGGAACAATATCTCGTGAAATTCATGTCATTGCATGTCTAAAAGATGGATCTTTTGCTCAAGTTGCTCGACCTGAAAGGTAAATTACTTTTTTATTTAATTTACTAAAAAAAATCAAACAATATTTTTGTGGAAAAAGTTTGGTTCTCCATAAAAAATTATGCCGGAAGTCTGAAACTCTTTTTTAGACAAAATGTTTTTTGTCGAAGTAAAAAAGTTTTTCAAAAAGCAATAATCCATTTTTTAGCCACCAATATGATATTTCTTGCCTCACTACTTTATCAGGTTTAACCATAGCTGTTGGAAGTGATGAATTACCATTTCGAATTTATAAAGCTTCAGCAAATTATTGTACTTCCATTGAAAATTTAACTGGAATTAAACCTGAAAGTTTAAAAACTCAAGAAATTCAACTTCCAACAACGCCGTTTTTCAAGCAAGCGGTTTTGGGAGTTTTGAATATTGCAGCGGATGATTCAGAAAAAAATGATAATGATCCCCTCATTGATTCAGAAGCTATTTTTGAAAGTAAGAAAAAAATTAATTTTTGAAAGTTATGATTTGAAAATAATTTAAATTTTAGAGAGACCAACAACAAATCAACTTTTTCGATTTACTTATTGGGAAGTTGCTGAATCGCTTTATGGCCATTCAAATCCCGCAAGCACTATTGCAACGGATGCCAAAAATGAATGGATTGCAACTAGTTGTCAAGTAAGCTGCTTTTTTACATACATATGGCTCTTTCCTATAACTTTAAAAAAATCACATCATTTTCCTTTGTTTTTACTTTTTAGGCAACATCCCTTGAAGATGCATCAATTTTTATTCGAAAGGTTAATGATTGGAATATTAAAAATCGTTTGGTTGCCCATCAACTAACAGTCACAAAATTAGCCTTTTCTCCAGACTCCAAATATTTATTATCTGTTTCCCGCGATCGCTCATTTTCCATTTTTGGAATCAATAACGAAAATGAAAATAATTGGGAACTTAAAATTCGTGTCGCTGAAGCTCATTCCCGTATGATTCTTGCATGTGCATGGATTCCAGATTCAAAATATTTTATTACTGGAAGTCGAGATTCTCAATTATGCATTTGGCCTTTGAATGTTGAAAAGGTGGAAGATAAATTAATTATGGAAAAATTAGGTTCACCAATTATGGCCATTGATGTTGCAAAAAATTCCATAGTTGAAAAGTTAGTTTACTGGAATTAAAAGATTTAAGGTTTTTTATAACAAAATTTTTTAGTGAATGGTTGGTTGCGGTTGGATTTGGAAATGGCCAAATTCAATTATTTAATCTTTCATTTTCTTCTTCGCAAAATCCTTCTAAATTGCAACTCCTTCAAACATTAAAAGAAACAGAAGCATTTAGCCTTGCAATAACAGCTTTAAAGTATGCTTTTCCCAACTTAAAAAAATCTAATAAAATTTGATTTTCATTTTTTTTAGATTCCGCTCAGTCTCTGGAGAATGGAGCAACAAAAACAATCCAGAAGAAACCAACAACGAAGATGAAAAAATCAAGTTTAATCTTGTTGCAGGAAGTGAAAGTGGAATAATTAAAGTTTATTCCATTCAACTTTGAAATATTCAAACAACAACATGTTTTATGAATTTTACCCGTGCCTTTTATTTTTTCTTCCGGTTTAAATTTTTGTTGAGTTTGTGAATATTGAATTTTTCTTTGTTTTATTTTCTTATTAATAAAAATCAAATAAACTATTCTTTCTTTCATTCATTTCTTTTATTTTAAAATCCATTTCAAATTTCTTTGAACAATGTCGAACTTTGAAAGTAAAAAAATTGATCTTTCAATAAAAAATTTATTTTCAAAGCTCAAAAAAAAAATGAAATTAAAAAATAAATAAAAGAATTTAATCCTTTCATTCATTTGCGTATCCTATTTTTAAAAGTGTCGTCCATCCTTTCAATAAAAAAAAGAAGGAAGTGCCATTGTTTTTTTTCTGTTTTCGTAGTTGTTGTTGCATCGACGTAGTTAAAATTTATCAATTGTGTGTGAGTGTTTGAGAGAAGTTAAAATTGAATAAAAAAAGGAGTTTTAAATTATTCAAAGTAAAAAATAAAGCAATCGTTGAAAAGTCAAAAAAGTATTGCGTCAATATTTGCCTTTAATTTTTTTTGTGTAGCAAAAAGACAAGAAAAATTATGTGATCAAGGATAACCGACACAAAAAGACACAGATAAACGCTAGTAAAATTTTTGCTATTTTTTCCAGATAATTATTTACGTATATTTTAAAACCATAATCACCATTTTACATTTTTTGTGTCAGAAAAACGTTGCTATAATAATAATTTATTTTTAGAATATAATATTACATTTTTTTTTGCAAATTAATTTACACCTTTTTGCATCTTTTTTTTCTTTCAAAACAACAAAACAAGTTTTTTCCATTTAATTACTGTATTGTTAATTATTACTAAAAATAGAATTTTTTTTGTTACGTATTTTATTTACATTACATTAATAGAGCACTTTTTTAGTACAATAATTAATTAATACATACATATATATATTTTTTTCAACTTTTTATTTAAAAAAGAAAATGATGATGCTAACATATTATTATTATTTTTGTGAACAGCTAAAAACTAATTACCTCATCAAAATTGTCGATGTTATATTTTTTGAATTCGGTGCTGCTCATTTTTTTTCTTGTTTTTTGCTTTACGTAAATTGTTGAAGCACAATTAAAAATTTGAAAAAAAGGAGATGAGTAAAAATGCAAAGAACATGAAGATGAAAAGCAGGCCTTTAATAAAATAAAAAATAAAAGAAAAGGAAAGGAAAAGGTGGAGTTAAAAATTCTTTTTTGACGTAAGCACACTTTTTTATTTGAAATATAATGCTTGAATTTTAATAATAAACATATCATTTTTTTTCTTTGATTTTTTAGTTGCTTATTTGTAAGATTTATGGAAGTAGTTGCTGAAAAATTAATTTCATCTTAAAACTCGAGCTTCAGTGTTTTTTAAACGAAAATATTTTTTAATTTATATTACTCCAACGAAAAATTTCTTATCTCCTGACGAAACCCAAAAAAATTGCCTCTTGCCGCGGAAAATTAGAATATATATTTTTAAGAATTTAGTCTCGGTATCTCGAAGTATTTTGTAAAGTTGTGATTCTGGAACAAAAATTCAAAACCTCCCAGCGAAAATCCAAATTATTTACTCCTGCCACAAAAAACAAAACTAAAAATGTTAACAAAGGGTGATTATTTTGTTCTCACCATTTCTGCTTTAATTATTGCATTCATTATTCCTATGTGGGTTTTATACACATATTCAAGTTCAATAACAAAATTATGGCATCCAAATTTACGCATTCTTGAAGTAATGTGGTCATATTATTTAGCTGTAATACTTTGTGGTGGATTAATATATATTTTTGATGCATTTTATGAACAAAATTTACATATCAATAATGATGCAGAACTTTATGCTAGATTGGTGACAGTTTATGGAATGTATGGAATGCGTTGTGCATTTTTAGCTTTAATCGTTGAACGAACTTTAGCAAGCATTTTTTCAAGAATTTATGAAAATCGTCAATTATCTTTCATTTCTATTGTTTTATGCTTTTTTACGGTTAGTAATTTTTAAGAGTTAAAAAAATAGAAAAAATTGAAGCTTTATATTTGTTAAAAAAATGGCCACGAAAATAAGAGCTAAATTTTTAATATTTTTTTTTCTTAAACAGCTAATTAATTTTTAAATCATTTTTTTCTTCTTCAGCAAGCTGGCGGAATAAGCTTTGCAATATTTTGTAATTATCATAGCACCCAAAAAGAATTATTTCATATTATTACAATTTCAACTGATTTTATTGGGCTAATTGTAAGTTTTTCCCTGTTTCAAAAATCTTTGACTTTAAAAAAATTTAATTTAAAAAAAGAAAAAAGTTTTATTTAACTTTAATTTTTTTTAGTTACTTGCATGTTTGGCACTTTATAATCGCCGACTTCGAAGTATCAGTTTGCAACGGTTGGAATTATCTCAACGCTTTCAAGTTCTTGAAAATATTCGATCTCTTCGAGTTGTATTTGGCTTGGTTTTAATTGGAGCTGTATATAATTTAATTTTAAGTTCCATCATAGTTCTTGCAAATCATTTTCAATATGCATTAAAATATGTTACAGCTATATTTTTCTTGGTAATACCATTCACGAAAAAAAATTTTTTTGTTACTAAAGTTTTTAATATTTTTCAGGGCCCAATCGGATTTTTATTTTTTCAATTTGTTGTGACTTATTATGTGAATCCGAATTTCCGTAAAAAGCTTCAATTTCTTTTTATCATCCTTTTTTGTAACAAAAATGAACCAAGAGAAGAAAATGTAACTCAAATTAAAAATGCTTTTGGTAAATGCATCGTTGTTCAAGATACAATTACCGATCATTTTGATAATCTTAAAAAACAATGGAGTTAATAAAAATAATAAAATAAAAGTCTTTTTTTTTCATTCATAATATTTTTACAGAAGCAGGAAGAAAAAAAAGCTTTTTTACAATAAAATTAAATTAGTTAAAAAACAGAACTTAATAAACTTTACGAAACAAAGGTGCAAAAACATAAACCATTGTTGAAAGTAATAAAAATTTTAAATTTCACCAGTTTATGGTTTTTGAAAATAAGAATTTTTTTTGGATAAATAAAAATATCCTTAAAATTTATTTTATTTTGATTTAAAAAGAAAAGAATTTAAACAAAAAACAAACGTTCGCTGCCTGAAAACAAATGTATTTTTTATTGCTTTTTTTGCGGGCCAAAAAACCAATATTGAAAGAAAAAAATCAATCGATAAACAAAAAATCTTCGTAACCGAGAAGTAAATTTTATAAAGAAAGTTATGAATAGTTTATCGCTTGCTTTTTTTGCTTTAGACGTTAATCATTTTTGAATATTTTAACAGATTTTTTTAAAATATTTTTTTTTGTTGTTCCAAGAAAGCAAATTGTTTGCTAAGAAGCTTACAAGAATAAATAATAAATTAATAATTTTGATAGAAAATAATTCTAGTAGCTTTATAAAAATTTAGATGTTTCCGTGAATTTCATTAAACCACATTCTTCCAAATATCATCTGAAACGCAATAAACGCACCTCCAGAAATTAGAAACATCTTACCATAATTACCTATCGCTGATCCTCGAATGGGATAATCGATCTCTCTTTGGATCATCAGGTGTTTACTAATACTGGCACCACTCTTACAAAACATAAAGATTTCCGACGAAAAACTATAATTTTTTTTCTACCGTTTTGTGTTTTTTAAATTTTTTTTATCCAAATCGAGAATGAGATAATTCATTAACTTTATTTCACCTGAATTTACCCGTTTTATTTATTATTATTTTTTTATTATCTGAAAATTATTAACCATCCTTTTTTAATAAACTCTCTCAAAATAAATTATTGGAGTTTCGAAATATCGTAGACATAAAAACTAAAGTTAACAGTTTGCTAAAAAAAATAGTTTCTCCACCTAGCTTCCATTTGAGCAAAAAAAAATTTATTTAATGCCCTCTTTATTTTTAATTTATAACACAGTTTTTTGTAATTTTTTTATGCCTTGGAATTATGCTTTTATGCAGCATACATCAGTCACATCTGGTGGAAAAGTTAATCTTTATTTTATGGAAGCCCACGCCCCTCAAGTGCAGAGAAAGTTTATTCTCAGTGCAAACTTTTACTTTTTGGTATAAAAAACACTTTCTTTTTTTGTTTGTTGATAAAATTAAAATATATAAATTCAAAGAACCCCACAAACTAAAAGAAAAAAAGGCTCACATAGCAACCAAAAAAGGGAAATAAACATGTCACAAAAAAAAAAGAACTTTTCTTTTAATGTCTCTCTAATGTAGTCTACCTTTTTTTAAATTCATTATTTATTTCTTTTTATTTTTTAGAAAATTGTATATTTTAAACTTTAGTTAATAATTATGTCGCCGCCAACAAAAAAATGTGGAGTAATAAATATATTTTTGTTAATATTAGAAAAATATTTTGTAAAAATGTAAGAAATTTCCATATTTAGTTTTTTGACTTTTAAAACATTTATCATTTTTTAGAAGAAAAAAATATTTATGTTGGAAACGACAAAAAATTTATCAGCCACGAACAATTAAAATTGGCGAAAATCCAAAAAATTTATTATTTCCAAAAAATATTATTAGAAATCAAAAATATACACTTTTTACTTTTATTCCATTAGTATTTTATGAACAATTTAAATTCTTTTTAAATTTTTTCTTTTTATCCATTGCATTAAGTCAATTTATTGATGCTATACGAATTGGAAGCCTTATAACTTATTGGGGGCCTTTAGTAAGTTTTTTTTGTTTCATTAGAGTAAACAAATATTTTTTACTTTTTAGGGATTTGTTTTGAGTGTAACATTAATTAGAGAAGGATACGAAGATTTTTTGAGATATTTACGTGATAGAAAAATTAATCAACAAAAATATAATAAATTTAGTGCAAGTGAATTTCAAACGGTTTTAAGCAAGTAAGTTTTAGTTAAAATATTTTTTTGTTTTATGATGTTTGTGGCTTATAAAAAAAGTTAAGTTTTTCACAAAAAATAGTTTTTACTTCTAAAAAATTATTTTATTTTTTGATGCAAAACCTCATAAATGGGTTTAGGAAATAGATTAACGTGAGAATAAAACCATAGAAATTAAAAAACTGTAAATTCCAGAACTTTTTTCTGCTAAAACTTATGCGTTTCTTTGTAAGCAAGGAAAATTTTTAGAAATATTCAAGTAGGGGATATAATTATTTTAAATAAAAACCAACGCATCCCTGCTGATGTTATTTTGCTTCGAACATCAGAACCTTCTGGAGGATGCTTTATTCGAACGGATCAATTGGATGGTGAAACCGATTGGAAATTAAGGCATTCAATTCCAGCTTTACAAGAATTACAAAAAGATGAAGTAATAATAACAAAAACTAATTTTAACCCAAAAGAAAATCTAAATTTTTTTAGGAAATATTTAATTACAAATGCGAAATTTATGTTGAAGCCCCGCATAAAGATATATATAATTTTATCGGAACTTTTCGTCAAATTTATTCATTTGGAAATCAAAAACAAATCATTGAATATTCATTAAATATTGAAAATGTATTATGGGCTTCAACAACTCTAACTTCGGGAACTGCCATGGCATTAGTAATTTACACGGGAAAGGAAACTCGTTCAGAAATAAATTGTTCGACACCCCAATGCAAAACTGGATTATTGGATTTAGAAGTAATATAAAAAAAATAATTTAAGAAAACTAAAAAATCTCGAAAAATTATTTTTTCTACAAAACTTTTTAACCTTTTTTATAAATTTTTTGGAAATAAATTTTTCATTTCTTAAAAATAGCATTCATTAAATCTTTTTTGTATTTAGATAAATCAATTAACAAAATATTTATTTATATTATTATTAGCTGTAACAATAGCTTCAATAAGTATGAAAGGTTACACAGAATCATGGCCAAAAGATATTATGCGTTTTGCGCTTCTTTATTCATATATTATTCCAATTTCATTAAGGGTAAATTTAGAAATGGCAAAATTATATTATTCTTATTCCATATCAAATGATAAACAAACTAAAAATATTAAAGTTCGTAGTTCATCAATTCCTGAAGAACTTGGGCGAATTTCATATTTGCTTGTGGATAAAACTGGAACATTAACTAAAAATGAAATGAAATTTAAAAAGGTAGGATATTTGATCCAAGAAGCATTTTTTTAATAATGAAAAAAGCGCCAATTTGTTCACAAAAAATTTGCCAAAAATAAAGAAAATATTTATGTCAAAATTCTAAATATATTTTTTTGCAGATTCATATTGGTTCAATATCAATAAATACTGATTCATTTGATTATATTAAAGAAGTATTAAGAATTCATTCACATAATTCCGATGAAAAAAATATAATTAAAAATCATCCAATTCAATATCGAATTTATCAAGCTGTTGTAGCTTTAGCTTTGTGTCATAATGTTACACCAATCAAAGAAAATGATGGATCCTTAAATTATCAAGCTTCTTCACCAGATGAAATAGCTTTGGTTGAATGGACTCAAGAAGTTGGAATAACTTTGATTGAAAGGAATTTTAATTCCATGACTTTAGCATTTGAACAACAAGAAGGAAGGATATTGTTACAAAAATATCAAATTTTACATTTATTTCCTTTTACATCTGAAAGAAAACGCATGGGAATTATTGTTAAAGTGAGTATTTCTTTAAATAAAATTTAATTCGTAAAAAAATAAGACTTTTTGCAAATTCTTTATTTTTTAGCAACGAAAAAATCAATTTATGTTGCGTTCTTTTTAAATTTTTTTTACAAGCTTAAATTCAAAAAATATGTTTTTGCAGAATCCCGAAAATAAACATTTATAAAATAAATATAATTCTTGCAAGATTTTTATTTTTATAGCAAAAAAATTTACAAAAAAACAGGAACATTTTTCCATAAAGTTTTAACATTATTTTTTTGTTTTCAGAACACCCAAACCAATGAAATATTTTTAATTTGTAAAGGCGCTGATTCGGTTATGACTGAAATGGTTACTTATAATGATTGGTTGGAAGAAGAATGCTCAAATATGGCTCGAGAAGGTTTACGAATTCTTGTGGTAGCTAAAAAAATTCTTAGCGAACGAGAATATGATGAATTTAGCCAGAAATATCATTCAGCTAAAATGAGCACAAATGATAGATCTAATTTAGTTGAAAATGTTATTTCAAGTATCGAAAAAAATATGAATTTATTATGCGTTACTGGAATAGAAGATAAACTTCAAAATGATGTTCGAATTTCTATTGAATCACTAATTCAAGGTGGAATTAAAATTTGTATGTTGACGGGCGATAAAATGGAAACTGCCATTTGTATTGCCCAGTCGTGTGGTTTAATAAAAAAATCTTCTCAAGTTTTTATTTTGCCTCAAATTAATGGAAATGAAATTGGAGAGGAAATTAGTGAAAAAATAAATAAAATAAAAGAAAAAATGTGAGAATTAAAAAAAAATTTCAAACGCCTGCTTTTTTTTAAATCTGCTAAAATTTTCAAAAAAAAATTTGGTTTTAGGATAATCGGCGATTCTATTTTAATTCTTTCTGGAAATGCTTTGGATCATTGTTTAGAAAATGCAGAGATAGCTCTTGCAAACCTTTTTAATGTTTGTAAATCATTAATATGTTGTCGATGTTCTCCCGAACAAAAAGCTAAAATAGTTACAATGATAAAAAAGTATCAACCAAATGCAAGGATAGCGGCTATTGGAGATGGTGGAAATGATGTAGCTATGATTCAAAAAGCTCATATTGGAATTGGAATTGAAGCTAAAGAAGGTATTGAATATTAATTAAATATTAGCAAAAAAAATTATCAGTAAACTAAATTGAATTTAAAATTTTTGGATTTCTTAAAGAATGCCGTTTTTGCTAAAAATTCTTTCCCATTTTTTCTTTCCTTTTTTTGGAAAAATCAAGCATAATTTAAAACCAACTTTAAATAACTTTTTTCATAAATATGGTTTACAAAAATTCCAGGCAAATTGTGAATATTTGTAAGAATTTACTCGTTTGACATTTTTAATAACAATTTTCACTTTTCCTTGCCTTACTTTATTTTATTTTTCAGGGAAACAAGCTTCATTGGCAGCAGATTTTGCGATAGATGAATTTTCACATTTATGCCCTTTGTTAATGTATCATGGACGATATGCTTATAAACAAACATGCATCCTCGCTCAATTTGTGATGCAACGAGGAATAATTTTATCTGTGATTCAATTTATTTTTTGTTATTTAAATAATTTCCAAACTTTGCCCGTTTTTGATAGCTTTTTAATGATGACTTATACAATTTTTTATACTCCCACAGCGGTGTTTTCAATTGTAACCGATCGAGATATGTCTTTAAAAGCTGCATTAACATATTCGGAATTATATAAAGAATTAGTTGGTGGAAGGTCTTTGACGTTGAAAACATTCTTAAAATGGGTTTTAATCAGCGTTTATCAAGGTAAGTATTTTAATTAATTAAAAATGTTAAATTTAATCCAAACATTTTAAAAGCCATATTTCCTAAAAATTGGAACTCTTTTTTTTGTTTTTTTTTTTTGAAAAAAGTCTTACATACACCCAAGAAAAATTTGTGACCGATTTGTATCGGAGATTTTTTCATATTAAAATCAGACAATCCGAATCTGAATTTATGCTCTCTGGCCTGGGAAAATATTGATACGAAACTAAATATGTGAAAATTGAAACTTGCATATTTTTTTGAAAAAAAATAAAAAAGAATTAGAGTTCTGAAATACCGAAAAAATGACTTTCATATTTACATATTTTAGGTGGAGTCTTGTATTATGGATATCTGTTATTTCAAGACAATAATTACATTCATTTTCAAACATCTGTATATTCAGCTTTAATTTTAAATGAACTTTTATTAGTTATATCTGTATTTAGAAGCTTTAAATGGACTTTGATTCTTGCTGAAGTAAGTCAACCAATAAAATAAATCAAAACAATTAACTAAATTTCTAAAAATATAATATATTTTTAATTTTTAGATTCAGTGCTTTGGTGCTTTAATACTTTCATTATTTATTTTGACTGATATGTTTGATCGAAATTATATTTTATCTTGGCGTTATCCCGCTGTTACCTTTTCAATTACGGCTGTCGCGATACTTCCAATATTTGTTGTTAGATTTTTTAGATATCGTTATTTGCCACCAAGTTCTGCTAAAGTTAAATAAATAATATTTTTTTAAAAAATGTGTTTATTTCTTTCTTTTTTTAAAAATATATAATTAAATTTTGAATTAAAACTTTTGTTAATATTATTTTTTCGCCGGTAACTTTCATTTTGCACGGGATGTTTTTTGTCTAAAAAAAATATGTAGGTGTATTAATTAAAAAATAAAATAAATTATGTTATTAGTTAATAAAAAAATTTTAAAAAAACAAACACACAAATTTGGCTACATTTATCCTTAATTTTAATACCGGGCACGGCATGAAAGAAAGGTAGGCGATAACAAAATTTTTGTTTAAAAAAAGCTAAATTTTATACCCTTTTTTTTACTGTAATCTTTTTGTTTGTTTGTACCGCTTTTCTTTAAATACTTTTTAAACTTTTTGTTTTTATCTTTTAATTTCTTTTGTTTGGGGACAAATTAATTTAAGATGCTTGCATGGCTAACTTTTTCTTTACTTTTTTTCCTAATTTTATTTTATATTATTTTTTTCCATTCCGTTTACGTAAGTAAAAAATTATTATTTCTTTTATTATTTTAAGCTTTTTCCGTTTTTAATTAATAGCTTTATATTTATTTTATTTTATTTTCTTCTTTTGCACATTTTATTAATATTGAGTTAGATAAAAGAAAGAAAATAAAAAAATTGGCTATCGTGAAAAAAGTAAAATTGTGTATATTTTTTACTTATGATAACTCCCGTGGTTTATACACATATTTTTGATTTTATTAATTGTATTTTATCATTCACGATTTTAATTTTAACTGTATATTTTATTAAAATAAAAAATTGGGAAAGTCGACTTTTGTCTTCAACTTTGAGGTAAGGCATCTATCGTTATTGAGGGTTTTTAATTTTTGGGTTTCTGTGACTTTCGTTGGGTCAAAGAATGGAACTAAAATTGTTTTTCGAACAAAATGTTAAAATTATTTGGACCTTTTTTTAGACGCTACCTTCACATTTGCTGCCTTCCATTTGTATTTATTTTAATCATAGGCTCCATAATATTAGCCATTCATTTTGCTTTTTATGAATCCACGACTTCAGCATTTTATCAAATTTTACGCTTTATTATGGTTGTTGCTTCACAACAAATCCGTGGTTCTCTATTTATTATAGTTATTGAAAGAATTATTGCAACAATTTATTTAGAAAAATATAGGCTATATTTCTCAAGCAATGTTGTAATTTTTTTGATGACAATTGCCACATTTGCAATTAATGGAATGTATTTTTATGTTTCAATTAATTGTAAGTATAATATAATACTTTCTTTCTTTTTTTTAATTTCTTAAAATTAATTTTATAAACGCGAAGATCATTTTTTGAATTTCCCATTTAAAAAGTTTTTATTTTCTGTTGAAGCCTACAAAAAAAAATTGAGGGCAAAAGAAGGTTTTTTTGTAGCCTAATAAAAAGAAATTAGATAAAACTTTTAAAAACAAAAAATAAAGAAAAAAACAAACAAAAGAAGCTGTATTTTTCTTGAAAATTAAATTTAAAAAAAAGCGATGGAGGCAAAAAAAGCTAAAAAAGCTCCAAAAATAGAAAAAAAAGTTTTATTGAATTTGGGAAAGAACAAAAAATCTAAAACTTGGATTTTTGAGAAATGAAATAAAAAACAAGAAAAGCAAAATTCAACTTTTAAAAATTCGTTAACTAAAAAATGAAAAAGTTTTTGAAAACAAACTTCTCTTTTTTTCAGGGGTATTTTTTACATCCAATGAAACCATGTATCATATTGCTACGTATATTGTTGTTGTGAGCCACCTAGTTACTGTAATAATATGTAAAATATTGGATATTAAAAATAGAAGTATGTATAAAATGCTGGCATATCGAGTTTCACTTAAACGGAGATATACTGTAAGTCAATTTTCTTTCACACTCAGAAACGACATAGAAAAGTTTGTTTTTTCAGATATTTGAAAATATAAAAGTGTTTAAATTTTTGTTACCCTTAACTTTACGATTTTCTTTGATAGCCCCTATTGGCCCAATTATTACTGTAATTCATAACTTTTTTATTCCATTTTCTGCTCCAGTAGCTATATTTCATTGTGTAAGTTTTTTTGCTCCAAGACTCCCGGCTTTCTTAATTGTCTAAACTAAATTTTTTAGTCATATTTAATATTCTTTTTAACAATAATTATTTCTTCAATAATGAGAATTAAAAAACGACAATTAAATAGTATTTCACCAATAAGAACTTTATATGTTTCAAGTCCCTTTGGAAATGATCTTCCCAAAAATATTTCTATTGATACATATTTTAATGAATTAAAGTACCAATGGAAATGAGATAATTCGAGAATGAAAATAAATTAATAGGAAAACAAAAAACGTGCAAAATAATAATCTAATTTGTTAATTACTTTGTATAAAATAAAGTTAAGAACGTCATAAAAAAATCATAAGTTTTCGATGACACAAAAGCATTTATTTATTTTTTATGCATGATTGTTAAGATTTTATTACTCACAACTTCCTAACTTTAAAGATGACTATAACAAAAAAATAATTGTTAAAAAGCTTTGAAAATGAGAATAAAATTTTCGAAATAGTTATTTTTTATTTTTTAATGACCATCATTGGCTATCCTTTAACAAAAAAGAAAGAAAAGTTTTTCTTTAAAAGAAAAATCAAACAAAATAACACAGAAAAAAATAAAAATTAGTCCAAACAAAGTTCAACAATTTTTTGTCGTCGAAATTGAAGAAAAAATCACTTTCGATTTCACTTTGTTGAAGAAAAAATAAATTAATTTGACCATGAATTAGTTAGTTACCAAAGCAACCAAAATTTTTTGCAACAACAAAAAAAATGAAACGCTTTTGTTATAAAATTCAATCACAAAAATTGAAAAGATCAAAAGTGAGTCAGTCAGTCATATTTATGTTTATGTGTTTTCCAAAATCAATGAAAGTTTTAGTTTATTTTTTTCTTCTTTTTTCGCGTTTATTGATTGGTGGTTTTGCAGCTTTTTTAAAACCACATTTTTGAACCATTTTTTTGCAGGATATTTTTCTCGAAATCTTCGCAAGCACAAAAAACTTGATCAAATGCAAAAACTCGTTGTTAAAAAAATTTAAGCGCCAATATTCTTTTTTTCTTTCTTTCTCGACCATCCAGATTTATCTTTATCCATCTCTTTTTTTTTTCCTTCCAAAATAATAAAAAGGCTTTATCACATCCAATTAAATTTGGAAAAAATATTTTTTCAAACGAACGCGTTTAAAACAATTTTTCTTTTTAGTTGAATTAAACATTTTATATTTTGAAACTTGATTATCTATTTCCCGTTTTTTTCATTTAATCAAACAAACAAAAAAAAATTAAAGATTCACGAAAGAAAAAAAAAGAAGCGCCAAATTATGAGTGGTGAAGGAAGAGGAGGAGGGAGAGCACTTTTAATGAGGAGCTAAACTAATGAATGAATAACCATCACCACTTGATTTTTGTCTTTCTTTTTTTTGGAGGTTGTTTGAAGAGGAAAAAAGGTAGCAGCAGCAGCAACAAATTAAATTAATTGATAACTGAATGATGAAGAAAAAAAGGAGGAAGCATCGACTTAGTCAAAAGTAATCAACGTGGTTTTTATTTATTTTTTTTTGTGATTGTTGAAGAAAAAAATAAGAGTCATAATTAAAACCAGTTTTATTTTTATTTAATTTTTCTTCTTGTCACCACTTCTTCTTTTATATCCAATTTAAACAAATTAAAAAGTTTAAAGGGTTTTCTTCCGTTACTTTTTTTCTCTTTACTTTTTCAATTGCATTCTTTAAAGTTTTTTCTCAATTTCTTTTTTAAAGTTGTTTTTTCCATTTGTTTAAAAAACTTTAAATCACATTTTTTTGTTGATGGGAGATGTTTTTTAATTTCGGATTTATGGGAACGTGTTTTTTTTATGTGGGATTGAAATTTTTGATATCCATTATTTGATATTCGCGTAACTTTTTTGTTTGAATTTGGATAAAATTCTTTTTTTGTTTATGTGTGTTCTTTAAAGTTTGCGTTTGATGATATATTTGTTTCTTGCTTTTTTTGATAGTTCTTTTTTTCCTTGTCCCTTTTTTAAATAATCTAATTTAATTTTAACCATCAAAAAATGATAAGCTCTTTTTTCGAGAAAGACGATGATGACAAATTTGCTTACAAAAAGAATGAAAAAAATGCAGCTATAATTAGAGCAAAATTAATTTATTTTTATGCTTTTGGAATACTTTTTTTTCTAAAAGACTTTGTCGCGACATAAATTTTAAATAAATTCATGTTTTTAATGAATAGCAAAATTTATTGTTATTGTCCATAGTTTTCCTTTCTGATTGTGTTTTGCTAAAAAAAAATCTTTTCAAGTCTTCAAGAAATTCTTCTTTATTTTTCGTATTTAATTTAATATCAAATTTTAAACAAAATGTTTTTTTGTTTTACGAATTTTTAATTTTTGATATAAATTTTTTTTCTTAAAGGGAGTCTCTCAGCCGCCTAGGAAAATTTTGGGCTTACGACGGGTGTTTTTAGCACGAAAATGCGGTTTTTTCCGTGCAAAGTCATTTTCGAAATGTTTCGTAAAAAAAAACAAAGGGAGCCGTCGTTAGAATTTTCCTAGTCGGCTGACACACTCTCTTTAAATTAGACTCGTTTTAGAAAAAAATGAATATATCTTCTTCAACATTTTCATCTTTGTTTTCTTCCACAACCACATATTCTTCCTTAAACACAACAGATTTAACAGTTGGATATATTTCATTGGTAATAAGTTGTATATCATTTGGATTTATGTTTGCACCATTAAAAAAATTTGATTGCAAGGATGGCTTTTTTGTTCAATGGATTCAATGTTCAGTGGTATTTTTATTTGGTATTGGAATTTATATTGCAAGAGATTTACCTAAATTTAATTTAACTGCAGCTATTGGTGGAATTCTTTATGCTACTGGTAAAGCCATCCGCCTTTTTTGGAGAGTGAAACTATAAAATTTTTATAGGTAATATTGCTTCCGTGCCAATAGTAAAAGGAATTGGAATTGGTTTGGGCATGCTTATTTGGGGTTCCATTCAGGTAATTTTTTGAAGATTCTGAAGCTTTTTTATAATTAAAAGATCTATTAAAATCTCATTTTTTTGTTTCTTTAGATCACTGTTGGTTGGTGCATCGCTCGATTTGGTTTATTTGGAACTAAAATTCAAGAAGTTTCTAATGAATCTATGAATTATGCGGGTGTTATTTTAACTTTACTTTCTGGGATTATGTTTGTTTTTTTTGTTAAAAATGATTCAAAAAATGTTGGATCTTACGATCTCACACTTCCACGAAAATCTAATTCCAAAGCTAAAAATCAAGAAGATGACCTTCATTCGATTGCCGGACATTTTAAACAAAAAAGCACCGAATTCGACGATTTTGATAATGATAATGGGCATTATTATGCCACTGTAAGATCCGTGGTTCCAGAAGCTTCAAAGAAAATTAAAAATAGTAAAAATGAAGAAAATAGCAAATTTATGAATTTTCCAAAAACAAAGTGTTTTTGCATTTTAATGTCCATTGGCCTTGGTTTATTACATGGTGGAATGCTTACTCCAATAGTTTATATTCAAGATAATGATCCAAATGCATCACAAAATGGTTAGTTTTTATCTCTAAAAAATCTTTAAAGGACCATGTTCATTTGCTTCCTTTTTTCAAACACGCGTTTGATTATTCGCCGCTTCAGGATCACAAAATTCGTGTGAAGGCGGGAAAATTTCCTTCTTCAAATTTTTTAGAATTTTTTGGATTTTCTGAAGATAAGCATATGTATTTACTCTTCGAAGTAGCTTACGACCACTCAACATATTGATAGTAATGAATATGGGTATTATTAATGCTACTAACCTTCTTCATGTAGGCGAAATCTTCAGAAAATCCAAAAAATTCTAAAAAATTTGAAGAAGGAAATTTTCCCGCCTTCACACGAATTTTGTGATCCTGAAGCGGCGAATAATCAAACGCGTGTTTGAAAAAAGGAAGCAAATGAACATGGTCCTTTAAATTCGTGGAAATCAAAAATAAATTTTATTATTAACAATAATATATTCAAAAAAAAAAATTATGGAACCAAAGAAATATATTTTCGTGCTAAAAACAAATATTCAAATTTTCCCTATGAAACCATTCTTTTTTTTTTTTAAATACTGTAGCAAAAATTATTTCAGTTCTCGATTATGTATTCTCTCATTTTTGCGCAGTATTTTCATTTTCAACAATTTATTTTATTCTTTATTCCATTTTTAAATGCAATAAACCTTTTGTGGATGCTAAATTAGTTCTGCCATCCGTGATTTATGGAATTTTATGGAGTGTTGGGATGGTATTATTTTTTATTTCTAATCATAAATTATCTCAAACTGTTAGTTATCCCATCACAGCGAGGGTAAGATTTTATTTTAAAGAAGAAAAAAAAGGTTTGGTTTAAAACAGGAATTTTTTTAGTTGCCAGCCATTCTTGGAGCTTTAACGGATGTATTTATTTTTAAATCCATTAAGGTTTGTTTTTTTAGGCCATTTTTCACCTAGAATTTTTTCTCTAACAAAGGATGGAATATTTTGGTTTTGAAAGCAAAAGAATTTTTTAAATTGATTCTTTGAATCGCTGAGTGAAATATTTCTGCTTAAATTATTTTAGTTTTTAAAATAGATTTGCAATTTTTTTTGTTAACTTGAAAGAAATTCATTCGTTTTTAGGGTTATAAAAACCTTGCATTCCTTGGAATTTCGATCCTTGTTGGAATCATTGGTGTAGTTTTAGTTGGAATTTCAAATCAAGTATAAAACAAAATATTTACGGTGGAGCAACAACAAACAACAGTGCCACATTGATCTCATTTTTTTTTCACTTTCATTTTTTCTACCGGTCTCATTTTTGTATTCTGCAAAAAGAATTTTTTTATTTAAATAAAATCGTTTTTTATTGTGTTCAAATCCACATAAATAAATGAGGTATCCAAATATTTACAATTCACATTAAAAATATAATTAAAATTGATATTTTTCTTTTTTTTAAGTTATTTAATTACAAAATTTAATTATTACAAGCTCCAAATAAATGCAAAATTTAATTTTAAATAAAAATAGTGGAAAATTATTATTGCCATAAAAGTTTTATATGATTCGTGTCAATTCTTTTTAAATTTGATAGTTTATTATCATCGATTTGGATGCTTTTACTTTGAGGCTGATATTCACCCATATGGATTAAAGTTGGATATATTCTTTCTGGAACATAATTATTGCCGTCATGTAATACTATTAGGGACTTTTTCGTGGATGATGAAATTGTTATTGGCAGCGGCGAAGTTGTTGTTGTTGCTAACCATGTTTCTGCACTGTTCGTGCTTGGATTATTTTTCGCTGCGATACTATCATATCCACTTTCAAAGCCTTTTAGTTGTTTTTGTTGGTCCATTTTAATATCACCAAATTTTTTAGTTTTAAATTTCAAATAATCATTATAAGCTTTTATTTGACACTTCGCACTTGCTTGAGCCACAGCTTCTTCTTTTGCAATTAATTTATTTGAAATTGGCATTTCATCAATTTTTAATCGACATTCTTGAGCCGCTGAACAACATCTCCCTAATTTAGCGCAATGATTTTGAACCATTCGAACTCGATGCACGCATGTTATTTCTTCTTCAAATTCAGGCAATAATGGCCAATCTTTGGGACAAGTATTTATGGATAAAGCAGTTCCTAACTCGATTTTTTCAGCCAAACAAGTATCAAATAATTTTTCAACTTTTTGTTTGATTGAATTCATTTTCTAAAAATTAATTATTTTTTGATTAAACGAAAGAATAAAAATTGCAAAAATTGCTTTGGAAATTTTTGTTGTCTTAACGCAAAATATTTTACACAATTTTTTTAGGACAACTGTTTTTTTACTTTCTGGTTTTAGTTGCTAACTTACTTTATATTGATTAACCAATTTCCTATTACATTCACCAAATCTTCTTCGAGGTAATCCAGGAATTAACCTTCCATTTGTGGCTTCACAAGTTTTCGTTACAAGCTTCAATTCATCGGAACAAATTGTGTATAAATGGCAATAATTCATTTGAGGAGAATTATATATTTCATATTGCTTAAAAAAAATAAATTAATTAAAGGATTAATTATTTAAACATATTATTGTAGCAAACAATTCTTTTCAATTATCCTTTCTAAAATTTACCTTTCGACTCGTTCTCAATAATTCCAATCTATTTGTTTCTTTAATAAATTTTATTTTATCATTTTGTTTTCTTTCATTATTTTGCATAAATTGTTCCAAATTTTTTATTAATTCATCTTTAACCAATAATAACTCTGATTCATCCGCTCTAAAAAAATATGCAAATTCTTTCTAATCTCTTCCAGCGTCAAAATATTATTTTTTGTTATGTTTGTTAATTTTCTATCACCAAATAAATATAAATAATGTAAGTAAAAAATAAACACTTTTAATATTAACAATTTTTTTTGTTTTGTTTATTTGTTAAAGCTTTTATTAATAATATTAGTTTCAAAAAAAATAATACAAGTTAGTTTTTTTTTTAATTTGACAAATACAAGTAAGTTACAGATGATATGGGGACGAGAACCTAAAGACAGGGTTAATAAATATCTGAGGTTAGAATATTGGATGTTTTAAAATTTAAAAAAAACTTACTTTGAAATAGTTTCAGTTTTTGGAGGAGTTACCACTCGATTTAATGGTTTTGGTTTAAAAAATTTTTCATTTGGTTCGGGTGATTTTATTGTTGTTCGAAGCATATCTTCGAGTATAATTGAATCCGAGGAAACTTCAGCTGATTTCAAAGGCGTTGTATTTTCATTTGTGGTTCCATCAATGAGGGAATGCATGAGAGATGGATTAATATCGAAAGGCTATAAAAGGGGCGTTAGTTTTCAGAAAAAAACATTTACTAAAATTTTGATTTTGTTTTTGAAATAAGATTTTGAATTGCAAAATTTTACTCATTTACATATGCTTAATAGAAATTTTCGTGGCAAAGATTTTCTGCATTATTTAATTTTCGCGTTAAAACTTTCTTTCAAGTTATTATAAAAAAGCCAAACAAAAAAATCGAATAAAATATTTTCATGGAATTTTTCTTTATAAAAGTATTTTGAAAAATGACAAAAAAATTTGCTTACCAAAAGTTCTTGAGAATCCATAGTTTTGCTTCGCATTGCCACTTCCACAACTTTTTGTCGATCACCCAGCAACCTTCTGTTATTAACATTTTTCTTTGCTGGTGATTCTAATTTGAAGGCTTGAATTTCGCCTCCATCCACAAATTCTTCATAATCATGGAAATTATTAGCAATAACCGCCGCAATCGTAGAAGTTCTTTGAGTCGTCAAGGTTGTTGTGGCTGTCGTTGTCTGTGGTGTGGTTGTTGCAGATCCATGAGGTTCAAGAGTCCATGTTCCATCACTTGATACAAAAGCTTCAGGACTTAAATTAATATTATTATCTTTATTTTTATTTTTGTTGTTATTATTATTTAATGGAATTAAATCTTGTTGTTCAATTTTAAAACTTTTCATTATTGGTTTTTCAAAATTTGTTTGAGTTTGAATTGATTGAATTCGAGGTCGAACTGTTTTTTGTTCTCCAACGAATGGAGTTTTTTTAATAATATTTGCCGCTTTTGTTGTTGTTGTAGTGGTGGTTGTTGGCCGTCCAAAAATATTTAAATTTCTAAATGACATTGGTTTTCGTTTATGTTGTCTTTGTTGTTTTTTCATTAATTTTGGACGAGCATCAAGAACATGCATTTTTGTTAAATTCACCGAGGATGGAAGGGCAAAAGACTGGTGTTGCTTGACTGCGTGGAATCGAGGAATGATGCCTTTTTGATTGTGCGGTATTCCATCCATTGGAAACTTTTTATTATTTCGGTGGTTTCGGAATTTCCTTTTTCGATTATCAAATCTTCGCAATTCGGGTTTTCGAGTTGAAATGGATTTTCTCGCTTGCTTCGTTGATTCTTCAACTTCCATACTTTTTAATATGGTTTCAAATTCTTCCAATTGCTGTAATCGTGGACTTTGTTTTGGGGAAACATCTTTCTTTTTTTCCATACTAAAAGATTTCATTTTAACAATATTCTGGGGCTTTTGAGCTGGAGGCCGTATTTCTGTATTTTTAGGTTGAACAATGGAAGGCGAACCAAAAACTATCATAGTTTCATTATTTTTAATTTGTCCAATTTTCCTCATTTTGGGTGGTTTTCGGTTATTTTTATAAACTAATTTTCGAACTATTTCACTTTCTTGGTGATTATGGATTTTTTCGTTTGGTTGTTGTTGCTGCATTAATAATGTTGGAAAAGATGGAGCCAAAGTAACTGAGAGATTTGTTGAATCAATGTTTAGGCCTTTTCTAATTGAACGAAGTTGGTGGCGCTAAAAATAAAAATTTAAAATTTAAAAGAAAGCAAAAAAATCCAGATCAAATGAATTTATTATGTCATAAAAAAATATTATGTTTATTGGGTTCGAAACTAAAAACCAAAAATGTTAAGTTTGGAAAATAAAATTTCAGAGAACTTTTATTATTCTTTAAAAAATATATTTTATGAACTTACTTCTTTTTTAGTGAACACATATTTTTTATGAATTGCATCCATAACTGTATCACCTTGAGCAGTTAAAACCGCGTGAGCTTTAGCTGCCATTAAACTAAAATAACAAACAATAATCAAAATTACTCTCATCTTTTTTCTATGATTTCTCATACTTACCTATTAATATTATTATTTCCCTTTTTTTGTTCATCCAAAACTTTTTTCATGCTTTCTCGACATTCCAAAGTTTTTCGATTTATTTCAATATGCTTTTGACGGACTTCTTTCGTGGCTTCACTATTCCTTCCCGATTTCATGCAAGCTTTTGCTGCGGGGCAACATTTTTGTAATTTTTGACACCGCTGTTTTACTATTGCCACAGCTTTCCAACATCCATCATTTATCATAACTTCTTCCATTTCTTGAACATTTACTTTTTCACAATTTTTAAACTAAAAATAAAAATTTGTTTTTAAATTTCTTTTTTGAAAATGAATAGAAAAAATTATAATTACGGGTAATTCGAGTAATTCAATTTGCTCGGAATCATTTTCAATTTTTTCTGTTTCATTTCCCACGCAATCTCCGAATTCATTGACTCGGGCTTCCATTAATCTGTTGAGTTCACTAAAAAATTTCTCTCAAAAATTGATTAAAAAATTCTTTAAAAAGCGAAAACTTTTAGGTTTTTTGAAAAAACAAATTATGTCTTACACAAAATCATCCATCAATCCGCAAGCTTCACCCGTAGCTTTTCGACTTTTTTCGGTGCATTTTTGATGGATGTTCATCATTTCACTTTCACATTCCAAAAAATTTATACATAATATTTGTAAATCTGGCTTTGGGGTGAATGAAGTCTAAAAAAGTAAAAGTTTTACTGTCACATAAAAAAAATGCGGAGGAATAAAATTACTGTAAACGGATCATCTTCGAATGATGATTGACATAATACAGAAGTAACCAAAAATAATATAAATATAGTGGTTCCAAAGTTGAGCCTCCTTAGTTTCATTTTTTGGGCTTAAATATTAATATTTAAAAGCAAATAAATAATAAAAGACAAATGCATGGGAAAAATGAATGTCGATCGTTAAAGATAAATTAAAAAAGCAAAAAATGCTAAATTAACAGAATTTCAGAATATTTGCCGCGAATCATTCGTAAATAAACTATAAGAAATTGTAAATGAAAAAAGAAAAAAGTCAAAGGCCAAAAGAGTTATTACAAAAAAAAATACTATTTTTAAAAAGAATTCAAGATACACAGGCAAAAAAATATATCTACCAAACTTTCGTTTATTAAAGTTTAGCTTTATAAATAAAAAAATAAATAAACTTTTTTTAATACATAAAATGGACGTGGAAAAAACAAGCAAATATCTATTATCAGAGTTTATAAAAAGTAGCAAAATAAAAACAATCAAATGGCTTCAGGGCTTGGCAAACCAAAAAAGGGACCACGATGCCATAAAATAATACTAACATCAAACAAATCAAGAAGTTAGAAACTCAACTAAGATTTCTATATCCCTTAAAAATATCTAAAAAAAATGAAAGCTAAACTCAAAAAAATAACAAAACTCTCAATTTCATTTTCAACACCCTTAAAAAAAATTAAAAAGAAAGTGAAAAAAGAATGAGAGCATCCATCCATCCATTAACCCAAATCTTCCTTTTCCTCCTCTTCTCCCTCATTATAATTTTTTTTATCTTTGCGTTTTAAATAAAAGTAAAAATTATATGATTAAAATCAACAAAAAAATGGAAAAGGAAAGAATTTTTATTTAATAACCACTCTCATTTTTTTTTTTGATTCTCATTTATCTTCTTGTTTTTCGGGAGGATTTTTTTTCACCGCCGCCACAGCCAACGCTGGCTAATTATGTAATTGATGATTTTTATCAGTGAATTTAAACCCGAAAATATGTACTCCCCGAAAAAAAAAGAAGAAAAATTAACTCATTCGCTTTCTTTGTTATTTTTTTAAAATAATCGAAAGTGACAATGTGATGCTAAAAAATTAATTTAGTTGCACTAATCTTGAGAATGGAGGAAAGAAAATTTGGGTATTCGCTTTCTCGCAAAAATTCGGAAAGAATAATTTAAAAACCCATGCAAAAACAAAATCAATAAACCCAAAGTTTGTGAAGAAAAAGAGGTGTGCGTGCCGCCGTAGGTGAAAGGAAAAGTTTTTTACAATATTTAAATTTTTTATGGGTTTTTTCTTTTCGGGCAACCGACAAAGAATATAATTTAGGATACTTCTGAGTTTTTACAATCAGAATAATTTTTAGAAAAGATTTGCCATAAAAAGTTGGTTTAATTTTCTAAAGTTGTGATAAATAAAATTCAAATAAAAAGTATCAGCTTTTATTTACTTTTTTTTGTCTAAAATTCAACTCTTTATTATTGCCCCAAAATTAAACATAAATTTTTTTCCGCTCTTAGACCTAAAATAATTATTACAATTATTACCAATAACAGGGATTTTTATAAAGAAAAAATTAAAAATAGAAAAAATTAAGCGAACGGTAGTCTCTTTTTTGGGTTTCAATTCACAACTATTTTTTGCGATCTAATAAAACTCCTTCAAAATTATTTCCTTTTTTACATCGAAAAAAAGTTAAAGGAAGTAAAGAAAAAAACCATGAAAAAAAAGACATTTTTTTAAAGCTAATCAAACATCCAGACAGACAGATAGGATAGATACATTCAAAACCATTTTAATAATTTTCACGTTATTATATTAGTAATTTATGTTTCTCATTTGATGTCGACGACGACACCACTGCCGCAACGAAAACGACGTTGAAGAGGGTTTTCAAAGAGATTCAAGGAGTTTTCTCCTTTTTCTTTTGTGGATGGAGGCTCCTTTTTGGTTTATGACATCAACAAAACAAAAAATGTGAAGTCAAAACTAGGAAATTATTTTCGAAGAAAAAGAAGAAGGATACTTACAAAAAAAAGAAAAAAAGAGGGAACAGGTTCGAACTTCAACGTGAAGAGAAGAAGAAAAAAACAGTGGTAAAAATAGTTTTTTGAACTTGTAAAACAAACTTTTTGAAACCGGATGGATGCCAACCAAAAAAAAAAGCGGAAAAACTAATTGAGGGTGCAAATACAATAAAACAAAATGAAAAAAAATATTATAATGGAAATTATTATTATTATTCTTCAACGGGCGCTAAAAAAAATGACAATAAAAAAAAATATAAGAAAACAACTGGAACGAACGACTTCTCGAGAGGAGGTGTCGTCAGTAAACAAAACACAACAAAAAAGAAATCAAAAGTTTATGGAATCAAAAAAAAGTTAAAATCAAAACACTTGAGAAATAATTCTTTTTTAAAGTTGATTTTTTTAACAAGTTTAGAAAAGTTTTTTAAAAAGTTAAAAATAGAAGTAAAATATAATTTAAGTGTTTATATTTTTTTGTTTAAGAATTTGATAATGTTTTTTAAAAATTTTTTTTTTAAATTTGTGACATTACGAACAGAATTTATGGAAATTTCAACTCTTGATGATTCTTCAGTAATTGGTTCAGGAGCAATAATTCATTCAGCTGATTTCGCTCCAATAATTTCATTATTTTCAGCTACCATTTGGGAGGTTTCATTGAGTGAAGGGTTAATCAATGTTGTTCTTAACCCTGATAAAGGTGTTGGCATAGCTTTTGCCTCAAATAAATCAAAAGTAAAGGAAGCATTTGCTGCTGGTGATCACGTTGATATCCAAACTGTTTGGCTATATAAATTCCTTACATGGAACTCTGATTTTAAAATAAAATATAAATAAAATGGCATTAAAATATTTAAAAAAAAGCATAGAATAAAAAAACGTGCAAAAGAAAGAAGCAAAGCAAAAAAAGGCAAAGAAATTTTTTGTTTTGTTTTTTCTTTATTTTTTTTTTCTAATGTTACACTTCTTTTTTTTCATGGATGGAGAGAAATTGCTGCTTTTCCCAAAAGCTCGCCAAAAATCTTCTTTTGTTTTTTATTCGCAGTCTGTCCCGTCGATTAAAAAAATCCAAAACTTTTCATTCCAAACTAAAAAAATGTATTTTATTTTATTCGCAAAAAAACGAAATGTTTCATGATAAAAAAATTTTAAAAAACAAAGGTTATTGTATTATTTTTTAATGATCAATTATTAGACAATCAGATAAATCATAAGTAAAAAGATTAAATATTTGTGCCATGGTCGCAATTTTTTTGCGTTCTTCTGATTGATGTTGAATGCCTGAAACTATTTTCGAGAGCTTCATTAATCTTGAAGCATAATTGGGTGAACGCATTTCATATGTGTAATAATTATGCATTTCACTTGATGCTCGATCAATTATTTCATTTGCATATTCACGAGCTTGAGAATCAAGGCCTTCAACATCTGAAGAAAAAAATGAACGTTCATGGAAATAAAAAATATTTTGTTGATAAACACAAAAAATTATAATTTCATGGAGGGGAAAGAAAATATTTCTGTTCTGTGACGAAAATCATGTTAATTTTTAGAAAGTTAAAGACTATTATTTTTTTGCTACTAAAAGACATACCTCGAATATCCCAAAGCAACAATAAACCCATATAAGCCAATTCAATTTCAGTGACTCTAATTTGTTTAAATGGAATCATAACATATGTAACATAATTTTGCATGCTTGGAATATGAAGCCTAAAAATTTTCTTTATTTTCACTTTTTTTTAATTAAAAAAATTCTCAACTGTTTAAATTTTTCTTCTTCCTGTGGAGATAAACTCGCCAAAGTGAAACAATCCTTTAAACATTCAAATGTATGTTTATCATCAAAAACCATTCGAGTGTCATTGATATCATAACCAAGGGCTTGACAAGTACAAAATAATCTTTCAAGGGATTGAAATTTTAACCAAAAATGTTTGAACATTGAAAACTGAAAAAGTTTAAAAATTAATAATTTTTAATAAAAAAATTATTTAGTGTCCCTCAAAAAAAGGTGTCGAAACGAAAAAGTTAATTTTTGAAAAGAAATACCAGGAATTAAAAATATTTGGAGTTTCTGAAACTTTTATATTAAAACCCAATCTAAGGGTTTTCTGAAAAAAGTGCTGTATGTATCGTCACAAAAATGAAAGGTTTCTAAGCGAAAATTTATCCAAACAAAAAAATTATTAGAATCTTTTTAAACTAATTCTCTGACTTACTCGATTATCCAAAGATAATTTCATATAAAAATTTAATCCAGTTAACATTTGAGTTAAAACAGTTAAATATGTTTGATAAAATTGTATCATTGAAGCTTTTGCGATTGCATCATCTTTAAATGGATGAATATCATTTTTAGGTTTAGCATAATTTATTAATCTTGATAAACCAATTTGAAATCGTTGAAGTTCAGAAAGTTGAGCCGTGGATGAAGAATTAATTTTTGGAAGAAATGTTGGTTTGGAATTTAATATATTCCTAACTGAATCGGCAGTTGGATCCCAATTTACGATTACACTTTTACCAACAAATTTTATTTCGGTTTCAAGTAAATTTTGTGGAACATCATAAAATGTGGCATTGTCGGGTGATGGTAATAATGCTGGGGATTCAATTGGAGGAGCTAAAAATTTGGAAGCTTAAAGTTTGCGAAAACGGGCTTCATGGCCCTCAAAATTAAAAAAAAAGTGTTAAATATTGACTAACCTTGTTCAATTCTCATTCCAACTGCCACGCATTTTTTGAATCGACAAAACCGGCAAAGTGGCTTTCCTTTAACTAAAATTAAAATTTATAAAAATTTAAAATCTTCGACTAAAGCAAGCAAACCTCTTAAAAATAAATCACATTTTTCATTCCCTTTTTGGCATGAATAATGTTTTTTCGTTTGGATTGCTCTCCGGAAAAATGCACTACAAGCTCGACAAGCTGTTATCTAAAAAAAACACGAAGGAATAATGAGCGTAACTTTATTGATTGAAATTCAACAATCGTCATCCTAAAAAAATCAATTTACTTGAAAATGTAAAGTATCAGTAAATCGTCCACAAATTAAACAATTATCTTCAAATTTTGGGTTTAAATTATTTAAATTAGAGTTTTGAGAAAATGGAGGGGAAATATTATTTATTTCTGACGACGACGACATTTATTTTTGCTGCTTCCTAAAAAACATGAAAGTCATCAGAAAGAATGAGAGAGAGAGAGAAAAGTTAAGTGATGGATGAAAAAGAAATTGATTGGGTTGATTGTGTCACTTTTGTGTCCATCCATTCACTGGGAGCAACATGATAATCGTCTGGTAATAACCTTGTAAAAAAATAAAAGCATAAAAAATAATGTATTTTTTATCAATCAAAAAAACACCAAAGTTGAATACATTAAATTCGAAACTCCAAAAAAATTATGAGTTGAAAGGTAGCGAAAAAAATGAAACTACTAAAAATTAGAATAATTTTTAAAAGTAAAAAAAAAGCAAAAATATTAGCATCAGTGTGTAAAGTACAACTTTGGTGTCAGCACTATTATAAGACCGCCCTAGTCGGTTCATCATATGCTAGTGATTCGAACTTGCAAGGTTGGGATTGGAAAGCGCACGTGCTAACCACTGAACCATGCAAACACAAGTGAATGGATGGAAGAAAAAACTGACAACCAATGACCTTTTTGCTTTTTTGGTTAAAAAAAGATTTGATTCACTTTTTTTGTAATTGTTTTTTATTTTTGTTTATTATTATAAAGAATTATTTTATTTAGCACTAACAATTTTTAAACCATTTTAGTTTATGAAAATTATAAATTAAGCGAAAGAAAAATGAACGACGAAGCATGAAAAAGGCAGCCATAGAAAACTTTGTGAAAAGCCATGGGATGGATAGTTGGTTGATTTTGAAGGCAAAATGAGCGATGAGAAACCTGCAAAAAGATAATTTTATGGAAATGATTCTTACTTTCTTTAAAAAAACAAGAATGATTGAATTTTTTAAGATAATCAATCGAATAATTTTTGAATTTTGTTTGCCACTCGCATGTACTTTTTTATTTTGATTTAAGAAAATTTACTTACTATTAGAATTCTAATATAAATCATTGGGTCGTTCATCCAGTGCTTGATTCATGCTTAAAAGATCGGGAGAATCTGAATCACATTTATCATCATGAGCCATTTTTATTCAAGGAATGTAGTCGGATAGTCAAATAAGAAATTTAACTTTTTGAAGCCAAGGTTAGTTTTATAATTATCAACTTAAATTTTTAGTTAGTATTTATACAAAAATTTTAAGCCATAGTTTTCACACTTTTCTTAATCTCCACCTTCTTTTCCTGTATTTAGTTCTTAACCACCAATTTTTTTTTGATTTGATTCTTAGAATACATCAAAATATATTTCCCACAAAATCTTTTCTTATCATTTTCTAACAGCTAAAGTTAATCTTTTCAACTCAAAAAAATTTAAGAAATGACGTTAACTAAAAATTGATGGTCGACTATTGGACCATTTAAACCGAATCAAATTCAAGGAAAGTGAAATAATCAGCAAAGAAATTTTTTTGCACAAAAATTAATTTAACTTTCCCATCATTTTAATCTTCTTCTTTTTTTTGATTTGAAGAGGTGAGGGAGTGAGAAGATTATATCAAAAAAATAATCCCTCGTCAAAAGCTTTGAGGTTTTATTTGAGGCTTTTATTTTTCACTTTTGCTATTGAACTGCGGCACACCTTCTTTGATAAAAAAAAATCAGGTCATTTTTTTGTGGGTTTATTTGATTCGTTTTGCAATTTAAATTTTTTTTATGATCTTTGAAATGAATAATTTTTGTTTCTAAATTTTTTTTCGGGTGAAAACCTGCCAAAAAAACAGAGTTCTTGTGAAAACTGTTTTTACTAAAATAGAAAAAAATTTAAGCAAATTAAATATTTTTGAAAAAAGAGCTAAGAATTTTTTGAGGTATTTACTTTTGACTGATAACGAATAAAAAGACCCAAAAAAATTCCCAGCTCAAAATCAAAGTGCATCAATGGAACCGGAAAAAAAAATAATGCGACGAAGGTAGATTGAGTCAAGCTGCACCTTTAAAAACGATTAAAAGCACCGAGCTTGGGTAAATTTGAAGTGAATGGAATATGTATGTAGGTGACGATAATCTCCGGCAAATAATAAAAGAAGTTTAAAAAAGGGTCAAAGTATAAACGCAAAATTTTAATTATTTTTTTTGAAAGGAAAGAAAAAATGCAAATTGAAAACTTTATATTTATTTAATTACAAGGTACAAAACCACAAGTTAAAATATTTAAAGTTTTTTGACGATAAAATTTAATTGTAAATATTTCTACAAAGGCATCCAAAAATGGAAACATACTTAACATACAAACGCTCAGAGAAAAATACATGGGTGACAAACCATAAGCTAAACAAAAGCAACAAAAAATAAAAGGAAATCCAAGAAAACTAAAAATAAATATTAATCGAATTTTCATGCTAATCGCAAGTGAAACTAAAACATTTTGGGCGCGACGAGTTAAAACTTTTTGTTGATTTCGACGAGTTTTATGATAATCATAAAATAAGTATATAAAAATTAATAAATATGATGGAATTAAAATTGCTAAATAAATAAGAAAAATTTTGAATGTTAAAGTTAAATTAATTAAATTGAATGCTAAAATCGAAGAAATTGAAGAAATAGATTTTGTTGATAAAAAAAGTTCCAAAAATGGAAAAATTTCATAATGGTCTTGAAGGGATTTTTCTGAATTTGGAAATGTCAACCAAAACAAGCAAATTGTCACGGAAACGAGACTTCCAAAAAATATTATTAAAATTTTATATTTTTTAGGATTTCCATGCCATGAATTACAAGGCAATAAACTAATTTTGCATAAAAATAATATATTTGATCCAATTGCATGAGCCGAACAAATACCCGATGAAATTAAAATCCATAACAAAATAAATGCAATTCTTGAATCAACATTTTTTACAATTCCTTGTGAATATATAATTAACATAGGCGAAATGCAAACAGGTTGCCAAAAAAACATTATTAATGAAAATATAAATAAACTTATTCGAGAATAAATTCCATAATAACCAAAATGCTTCAAATTTTTTGGTGTTTTTATATAACAAATAAACAGCGCAAATGGAGAAGAAATTAAACCAAAGAATGAAAAAATGATTACTATTAATCGATGATATGGCAAAATTAGAGAATCAAAATATATTATTTCTGATTCAAATATCGTTAAATTGTTTTTCCATTTTTCCATTGCATTTGTAAACTGTAAAAAAATAAACAATAAATTAAAATAAATTCATTTACAGAAGAAAATAAAAAAAATTTGTACTAAAATTAAATTATAATTTTTTTTAAAGAATTGATAAATAAAATTTGTTCTCAAAATAAGTTTAAAAAAAGTACTCGAAAAAACACGATGGAAAAAATAAAAAACAAAGAACGCAAATACAATGGAATTTCTTTGAATAACGTGTGAAATTTAAAAAATTAAAACTATTGCTTTGTTTAGTTTTAAAAATAACAAAAATTATATTTTATTTTGTATTTCTAGTAGACATAAGAAAAGGAAAACCTTTTTAGCATCGCTAAAAATATTTTTGATAACTACAAATTAAAGCGAATAAAAAATCAATCCTTTCTGGAATTATTAGGTCCGTCAAAAAAAGGAAAATGGCGAGAAAAAATTATATTTTTTAATAACAAATATTTTTTCTAAAATCTTAAATTCGATGCAAAAAATTCTATTTATTATAACTTCAAAAAAAACAACTTTTTTTAGTTCTCAATAAAATACCGACTCTGAAAAAAGTCAGACTTTACTTACTTCCTTTCATCTTTCACTTTTAGAGTTTCTTACTTTTCGCTTGAGCGAAAAACTTCAAACATTAAAAAAATAATTTAAAAGCTTAATATTTTTTTAACTCCTTAAAAGAGTGAAGTTGTTAATTCAATTCAAAATTATTAACCTTTGAAGCGTTAAATGACCATATTTTCAAGTAAAATTGAACAACCGACAAAGAAGTCATAGCCAAATCATGCATCAAGAACAAACAAACAAAAAATGAAAGGAGCATTATTAAGAAAATTAAGTTAAGATTTGTTTGTTCATTTAATTATTTAGAAGAAGAAAAAAACAATTCTAGGAATATCGAAAAAATGGTTATTGGTCAAGCTTATGATAGCTAAAAGCGTAAAAAAAGATAGAACAAAAAAAAGGGTTTATGAAAGCATTCAAAAAAATATCAGCAACATTGTAATGAGTTAGTAAAGCATACATTCTTGACCCTAAAGCAAAGCTAAAATAAAAGAAAAACTAATTTTAAAATTTAATAAACTAAAACATTTTACAAAGTTTCAAGATTATTTAATGAAATTCGTTAACCAAAAAAATGCACAAATTTAAAAATTAATTTAATTTTAAAAAAGAGGCTCATTCAGCATCCATCTATTAGTTAACTTATTGCTCCTTCTTAATTTTTTTCTTTACTTTATCACAAACATTACTGCCGCTACCATTTGCATTAATATCATCATCAAAAATATTTATCACAAGATGCAAAAGTTTTAACTTTAATTAAAACGCACTTTATGCATGATTAAATTCATACAGTATTAATTTTAAAAAAGTGAATTTTAATGTGTTCATTTTTTAATCAACGTTAACTTTTTTGCTTTATGGCTTTTTTAAAGTACGAATGACGAACGATCTCAAAAATATGTCATGAATAATTATGAATTCATGGACTTTGAAAATTAAAACTTATGTTATAAGTTTTATTTTTATTTTTTGCGTTGAAAAAAAGCCTTTTACTTTTTTTTATCTTTAATTTCAATCTCCTGTGTGCGAACAACAAATATCATTTTTTTTTTGAAAGAAAATGGTTTCTTCATTTTTGTCTTTTCTTTCTTATTTTTTATTGTAAAAATAATGCATTTCTGTGTGTATTTTTTTAAAAATAAAATGTTAGAATTATTATAATTTCTTAATGTTTTTCTTTTATTTTTGCCGCTCGTGTATACCAACAATGTCTGGCTCCATTTTTCCTTTTACAAACATTTCAAAAAAGTGCGCGGTGCCAGTCATCATCGACCTTTTATTGATCCGGAATTGCGCTCGCTTTTAAACAAAGAAAAATAAATTTCAAAATTTTGTATTAATCATTTTGGTAAGAAAGATCGAATATCGGTTTTTTTTGTCTGTTATTTGAAGCCACCAATTCGTTTGAGAACAGCTGCTTTAATTTATTATTCCTCTCTTCTTCATTCTTTTTTTTTGAAGATGTCCAAAAGGATATTAATTATGGCGCGCAATTGACAAAAAAGCTTTCAGGGTACATTTTATAAGATTTTTCACACTTTTTATTTACTAAAAATTATAAAACAAAACTTTTCTTTTCATAGCGGCAAACAAATTAATAAATCAGAAATTTTTTATTCTTTTTTGTGATACATTTTTTAAAATTTATCCTTAATTTTTTATTCAAATCCTTCGCCCTTTTTTAATATTCATAGAAAATTTGTTTTTCATGCCTTTTTTAAATTAGATTATTTAGTTTTTATTTTACTTTTGAAGACTACTTTCAGAAACAAATTCGAGAAAATTCATTTGCAACTTTAAACAATTTTAAAATGGCTTACGTTGGACTTCTCAAAGCTGACGAACCTTCACATTTCACCATTTTCCCCGCTCATCCCATCGGTCAACAATTTGATCCATTATTTCGAATTCCAATTGAAAATACTTTGGATACTTTTCCTCAATGCATTCCAAAAAATTATAAGCCGAAATTAAAATGTATAATTATTATTTACGTTGATTTTCCAAGTTTACTTGTTTCTCAAAGAATGGACGGAAGATTAAAAAATTATGGAATTCCATATTATTTTGTTGATATTAATGTTATCAGCAATATGTGTGCTTTAATTTCATCACAAATTATTCCAAAAACTGGTGAAAAAATTTTCAGCATTTTTATTGATGATAATCGATTAAGAGTTGTTGAACTTTTGAGAAAAGATGATGGATATGAAATTGTTAGTAACAGAATTATAAGTAAGTTTTAATTTTGTTTTATGGGTCAAAAATTGTATTTTATATTCGGAATTAAAAAAATGAAAAACGGATGGTTAAAAGTTTTGGAATAAAAAAAGGGCCACAAAATTTTAAAATTTTATTTTTTTTTGACAGCAAAAATTTTTCTTTCATAACATATTTAAATTTTCTATAATTATTTATTTTCAGAATTTGAAGAAATCATCGATGACGCTATTTCACTTTTCAAACAAATCATTCCCAATAACCCTCCTGATCAAATCTTACTTTGCATGGATGTTCCCTCTCAAAAAGGAAAAAATCTTGAAAAAATATTGGAAGCCAATGTTCTTAAATTCCTAAAGATTAAAAAACCTCGAAAACATTATATTATGTGGTTTTCTCAAGCTTTAGCTGAATTAGCCAAACATATTTTGGATCCTTCGATCGAAGAAAGAAGTTTTTTTATTAAACCATTATCCAAATATGCTTTTTCTGTTACAAATGGTGAAAACCCTGATGCTTTGAATTTATTTAAAATTGAAAAAATGGAACATTTACCAACCAAGAAGCAAGAAATAGTTTTGTCAAGAACTCATAAAACTTTTAATGTAAGTTTTTTTTTCTGACCCGCTTTCGGGTCACTAGACTGACTATTTACGTTTATTTCACTAACAAAAAAATGGTTTTAACTAGGGTTGCCCCCCCCCCCCCGTTTTTCAAAAAAACCGGGGAACGGGGAATCGTTCGGGGAGAAAATTTTTCGGGGACGGGGAGACGGGGAGAAAAACGGGGAGGATTTTGTTCGGGGATGGGGAGACGGGGAGTAAAAAAATTTTTTTCTCGTTAATTATTAAGAAAAAATTTTTTTTCTTGTATGCTTTTCATTGCAATTTTTTTTTCGGGAAGAAAATCCTTCGGGGACGGGGAGGCGGGGAGAAAAACGGGGAGAATTTTTTTCGGGGACGGGGAAGGGGACGGGGAACGGGGACGGGGAAACGGGGAGTCCCCGTCCCCGCGGGGGGGGAGGTCAACCCTAGTTTTAACAACAAACAAAATTTATTTGTCTGAAAAAATCACCATTTTTTTCTAGCTTCATTTTTATTACGAAGATGATAAAAGTGTTATTCTTTCGAAAGCTGATTCCCGCATTGATTGTCACAAACTCAAAATTTCATTTTCAATCGATATTAATTATATGCCTAAAATTGATCAAGAACCAATAATTTTGGATGAAATTAAAGATTTTTATAAAACTTTAAATAAAAATGTTCCTTCAAAAACTCCTGTTATTGGATTTTTTGAAAATCTTTCATTTATTTGGTTATGGAATGAAAAGAAAAATACTTATGAATTTTCGAATCAATGGAATGGTATGGCTTGTTTTGTTTCGGTTTAATTTCAAGTAATAAAGAATAAATTTTTAGGCATTTTTGGAAAAGATATATTTTTAAGTCTTAAAAATGAAAAGCCAAATATCGTGGATGACCGTGAACTTAATGAACATGTGGTTTATGGTAAGTTAGTTATTAATTAAGAATAGGAAAGAGAGCTATCAAAAAACTCGTGATTTATTTTATATTAATAAAATAAAATATTTCCTCATTTTTACTTAACTCAATTAATTTATTTTTCATCTTTGAAATCCACAACTTTTTTAGACCTAATCAAAATTATGTCAATGCCACCAAATAGCATCGATAAAAACCCAAAATGGCTCTTCGATGTTTTCAACGATGAAAAAAATGAAATTTGTTTAAAATATAAAAATTATGATGGAACAACAAAAATGTCGACTCCCGCCTTTTTAATGGCCGAGATTTTGAAAGATCATTTAAAAGTTATTAAACAAGAAAATGGCGACAAAAAATCTGAGGAAATTGCATTTTATTGTTTTGGAGAAGAATTCACTAAAAAGGATCGACGTCGAATCAAAATTCATCTTGAAGAAGCATGCAAACTATTAAATATTACATTTAATAATGTTTCATAATTATTTTTATATTTTCATAGTTTTTTTATTTCAATAAAATTTATAGGATTTTGAAATTTTGTTTTTTCTTTAATAAAAGTTTTTTATAGCTTTCTGATACTTTTTCATTAATGAATTAAGAATTTGAAAACAATAAATTTTTTATTTCACCGATTTTTTAATTTTCAAAAACTGTAATTAATTATTCGATTTAAAAATCAAAAGTTTTGTTAAAAAAACAAGCAAATTTTCTTTAAAATTTATTAGCGAAATAATGGTGCTGGCTTTTTGCATACAAAATAACGATATTCTGAACATCCAGCATCAAAATGTAATTAGAAAAATAAAGATTTATTTACTGAGTGGTTAAAAACTAATTTTAGAATAAGCAAAAATTATGGAAAGCTTCAAATACACCATAATTTTATCTTAAAGATTGGAAAATATGCATAAAAATAAAAAAAGAAATCTTTAAGCAAAAAAGCTTTGGCTTTTTTCCAGATCAAATTGTGATTGCTTCTTTTTTATTCAATTTCGATAACAATTTCATCTTTTTTTCGATCGAAAGAAAGAATGTATCTAAAAAAATAAAAATTTTAAAAACATAAAAACTTTGAAAACATAATTCTGCCGGAAAAAAAAAATCTTCACCATTTTTTATACGCTTTTCTTTTCATGCAGTTTTGATTTGCAATCGTTAAAAACTATTTTTTTGAATATTTTAAAAGAATCTTTGTTTTTGTTTGAAAATTTTAATTAAAAAATATCTAGGGTTCGCGACCGATTTTAAAAAATTTCATGGTCGCGTGTCGCGACATTATCACCAACCCTAAAAACATCATAAACGACATTCTTTTAAAAGTAGATTCTGATCATGGAAGTGATAGTGTTACGATTGACCATGATACCAAAAATCATGTTATGGTCGAAAGTCAAAATTTTTAAAAAATACTTTAATTTGAAAGTCGTTAAACAAAATTATTCGCATTAAAATTATAAACTTTGCATTTACTATATCCATTATTTTAAGAAATTTTGTTATTTTGCTTTGCTCAAACATAAGGCGCAAGCAGCCGTCAGCTCTTGTTTTTTTTCGATCGAAAGATAGATTGTATCTAACCAAAAATAAAAATTTAGTTTTGAAGCAGCATTTATGTTTTCAAAATTCTAATTTTTGTTTGAGCAAACAAAAATAAAGAAAAGGAAAAAATAACAAAATAAAAAAGCTCGAAAAGAAACATAAAATCATCAGTAATATTGAAGTTGAGCATCTTGTCCTTGCTACTCTAAAGAAAAAAACTATTTTGGAGAAAATTTCTGATAAAAAAAATTTATAATGACCCGATCCAATTTTCATCGCTAATTTGTTCCTTAACTTTTCCATAACATTTTATTTCTTTTTCTTTCAAACTTGCTTTTCTTAATTAAAAACAAAATATTTATAAAATTCATTTATTTTTACGTTACTAAATTTAAATTAATTCAAAGAGATCCATTATTTTTTATTTCATAATAAATTGCCAGAAGAAAACTTTACAAATTTAAAATTCGATGCAACTTTTCTTTACAAAAAATTTTTTAAACGTTTGAAGCTTTGCGGCTTTTAACATATTTTTCAATTTGTGGAACTGCGTGAACTTTCTTTTGATATTCAACCAATTTAGGATAGTTTTTAGCAAAATTGGGATCAAAATTTTGCATAGTTAAAAAGCTTTCAGCCAAAGCAAAATCACCCCAAGTTAATCCTCCATTAGCTAAGAAACCGGATTTGGATTTGGAAAGAATTTCAACCAAACGTGGATACATTTTTTCTGCAGCGGGTTGATAGACAGTTTTGAAAAGCTCATCTTTGTCACCCTTTTCACGACCCATAGCTACGAGGAAGTAAGGACGAATATCAGTCATGAAATCTCGGAATGTTTCAATTGTGGATTCCATTTGAGCATTTTCCCATGCATCTTTTGCGACAAGACCAAATTTGGCGGCGAGATAACGGAAAATGGCTCCAGATTCAGCTAAAGGCTTTCCATCAACTTCGATGTAAGGAAGTTTGCCAGTGGGTGTCTCTGAAATTCCAATTATATTTAAAAAATTGCAACAAACAATTAGTTTTGGCGAATTCCATAACTAAAATCCGAACTATTTTTCACAGCAAAATTCAGAAGTAAAAATTTTGTTTCAAGACAAATTTTTTAAAAATCTTGTGAGTTAATTTCCGCATCAAGGCTCTTAGTAAAATTTTTTTTAATGAAAACACTTACTTGCTTTATGCTTTGGCCATTCTTCATGAGTGTATCGAACATCTTCAAATGGAACATTTCCATAATGAAGCAAAAGTCGAATGGTTTCACCAAGCCCTCGAACATCGAAATAATAAACCTTGTAATTAACCATCTTATTTTTCAACGTTAAAAAAAAAATAGAGCAAAGATTTATTTTTCTATCTTTTTTTTCTTGCTTGTTTCTTTTATACCTTTTTTAAATTGTGCTTCTTTTGTGCTTGTAAGCCATTTTAAAGCAGGTATATTTATTTGGCGACACGACACTATGTCGACTAGACACAATGTCGACCAAGCCATAATGTCGACTGGACGCAATGTCGACCAACCATTATGTCGACTGGACGCAATGTCGACTAACAATAATGTCGACTGGACGCAATGTCGACCAGCCATATTGTCGACCGGACACAATGTCGACCATGGTAAAATCCATACGTTTTTCATAAAAAAGATGATAATCATCTAATCATTTTTGTTGTCTGTTATGGTTGCCGCCATAATCTCAACTACCCAAAATCTCAACTAAATGAAAAAAGCACAATTATAGAAAGAAAACCAATTACTCGTCATTTTTTTTGGAATTGTTTATAATTTAAAAGCTTTTATTAGTAATCAAAGAATTCACGAGTATCTGTTTTTAATTCTGATATATGAATTCAGAAGTGCTTTTGAGAATTCAGAAATATAAAAATATAAATAACAATTAAACATACAGAACTAATTCAGATATTTTTATTAATTCGGAATTATAAGTTCAGAAGTTTATAAACATTGATATGGAATACCTACTAAAGAATTTGGCAGTCTACAACTTAATTCATAATTAATAAATATTACAGAATGAATTCTGTATATTTAGTTGTTAATTATATGTGTGAATTCTCAAAAGCACTTCTGAATTCATATATCGGAATTAAAAACAGATACTTCTGAATTCTTTTATTACTAATTAAAACTTCTGAGTTATGATAAATCATAGAACTACCAATTAATAATTATGGATTAAACCATTTAAATTATAAACAATTCCCAAAAGAAAATGACGAGTAATTGGTTTTCTTTATTTAATTACGCTTTTTTCATTGAGTTGAGATTATGTCCAGTTGAGATTTTAGGGAGTTGAGATTATGTCGTGTCGCCCTTTTTGGCATGGGAAAATTTTCGATAGTCGACATTATGGTTGGTCGACATTGTGTCCAGTCGACATTATGGTTAGTCGACATTGTGTCCGGTCGACATTGTGTCTGGTCGACATTATGGCTTGGTCGACATAGTGTCTAGTCGACATAGTGGCGCCGCGCCATATTTATTTTTATGCACAAAGCATAAACTGAAAACTATAACATTTTTTGTTGTTGTCACAGAAAAAAATAAATAAAGCAGAAAAGCAAAGCAAAAAAATAATAACAGTGCAACACAAAAAAATGAGGGAATAATTTTTTTAAGACTAGGCTTGTTTTTGTGTTTACAAGTATTATTTTCCACCCATATTGTGCTACATTTGTGACGGGGCTTGCAAGGTTTTAAATTATAATTTTAAAATGTCTAGCACTAAATAAAAGTCTATAAAAAATTTGTAATTACTTAAAGTTTATAGCTGCGAAAAATAAATAAAAGATTTCTCTGAACTTTAATAATGTTTTATATGTTTTTTTTCTAAAATCACAAATGGCTTTTTACTTTTTTGTTTTAAGAATACAGCTTTATTTTTAGCTCAAAATTCTAATATCCGAAACTAATTTTAACGGTATTTTGCAACTCTTCGTTATGGCCACCATTTATTGGAGGATCTGATGGAATGGGCTTTTGATGAGGCTTATATTCTCTTTTTTTAAAAGACATTTTTCTAACAATTTTATCTATTTTTAAATTCGTTTATAAAATAATTCATAAAAACATAAAAACTTGTTGTTTTTTTTTTAAAGTTATTATGTAACATTTCTATGTCGCCATAGTTATTTTAATATTAGTAAAAATTGAAAGGAAAAATAAAAAAAACCAAATTAAAATGTTCAAAAACAACTCTTCAAAAAAAGTTCAAACTGAAGTTCAAAAATAAATTTCAAAAAGAAAGAAGTAATCCATGTTTATTTTATTTCAGCGATAAAAATAATTAACGTTGGGTTTAATTTGGCTCATTCAAGGTCAGAAAAAGAGAAAACTTTTTATTCTTTTCCAATTTTTTTAACAAGTCAAAACTTTTTTTCCTGCATCATAAAATTTTGCAGTCACATTTCTCGACAAAAACAAAAAAACACAAAAAGGTTATAAAGATTTATTGAGTTTTAACTTTTCTTAAATTTGAAATTTTGCGAATGACAAACCAAACACTTTTAATAATAAACCAAAAAGTAAATCCAATAACAAAAATTAACGGTAAAATAATATCTAAACAATAATATTTCCACATTGACATTCCAGCGGATTCTAAATGCAATTCATAATTATTTCCATATTTCGATAAAAATTTAATCCATTTTAAAAATGTTTCTTTTCCTTTTACTGGATTATCTTTAATTTTTTGAGATAAAAGTTTTGCATTTTCAGAATATTTAGGATTTTGCAAAAGTTTATTGAAAGTTGAAATAAGTTCAGCCGGAGTAATGGTGAGATAACTAATCGCTATTCCAATTTCACGTTTATTTACCAAAGCAGAATTATAATGTTGATCACCAAAAATTGGCATGGTTATCATTGGCACTCCAAATACTGCGGCTTCATTGAGACTATTCAAACCGCAATGAGTGAAAAATATTTTTGTTTTGGGGTTTGCTACAAAAATAAAATGGAAAAATTAGTTGGAGAGAAAAAATTTTATTTTTGCATTTTTTTCGTTTACTTTTTTTGATCAAAAATAAAAAGAATATTTTTACCTAGCATGCTTTGTTGATCAATCCATGTAACCAAATGTAAATTAGAATATTGAATGAATTCAGTATTTTTTCTTTCACCATTTGTTTTCCAAATAAATTGCAAATTTGGAAATGCTTTAACCACAGCTTTCACAGAATCTTTAAAGTTTTCTGTTGCTCGATCGGTATCCACTAAAGTTCCAAATGAAATTATCACAACGCCATCTGAAGGAATAGAATAAATTTTTTCAATGTCCTAAAAAATAATTTATTGCATAAAAATTTTAAAATGTTTGGTAAACTTACTTGTGAAAGTTTTTTAGGTGGTTTAATCATTTCACCACCAATGTGAATAATTTTTGGAGTCGATGGTTTTGCAAAGTCAAGAAATAAATTTGTGTTTGCAACGAGAAGAGAAATATTTTTACGGAAGTCGAGAGGAGTCAAATTTTGGCCAGGGAAAAATATCTCTATGAAAGTTGTCTGAAAATTTAAAATTTAAAAGATTTTCAAACATTTTTGAATCAATTTTTTTTTGAAGAAAAATTTATGTTTTGGCTGAAAAGTTTTCTTATTTTTTGGTGCATTTTCTGAATTTAAAAATTTTGATAAATGAAATTCAAGTTTTTTAAAAGTTTTTTCCTACAAAGGTCCGATTTTTTTTTTACTCTACGATTTTCTTACAGTAAGCTCAAAAAATAATGGATAATAAATAAATTTTTCATAAAATCCAACATATAAATTCCAAATTCTTTCCCAATAATTTAATTCATCTCCTGAAGGGAAGGCTTCATCTACAGCTGGTACATAACTTGGAGACAATAATATTCCAAGATCTTGAAATCTTGAAGCTTGAAGAGGAGTATTACTTAATAAAATATAAGTTTGGATTCCAATTTTATGAAAAAATGGCATCAAACAATTATCATTGCATTCGCCAATGCCAAGTTTAAAATTTTCTTTTGATAATTTTTCAATCAAAAAATCAGAATTTTTTTCAAGAGCTTCGCAAACATTTTGAAAAAAATCGTGTTGCTTTCTTCGAATTCCACTCGTCACCATATCCGCTACGCCATAATTTAATTTTTTAAAAGTTCCTTGAAAAGTATAATTTGGAACATCAAAAAAATGATTTTCAGTTGCGAATTCGCAAATCATTTTAGGAGAAACATCAGCGAGAAGAGGAGTAAAAAAATGCTATAAAAAAACAAAAAACAAAACTCAAATAATTAAACTTTTCTGAATTTTTTTCTTCTCTAAAATCTTACAACTTCATATCCATCTTCAGTTAGCCATTGACCAACGGAACAATCAAATTCAAAATGGCTATAACTAATTGGAAGACCAAAAATTAATATTTTTTCCTTTAGCTTCAGCGATGGAGAAGATGCTTCATTTCCAAAAATGAAAGAGGAAAAAATGAATAAAACAAGGAAGTAAAAGTGGACAGAAGCAAACATAAAAGACAAAAGTGCAAATTGATTGGAAAAAAAAAGAAAATTATTTTAAACTATAAACAAAGAAGACGAGAACCTTTGTTTTTGATTGTGAGACTTGCATGTTGTAGTTTGTGAATGTTCGTTCGTTGGACAAACAAATAATATCAATGACAGAGAAAAGAAAAAAACCGGTTTATATTTTTTTCTTTGCAAAGCTTCCTTTTTAAATTTTGACCTTATTTTTTGGGGATAAAATTAATAGTTTTGAAAAAATACGTGTTGGAAATAATAAGTTTCTCATCGAGAGTAAATTAACTTAAAGTGTACTAATCTTTTTTGAATTGAAAGAAAATGTGATTCGAGAAAAAATAATTTTTTTCTACTTTCCCATATTTTAAAAAAAAAAAATTTAATCCCTAAAAAAATAAAAAGAAAAGAAGCAACTCACAAAACTTTTGTCAAACGCAGGTGTATTAACATAATTTTCTAAATATTCACAATATAAATTCCATATCCTTTCCCAATATGACGTCCTATCTCCAGAACTGAATGCTTCATCCACAGCTGGAACAGTTGCGGGTGAAAGAGCAATTCCCATATTTTTATACCATGGAGCTTGAATTGCAGTGGGACTTAAATTTATTAAAGTTTTAGCTCCAATTTTAGAAAAAAATGTTGAAATACAACTATCCATATATTCTGAGATACCAAGAGTATAATTTTCTTTAATAATTATTTCCATTAATTCAGGGCTTTGTTGATAAAGGCCTTCACACATATTAAAACAATTTTCAGCTAAAACTAATTTAACTCCATTTGAAACCATTTCAGATACACCATAATTAAATGTGGAAAAAAAGGTTTTTTTGAGTTTTGAAGTTACATTAAAATCATAATTTTTTACTACAGCGTCACATTTCATAGGTGCAAAATCAGCAAAATTTGGGGTTATTGAATGCTAAAAAAATATTTAAATTAAAAATAAGAATTTGAGTCTTGCAAGAAAAATTTTGAAAGCTCTAAAAGCTTAGTCACAAAGAATAAATTTTCAGAAAATTAAAATTTGTTTAATAATTTTAGAAATTTAGTGTTAATCGAGTTTTCGCTTCATCGCTTCAGTATTTTTAATTATTGCAAACTTACAACTTCATATCCAGCTTCAGAAAGCCATCGAGCTATAGCGCAATCAAAATTAAAATGGCTATAACCAAAAGTAATTAAATAAATAAGAATTTTAGGTTTTTTAATGACAATTTCTTCTTCTCCATTATTTTCAAAAAATTGAGCTGAACAAAAAATTACCAAAAACGATAAAATTAAAATTCGACAAAATAACATATCTTCCAATTATGTATGATACTAACAAGAAATGATAAACCTTTGTTTAATTCAATGACGTTTTTATACTTTCCTTTTTAAAGATTTCATAAATAACAAAATGTTCAAAGTTTGTGATCACAAAAATATTTTGACACAAACTCTTTTCATTCATTCACAATCTTTTTTTTTGCAAAAAAAAATAATTCGTTAAAGTTTGTGTTTTTCATTTTTTGGTTGAAAAAAAAAATTAATGGACTTTAATGGCGTCATCAAGGATTTTAAAACATTAGTACTTTTTATTAACTAAAAATAAAAATATGTATAATTTAAAAATGATGCAACTTTCATCTATTTTTTTTTTGAACTAACGACTAACTATAAAATTGGAATTGTTTAAATAAAATTATAAAATTCATATTAATTATTTTGATATTTATATTTTTGAATATTTTTCAACTTCAACCGATTCCATATTAATGTGCTCTGAATTTTCTTCCATATCGGAGAAATCACAATGATCATCATTTCCACTGTTTTCTTCATCATAAAAATTTTTATCAAAATCATTTTCCGATTCTTGAAAAGGATTGCTGCTAGAGGAAGAACTGCTTCCTTCACTTAAACTATCTTCATCGTCAAAATTAATTGTCCCAGACGAGGATTCAGTTTTATAATGGTCTTCTTTTCCTTTTTTCTCATTTTTATTGCATCCAGCTGAAGTTGAAGGCTGACTAAAATTATCAAATGATGGATGTGAAAAAGATTCAAAACCATTTGTTGAAATTTGGCTTGTTTCTGTTGCGGACATATTTTCTTCTTCGGTTTCACTTTCATTTGAAAAAATTTCTCCATCATTATTTTCATAATCCGTTTCATCGCCAATTTTAGCTTGAAATTCATTAATATTCGCAAATTTACTTTCTTTATTTTCTTCTTTTTCTAAATTTTTATTTTTAATCTTAAACCCATCATTTTTGGAGGTTTGAGTATCTTGTATCCTTGATAATGGCAAAACCTTATCAAGTAAAGCATCGAATGATATTTCGGTATTTGCATCATCTGTTTCAAACGTTTGAGTTTCTTGAGATATATAAAATTGATTCAGATTTTCAGCTAATAATAACCCATGGCTTTTTTGTATTTCTGCTGGGGAGGCCGCAAATGCCTCCACTGCGAAGTTATCAACATTTTTAGTTTTGATATTTCCATTTTCTTGTTTTTCAACAATTTTTTCAATTTCGAAAGTCTTTTCTTCCTTGTTTTCGGTTTTATTTTCTTCGGATTTGTTTATTTTTGAAAAACTTTTTGTTCCGTTGGAGAGCGCTGAAAAAGGCCTCTCCTTCTTTGTATCTTTATTGACTCCTTTTTCATCATCAGTTTCATTTTCAGATGATGATGATGATTCGTTAGAGGAATTCGAAGCTGTATTCACATGAATTGTTGGCCTTCTAGTTGTTTCCATTATTACTGGATCGTCATCACTTTTTGGCTTTTCATTAGTTTTGGGTTTTAAAGTATTTTTTATCATGGATTGAAATTGCATTTCAACTACTCTTTTTATATTCTCATTAATTTCATTTTCATCAATTTTCTGTATATTATTTGTTGCATTCCCATTTGAAGACGAATGCTGTAGCTCCGAATCGTTTGATGAATGAGTTTCTCTTTTTGAAGAAGAACTTGAAGGGTTTGGCTCTTCCTCTTCTTCCACAATTGGTTTTGGTTCAGGTGGAGGAAGAGGATGAGGCATGGCAGTTTTGTAGGATAAATAAACACTAACAGAATATAAAATAATTAAATGCGCAGCTAAAGTTAAAATAAATGCATAATGATATCCGGTTAATTTTGCATAATACAACGTAAAATTTTCTGCTATCTAAAAACAAATTTTGTTTGTGTAAAAACTTTGAAACAAAAAAATTGTTTACCAAAGGTATACCAAGAAATATTTGTGGAACAATCAATCGAGAAATTATATAATTGCTTCGAACTTCTTCAACCGAAGGAATTGTGTTATTTTGTTTTTCTAAAACTATTGATAAATTTTCCGTTGCTTCAACATTGTCTTCCTGACTGGTGCCACCACAACAGCAACAAAGTCGATTAATAAAATTTGCACAATAAAAAGTTGGCCATTGTCTTGCTATTAATGGAATATATAAAGGTAAAGAAATTAATAAAAGGCCTAAAGGAATCCATAAAGCTTGGATGGAATAATCTGGGCGAATCCAGCAACTGAAAATAGTTCGAAAATTTCAATGCCTCCAACACCAAATATGTGCTTTAAAAAAACTCACTATCCATCATTTCTGTTAAAAAATTCTGTAATAGTTGCAGCAAAAAAGAATGTCATAATTAAAGGAATACCAAAACCATAAATAAATGGAACATAAGTTTTTTCGAATCCAGTCATAAAATCCAATGAAACTTGAAAAGTTGGCCGCCAATTTCCTAATTCTTTTAAAGTTACAAATAGCATAATAATTGTCAGAAATATTCCACTGAAAATTATTTTTTAACTTGAGCGAATTAAAGTCGAAGAAGAAAGTTCAAAAGTAAATTTTAGTTCATCTTGAAGCAAGAATAAGAGGAAGGTAGGCGGCTATTTAACTTCAAAATTAAGAAAACTTAACTTCATTTTTTTACACTTTGCGGAAAAATCTTTTTTTAATTATTGTGTATGTACTTACCATAAATACAATAAATATCCAACAACAGCTGAAGCAGTACAAACCCAATTACCTGCTGTACTTTTTTTATAACTGAATACCGTTAAATATATTATATAAAGGGTGAAAATAATATTATATGCAAACGCAAATTTTCTTGCTTTTGATGATAAACTTTTATCGAGCAAAATATCGAATAAAAGTCGGAAGAATCTTACGTGAATTGGAATTCCCCTTCGATGAATTATATATGCAATAACACCAAATAAAGTAACTACAACGCCAATGGCACCAAAAAATATTTCAATCCATCTCAAAATTGGTGTACATGTTACTGGATCACTTGAATTTCCTACCTAAAAACAAATTTGAGTAAAAACAGATCCATCAAAATGCGAAAAGCGCACAAGTATTAAAGTGCACATAACATTGCCAGTGGCATTCGAAGTAATACAAATTGTTTCATAATTATCTTTTCCTCGAGTAACTGTGTCTTGGATTGTAAATACTCCACCGATAAATACTCCTGTTTTTACTCTCACATGTAAATCATTTTGATCCTAAACCGATAAACGGAAAAAATCAGACTTTCACTGATTCTTTGATTATGGCTTACTCGTTTTCGATCAACTATTAATTTAGTTGAAAATTCTTGGATTTCATTATTTTCACCCGTGTTACCACTATTGGCTCCTACAGATTGAGGATAAGTGCCACTTACACAATCTCCAGCATTGTCAAAAATTAAAGGATTTGTTGAGTTGGTGTTGTTATTTTCTTCGTCAGTTTTTTCTTTTTTTGAGTCAGAACCTAACTTTATACCATCCTTATTTGCATTATTTGATACAATATAAAATGCTAAATTTTTCCACAGAGCTAAATAAGCTTTTTTCGCTATAAAAAAAAAATAGTAATTGAAACAGCTATGATTATTTTTTTAAATCAACCTCCAGTTCCACACAATTGTTTTGGGTCAAAAGTGGCACAAAATTTTCCATTTTCTGTTTCTTGACATATTTCTTTTGCGGCTGTCGAACTCGAATCTCTTAATTTACAAAATCCATTCAAAGATTGAGAATGTAATTGAAGATTTTCCCTAGTTATATTTATATCAGAATCAGATAAATCAACAATTTGGGGTATGCTTGCAATAAACCATAACATTGCCCCCTTCGTTTGATTGTCTGCTTCTTCGAGATTTTTTATTGGTTGATTAAGTATAACACTTACAATATCCACAGCACTATGAACAGCCTAAATCCTAATTATGAATTAAATCCTAATTTATTTAAATTACTTCTGTAGTTAAGTTTTTTACTGTTGAAGTAATATTATAAAGAAGGGATCCCACATCATGAACATCCTCGGACGTAAAATTATCATTTTTAATTTTATTTGTTATTTTAGTTTGAGTGTCTTTGAAAATTCGAGAAACACTAGCTGGTGGGGTATTGACAGTAATATTTCCTTGACAAGCTGCTTGCAAAATGTCATTATTACAATTTAGAATTGGTGGTGGTGGAGCTTAAAGTTAGAAAAAACTTAATTTTTTTTTGAAGAAATTATCTTTACTTTCTTTAATTCCAGCTTGCGCCGTCGTTGTCTCTGGGGTTGTTGTTGTTGTGGTGGTATTTGGCGGTAGTGGAATAGGAATAGTTGTCGTTGTTGCTACGGGTGTCGGAGAAACCTCATTTGCGCCTAAATAATTTTATGAAGAAAAAAAATTCTTTAAAAAATAACAAAAATTTACATCCATATGCATTTAAATATGCTGCATCCCAATTTTCTGGAAGCGCTTGATTCATATTTCTCCAAAAGATAAAATTCGAAGAAAAGTTTGTTAATTTATTCTGATCAACACCTGGACCAAGTAAAACGAAAGTTAGATGAATATTTGACAATTGAGCTTTAAATTGGTCTGCTCCAGAAAGAGCATCGCTTGAAGTATTTGAAATAAAAATCAATGCTCCTATTGGCACAGTATTATTTGGAAAAGTTTCTAAACTGGTTATTAATGCAGCGAATTGTGTTCGGAGATTATATGTTCCATTTCTTAACGGTGCATCATACACAGCATTTTGAATTTGATCGATTGATTTTCCACTTTTCCAAGAAACTGGGTGAGTATACATACCAATAGCTTGAATCCTTTCAGGGTGATTTGTTGAGCCAATAATATTTGCAATAAAATCCATTTGTGTCTTAAATTAAGAAAAAAAGTAGTTGGCTTTATTTTATGAATCTTTCTTTCTTACAATTGAATCATTGTTTGTTAGCGAATATGAATCATCATAAGAAAAGCTGATCCAACTTTGGCATGGAATGTAAGGGGAATCATCAATTTGAAAAGCATTTGTTGTTGCTTCTGGAGGTGGTGAAGTAGCAATATTATCTTCGCCTAAAGTTTTTTCTGATTTGTGCTTTAAAAATAAAATAAAATTTACATCCATAAACATTTAAATATGCTGAATCCCAATTATCAGGTTCATATTGATCCATGTCGGACCAATAAATAAAATTTGTAGAATAATTTGTAAGTTTGTTTTGATCCGCGTCAGGTCCAAGTAAAACAAATGTGAGACGGATTTTTGACAATTGACCTTTAAATTTGTCTGCTCCATAAAGAACAGCATCGGAAGTATCCGAAATAAATATTATGGCTCCTATTGGTTTTGTTGTATTTTCAATAACATTCAAACTAAATTCCAAAGTTGAAAATACTTTTGAAAGATTATAATTAAAATTTTGTTGCTGTTTTAAATCCAACAAATTTTGAATTTCTTGAATTGAGAAAGAATTATTACTCCAAGGAATTAGCCCATTATATATTCCACTAAATTGGAGTCGCTCAGGATGATTTATTTCACCAATGGCTGAAGAAATAAAAGCCATTTGATTCTTAAAAAAAGTATGGTTAGTTAATTCACTTGAAACTTGAAGGTGTTCTAATGACGCATTTTTAGCTACAGCATTAATAATTTCAATAATACTTTTAACACTCTAAAAAGAAATTTAAGTTTTTTAAAGAAATGAATTTTTTTATTACTTCTCCATCCAATGATGATACTGTTAAAGTAATATTATAAAGATAAGCTCCTGTATCATGAATATCCGTTGAATTAAATTGACCATCATTTATTTTTTCTGTTATTTTTGTTTTTGTATCATTTATGGCTTTTGAAACATCTTTGGGTAATGTGGTATTAGTTATAGGATCTTGACATGCTGCTTGCAAAATATCATTCTTGCAGTTTAAAATTGGAGGTGGAGGATCTAAAAAATTTAGATAACGTGATTATTCTTTTTTGAAAAAGAATGTTGTTGTTGTTTTTTTTCTTACTTTCGTCGACACCTTTTTCTGTTGTTGTTGTCATTGGTAATGGCGTTGTTGTTGTAGTCGATGTATTAAATGATTCTGTAATATTATCATAATCTGTGACAATTGAATCACTTGTGGATGGAGTATTAAAATTAGTTGTAGTGATGGTTGTTGTTGTTGATTCTGTAGCTGTTGTTGATGAGGTTACTTTATCTCTAAATGTGCTCGAAGTTTGTTGGGCAGTTGAAGTAGTATAATTATCATTACCACTGTCAATAAAACTTGTAATTGTTGACGATGAAAAATAATCTGTTGTCGTCGTATTCGGGTAAATAGGTTCTTCAGTTTTTGTTGAACTTGTTTGACCAGTAATTTTTTTAGTTGTTGAAGAGATCGCTGTGGTTGGGCCTGTGAATGGAGTAGTTGTTTGACCAGATGTTGGTAAATCTGTAATGGCAGCGGACGTAGAAGCTAGTGATATTGTTGAACCAGATATGGCAAAACTTGAAGAATAATCTGTCGTGGTGGATCCATTAATAGGTGTTGTTGATGTAGGAATTGTAGCGACGGTAGTTGTTGAAGGACCTGTTGTGGTTGAACCCATGGAAGTAGTAGTAGTCGTTGAAACACTTGATGTTGAAGCTGATATTTCAGTAGTTCCAATCAATGTGGAAGAAGGACTTTCCTTCGTGGTTATTGGAGTTGTTGTTGTACTTGCTGATGAAAAAAATCCTTCTTCCAATATTTTTCCATAATGATGTATTTTATTATTTCCTCCTATTGAAAATTTTCGATTTATTTTTAAATTATTTTTTAAACCAATTTTAACTTTTTCAATATTTTTTTCTGGCAAAGAAAATTGCGAAGACAATGATTGAGGGCCATTTATTATTGGAGGTGGATTTATTGTTGTTTCAATAATGCTTCGAGGAGTGAAAGTTTGATCCAAATTGCTTTCATTATAATTAACCATGATTCCACTTTTGATTAAAAATATAAAAAATATTAATTTAAATATAAATTCCATTATAAAACAAATTTATCAATATTTAAAATTTCTTATTCCAGAAAAAAATAAAAAAGAAAGAAAAGCACCGGAATTCTCTTTAATGTGATAATATTCATCAATCATAATAATAGAAAATAGTTAGACTGACTCGTACATATGAACAAATAATCTTACCAAAGACCTCATCAAAGAAACTACAAATTATTATTACCTTTCAATATTCTTTAGTTTTTTAAGGATAGTTCGCATTATTTATTTTTTTTAAAGCTTAATAAACTGACTGATAAGAACTTCATTTGTAAGTTTTTTAATCAAAAAAATTTCGATAAAGCTTTAGAAGAAGAGGGACATTTTTATGAGATTTTAGCAACAAAGTTAAAAAGCAGCGAGTTTAAAAAAAAAATAAAAATGAAGAGAAATTACGACTGTAAAGAAAGCGACAAAGAAAAAGATAAAACAATTTTTAATTCTCGAAAAAAATTAATTTCTTTTTCTAATAAAACTTTTTTTTACAAAAATCCACATTTTTTAAAAGACTATCATAATTAGAAATTTTTATAATGTTTTCAAAGTTCAGCAACTTTTCTTTCATTCCTTTATTTCTTCGAAACGAAGAAAAATTAATAGCATTGAATGATTCAACATAGTTTTTAAGCGTCTTTTCTGTTTTTGATAACATAAATCCTTTGTTGAATTTTTGAAGCTTGAATTTAGAAATGATACTTTGACTCTCTTCTCTCCGTCGCCATCAAGCAGAATTGTTTTTCTTCTAACTTTTTTTTCTTTTCCTTTTTTCAAAAAAAAAACTCAAGGTCATAAAACAAAAAATTGCAAAACCACAAAAGCTAATTCAAATAAATTTTTAACTATTTTTGCAACAATGTTTTTCTTTTCACATTTGGTTAAGGGACAAACTTTATAATAATTTGCTTTTTGCTTGAATGATTTTAATTTCCAAGCAAAATGCGTTATATTTTTTTTTGATCCTAGAAAACTTTTCCTTCCTATGCCAAAAAAAAGCTTTGATAGGCAGAAAATAAATAGAAACAATCCATTTCTAAAATATTGAAAGTAAATGTTAGAGTGTCTGAGCCTGCATTGCCTGGCACACCTTTTCTCTCAGACATCTCCATTTTTTTTTCTTTGGTCAATTTAAAAAAAGGAATGCTAAACTGCGCAAAGTAACAACAACAAAAAAAATACAGAGGAGAAGAAAAAGAAGAAAAAAGAAAGAAAAAACATAGTCTTTTGCATTTATTTCATTGACAAAGAAAATTTCTTGCATTTCTTTCTCTTTTTTTTGGCGGCTAAAAGAAACTACTAAAATGTTGCCTTTTTTGCATTTGCATTTGACTGACTCTAACCCCTAAAAGGCTGAGGGTGAAATCCAACCATGCACATATGTATTTTTTTTGTTCAGCTTTTTTTTTGAAAATGTAACACAAAAAAATATATGGTCCTTACTTACTAAAACCACGTGATATTATTTTTGCTCTTTTTATTTTTCAAAACATTTATAAATAATATTTACTAACTAATATATATTTTTTTTTTCTCAACTCCCTCTCCCGCTCATTCAATAAATATCAATAGTTTTTTAGTTTTGGTCTTAGCCCGATTAAAAAGCAAAGTTATCGCCTGGTTTTTTTTGGCCAGACAATAACAACTAAATCATCTTTAAACAACTTTTTGCTGCGCTTGTTTCATCACCAATAAAAACTTCCTGGATTTTTCAATCATTTCCAATCCAATAATTACTTCCCCATCGGAAATTCACTTAGTGCCACAATCAGGGCAAAAGCTAGATCATCAACAACAACTTGAACGAAGAATGCCAAATATTAAAGTTTTCTCTGGAACGTCTCATAAAGATTTAACTCAAAAAATTTGTGAACGCCTTCAACTTGATGTTAGTAAAGCATCATTAAAAAAGTTTTCAAATCGAGTAAGTTTTTTCCCATAAAAAAAAATGTTAGATATATTACTAAAAGTTTTTTTTCTTCTTCAGGAAACGAATGTTGAAATTGGCGAATCGGTTCGAGGCGAAGATGTTTATATCGTTCAATCAGGTTGCGGCAAAGTAAACGATAATCTCATGGAATTGCTAATTATGATAAATGCATGTAAAATTGCTTCTTCATGCCGAGTAGCTGCTGTAATACCATGTTTTCCATATGCAAGACAAGACAAAAAAGATAAATCGCGGGCACCCATTTCGGCTAAACTTGTGGCTAATATGCTTTCCGTTGCTGGAGCGGATCATATTATTACCATGGATTTACATGCTTCACAAATTCAAGGATTTTTTGATATTCCCGTTGATAATTTATATGCTGAACCTGCAATATTAAAACATATTCGTGAATCCATTCCTAATTGGCAAGAAGCGGTTATCGTTTCACCTGATGCTGGAGGAGCTAAACGGTAAATACTTACTTAATTTTTAACTAACCCTTTTTCATATTCGAGAGAACTCCAAAAAAATTTTGTATTTTTGGAAACTTGAGTTTTGAAGTTTTAAAATTTTTAGCGAAAAAAAAACACAGTAGCTTCCTTTAGCTTCAAAAGAGCAAAATTAAACTTTTCTGAGTGAAATTTTGCAAAACTAAAATATGTTTTTTTCTTCAAAAAACTAAAAATGTTTTTACTTCAAATTTCCTCAGAATCAAAGCCAATAAGAAAGATTATATATTCCATCGTTTACTTTTTTTTAGTGTCACTTCAATTGCTGATCGCTTAAAGGTTGATTTCGCCCTAATTCACAAAGAACGAAAACGAGCAAATGAAGTAGAAAAAATGACCCTCGTTGGAGATGTTACAGATAAAGTTGCTATTCTTGTTGATGATTTAGCTGATACTTGTGGAACCATTTGTCTTGCAGCTGATAAACTTGTTGAAGCTGGAGCTTCGTCAGTTTATGCATTTTGTGTTCATGGAGTTTTTAGTGGTCCAGCTTTACAACGATTAAATAGCTCTTGTTTTGAAGCTGTGGTTGTTACAAATACAATTCCACAAGAAGAAAATATGAAAAAATGTAGCAAAATTCATGTATGATAATTTATATTATTTTAAAAGCCATCGCTTGCTTTTTAAATATTATTTTTTAAAATTTATCCATTTTTTAGTGCATTGACATTTCCACGATTCTTGCTGAAGCTATTCGTCGAACTCATAATGGCGAATCTGTTTCATATTTATTTTCTCATGTTCCTATGTAATTCCCTTCAATCTTAATAATGAATTGTTGAATGATAGAAAAAAAGAAAAAAAGAAGAACTTATTTTTATTACTTTGAAAAAAAACATGGGTCATTTGTTTAGATGATTTTTTTAATATTTTTTTAAAATTTGCATTTTAGTTTTTGAATTTCTGCATTTTTTGATTTATTTATTTAAATAAAATAGCGCCATTTCTTTATATTTATTAGTTTATTAAATTTTTTTTTTGTTTATTTGAATAAAACTTTTAGAAAAAAAAACATAAGTTTATGCCAAATAAACAAAAAACGAAACAACCATAAAAAAGCAGCAATGGCAGAAAAGTGAGGCTGGGTTTTTTTTTTCGGTTATGTCAACATAAAAGGTCGAAGTGAAAGAAAAAATAATTAAAATAGATTTTTACTTTTTTTTTACCAAAAAACAAATTGAAACATTGGCGGCTGATGGCTGCGAAGTCTCTCTCATGAAACTCTACCCGCTCCCAATATTCTCTTTTTTTGTTTTGCTTTTGTCGCTGGATTTTCGTGAGCTTTTCATAATAAGAGTGAATGATGAACTTCAAAAAATACAAACATAAACTCCAAATTCATATGCATCTTCATAAATTACTTTTCTGTTTGAAACTTATGTAATACAAAAACAATTTTGTGGTGGATGAAAAACGTGGTTTAATGGAGATTTTTTTTGCTGCTAAACTTTCATTCGTTTTTAGAAGTTAGAGTTTACATAAACGAAAGCGACATGCATTTTTTAGTGTTTTTTGAAAGTTTAGTAAGCACAAAAAATTATGAATTTTAAAATAAGTTAATTCTTAGGTATCAAGAAACATTTTAAAGAAAAATACCATAACTTTTTGGAATGTTTTACGGCCTAAAATTTTGTTTGCAACCTAAACCCTCAAAATCGCTAAAAAGAAAAATGAATTTATGAATTAACTAAAATCGAAGACAATATTGTATTTGACCGTTATAAATATCATTCAAATTTTTCGAGTGTTTTAAAATTCTCTAGCATTTGCGAGAAATTGCTGAATAATGAAGAAAATGTTTTCTCGGAATTTTTTCTTTAATTTCCTTTTTTTTGGGACGATACATTTCGAATGGAAATAACCTTTTTTTATGATGAAGCATTTTTTTTATTTTGCAAATATATAATATATTGATCGACTTGACAGACAGCAAAAAAAGTATTTTTTTATGAACGAAAAATCTTTTATATTTTTGTAATTTTTCTTCGAATTAAAAAAAAACAAAAGAAGATTTTTGACGAGCTTTTGGGAGAAGCAGCAATTTCTCTCCATCAATGAAAAAAAGAGAAGTGTAACATTTAAAAGAAAATAAACACAAAACAAAACAAAAAGTTTCTTTGCTTTGCTTCTTTCTTTTGCACGCTTTTTTTATTCTTTGCTTTTTTTTAAATATTTTAATGCAATTTTTTTTTTAATTTTATGTAAAAGGGTTCCATGTAATGGATTTATTAAGAAAAGCAGTTTGGGTTTCAACAAAAACAACTGCAACTACAAGATTCTATCCCACAACAATCTTTAAATTAAAAATCGTTAAAATCATTAGTTCTTTGTAGAAATGAAAAGAATCGTTCGAAAGTACACACTATGTTCCAACGAATATGAGCCTTCCCAGCTTTGAAGGGCTTGGCAAATATCCAAAAAAATAAAATGCTGTTTGAAAAAGTCATCACAACATTAAGGTTGTGCAAGAATTGCATTAGACAATTACATGAAGACATTAGGTTATAATATTTAAAGGAAAAAATCAATAATCAAAATAAAATTAATAAATGTCACAACAGCATTAAGGCTGTTAGCCAAGCATTGCTAATGCGACATTTCTTTATTATTATTAGTTTATTGATTTTTTTGTGTTATTTTATAGTTTGAAATAAATTTTAAAAAATTTAGAGGTGAACAATCAAAAATTTTTAGAATGCAAAAAGTTGCTTGGATAAAATTTTGTTAACAACCTAAAACCTCAAAATTGCAATAAAAGCGGCACTCATTTTCATTTTACAAATAATTTATTAATCCCAAACAAAAAATAACCTCCAAAAATTTTGAATTCTCGTATTTATTTTTAAAGCTCCAAAAAAAACATATATGTATTTTTATAATCGCGGATAAAGTTTATAAGCATTTTTTGTTGTTTGAGCAATAACTTCTTCAATTGAAATTTCTTTGACTTTTGCAATAAAGTTTGCAGAAATTCGCAAATTTTGTGGTTCATTTCTTTCATTTTTATTTGGGCCAAGAACAGGTGAATCTGTTTCAAGTAAAAGTTGAGTTAACGGAATTTTTTGGATGAGCAAAGTTTTCTAAAAAAAATGTTGCAAAAAAAGAGGATAAAAAAAATCACAAACAAAACTCTCTACTTACTTCTTCAAAATTTTTGATTGAAAAAGATGGAGGGATGCTAAAATAAAACCCCGCATTAATTCCATGTTTTGCATCTTCCGCGATTCCACTAAAAGCATGCATTTGAACATTTTTTATTGCTCCATTTTCAATCAAAAATTCTATCGTTTCTTTTCCCGCACTTCGAGAATGAACATTTAAAGGTAAATTTAATTCTTTTGCCAATTGTATTTGCTTTTTAAGAATTTTTTTTTGAATTCTTTTATCTTCTTCAACATTTTTTAAATATATTTGAGTGAAATCTAATCCAACTTCGCCAATTGCAATAAGTTTATTAAAATTTTGTCGGATGCAAGCTTCAACTCCATCAAAATGACTCCAATTTGCTGAAGTATTTTCTTTTTGAGCTGGATGGACACCAATTGCGGGTCGAATAAAATCGGGATAATCTTCAGCTAATTTAAAAATCTTTGAAAAATCTGTACAAAATTCTGCGCAAACTATTGCTTTATGAACACCAGATTTTTTAGCTCGTTCAATAACTTCGAATAAATCCAAATCAAATTTGGGATCAGCAAGATGGCAATGGGTATCAATCATAATTCATAAAAATTGCTAATAAAAAGGATTTACAAAATAAGTTAAATAAAAAATCGCTAAAAAACAGAAACAGAGAAGGTTGAGTTACGGTAGAAATCGTAAAACAGAATTATAAATTTCTTACTTTTTTGAACTTTGATAAATTGGAATATCAAATATGATGATGGTAAACTCAATAACGTTAATTCCCTAAAAAGTTTTTTCTGGTAGAATGAATTGTTGAGTTTTATCGTTTGGGTAAATAAATCAAAGCAAAAAAAGATGATAAGAAGAAAGGACATGTTTTTTTGAACCAAGCAACAACAACAAAAATGATTTTCATCAACGTTAATGAACGTTGGCAATTTATGCTGCATTGACAAAACCCTTGTTTCATCGTTTTTTTTTCTTCAAAGTTTTCAGTTCGACGATAATCAGCAACTTTGCAACCTTTATTCTTCCTCAATCAAAAAAATTTCTTTGAAAATGCCTTTTAAATTTCGTCTCTATTTCATTAACTTTCTCTTACTTTGGGTATTAACGAATGCCACAGCGTATTCCGTGTATTATTGTCAACTTTATTTTTGTTTTCTTGGACCTTTGTAATCTTTGTAAATTTTTCAGGTTTTTGATCCTTCAAAAAGATGGAAGAACATTTTCAACCTAATGATGATTTTTGTACTGTGTGTGGTTCACTTTTACCTCTTCCAACAAGTGCACCAAGTATTCTCACATGTTTAAATTGTGGTTCATCATGGACGCTAAAAGGTGAGTTTTTGTTTACATTTCCTAAACCATTAACAAGTTATTTCCATTTTTAGGAAAGAAAAATGTTGTTACATTTGTTCGTGAAAAATATTATGAGAAAACAGTGTTGGTTGATGGTCCAAAAGAAGGAAATGATGAAGGAGCTCAAGTGGAACATCTATGCCCAAAATGTGATTTCACTCTTGCTACATATTCAACGATGCAAACTCGTTCAGCTGATGAAGGTCAAACGGTATTTTATACTTGTGTAAAATGTGGAAGAAAAGATATCGAATATTCATAGATATTGTTTTGTTTTTGTATTCTTGTTTGTTGAATTTGGATATGTTTTTGATTGTTGTTGCATAAATATTATTATATTAACTTAAGTGTTCGGGAGTTTAATTGTTTTCAATCCTTATTGGTGTCTAAAAAATTGTTTTTTGAAATTGAAGTTATGATGTTTTCGTTATTGCCTACCATATCAGTCAACTTTAGTGCGCCAATACTAAGTTTGATGAATAAAGCTTTTGTTGCAGGCTGCTTTTGCTGAGCATCTTTCGTTTACATAAACTATAAAGTAAGCTAGCAGTGGATAGTTGATTGACTAGCTTGTTGGTGGTGAACGCTGACTATTAAAATGGCTACAAGTGCAGAAGAAACGAGTCATGAACTTATCGCAAGCTCCTTCCAATCCAAGACTTTAACGTTTATCAAAATTTTAGTTAGTTCCATTTAGTGTAAAATGGCAAATTTCAAAAGATATTTTATCAGCTGCACATCGTCTTATTTATAAGGTAAGGAGAGAAACAAAAGAAGAGAGATAAGCTTTATGTTTGAGTTCCTTGCCATTGATTGCAGCTTTGAAAACCCTTCTAAAGCTATCTTTCTCTAACCCAAATTTTCAACGGGTGATTTTGATAAATCTCCTTTTCAGGTTGTGGAAACTGAAAAGTATGTTGATAAAAATTATGGTGCAAGTTATTATCTCAAAATAAATTTTAAGTTTACTTATTTTGATGATCAAGAAAAAAAAGGTATGATATCAACAAACCAAACGTTATAATCAGATTGGTTTTCTGGAGAATTTTTGGTTCTTTCAAAAAAACAAAAAAAATGAAAGCTTTTTATGTTGCTTTTCTCTTCCACGCTCAAATTTCTCTCTCTCGCTTTTTTTTACTAGTTGCTTTTGGCGTTGTTTGCAAATTGCAAAAAAAAAACGTTGATGCTGCTGTCGCTTTCTTCTTCTTTTTTTCTCCTTCTTCATCAATGCTTTGCTTTTTTACATCTTTTCTTATGACCTTATTGAAACTTTCCTTATATCGTTTAATTACCCAATGACGTACTTAATCACCTCACGTGTTTCTTTATATATATTTTTTATACCGTTGATTCGTTTAGTTGAGCTCGTATTCCATCCCACCAAACATTTTTACTCCCATCGATTTCTTATTTGAGAAAACATTTATCTTTCCCTGTTCCATTAGAAAACTTTTAGTCAATTCACTACTATATAGCTATAGCATAAATATTTTTTCCCGTATAAACGCTTTTTTACTTTGCGCTTTTTATTGTACCTTGAGTTACGGTTTTTCTTTGAAATGATGTATGAGACGAAGCTTATCTTTCGGGCCTGGTGGAGTCGTTGGAGTTTTTGGTTATGTTCGCCATGCCTTGCTTCCATACAGACTTTCTAAAGAGCTACCTTATTCCTTTATTTCCTTTATTTTTGATTGCATTACAGGATGCATTGAATAGGTTCATGATAGTATAAACGCTTCTTTTCTCGCGTTTTTTTAATTGTATTTTGAGTTATGGTTTTTCTTGGAAATTATGTATGAGACGATGCTTATCCTTCGGGACTGGCGGAGTCGTTGGAGTTTTGGTTATAGTCTCGCCATGCCTTGCTTCCATACAAAGTTTCTAAAGAACTACCTTTATTTCTTTATCCACAATAGTATTAAAATATAGGTTTTTGCACATATCCTTTTCTTCTTGAGCTTTATAAATTTGAAATACAATGTGATAGGATGTTGAAAACTTCCATGCCCTCTTTCTAGTACATATCCAATGTTTCAACAAAAATTTTTGCTTTGAAAACGTACGTTAATCACTTTATTAGTGTCTTTTTGTGTTAGCTTTAAAGCTATAATAATGGATAGAAATGATCCATTTGAAAACATGTTTGGTGACAATGATGAATATAATGATGAAGAATTGATTAATTCCATTCAAGGTACGTCCTTTTAAAGAAACTTTTTATAATCAATTTAACCTTACTTTTTTTCAGTTCAAAATCGAGAATGTCCATATGAATCATCAGCTTCAGTAAGTTTCTTTGCATCGTTATTTGAAAGAAAAATGGTTAAAGCTGTTTCCGATATCGTAATCATTAAACTTATTCCATCCTGTTAATAGCTAATAATGAGTGATAAAACAATAAACTTGCTTTTTATGTTTCTTCACACTTTCTATAAATCGTTTTCTTATCAACATCATTTTCAGGAACTCATGCGTCGAATGATAGCTGTGATTCTGATGGCAATGCTGATTTCGAAGATGAAGAAGTGACGATGACGAACTTTGACTACTTGTACGACGAATGGTTAACGTCACTGATGATGAATTACAAAATCTTATCGCCTACAATGCATGCCTCTTATCTTGAAATAATCGAATCACTGATTGTGAAATTTGTGTTAAAAATGTAAGCTTGCTTTGTTTTTTTTTTCTTGTTTGAAAGCATACAATTTTAGTTTTACGTTAAACGAAGTGGAACAGAATGTCGTCAACGATGGATGAATGAACAATGGCCTGAAATCAATAGAACTCCATGGACGACTGAAGAAGATGAACAACTTAATCAAGCTTCAGATCTTTCGTTCATCAATTAGAAATTTGTTGTTCACGAACTTGGAATCAATCGAAATGAATTCCAATGTATTTGCCGAGCCAAAGAACTTGAACAAAAGTATTTCATCGAAAAGCAAATGTGGTCAAGTGAAGATGATGAAATTTCTATTGTATTTGGCTACAATAACAAAGATTCAATTCCATGGGAAGATGTAACAAAATTGATGGGTAATCGAAATACGAATGAATGTCGTCGACGTTTTCGTTATTCGTTGAATATGTCTTTTCATATTGGTCGATGGACTCATGCTGAAGATATTGTAAGGAAATCGTTTTTCTAGTTTTAGTAATGAGAGAAATGAGAGATGATATTGCTAACAAGTTTTGTTAGGATTAAGATTCCACGTTTTTTGTTCGTCGTCGTTTTACTTTTGAAAAATAATCAAGGGTTAAAAATAAAAAGTGTCTTACTTTTTTGCCTTTTAAATGCCAACTTTATGCTTTACCATTCTTTCTTTCTCAAATACAATATTCTCTTTCTTTTTTGCCTCTTGTATTTACTTCTCTTTTTCAGTTCTTTTTGGAAGCTGTCAATCGTTATGGCCCATTTGATTGGGATCGAAATGCATCATGTGTTCCTGGAAGAAGCGCTCCTCTATGTCGATCACGTTGGAGCAATGTTTTGGATTCCAAAAGAAGCGTTCAAAGTTGGACCTTAGAAGAAGATGAAATGATTTTAACTGCTGTCAGATTTTTTGGTCGTGGAAGATGGTCGAAAATTAGTGAACTTTTGTCAAGTCGTCATCCCGCTGTTGTTCGTTCAAGATTTCGTCGATTTTTGAATCGAAAAATTCAGGTTTGTTTTCATTTGCATTCTCCTCCGTTTTAACTCAAACACTTTAGGATCTTCCACCATATGATTTCTTATTTGAGCATTCATTTTAAACCGAAGTGGACAAATTCAAGTCGCTGATACCGTAGGTGATGAACGGCGAAAACAATTCGGAGATGTTCATGCATATCCAACAGGAATATGGAAGAAACGTTTAACCGTGGATGAAGTTCGACTTCGACGTTTTGAAAAGCTTTATGGTTCTGTTCCTCAAGAAATCCGGCTACAATTAGAAGAATTTCAAATAGAATTAAGTGATTTGGAATGTGAAGAATTCTGCAGCTGTTGTAAACCATTTCATCACTTGATAAAGAAATATAAAGAAGAAGATATCGAAAGAGTGAAGCAATTGATGGATGAAATTATTATTGTTAGAGAAAGGTAAGGCTTTTTGAGACTCACTATGGAAAAATAGAGATATTTATAATGCTTCGAAATGATGATGGATGTTGTTTATCTTTTAATGCTAAACCATATGAAAAAAGCTTTTTTGCTCTCGAAGTTTACTAAAATTACCAAAACTACAGTATAAATATTCGAATGTTGCTCCATTTCATTGTCCTCTTTCACTTATTAATTCACATCTTTTTCAGTGATCTTGATCAAGAAAGAAAACGCCGTTTACTTCGTATTCGAATCCGCCGACGAAAAAATCAACGACGTGGTAAAAAAGTGAAACCATCTGATGTCAAACCTCTTGCTCTTGTAATAACTGAAACTAAACTCTTTCAAAAATGTGAACTCATGCGTGAAATGCGGCTTACACCTGAAAGAGCAAGGCTTCTCAACCTTCCTGAAGAAAGAATTTATCGAAAAGATGGAACTAAGAAAAGAATCGCTGAATTGGTTTTAATGGAAGATGAAGATAATGGAAAGTATGGAGTGACTGATCGTGAAGCTATGATCCTTAGATTAGTGTTAAACTTAAACAAGCATTTGGTTTCATCAAGCATGTACTTTTATGAAAAGCATTGGAGATTGGATATTGAATTTCCCAAACGTGTTGTAAATTCTGTTGATTATTTACTTCTTCTTGCACGAATGCATAAAATGTTTTTCCTTCCAATGTTACTTCAACATGGTCAACGATCTCCTGAAGCTAAACGACAAATTCAGAAATTCAAGCTCAATAAGTTCGGCGTTGGGTGCTTATCAACATCGATGGATTACAAAGAAGCCAAAAGAAATGGAAGTGGTGAACAACATGATGGTGAATTAACGTTAGCTGATTTATTGTTTGTTCGAGGAAAAAGTGTAAGTTTTTTTAGTTCTGTTTGATGAAAACTTACATAGTTTGGTTTTTTAGGTCGAGCTGCTAAAAGTTTTTACGATTAACAACATAGCGAAATGGTATCGATTCGATCAAGATTGGATGAAGTGGAAGCACCAGAGAACGAAGAACAATGCAATTCAAAGAATCAAACAAAAATTAATTGAACAATAATGATGCCATTTTACTTTTCTGTTAAATTTAATAACTTTTTTTGTTTTTGTCTTTATTTTATTTTACATTTGTTTGTGGTTGCACATAGCTACTGCCATAATTGTTTTTTAATAAATAAATTTTGTTTGTTTGTGAATGGTGTCTTCAGAAATTAGCAAAAAAGTCAATGTTGTTACTTTTGGGTGTCGTAATATGCTTAAAAGTTTACCATAAAAAGATGGTTTCTTGAAGCTAATAATGTAACAACATAAACCAGAGTGAATCCTTTGCCATTACCAAAGTTTTTAACCCAATGTTAGCTTTCTTGATGCAGAAAAGCAAACTGGTTCGCATTTATTTATTTCAAATTGATTCAATCCAATAAAGCAGCCTCGAAGCTCTCCAAACAAAAATCGTGAACGTAAATTGGGTTTTCTTGGAATTGAAGGATAAAAGTAATAAATCATTTGATTCGAAAGATGTTTTTCTCCAAAATTTATTTTGCATGAATTGCTTTTACGTAATAAAATATTCTAGCTTCTTCGAGGAAGTTTTAATAAGTTTTTTTTTTTACCGAAGTAAGGAAAATTGCTTTCGCATTATAAAATATTCTAGCTTCTTCGAGGAAGTTTGAATAACTTTTTTTTACCGAAGTAAGGAATGGGCCCCCAGCGTACTGGTATTCTCAAAAATTTATTCAATCCCTTTGAGCAAAGCGCTACCTTGCGGAGTGCCTACAGATCTCATTAAGAAATATTAATATCTCGTCGAGCAAAGCGCTACCTTTCGGAGTGCCTACAGATCTCTTCAAGATTTATCAAAATCCTTTTGAGCAAAGCGCTACCTTGCGGAGTGCCTACAGATCTCATCAAGAAAATGATTTAACCAAAAAAATTTTTTTGAAAGGTTTTTATAGCAAAAAACTAAAGTGATGGAAGGTGAAGAAAAACCAAATGGAAGATGATCCAACCCTGTAAGCCAACCGTCATTTTCGACGGTTACCACCGTCTTTTGACGGTTTTGACCGTCAATTTTTTTTTTCCAAAAACTCAAGATTATTGATAAATAAGCTATGGAGATTATTGCTGCTCTATTTTTTATAGTTGAAACCTATTTCAGAGCCTGACGGTCTCCACCGTCAACTGACGGTCGCCACCGTCAAGAGACGGTTGAAACCGACGATGCGCATTTTAGTTATGAATTTTTTTTTAAGGTTTCAAAATGATTTTTAACATTGAAAAAATATTATAAAAGCTAATTTCAAGCAATGATTAACGAGTTTTTTCCAATTCAATTCATTATTAATATCAAAAATGCACAAAAAATGTGAAATACATGTAAATTTTTTTTCTGTTTTTGTTTATTATTTTATTTTTATTTTTTTAATGCAAGATTATTTTGAACATATAAAAATGAAATACAAATATATATTATTTTTAGATTATAATATTGTTTTACCATCATTAAAAAACAAAAAATTGTTATTATAAATATGTATGTATGAGAAATATTTAAAAAATTTAAGAGTTTGGAGAAAGTTTAACTTAAAAAACCATTAGAAAATAATTATAACAATGTTTAAACGTCCATAACTTCAGGTTCTTCTTCTTCAATTATAACAGGCAAAAAAGGAGCATACTTTTTTTTAAATTTTTCCATATTCTTCATCTTTATCAACATACTCACAGTTTCTGGTGATAAAGATCCACGTAACTTCGTCGCGGTCCTTCCCAATAAAGAAAAAACCCTTTCGCTTGCGGCACTGCTTGTGATGCACAGAACTTTTCTAGCTAGGATAGCAATATGAGGAAATACTTTAGCGTTTGCTTTCCAAAATTCAATTGCGTCGGCATAATTGTAAACAATGCTGTTTGATCTCAAGTCAAGGTAGTTCTCAACCTCAACATCGGTTGGATAAGTTACAATTGTTTGTCGATGCTGAGTAAAAGGGGAAGGAGGAGCCGCTGCATATGGATCTTCTACCGATTCATCATTGCTAACTTTATGAACCCATTTCTTTAAAGTTTCTATGGCCTGTAAAACATTTATTATTCCTATCAAAATTTATTATAATATAGTTTACCGAAGGGATAGAAATTTGTGGAATTTCAAGAATCTTATCTTTGTTTAGTGGATCGAGCAGCAAACCCAAAATATAGTAGTCAGATTTTGCAAATAATGTTAATTGATAATCAACGACTTTCAAAGCAGCTTGGGCCATCGCTTTTCGATCAGCATTATCATCTTCAATTTGGTCGACAAAAAATTGTCTTAAACGATAATATTCAATATAGACTTTGTTTATTGTTGGAGAAGTTTCAGACTAAAATTTTAGTTATATGAAAAATTCAGAATGAACATAGGGAAGTAAGTAAAAGACATACTTGGAAAAGAGTAACTGCGTCTTTAATCGGTTCTAACAATTCTGTATATGATTTTAAAAGAGGCAAGGTTGAACGATATTCTTGAAGTGCTTCTCGATAAACATATCGACCATTAGCAGAATAGCTATAAAGTTTAGTATTAATTAAATCCATTTGTTGTTGATTTAATTTGGTTAAGCTTTCTATTGAGCGGAAACGGGACAACCAGCGGGTTTCAGTGAATTTGAATAAAGAGCCACCAGCTTTTGATATTTTGTTTTTTAACCAAGGTCGAGAGCTAAAATAACAAAAATAAATAAATATTAAATAGCTTTTATGATGGCTTACTTCACTCCCTTGATTATTTTCATTGACATATCCAATTTTTTTTCAATTAATGTTAATCTTTCACGAGTAGTAACATCTAATTGAAATTCTGCTGGCAAGTAGTTATTTTTATATGGGCATACGGCCCTTTTGCTGAGTAAGTTCAACAAATGGCAAGTATCATTCAAACGAGTGTATTCATTCAATGCTCTTACGATATTACTTCCCTGATCACTCGTAATTACAATATTATTCTTTAAAAGTTCCAAAGTAATGCCATGTTTTTCTAAAGTCTGAGTTAAGTCATCCAAGACTTCATGACTTTCTGTGGTTTCGGCAGAAAATTCATGAAAATCCAAAATCCAATTTTCAATTTGCCTACAATTCAAAAATCAATAATTTATGTTAAAGAATAAAAGAAGAATATTTACCAATCTTCTGTAGTAAAATGGATTGTAACTACAAAATACTGAGAACCTTTGGTACCGAAGTCAAGCGTCAATGCAGCTCCAAATTTTTTAACATGATCAAGGATATGCTTTGAAAATTGGGGTTCCATTGTTTTGACAAAAGCTTTGCAATAATTTTTAACAGTTTGCCTGGAAGGAATAAAGCCCAAAATTGATGGATCGTTAGCAGGGATCACTTTGTTACGTGCACAAGAAATACCATAATCAAAACTGCAAAAAAAAATTTAAAATTTTAGTAAAATATTGGATTGTTTACCCTTCGCGATATATGCTTTCCATCAAGTTTTTAAGCCCATTATGTTCAACTGTGGAAAATGGGACAACGTCAGTTGCAACCATAAAAGATAATAACTCTGTTAGTTTTAACTTTAAATGAGCTGGCGGTTCAACATCTTCTTGATTTTGATTTTGGTGTACATTTTTTTCATGCGAGCTTTAAAAAATTTGTTATAAAAATTTAAGCTATAGTTCATTTTTCACCCACTTTTTTTTAATACATATTCATTTTATGAGTTTAGATTAATAAATGCCAAATTATAAAAAAGTTTAATCTAATTTTTATATGTAGAGCCTTTTAAAAAAAACGTAAAAAAATAAATAACAATAAGACAGTAATGAACTCAAAAAAAAGTATTAAAAAAAGTTGGCGCTAAAACGATTGAACCAAGCCCTTTTTAATGTATGCGACTTACTATAAAGTTTGACGACTGGTAATAGTTGCGGCAAAAATATACTTGCATTTAACACACGTTACCGCGGCTTCTTCCTTTGTTTCCTTATAAACAATTTTTTGACATCCAGCATATATTTTTTCTCCGAGTTCAAGGATTCCATTACGAAGCGCTTGCAAAATTTCATTTCTATCGATCGATGTAAGTTTACCTTCGTAAACTTTATTTCGGCTCCCAGGAGTAAGGCTCATTTTAGTTTACCACAATTTTAAAGCAAAATTCATTTACCAAGAATTACTAAATATAAAAAATCAAAAAATGGCTTTTTTGGCTTTTATAAACAATCGTTATATGCTATTTCGAACAAAATTTATAAAAAGTCATGCTGTCATATGTCGATGCCCTTTTCGAAGGTTGTTTACAACTTTTAAGAAATTTTATCTTATGTTGATTTTCATTCTAGAAAGAAAAATATCGAAAAATATTTGGTGTTTTATTTTGTCGGCGACTTTTCTTTTGCACAAAAAAAGGATGTGGATAAACATTTTTGTTTTTCGTCTTATTTATTATTTTCCTTGAAAACTTTTTAAAAGAAAAAAAAACCTTTTAAAGATCCTTCGACATTTTGATGATATTTATATAGAAGTAAACATGTGGCATAAGGAAAGTGGCGTAATTTTTCGGTCGTTTATATTTCATTTTTATATGTTCAAAATAATCTTGCATTAAAAAAATAAAAATAAAATAATAAACAAAAACAGAAAAAAAATTTACATGTATTTCACATTTTTTGTGCATTTTTGATATTAATAATGAATTGAATTGGAAAAAACTCGTTAATCATTGCTTGAAATTAGCTTTTATAATATTTTTTCAATGTTAAAAATCATTTTGAAACCTTAAAAAAAAATTCATAACTAAAATGCGCATCGTCGGTTTCAACCGTCTCTTGACGGTGGCGACCGTCAGTTGACGGTGGAGACCGTCAGGCTCTGAAATAGGTTTCAACTATAAAAAATAGAGCAGCAATAATCTCCATAGCTTATTTATCAATAATCTTGAGTTTTTGGAAAAAAAAAATTGACGGTCAAAACCGTCAAAAGACGGTGGTAACCGTCGAAAATGACGGTTGGCTTACAGGGTTGAGATGATCAGAGAAATGTACTTCTTTACTTGATTCAATGGAAAATTTTTTGCTAAAAAAAATTTTTTTGTTGTTGAAAATGGATTAACAGAAGATAAATTTAGTTGGTTTTAATTTGATTCCGGTTATTTTGTAAATACGTTTATCGATTATGAGCATCTTTGCATAACAAGAACCTTTACCGTAATTTTATCTTCTCAATCATGAACATGTTTCTTTTTTTCATTCAAATGAAGCGACTATCATTTCTCCTCTAAATGCGATTGTGAAGGTCAAAAACTTAAAAATCGAATTAAAAAAAGGATTCCTCAATAGTATCAATAAATAAAAAGAGCAAAGACAGTATTAAAAGAGAGATTGAAGCTACAAGCAAATGCATATGCAAATTTAAGAAAAAATCACAACCTTCACAAACATAAACTTATTTGACCAACTTTTCCGATTTTTTTATTTATTTTAGAATTATATTAACTTAATGTGAAGGGTTTTTACAGTAAAATTGTGAAACTCTTTTTTTAAAAATATTAAATACATTCATAATGACATAAACAATCACATGCACATCTTTTGGGACTAATTTGTTTATGAACAATTCTAATGGGTTCTTTATGATCTCCACATAAATCAATTCCACAATGGCAATCACACGGTGGACAATGTTCAAGATTAAATATTCGTTGAGGTAATTTAGTATCCGTTGAAAATTGACATATTTCCATTTTCCATACTAAATCCACTAAAGTATTATTTGAATCATATTGATGCCAACATTGCATTCCACTATAAAAATTTGGGGCTTGGATATGAAAAGGTTTTAAGAAAATGTAAAAATTAGTTAGTTAGTTTACCGATAAATAAGATCGTCCGCAACAATTTGGTGATCAAATGGTTCTCTAACATCATTGATTCTTTCCGATGCACAAGAAATGGAATCCACTTTTATTGTGGGACTTGAACAACAAATTGGATCCAATCTTAAAAAAACTTCAACTTACTAATAATCTTCATTTCAAAGCATTCCAAAAACCCTGGAAAAAGTCTTACAAAATAGCATTGGTGGAATTTTCCACTACAAAAGCTTGAAATCCCGCTAACCATTGATTGGATGAACAACCTTCAGAAAAGCCATTACATTGAGGAACCGAAGTTAAAGTATCACATTTAATTGAATCTTCGCTAATATTAAATCCAATTTTAATGCATTCAATGGTTAATGAACCAGCCATATTTTTCTGATAAAAGCTATTCGCCCTTTTTATTGAAGAAATTTTATAACCTTTTTCGCATAAAAGTGTAAAATCTTTTAATTCGCATAAAATTACAGTAATCATCTGTCCAATAAATATTAATAAAATAAAAGAATAAATATTATTCATTTTTTATTTTGGGAGAAAAAGAAAATTTAGTTTAAAGAATCAAAAATTGATTAAAACTAACAAAAAAAATTTACTTTTGAATCATCTCTCTAAAAACGAGAATGAAAAAAAACTTGAAAGAAGGTGAGCATGAAGAAGAAGAAAAGGACATTTACTAATCCGGTTTTACCAAGCTCTGTTGGGAAGAAGAATTTGTTTCTATGAATCAGAAATATCCCAAAAAAAACATATGAATGTGGTGGTTCGCCCTTTGACATTTTGTTTGTGGATTCAAAACAATTATGTCGAGAAATGTCGTCTGTCCAAAATAACAAGAACAAAGTGCTATCGAAGACAACAACAAAAAATATGGATTTGAAAATTTTTTCATCATCATAAACTACCGCAACACAAAGTCATTTGAATGATACCAGAAAGATAGAAGATTCCATTTGCAACATAAAAGTTAATCACCAACATTCCCAATAATTAAGGAAAAACGTTAAAATAAGAACATTTGAAAAGCTGAAACTTCACTTCTTCAATTACAGTAATCGCAGCATAAAAAATGGTAAGTATTTGAAAGCTTTTAGATGGATATGGACATCATTTTGCTTTTGTAAATAACTAGTAGTAAACATTAGGTTTATTCGTAAAACTATGAAACGAAAAGTTAATCATGAAAGCAAGAGCTGATTCAACAAGCAACCAACATTGAGTGTTAGTAAAGAAAACAACCATAACTAAACAAAAAGGGCGCTGGATGAAAGATTTTTTCTTTCTTTCAAAGCTAAATCAAAAATTGCATTAAAGCTTCTTGTTGAACTTAGTATTTATTAGTTAACCTTACTTTAATATCTGAGATACAAAAGGAGTCACAATTATAAAGCAATAAGAAGAGGAGAAAAAAATGATGTAAAAGGTTCATCATTAATCTTAACAATTCTTTGAATTTGATGGTGAAGAAAGCTTTAGCGTTAGTAAAGTTTGTATTTTGCTCATTTTACTTCCATCATCGTGATATCCCGTTACAAAAGGAGAGAATGTTATTAGAAAAGTGTGAACATTAATTGCATGTGCATCGGAGAAAGAAAATAATATCACTATTATAAACGTTAATGCTGAACCAAGATAAAAGCTTTTGGAAACTTTTTCACTGCAATTTTCTTTTCCTCCTTATTGTTACATACAACAAACATAACTTTATTAAAACTCGAGAAAAGGAGGCACAAAAACAAATAAACAAAGATAAAACTTTATCAAAACTTTATTATTACAAAAACACAACAAAAAAATGAACAGTTAAAAAATAGGTCAAAAATATCATAGAGCTTTTCAAAGCAACTATTTCCCACCTCCAAAATCTTAACACACAAGAGAGAATATTAAACAAAACTTTATTATTACACTACAAAATACATAGGTACAATAACAAATAAAGACATAATAGTTACAAATATTATTATTTTTTACTACATAACTACTAAATAAAAACAATTCTCAAACAAAAAAGATGAGATAACAAAGAAATGGTGGAAGGAAGATGAGCTTCTTTAATGAACAGCAACTTGAGATGGATGATGATGATGAGCTTCTTCAGATGCTGGTTGACGTTGTTGAGGACGAAAAGTTCCATTGAGAAGAGCAAGAGATACAAGTTGACGACGTTTGAAAGCATCGAAACCACGAGGATGAAGTAAACGATTAACATATTCATTCGCGTTGTTTAGACGCATTTCAACTTCGTTTTGATCATAACCACCAGCAAGGATGACAATATGAAGTTCATCAGTAAGATGTTCCCAACCAGGTTTATCAGCAAGCTTCTTCGCCTTTTCAGGATCCTAAAAATCATAGCAGTTAGTCGTAATTCAGTGAATCAAAAAGAAAGAAACATACACGAATGGAACCTTTACCACGAACATAAATGCGACATTGATAGCGAGTTTCAAGTTCACGAATGGTGAAACCACGAGGACCAAGAACACGACCAATGAGATTGAAATCAGGATTTTCAGGTACATGAACATGTCGAGATGAGTGATATGGAAGAGCACGACCAATGGGTGGCGAAGGAAGAGTTTGACAAATGGGATTGATCAAATCCATTGATGCAACAGGTGAAGCTCCATTGCTACCATATCCTTTATTACCACCAGGAAAACCACGAAGACCTTGAATTTCACGAAGGAGAAGATTGATTGCATGTTGATAGGATTCTTTGTGTTGATATTCATGATTGCAAAGACGCATCAATTCTTCCATTTGTTCATTGACAAGCCTAAAAATGAAAGAAGAAATGAAAAAAGGCAAAAAAAGATGAAAGAAAACAACATACGCAGTACGATCATGTTGGTGGCCATAGCTTCCTGAATGATGATTACCACCACCACTTTTCTTTCCATTTTGACGATGTTGACTATTTCCACCACGTTGACGATGAACTTTCTGTTGTTGATCATGAACACCTCCACCAGAAGTAACAGCTGACGATGAAGATTTGACAACACTTTGATGCGAAGTTGAAGCAGATTCAGCAGCAATCATTGACGATGTTGACGGAGTTGTTCCACTTGAAGCCATAGTTCAATTGACTTGACAGCACAGAGACCTTGTTTGATTTAGACGAAGCTTTGAAAAGTTGCTCACCAAAAAATGAAGCTCTTGAAATGGATCATTCTCCTTTTATTCATTTTTGAAGGTTTTTCATTTTCATTCAAGCAGCTTCATTTTTCTTTGAAAACTGTAAAAATCGCGCTAAGATAAAGCCTACGAGGCGGCTTTTTTAAAAATGAAATCAATGTCTTCAATGCTTTTTTCGACTTCGATTAACGTGGAAAAAAAGGTACATAAACGTTGCTTGCTGAATCTTATATTTACTTGAGCCTTATTGTATCTTAATTATCTTTCTCAAGTGTTCATAGTAAAGTTTGATAAACAAAATAGTTGCTTTTTCTAAACTCTTTTCATGTAAAGAGTTGATGATGCATTATGGGTGTTTGCTAACCTTTTTCATTCCAAACATTCCTTTAAAAAGTTTTACATAAATTAGATTGTAATGAATTGAAACATAAGCAATATGGTATTAAAAAATTTATTATAAACTCAACAAACAAATATAATAACAACATAACAAAAAATAGGCATTTAATTATTGATCATTTCCAAGAACTTCATTACCAAACTTCTCACGTAAAAGTCGAATGGTTTTTTCAGCTTGAGTTGTGACCTTCTTATTTGTATCTTCCAGTAATTCACTGAGATATTGAACGATCATAGGTAATAATGGTGCCAAAGAGTCTCCAATTCGATCCACCAGTTGTTCAAACACCAAGACAGCACGATATCGGATCTTTGAAGATGAATTTCGAGTACGTAAAAGAAGAGAATTGCAGATTTCACGATTGAAAAGATCCACGGAAGCTTCAGCAATACTGTAAATACAATTTGATAAATGTGGAACGCATCGATCTTCATGTCCAGCAACTTTCGTATTTTCCAATTCATCGAGTACCGCCGGATGACAAGCTTTAACCATGTCTCTGAAAATGAAGGCGATTAGAAAGTACATCATCAATAAGTAAAAAACATACTCAGAAAAGAAGTTTGTATGACGAGCACATTTGTTAATGAATTTCAAAATCAAAATAATAAGATGATTGGCTTGAGCAGCTTCGATGGTGTCAGCATTTGTTCCATCAATGAAAAGTCCATCGGTATCCACTTTGGAAGCATTCAGGTTCTTCAAGATTTTGATGGATAAATCACAGAGTTGAGAGAAATATGGAATAGCCAAATTATGATAAGAGTCGTAGAATTGATTGGCAAAATTGAACACCGTAATAGCCATAAGTCGAGTATTGTTTGGATCATTAAGAGATTTTTGAACATGTTCAACAAGACCATTAACAATAGGACGTAATCCATCCGCTTTGAGATGATCAACAAGAGCAAGAAAGGCGGCAATGATGGAATCTTCACATTGATTATAGTATTCAAACTTCTAAAAAGTATAAGCGATTAAGATGTGTATCTAACATAGCAAAACAAACCTCCAATTTCTTATCACTTTTTCTGAATTTGAATAAAGCCATAAACATTTCCACAAGTTCTTCAATGACTTTCATCACATAATCGGTCTTTGTATGTTTGATAGTGTCACCAATTAAGCTCGTAAGTGATGATAAAGTTAATGGACGTTTCATAAGCTTTGAAGATACTTGATTGAAAGGTTCGACGAGCAAACGAATTTCTTGTTTAGCGATGGCTGAACGTATAAAGTTGAGACGTAAGCGAATATTGTCCATTCGAGATGATGCTACAGCTGCTTTATTGACTTCTTCATTTGTGATGGTATCGGAATCATTCAAATATTTAGCACTCAATTGACTAACAACATGAATGAAAGGTTCATAAAAGTTGGTGATAAACTTCGAAGAATGATCAAACAATCTTTGAGAACATGTAAGAGCACACAGCAATAGAACATCATCACCATATTGTTTACCACAAAGAGAAAGTTGACTTCTTTTTCGTCGAGTTCCAGTTGAATCTGCTCCTCCTTCTGATGCAGCAACAGCAGCTTCTTTTTGTTTTTCAGCTTCAATTTGTTCAATAACTTCAGCTGCTTTCTTCTCACAATCACGTAAAATTTCAATGGTGTTGGAACAAATTGCTTCGGAGTAAAGTACAGTGGCTTTGAGATTATGAGATCGAATAAGTTCACCAACAAGCAGTAAAATATTTCCAATCATTGCTTCGTCAAAAGATCCCCAATCGCGTAACTGAAAAGGTAATGTTTATGAAAAGTTTCAGAGAAGAAAAACTAACCAAAGCAACACATTTTTCCATTGTTTCAGTAAACACTTTTAGTCCTTCATTAGCTGGAATTTTCTTTGCCACAAGTTTCAAACTGAAAGCAGCATTTTGACAAAGCGTAATATCATCTCGACTTTCAGCAGGTATGATCCATTCATTGAGTTTCCGAGCAAACTTGAGTAAATAGTCTGTATGAATGTCACCTTTTTCATTTGAAGTTTCAAAGCCACTTTGAGTCATAAGTTTAACATTCAAAAGTTGCATAGCACGATCACGAATATGTGAATCAATTCCTTTTTGAGAATCATCAGAATCAATCAAAAGATCACAAATGATATGTCCAGAAACATTTGATGGAAGAAGACATCTCATTCGATCACAAATGACATCACATTTAGCAGCTAAAGCAACCCAATATCGTAAAGCTTGAACAACATTGTTTTTATCCATTTCAGGAGCTTCAGATTCAACGATTTTTTGATGCTGGTGTTCAGCGTATTTGACGCCAGCATCCATAAAATCAGAAAGGTTTGTAACCGTGATCAAAAGTTTCTTTCCAACTTCAAGCATTCTTTCATAGAGCTTTTCATCATCAAGTGCTCCAAGTTGTTCATAAAGAGGTTTGTAGTTGAAGAATTTGAGAACCCATCCAAAGACCAAGAAACGAAAATGACGAAGTTTATGAATTGAGCGAGTATCACGATCAAAGATGATTAGATCATTGGTTTTGGCGTTCGAAGTTTTAAGTCGATCAGCAGCTGTAAGTTGATCACCACCAAGTTGAATAACATAATCAATTAGGTTGATAGCAGTTGTAAGTTGAACTTCAGGTTCAAAATCACCAATAAATTCAAGAGTAATTTCATGAACTATTTCAGCATCATTCTTCTTGGACGTTGCTTTCTGCCATTTACCACAAAAATTATCATAAATAGCTCCAAGGAAGATCCATAAATCATTTGGTGATACAGTATTACCAACAGCTCGAAGAATTCTCATTCGCCGATGAGCAGGAATGTCAATCAAAGAAATAGCGAAGATTTTGCTAACTTCAAGAAGCTTTTGACGAATTTTTGTTTGTGCAGCTTTGCTATCCCATTTTTCAGAATTGATGATTGCTGTGAATAGAGCATTCAGAGCTTCTTCGACGACAGATAGAGTTAAATCATTATCTCTTTTGAGAGTTCCACCATCACCCATGAAAGTAAAAACAGACATAATTTGAGTAACAACACGACCCTGAAAAAGCAAAATGTAATGAATGAAAGAGTAAAGAAATGTCATACAGGTATCAATGGTGCCAATAAAGCCAAAATATGTAAAGCATTTCTTAGAACATTGTGATCATGAGTAAATCGGATGACTTTCACCATAAAATCGAGTCGAACACTGTTGCTGAGTAAATTTGCAGCATCGGGTTTTTGCACATGTTTCAAGAAAAGTGACATAATCAAGCTGAGTTTATAGTTGTCATAATCTGAATCTTTTTTAGCTTCAATGACCCTAAAAAATAAGCAGTTAAAGCAACAATCAAAAAAGTGTATTTCTCACTCTTCAACGACATCAAATAAGAAAACAAAAAGTCTTGTATCAGCATTGTAATGAGCATTGATGTTCAAAATTTCAAGTACAAATATTATCCGCTTTTGATATTGTTCATCTGTTTCATTGTGGAAAGCTGGTTCAACTTCTCTTACACCAAAAGGTTTGGCTTTCTTTGCTTCAGGTTCAGTTTTAGCTTTTGATAGAAGTTTAAAGATGAAATCAGAGCTTAATGGAACCTAAAATCGAATAATAAGTTTTGTTAATAAAAGTGAGTAAAAGCTTACATAAGAAAGAGCAACTTTCAATTCTTCTCTGACAGGAACCACTGATGATGTTAAAATCGAGATAACTTTGACAATAAAACTTTCAAAATCTTCTTGATCGAACTTTTTAATATATTCTGGTCGTGTGAAAGATTCAAGCATGAAGGCGATTTCATCCCATTTTTTACTTGAAAACTTGTAAACGATAACTAATGGACTTTCATTGAAAGGCTTCTTTTGTTCAGGTTCGACGAGATTATTGAGTTGTACTTTACGCTAAAAAAAATGAAAGGATTAACACTATTCATAGAAGAAATGAATTTACGGTTGCTTTAGAATCAGTGGTGACATCTTTATCATCCATGATATCTTCAACACTCTTAGTGCTACTGGTTCGTCGTCTTCTCTTCCGCTTTCTTTCAATATCAAGATCACCGATTTCATGAGGTTGAATTTGACATTGTTCAATTAAGACAGCAATAGTTTCTTCATCTTTTTTCTTGTTCTTTGTTCGAAGAACATCAAATTCTGGACCAAATCGAAGAATAACAGATTTCAAGTTTCTTAGAAGAGTTTTAGGTAATTTCACATTTTCATCGTTGACCATATTTTCGATAACAAGAGCCATTAAATCTGTTGCTTGACGTGATGAAAGCTTATTTGAAACAGTTGTAACATCAAAGATTGCAAGTAAATCTGAGAAATCTTCATCTTCGACACCTTGATTGTAAATTGTGAGAAGCGTGGACCAAAATGGACGTAAGAAACCAGCGAGATCAGTTTCATCTTGAATCTTTTGAAAGTAATTGATAAGATCAAGTTCATCTCGACGTTTGATCATTCGACGAATAGTTTTGATTGGAAGACTATCAAGCGTTTGACGTTGGCAAATAACAATGAGAGTATCGATCGCTGATTGGAACATATGTGGTTTGACTTTCTGAAACAGCAAAAATGAAAAAAGTTTGAAACAACACAAAACATACGTTTAAAAGCAATGAAATAACAGGGAAAAGTATTTCTTGAGTTAAGGTGACAGTCATAACAAGTTGAGTAACAAGGATCATACCAGCCATTTTAAAGGGATAAACTTTCGATCTAAAACAAGAGAGTGTGTCAAAAGAAGCAGTAAAAGAAAAACTTACTTTAAAGCATTACCAAGATGAGGCATAATACGAGAAATCATTTGGTCGGTAGCATTTGCAGGATCTTCAAATAAGCTTGCAATAAGTTTAGCAAAGAACAAGTAAAAGTATTGGAAATTCTTTTCAATGTATTCTTCGTCGAAGGTCTAAAAAATGGCAGGTAAAAACACACATTGAAGCTTTTCTAAAGATCATACCTTTGTCAAATTAGTAACAAAGTTAGAAACAGCTCCAATTAGATGCATGTTTCCACCAGCGATCAAACATTGCCTTGTGATGAAGTTGAATGGAACAGGTGCACCTTCTTTTGTTACTTCTTTGAGCCATTGCCAATCATTCTTCTTAATCATAAGGATATTTGCTAAGCGACCATATGAGTTCGTATCATGGAAAGGAAGAAACGCAATGGCGAGAAATTCAGCATCAAAGTTATGAATCTAGAAAAAAAAAGAACATTGTAAAGAGTCTTTCAAAGCAATAAGAGATTTACCTGATACCGATATATCAACCATTCGAGTACTTGTTTACATGCTTGATGATGAAAATAAGGAGCTAATACAGTAATCATGCGTTCAATGGATGCCGTAAACTTTTCATTTTCTTCTTTTGTAATCATTGAACGATTGAAATCCAGCGCAGTTTTATCAAAAAGTTGAGGTTCCCATTCATCGATAGCAGGATCAATTTTCTTAAGCTGAGCTAATCCGACCAAACCTAAAAAAGAAGAAAAATTATTAGAATTCAAGGTAAAACAAGTAAAGATGACTAACCAAGTTTGTAAGATTGTTCTTTATCCAACGAAGCAGCTTCCTTCCTATCAAAGATCAAACTGGAGTAATCTCTTTCGACGCCTTGAGCGGTTGATGGAGCATCTTTGAGACGTCCAAGTTGACGTGATAACGATGTCATCCTACAAAAAGACACAATCTTATAAATGAAAAGAGAAGGAGAAATACAAACGATATCAATAACAGTACAAAACTGTTAGTTTTCAAATTAAAGGAAACACAATCAAAAATGCAAAAGAAAAATTTATTAAAACGTAAAAAATATGAAAGACAATCAATCACCAGTTATCATTCCTAGGATAATTATTAGAGGGATAAACAGTATATGATGTTTGAGATCTTGAAAATTGTTGAGAATCACCAGAATATTGAGTTGATTGATATGGAGGAGGATAATAATCATTTTGAGAAGGATACACATCAGTAGTACGAGGTTGACGAGCATAATGAGATGGTGGAGGAGGATAAATATGTGCAGCATGAAGGCGCAAAGATGCAACTTTGTCTATTGAATAGAGAAAGTGCTTGCGGTGAAGAACGAGATCCCTTGATTCAATTGATGGCAAAGTAACCATTAAATTTCGAAGATTTTCTGGACCATTTCGTACACGTTTTGTTTGAACTTCATCACCAATTCCAAGATAACGAACGATATCACAAGCAGCTAGATAATCTTCTGATTCTCTTAATTCCTCGCTTTGAGAAGGAAGTTCCGGTAATCCGATGATAACAAAGGATCGACTTCTTCGTTCAACTCCATTTTGATGACGTTCTTCACAATATTGATGAGAAAGATGATCATTATTCCATTGACCAGGAGGATGTTGAGGATAATGATGATGTTGATTTGACATTTTTGAAGATCCTAAAAATGAACCAAATTAGAAACACTCTGCTGGATTGATTGATGAAAATTACCCTCGTTGATTGAAATAATGAAGTTCAACAACAAAAATGAAGAGACGTTTTGAAGATTGAGGAAAAATGGCTTTGATTGAATGAAAAAAAAGTGATAGGGAAAAAATGAAGCGCGAAATGACAGTCATTGGCAACTGAGCGCGATTTACCAAAAAATGCAAATGTTTGAAAACAACAAAGATCAAAAATATTTTTCACCGCAACTTTTTTCTAAGTTTTTTGAAAGATGCAAAGCAAACATTAATTTTTGAAATTAAAAACAGTTCTTTTTCTTCTTCAATTAATTGTTGTTAATCTAATCTTAATTACTGAGAAGATAACAGGAACCCTTTGAATGGATTAATGAAAGCTTGAAAGATTTTTTTTGCGTCTTTTTTTGTGAATTTTTTGTTTGTTTGTGTGAAAGCTCTTTTTACATTTGTAATGTCAAGTAGCAATCATGGAGGTTACATAGATTGAAATCCATTTCACTGTTGATTTGGAATACAAAGCTGCTTGGGTTTTTAACTTAAAGCGTTATATTAAGTTTATAAGGATTTGGGAAATGACTAAACTTTTTGACGCAAAACTTTGGCAACGAATCTTGTCTTCACTTTATTGTTTTGCTGTGGAACTAACTAACTTTTCAGCATAAAGTTGAAAAAGCATAAAAATTTTCCAAAGTTAAAACTCTAACCAAAAAATTTCTTTCTTTTTTTCTTTTTAATTTTGTGTGGCTTTAGTTTACCACCAAATATGTAATATTCTCATTCACACACACATGAATAATGAAATTTCATTTGGGTATGTGATTTTTTTTCTCATGGAAGTGTAAATCTAAGACATAACTTCCTTTTTTCCCCTTCATTTTATGCTTGTTACTTTTAGCTTTTTTTTTGGTTTCAGAGACACTTGGATTTGCAATCTTTATAGTTTTAATTAAATTTGATTTCCCTTTTTACTAATGTTTGTATGTTGCCAACTTTTTACTTTTGTTTGATTTTGAATCTCTGTGATTAGCTTTACCGCAATTTTTTAATTGCAATTACCCATGTTTTTTGACAAGTTTAATGACAAATTATTATCTTAAAATGTTTTACCAATTATTTGTACGCTTGAATCCAAAAAATAATACAGAGTATGTCGCAACCTTAAATTTGCTTATGTTTTTATAAAATCTTTTTAAATTTGCTACAGCAGCAGCTTTTTATTGTACTTGCATAACTCAGGAATAAGGAAGAACTAAAGTAAAGTTTCTCATCACGTGGTTACGACAACCATCCAAGAACAACATGTGACCATAAAAATTAGCCAAAAATTAATGCTTTATTTTAATTTTTTTTCTTCTAAAGTTTCACTATTATTTTTTTGAATTTCAAGCTTTTCCAAGAAAAGCTTTTTTTAAATATGTTTTGCTAAAATCCAATCTTTGTCCATTTATTTTTAGTTTTATTAGCTTTTCTTATTATACCAAAAAAAAACTATGTACTTACTTCCAAAATGTTTGTCTAATAATTATAAGGAACCTTTTTTGCATTAACAATTTCCCAAGTATTTTATTTTTAATGCCTAAATTAAATATTATTTTGTAATAAAAAAACAAAAATAAGAACAACACTTTCTTGAAATTATAACTTTTAACTTTTTTTTGGTATTTTGACACAACCTTCCTTCCTTCAAAAAATTTAAATGTCTTTTAAAAATAGTCACGTAAATTAAAGGAAATAATAATTAAACTTAAAAAAATACTGGTTATTTTTGGCTTATGATGTAAATTACCACATTTCAAAGAAACACAAATTCAACGATTCATCACATAAAAATAAAATGTCAAATAAAAGTATTTTTTCCAATAACAAAAAATATGTTAAAATGATTTTTGTTGTTTTTGAAAAGCTTCTTTCTTGAAATCGGGGTTATGGAAGAAAGAACTGTTTTGAAGATAGAAACCTTTCAAGAAAGTAATTTAAAAAAAACTAATGTTCTTAACTTAAAAAAGGAAATTACTGTAAAAGCTTGCTTCGAATACAACGTTTTGGATCTTCATAAATTTGTTTATTTCATTGAAAATTTTACTTTACTTATTTTATTTTTTTTAAATTTTAACCTTTAAAATACTTTTTTTAAAGTTTGTGTCAATAAAAAAAATGGATAACAATAAAGCTAAAAAAAATTACTTCCACGACTTTGAACTTGAAACGTATTTGACAAATCAGGAAATATTCCTGCCTTTTTAGTGAATTCTGCAATGTCAAGAAGAGCCATTAAGAAAGAAACAATTTCTAATTTTCTGTAGAACATTATTTTTAATTTTTGATAGCATTCATTTACTCATTTACACCGAGATCCATTTATTTTTTTACCTTTCATCCTTTTTACCATTTTTAAATTTAAAAGCACTTTTTCAACAATTCATCATCGCCTCATCTTCTTATTCATTCATGGTCTACCGTAATCCATCATTCCCTCTCATAAATAAAAATGATACATGCTTTTTGTAGTTTTTGTTTAAAAAAATATTTTACTATAAAGGCTGCTTCCTTTTTTGTTTACCATGAACAGAAAATTTTAAAAACTAAATTACCCAATTATTATTATAATATGATTCTTAAGGGACCTAATTATATACTCTCAAAAAAGCAAGAGAAAGAAAAACATGCGTGTATAATAAAAAAAATTTATTAAATTTTTTTCTTGTTGTTTTGATTTTGGGTTTTCACTCTTCATTTTATTTTTTTTCCTCGAAGCAACCGACGACGTCGTGTGCTTATTTCTTTTCCTAAAAATTTTCGAACTCAAAATTATAATAAAAACTAAAAATGTCTGCTCTAATAATTGGTGAAAGACCAATTGCAATAAATCAAACTATTGAAATTGAATATTTAGAACCATTACAGCCATCATTATCGATGGTTTCAACAACAAATATCACTTTATTTACATACATATTTGTTCCAGATTCATATATTTCTGATGCAATATGGAATTTAGCTGGAGTTTTACCAAGTTGGATACCAAATATATTTATTTTAATTATAGGATGTTTTGGAAATATTAAAGGGAGATTTAAGGTAAGCAAAATATTGAATTCACTCAAAAGCATCCATAAAAAAAGGTAAAAATTGTCCAAAAACAAATTTTTTCAAAACAAAAATTTTTTTAGCTACGGTAATAGCAAGCATTTTTTAGCCAAAAACAGTATTTTTAAAAAATTATAAAAGTGACGACAAAAAATTTTTGACGCAAAATATGATAGTTATTCTCCAGAGATTTTTTTTACAATAGTTTCTGATAATTTAACAAAAAAAAATTAGTCATGAAACTATAACTTTTTTTCACCATAGTTCGTCATAAATTTTTACTTTATCCAACCAACAAAAAAATAATGTTAATGTTATTATTCTTTCCTATTTTAGCATTCAATAATAGGAATGACGGCATCACAATTTTATGCAACCTTTGGACAAACAATATTATATTTTGGTTATATTTATTTGAGAACCGCAAAAATTCCAATAACAGTTTTAGGTTGCAGTGTTCCAAGGCGAATTCTTCAACAAACTATTTCACCAGCATTAATGAGTTTATTGGTAAGTTTTTATCCAACAAAAAAATCTATGAAAAAAAACTAAAATCAAAAATTATAATTTTTTATGATTTTGCGTTTCAAAAATAAAAACATTTTGCGACGCGGTTCAATGATTTTAAATTTTAATTTTTTTTCTAGGTAATCTCCATCGATCGCTATTTATCAATAATTTGGGGATATACATTAACCAAAATAAAATTATTTTTACTTTTTTTAATTCCATTTATTTATGCTGTAAGTTAATTTTTTTTTTGTGTCACTACTTTTCTTTTTTGGAACTCATTGGAATGAAAGAAATAAAAAAAATTTGTTTACGTAATTTTTAAATAAAATTTTGAAAAATAAATAAAAAAACTAATTTGTTTATTTCCATTTTTAGCATTTTATTTATAATTCTTTAACTTTATTACCATTAAAAATAGGAACATCAGATATGTGTGGGCCATGTTTAAGTATGCCTAAAATATATTCAGCTTTTTTGGAACCCATTATTCCTTTATGTTTATTGATTGCAATTGGATTTAATATTAGAATTTTAATTTTTTTACATCGATATCATAAAGGCAAACGAGGTAAGAATTTTAAACAAAATAATTAAAAAATTTTGCGGCGAATGAGAAAATTTTTGATTGCTTTAATTTTTATTTTTTTTAGCTCTGCGAACTTTTACTCCCAAAGAATTAAATGAATTAAAAAGTGGCATGATTGGAGTGATGTTACAAGCTTGCATTCCAATGTTATTTAGTTTGCCACAAGTTATCAATTTAGCTATGTATAATATTGGTAAGTCCATTCCACTTTTTTTTGATGAAAAAAAAAGAAAATTCCATATTTTTATTTTTCAACAAAAAAGAATGAAAATTTTTTTCGAATCTAAATTTTTTTCGATGACTCAATTTGAAAAAATTGAGCGATTTGTGAAAAATCAAAGCTTTTTTATTTTAAGATTTTCCCTCCAAAAATTTTCATTTCCTCTAATATTTTTTTTCGATTTTTTTAGACTCAGCCATTCGACTAGAAAAATCATTTTGGGTTATAATAAATTTTTTAAATTATTTCACATTATTTTTAAATCCTTTGGTAACTATGTTATTTGTAAAACAATTTCGAATTGCAACCATTCGATTTATTAAAAATGGGACAACTTTTAAATCCACAACATCTGTTCAAGATTTAATTTCACCAAATATTGGACATACCCAACAACAGCAACTACAACAACAACAACAACCAACTCTTTTTCGAAGATCCATGCCAAATATTATGATTTCATCTTCTTAAAAATAAAAAAATATCCTGTCCCAAGAAAATGCAATAAAAACAAAATCAAATAAAGGTTTAAAAAGCATTTATTATTTTTTATAAAGTTTAACAAATTTTCAAAACGCAAAAACTATTTTAATAAATCAAAAATTAATCGTTTTTATTTTAACAAATAAATTTTTCAATGGTCTAAGAAAAAGGCGGTTATAAAAAAAATTAAAAAAGGAAAAACTCGGCAGACAAATAGATTCATAACTATAATTATTTTTTTGGACGGCTAAAATAATACATTTTTTTTTGAAATTTTCTAACCAAATAAATACTGACCGGAAAATGATAAGAAAAAAAGAAAAAGAAAAGAGAAGTACTGGCAAGTATGTAAGTTTCAAGCAATTTTAATTAATCAACAAACAAAAAAAGAGACAACAAAATAAACAATTTTTTTTTTCTAAGTAAAAAGTGATGAAGGAACTAAACCTTCTTTCGATGTAATTTGAGGAGATAAATTTTCTTTTAATAAAAAGTTTGTAGGAAATTGAACTAAATTTCCAACCACTTGTTTTAATTTGGCTTTAGCCATATCTGGATTATATGAAGACATTGGCATTTCTTTTGCCCATGTTCGAAGTTCATCAAATGTTGCGACCTACAAAACAAAAAAATCAAAAAGTAAAAAATTTGAAACTCAAATTTTTTTTCCGAAAAAAAGTCTTTTTTTCTAAATAAATAAATTTACTTACTTCATCGGTTGGAATAACGCGAAAAACTTCTTCATAAATTCGTGTATTTTCTGCAGCAATTTTACCCCAAACATCCACAAAAAATGAATCCGCCACTGGATCATCCACGGATATTTCATATTCCGGTTCAGCTGGATGTAAAACGCCCTCCAATAAACCCAAATGTTCATTCATTAATCGTTTTCTCAATGATGAAGCAAATTTGCCCGCTTTATATGGTTTACCATTCATAACCCCAGGAACAAATTCGGTATCAGTCATAAGTATGCAAACTTCTGAATCACGATATCCCACTTGAGATCGATCATTTATATTAGCACTACCAATAATAGTATGTAAATCATCCACAATTAATAATTTACAATGAACATAAACTAATTCACTAACTAATTTTCCAACTAATTCATCATAAGTTCGAAGGCCCGTAAATGAAATATATTTCCATGGATCATTTATATTTGCTTGCTTTAAACATTCCATAAGAGAATGAGGCCCACGAGAAATGGATAAATAAGTATAATGAAGAACAGCGAGAAGGGCAGAATATTGAGAATTTTTTATATCTCCTTCAAAGCCAGGCAAAAGTGGAACCATGATATAAACTCGAAAAGTTTCTCCATCACTAAAATTTTAAAAAAAATTTAAAAAAGTCTTCTAACCATTTATGTTTCCTGATCTTTAAGCAAGAAATCAAATATTAATTGTTTTCTTGGAAACTTCGCAGGTTCTCATTTTTATTATTGGTTCAAAATTCACAACCAGAAATACCATATAAAAGTATCATAGCTTTTGTTGAACCTAACTATGCATGCAATGAATGGAATTGAACTTTCAATGTAAAAGCATGAAAATCCACTGCACTAACCACTGCGCCAAATAAGCACAATTGAAAATGAGAGAATTTTTTAGTTTTGTTATTAATTTTTGTTTGAAAAAGGAAAGTTGTTAAAAATTAATTTTTTTTTGATTGATTTTGGCCGAATACTAAAGCCAAATAAGAAAAATTTCAGTTTCATATAATTAAAATGATATATGTCTGTCTTTTTGCAGCACTTTTTATTTGGCTTTTTTCCTTTTTTTTAACTCTCTCTCAAAATTCAATTTTTTTTCTTTAAAAAATTAATTAAAACTAACCGATGAGCTTTAATTATTCGATCACAAAGAACTTTACAAATTTCATTTGATACATCATTGCTATTAATCATTGAAACAAAAAATTGATTTTCAATATAAATATAATGTTTTGAATTTGCTATAAGTGAAAGGTATCCTTGTTGAATGCTGGCTTCAGTTCGATCAATCAATGTTGACCAAGTTGAAACAGATCGAAGAACTTGAATATTTCCTGAATATGTATCTTTCGTGAGAAATACATCTGGAACTTTAATCCAATCATATGATTTAGGTAATAAAAATGGATAATCAGAATTATTTTTAAGTTTTTCATTTTTTACTGCATTCCATCGCTGAATAAAATGCCTCGCTATATCTCGAGCGGTTTCACCATAAGTAAGGGCGTGAAGATCGTGCCAGGGCATTCGAGGGATTTCATAACGATCGGTGAAATCTAAAATCGAAAAAATATTTATTTATGGTCCAAAGTTAGATTCAAAACAGAATATCAAAATTCAAATTTTTTTTTGTTTTAAGTTTCAGAATGATTTTTTTTGGATTTTAGAGTTCAAAAAATTTAATTTTTGGTTGCTTTATTTAAATTTTAAAAACTTCATTCAAAAACTATGAATCACCGGCTTTAAAAAAAACTTTTGTTTTAAATCCATAGTTTTTTATAACCCAAAAACTTATGCTTTTCAAAAGACATTTTTACAATTCAAAAAACTTCGATAGAAAAAGTCCAAACATTAATAGTTTGATTCAAAAAAAAAAGCCCTTAAACTTAACTTACCACTAAATGGATCAGAAACATCAACAAAATCTTTATGAATATAATTAACATAATCTTTGCCCGGCCATAATTTTCCCGCGCCTTCTAATCCAGTTAAATCAGCTTGATCTTCTTTAGCTCGATAATAATTAACTGTATATTCTTCAGTCATATCTTCTGAATCCAATGCATATCTCCAACGCCTTTTCGCTCGAGTGGTTCTTAAATTTGCTATAACTTTTCTTACAACATTTGTATTTCTTGATTCTGTGGCTTTTAATGGATTGGATGAAGAAGGTTTAGTTGTGGCTTGTCGATCGCCTGCTGCTTTGGGATTTCTAACGGATATTTGAACCCTCGAAGTGCCTTTTGGAAGTTTCTGATTTGAAGCATTTAAAGTATCACGAATAATTTTTTCTTTTGAAAATGATGCATCGATTGGAATTCCATCATGTCGCTTTTTACGTTGCCATATTTTTATTGCATTATGTGCAGCTGCGACGGGTTCAGGAGTGGTTGGAGTTCCTGGTTCAGGATTAATTGGAGTGGATGGAACTGTTGCAGCTTTATCTTTCTTTTCTTTATCATTTTCTTTTTTTAAATCATCTAAAGGAATGTCGCTAATAGTTTTTTCTTTTCCATCACTTTGAAGTTTTTTCATTTTAATTATTTTAAATTTTGATTTAAGGCTTGAAGCTGTAGTCGGTGTTTGCGGGGTTTGTGGAGTTGTAGGTGGTGGTGGTGGTGGTGCAGTTTGATTATTAACAGCATCTTCTTCCCTTAATACAAATACTTCATCATCGATTATATCACCCTTTTCATTTACATACTGTTGAACAATTTCTCGAGATTCATTATTATCCTTATTATTTTTACCATTTTTCTTATTAGTTTCGGGTGATTTTGTTGTTGTTGTTGCATCATTAACCAATGATGAAGTTGCTGCCCCGACAGCTTGAACCAACCCATTTTGCATTGTGAATTCTTCACCAGGGCGAGGAGAAATTTGAATTGAACCCAAATCCGTTAAAACATGGCGTTGATCATCCCATCGCCCTAAAAAAATTTACATTGGTCGCATCACTAGGAAATAAATTTTTACCATAGCACAAATCCACTCCACCGACAAAAGCGATAAGTTGATCAATAATTATAAGCTTTTCATGATGAGCCCACATAAATGTTCCAGTTCCTACATAATGATCAGGATGTCTCATAACCTTAAATAAAAATAAAATAAAGCAATTTCACACACAGCCAACATTTAAAGCAACAAAAAAAACTATTTTTATGTATAAAAAATGTTAAATTTTAGCAAAAAGCTTTTTTAAAATAGTTAAATTTCAAAATTAAAGAAATTATCAAAATTTAGTAACTTTTGAAAGAAAAAATTAGAAAAATTTGATTGCAAAAGGATTGCATGGCAAGATGTATCCGATTCTCTCTGAGCATATTTTCACACTTTAGCTTTGGCGCGCAAAAATCAAAGGGATTTTCAATAAAGAAAGCCCTAAGGAACCCAAAAGCATAGAGGCTTAGAATATAAACTATTATTCTAATTTTTTGGACAAGTAAATAGACTAACATAGAAACCTTAAATCAAAAAAAATTTGAATCAGTAAGCTATGTTACAAGTTTCACTCATTTTAAATGACTAATGTTATTTTTTATGGAAAGGGTATATTGGGAATTGCAGTGAACACTATTAACTCGTAGAATGACAGGAGGATCTTTATAGCCTTTTAGTAATTTCCCTATAGCCATATATAAAACATGATGACTGATAATTCACCGTTTGTTGCTATCGGCATCTATCTTCGTATTAACGATGACAGTGCATGATTGCTTAAACATAGGCTAAGAATTCTTTCATTCGTCTGGGGTTTGATAATGACTCTAATTGAACTCACTTTTCTAACTTTGGTTGATTAACCAATTCTAAACTAATGAACCATCAAATCATATATTCTCCTAAGATTTGCATATATTCTAATATTCCTACCCAAATCAAAGCTATGAGATAGATCATCATGTTTTGTCACCGTATATCGTTTTAATATTATTATAATTTCTAATGTTATTCATAACTACTGTTCAAGCCTGAATAACTCGCTTAAAATTGGCGCGAAAAATGAGCGGGAACAATTTGCAGCGCCGAAAGGGATGTGTGAAAATATGCCCTCAAAAGCACTCGGATACATCTTGTCAGGCCACGTGCAAAAGTTGTTTAAAAATATTGCAAAAATTACAAAAATTTATGCGTACGAGTTTTGGTTATTTGTAATTATCAAAAAGCATATTTTGTTAATATTTAGAAGTTCCAAAAAAATATTAATCTCAAAATTAAACAAAAAAATCAGTGTTTATTACTTTTTTTTCATTCCAAATTTTTAAATTTTCCTCTAAAAATCTAAAAAATCTAAGATCCCCTTCGATTTTTAAACTTTTCCCCGTTTTATCCACTAACCTTAATATTTGGATGTAAACCTTGCAAGGTTCTCTTCGTATACATACTATTTAATCCAAGAGCCATTTCAACTTCTTTATAAATTAGCACAAATATTCGAACGCCTCGTTCAGCAATTCGTTTTAAAATATAATCCAATCTCCATTTATTTCCTTCAGCCATGGGTCTTTTCATATATATTTCGGGTGAAAGCCACCAATCAGCAATAAATATTTCTTCTCTCGCTAATTCCATTAAAGATGCAACTTTTTCATAATAACTTCGAGCATCCACAAACCATTCACAATAATTTTTTTCTCGCACAGGAAAGGAAGCTCCAAAACGCTTAGGTTTTAACCATAATTCACCCGTCGATAAAGAAATTCTTTCAATTGTTTTTTTCCAAAATTCTGCTTGAATTTCATATTTACATTTTAAATGCAATACACTAGAAGAAAAAAATAATAATAAAAACATAAATTTTTACTTGTGGTAAAAATTAATTTTTTACAGAACTTATTAGAAAATTAAAGTTTAAAACTACTGTTTTTGCAAAACAAAATATCCTCGTTCCATTTTTAACTCCAGTTTAATTTTAAGTGGATTTTTTCGGAGTGGATTAAATTGAATATTAATTGTAAGCAATTTGATGAACTGGTTTTAAAAAAAGGTAATCTAATTTTATGTTTAAAAAAATTTGAGCCATTTTTACTTTTTTCTTTTAAAAAGAGTACGTTTGAAAAATAAAAACAATGGAAATCAATGATTTTTTTTTAAACAAAAAATTTTAGTGGCAATTAGCTTTTATAGAATTTTTGAAGCAATTATAAATAATAAACAGAATTTTTTAGAGATTGGGAGTGTTGTGATTATCGAAAAGTAAAGTTTAGTGGAATCAGAATAAAAAAAGAGGATTTTGGAAAAATTTCAAAAAGTTAGAAAGTTTTTTTCAGTGAAAAAGAAAAAAAAATAAAAAAAACTAGCTTACTGTTGAGAATTAGCTACAACAAATTCACGCTTTTTAATATCATGCATATCTTTGGGATTTATTTCAAAATGTTCATCAAATAATAAAACTTGATGAATTTGTTCATTCGATGGATTCATATAACAACAATATGTATCTTTAATTAAAAACCATCTAAAAAATAAATAAATGTCTTGAGTTTATTTTTTTTTTTAATTAAAAGAATTACCTTTTTCCCCAAGGTAAAAAATATCTGACACAACATTGCTTTAATCCAACATAAACTCTTCCACCACCTGGGCGTTTTTTAACTCGGCCTTCTCGATGTTTTCCACCTATTTCATTGATAAATGAATAACGAGAACATTCAAGGAATTCGGCCTAAAAAATTAATTAAAGATTTCATGAATATTAAAAAATATTTTTAATCTCTGCTTTTTAATTTTTTGAATGGCTTTGATTCATTTTTGGAAGTTTTTTAAAAGAATTTTAAAAAATCAGAAAAATCAAAAAAGTAAAAGAAAGAATATTGAAATCAAAGGATTAGGTTTTAGTTAAAAAAATTTTATTTTTTTAAGATATTTGGAAAAAGTTTCAAATTCTTAAAAATTTATTTCCAAAAATGGGTTTTAATTGCTAAAAAAAAGGTTTTTTTAATTATTTTTAGCCCCGATTTTTTTTTATAAATTTGCTACTTTCTTTTTTAAGTTGAAAAAATTCAATCAAATTTTTAATAAAAAAACTCTTACAGTTTCATGATAATTTCGATTAACAGCTATACTTAAAACAGCTTTTAACCAAGATTGTAAACGATTCTTTCTATCAACAATATGAGCATCATCTATCATCGAATCAGGCACCATAGAGAAATGAGGTAAATTTCCTCTACCGGGAATATAAATATGGTCATCATTATCTGCATCTTCTCTTTCACTTCCACTATTAACACTTGGGGGGCGATTAGGATTTATATCTTGTTTGGCTCCATCAGCTATGGACATTTCTTTAAATTTTATATCTGGTTTCATTGTATGTATTTCATCCGCGGAATCTTGGCTACCATTATTTATTCCAACGATTCTTCCAGGTCGATGATTATTTGCGCTATCAATATTATCATTTTGTGAATATTTATATGGGCAATCATCTCGATGTTCTCGACCATAAAGGGAATTAACAACATCTTCAAAATGTCTATGAGTTCGACGAACAGGAGCTTTAAGTCGTTCCAAAGCTCGATGACCCATTAATCGATTAGAAAGATTTAAAAAATCTTGATATCGTTTTTGAACTTGCCATTTAAATTTTCCATGTTCCAATTGGATTGTATAAACATAAGGACTGGTTAAATGTAAACCGGATGAAGTATCTTTCTCAACATTACATATTTGAACATCGACTGGTAAACCAGGTATCCAATAACCATTTTTTCGAAAGGTATCTTGTGATTCATAAACAGAACTATATGGAACGTAACCTGGAACAAAACGATAGATAGCTTTAAAAAGGTTAGAAACAAAATTGCAACAAAAAAAGGGAATAAAAATTTTTAGATAAAAAAGCTAAAATTTTATTTTGATAATTTTTAAACAATAAGCCAAGTTTTTTTAAAAACTTTTTTTAATATTTAAGGATTAAAAAAATGTATGTATGTATTCGAACCTTTTCGCCTTCTCGGTGATCTTGGTTCATCCCCAAAGCAATCACATTCAAAAGTGGGTTGAACTTCTCCATCAACAACAGGCACTATAGTTCCATCAGGTCCTATGGTAGTTGCGGTTGCCATAATAATTATTCCGATGTCAGAAAGTTATTTGTAATTTTCTCAGTGATCCCAAAAAAATAACAATCAAATAATAAATTGTTTTTGGATAATTACTCGAATAAAAATAAAAGTTTATGCTTGCTTATAACATCATCAATTAATCCAAAAAGCTGCGAAAAATTCTTTAAAAAAATCAATGTCTGCAAAATAATAAAATGATACAATATTAGACGATTCTCTCTTTACAACAACAAAAAGCGCAAGGAAAAACACAGTAAAAAAGTAAATTAAAAATAGTTTTTTTTGTAGCAGATTTTATTATTTTTGTTTTATCTTTGATCCGTTTCTAATTGAAAATAAATAAACATACATAATTTTAAGCCAAAAAATCAAAAAAAAATATGTATGTAAAAGAAAAAGTGTAAACAAAGAAAAAATCATCCGGTTTTGCGGCTTTTATGCATAAAAATCCCTTTCGGCTCTTATTTTGAAATAACGATAGTTTTGCCCAAAAATATTCTAATGCCGATGCCTTCATCGACCTTTGTTTGAAAGTCCATCACGCGGCAGATAGTTAAAGCAAACGCAAGCTTTGAACTTTGAATAAAAAAGATTTTTGCCTTTTCCATTTTTTTTTTGAAGAAGAAGAAAAATAAGGAGAAAGGACAAAAAATAAAATACATAAGTAACTAATTTTATTTGCATATCAAAATAATAATAATTTAAACACTTGTGTCGACGACGACTGCAAGTATTTATTCTGATATAATAAGATCTTTACTTCTTGAATAATAAAAAAAAAAGGTAAAACAAGAAAATGAAAAAGAAAAAATCAATCAATTGCATTATTTGTTGTCACCCGTTTGCGAGTGTTGTTGTGTGTACTTTTTCCGCAATTTCAAATGGCAGGTGAAAAATAAAAAAAGAAGAAAGAATTTTTTTTTAAAACCTGAATGAAAGAAATCAAAAAAATATAACAATTTTTGTTTGTAAATAAAATTAATAATCATCTCGCAAAAGTTTGGAATTTTTTGTTTTAATAAAATACAGTAAATTCGAGCGAAAAACTTTGAAAAAAAAGTCCAAAACCGTAAAAACTTATTTGAATTTAATAAATAAATAAAAATTCTAGGCCAGAAAGGACATATTATTTTTACAAAATTTAGGTATCAATTGCAATAAACAAAAAATAATAAAATTAAAATAAAGATCAATCAAAAGAAGCAAGCAAAGAAGAAATGCGGTGTATGTAAACAAAGATCACCCATAAAAATAAAAGTAATAAGTAACAAATTAAAGGAAATTTTTATCCTACGTATTTCCAATTGCATCGGAAGAACTGAATAATTGTCCAAAAAAAAAAAAATAGTTTTTATTTTTCTTGCGCAAAAACGTCATTTTTTTTCCTATTAGTTTTAGATAGGTGTTTCAAGAAATATATAAAAAACATAAAAACAAAATATATATTTATTTTTATTTTTATTTAAACCATTTTCAAAGAATCAAGGACAAACTAAAATCAAAAATACTATTTATTGCAAAAAAAAAGCGAAAATGCAAATTAAATTTTCCAGAACTAAAAGAAAAATATTTTGTTAAAAAAATATAAAAAATAAAAACATGAATCAGCGCTTGCTATTCTTTTTTTTGACGTCTAAAACACGCGTGAATGAGGAGGAACGATGGAAGGAGGGTGAACCCAAATGTTTGTGAAGCACATGCATGAAAGGAAAAAAGAATGGGAGAGCGTCTATCAAAATAAAAAACAAAATAAAAATCAAGAGTTTTGGTATTGGAAGAAAAAAACAAAAACGTAAAAAAAATCGTCGAAAAAAAATAATCATTGAGTGATGGAAAAAAATAACAGTTTTGCTTTAATTTTTGTTTTTCCATTTGCATTTATGAGACAGCTGCAGTTTCTATTGAAGAAAGAAACACGACGGAATTCGATACATTTTTTTTTCTGTGGGTTTTCTGTAATAAGTTTTTTGAAAAGGAAAAAAGGCTGTTAGTTATCAAGGAAAATGAGTAACAAAAAAATTGAGTTATTAGTAATTTGAGAAAAAGAAATATAAGTTAAGTTTTTAAACTTTTAAAAAATGCAATAAGAAACTAATTTAATACAGTAACATGAAAGCCAAACAAAATTCAAAAGTGTTCGCGTCAAAAAAAAAAAAAACAATTGATTGGAGTTTTTTAAAGCTTTTTTTTGTTTGAAAAATCACTTGAAAAATTTAAATCGGAAAAAAGGAGGAGAGGAAAGAAGAGAGAGGTTTTACACATGTCTCATCATCGTAAAACGTTAAATATTTTTAGTTTCGCAAAAGAATGCTATCAGAGTATTACACACATGGTTTGCAATGCAGAGGTGGTACTTATGATTGACTAGAAACTTCAAGGTTAACTTTTTTTTATCTATCACCAACAGGGACAAAACCCAAAGTAAGAAAGAGTAAATGGCAAATTACAAGCAAAAGAAGAAACTCAAATGCAGAAAGCAAAAAAAAATGCAACTTCAAATTGTCACTTATAAAAGTTCACAAAAAAATTTAATATTTTTAAAAATGAATTACATAGACGACGACAAACACTCAAAACAAAAAAACTAATAAATTTATTATTTTATTTTACATTTTTTTGACTCCAAAAAATAATAAAATTTGCAAACAAACAAAAAGCAAACATTTTTTTAAACATATTTTTGGACTTCAAATAAAACCGAGAAAAAATAAAAAAGGTTCTCTTCCATTCTTGAAACCATCACAAAAAGCGAGAAAATATTTTTATAATAAATGGAAATGATTAAAAACGAAAAAGAGAGGGTTAAATTTGGGCTTTGAGATATCAAAGAGAAGAAGTTGAAAGCAAAAAATAAATATGAAAAGATAATGGTTCAAATGTATCAATTTTTTGTTTTTTGTTGCAAAAAATTATGTTTGCTACTTTACGAATAAAAAAAAAAGAGAGAGAAGCAATTATGCACAAAAATAGCACAAAATAATACATGGAAATTATGAGAATACCAAATTCATCAACAAAAAAATGTAAGCGAAACGTGTTTGACCATGTTTCTAGGATACCCTTAATGTTCTTAGAATCTTGAAATAAGAAAAAGCAAAAAATGGATTTTTATTTCGGAAATCACAACTTCAATTTTCATCAAAAAATGATAATAAAGAAAAAAATACGAACGAACAACTGCAATAAGGGAAAAAAGAAATTTCAGTTTGAAAGGAAAACTTTTTTCAATTGAAACAAGTTTCAAATAAAAATATAAAAAAATTTGGCGACATTTTTAAAAAGAAAAATAAAGATCAATTCGAAATGAAAAAGAAGAGGAGATTGCTGCTGGGTTTGCATCTCTTCCAACCAAAGTCAGAGAGTAGTGGTTTTTTTATTTATTCTTCTTTTTCATTATTGTTATACTCCTAGAACCACCACCATGAAACGAGTAAGAATAAAAACAAGCAGCAGCAAGCATAAAAAAAGAAAGTTGAAAGACTACGAAGTCTTTCCATAACAAACAAAAAAAAGAAGAAAGAAGAACATTGCCGCCAGCTGTGTTGCTAGCCATGTTATTACTTGCATCGGCGGCGGCTGCTGCAAAATAAATACTTTGAACACATTTTTTAAACACCGCTGTTTTCCTATTCGTTCCAAGATTTTTTCTTACTTTCCCTCGCCTACTCGCATTCTCATTTTTTCATTTTCAACAAAAAAAAAGTTTGGAAGTTTTTGATTGAAAATTTTGATCTCTTCTTTATTCCATCATCAATGTTTCTCCCATAAAAAAATGTTAGTATTTTTGCATAATATTTTTCCCAAAGTTATTATAATTTTTCCATCCCAATCATGCCCACTTTCTATCGTTCGTTTCATTATTTTTGTTTCACTTTCGCAAATCATCATGCCTTTTACCTTTTTCACAAAGTTAAATACTGCTAAAGATAATTTAACTAAAAATATTGGATGGTTTTCAGAGAAAAAAGAAAATATGACACTAAAAATTGATTCTGAACATGATATTTCAAATAGTGATTACTCATCATCAAATGGCGAAAATTCTATGGATTACACATCTGGAACATTTCAACGTGGTTCAACTGTTGGAGAACTTGATGGGTAAGTTTTTTTGTTTTCTTTTTAATCTTTGAACTTTATCATAAGATCAAAGTGTCATTGTTACTTACTTAACATTTCATCATTTTTACATCAACTTATTTTTCAGGCAAATTGAGAGGCTTATGAGATGTGAAATCCTCACTGAAAATGAAGTCAAAATTTTATGTTCAAAAGCCAAAGAGATCTTGATTCAAGAAGGAAATGTACAAAGTATTGATACTCCTGTTACTGTTAGTTAAAATCCTTTATCATCGTCTTCATTCATTCATTAATGCTTCAATTTAGGTATGTGGTGACGTTCATGGACAATTCTTCGATTTGCTGGAACTATTTCGTGTTGGTGGTCATGTTCCTGATACCAACTATCTCTTCATGGGTGATTTCGTCGACCGTGGATTTTACTCCGTTGAAACCTTCCTACTCCTGCTTGCTCTCAAAGTTCGATATCCTGATAGAATGATGCTTATTCGTGGAAATCACGAATCTCGTCAAATCACTCAAGTTTATGGTTTTTATGATGAATGCATAAGAAAATATGGTTCTGTTACAGTTTGGAGGTGTTGTACCGAAGTTTTCGATTGCCTGTCACTTGCTGCTCTCATCAATGGTCATATTTTCTGTGTTCATGGTGGCCTTTCTCCATCCATTCAAACAATAGATCAAATTCGTGTTATTGATCGAAAACAAGAAGTTCCACATGATGGTCCTATGTGTGATTTACTATGGAGTGATCCCGACGAAACCACTGGTTATGGTGTTAGTCCAAGAGGTGCTGGTTATCTCTTCGGTTCTGATGTCGTTCAAACATTCAATGAAGCAAATGGAATTGACCTTATTTGTCGAGCTCATCAACTCGTTATGGAAGGTTATAAATGGCATTTTAATGAAACTGTGCTTACTGTAAGTTTGTTTATTCACCATCCAAATATTCTAACATGTCAACTTTATAGGTATGGAGCGCACCAAATTACTGTTATCGATGTGGTAATGTCGCCGCAATCTTAGAATTAGATGAAATGCAAGGAAAAGAATTTACAATATTTGAAGCAGCTCCTCAAGTAAGCTTTATTTGATTTTGTTTCAAGCTTTAATGGCATTCATTTTTTAGGAAAGTCGTGGCGCTCCAGCAAAGAAACCTCAACCAGATTACTTTCTTTAATACTTACAATTGCAATTCCCAGTGTACTACTGATCCTTGTTTTAAACGATTTATTTTTCTTTTTTGCCTTATAAAAAGTTATCTGTGAATATGTATTTTTTGCCCAGGTTTTTATTTGTTAAATGTTTGCATTGTTATTTTATGTTTAGTAATTGTAACAAACATTATTGATTGAACTGTCTTTTCTTTTGAATCGCTTTACAAAGTTTGAAACTTTTGGATACTTTAGTAGCTATCGAAGTAATTATTTGAGGCTTTAATGTTTTTATTTATAGTCGAAACTATGTTATCGGCTTGCAGTCGTCCTCTAAGAACATTATTTCCTGTCAGTCGCAAGCTCATTCGAGCATATTCATCAACAACGAATGACACCAAAATCAGTCAAGAAACTTACAAGAAGATTGATGAAGCAGTGAAAAAGGATCCAGTGGTGGTGTTTATGAAAGGAACACAAGACCAACCAGGTTGTGGATTTTCAAGAAATGTCAAACTTGTAAGTTTTCCATAATTTTTCTCTTTTCATCTTTCTTACATTTGCTTCATTTTTAGGTTTTGGATTTTCATGAAGTTCCATTCAAAGATTTCAATGTGCTTGAAGATGAAGAACTCCGAAATGGTGTAAAAGTTTATTCAAATTGGCCTACAATTCCGCAGCTATATGTGAAAGGAGAATTCGTTGGTGGAAGCGATATTTTGATTCAAATGCATAAAGATGGTGAACTTACAGAATTCTTCGATCAAAACAGTATTCCTTCAAAATTCTCCGACAAGAAAGAAAAATAGTTTATTACATATTTGTTTTTGTGTTAGTTTGAATATTGTATAAATAAATATTTGTATTTGTAAATGGTTTTTGAGCTTTATTGTAATGCGTTTCTTTCGCATTTCTTATTTTTCTCCTTTTTTGCTTTTAAACTTTTTCATCCACCAAAATACTTTTTCAGGTTTAGAAATGGCTTCTGCAACTGTTGAATTACCAGCTGTTGGTGCTATTGGTTCTTGGGTTGATGCTGCTGCTGATGATTGTAAGCCTTTTTTTCATTCTTTCGTCTTTCATTTTTGGTTAATGTTTTAGCCATTCCTGGACGTCAACGCACTGAAGTTACGAAAGATGGTATTCGTACAGTGACGGATTATGTTAAAGATGATAAAACTGGAGTCACAAATGAAGTTATTACAACATACAAAGTTATTACAAAACGAGTTCCACGTGTTGTTGCTGAACGAAGAAAATGGGCAAAATTTGGTCAATCTGTTACTGATGGTCCTGGTCCACAACTTTATACAACTTATGTTGGTGAAGAAGTTCAAATGCAATTTACTCGTAATCGTGCTGGTATTGAAGAACATGCTCAACCAGATGCCGATGTTCCTGGTGGCATTCGTAATACTGGTGCAAAAGCTCATTGTCGTATATGTAAAGCCAATGACCATTGGTCTGTTAACTGTCCATACAAGGTATGTTTTTTCGTTTTAACTCTGTAAAATTTTAACCTTATCCATTTGCTTTTTAGGAAATTATGGCATCTACAGAAGAAGAAGATCCAATGCGACCTGGTCAAGCTGCATCATCAAATCGTTATGTTCCACCTTCTCAACGTGATGGTCGTCAAATTGGTAAGTTTCATTACACTTTTGCACCAACTAATAGCTTTTTGATTTTAGGTTTATCTGAACGTCGTGATGAATATACTGTTCGTGTAACAAATCTACCAGAAGATGATGATAATATTGAAGAAGAATTACGTCGTCAATTTGCTCGTGCTGGAAGAATTGATCGTCTTTATGTTGCTCGTGATAAACAAACTTTACGTATGAAAGGTTTTGCCTTCATTACTTATACAAGCCGTGAAGATGCTGAACGTGCGATTGAAATGTTCCGTGGACTCAAAATGGGACATCTTATTCTCAAAGTGGAATGGACAAAACCAAGCAACAACTAAACATGAAACTTTTTGATTTGTTGTTTTATCTATTTTCGTTGTTGTTTTTTATAATATTTATGTATTGGTTTTGGTGAAATAAACTTTTGTTGACAATTGTAAATGTGTTTTTTGATGGTAATAAGTCAGCGGTTAGTTGACTGCAAAGATATTTCAATGAAGGGATTTATGAAGAAGTTGTTGATAAAAATGATATTTCAGGAAATGGTTTTATTATCAATTCTTCGAAAGCGGAAACAACAAGAAAAGGAAATCAGATTGTTAATCTTGGGTTTGGATGCATCTGGTAAAACAACGTTTATGAAAAAAATCAATGGCGAAGATGTTGATACAATTTCACCAACATTTGGTACGTTTTCTTTTTATTCAAGCAAACTTTATGGCAGCAGTAGTCGAAGCATTTTGGTAGCTTTCAAAGTTGTTTTTGTATCATTTATTTGTTGTTTTTGTATTAAATCTTTATGTGCTTCGTTTTTCAGGCTTCAATATTGAAACATTAAGCTACAAAAAATGGAAGCTGAACATGTGGGATGTTGGTGGACAACAATCTTTACGATCATATTGGAGAAATTACTTTGAAAGAACTGATGGCTTAATTTGGGTGGTTGATCCATGGGATGTTGCTCGATTGGATGATTGTCGAAAAGAACTTTACTCATTATTGAATGAAGAAGTATTGGTTGGATGTTCGGTTTTGATTCTGATAAACAAATGCGACAGAGGTGAAGTTGATGAAGAAAGTATCAAAAAGGTAAGCAATCTTGGTTTCACATTTCCACTCATGTCAATTTTTTAGGCTTTAAAATTGGATGATATCAAAGGACATCATTTTGAAACATTCAAAACAAGTGCTAAAAATGGTGATAATCTCTTGCCTGCTTTGGATTGGCTGTGTGGTGATATTGCATCAAAAGTTCTGGTTTTTGATTAATGATCTCATTGTATTTTCTTTTTTTGTTGCTGTAAATTTTTGTTTTGTGACTTGTTATTTGAAATTTTTGTGTAATAAACTTTTTAAACAATAATGTGTCACTCTCCTTTAAATATGAAAACTTTGAAGAAAATTACTAACAATCTCAAATTATTAGAGTAATGCTTATTGCTGAAGTCAAAGGAACTTAATCCAAATCATGTGCTTTATTAGACTTTTGAGAATCAACAAATCGTTGTTTAGTTATTATTTTCATTGTCCAACAAACGTGTATCATAAGAAAAGAAAGATGGAGTTATTAGGTTTATTATGATGGAAATCATAACGAAGAAAATTCAATGAAAAAAGGTTTCGGATGCTTTTGATTTGCTATTTTTTGAATTCAATGGCCACTTACGCAACGAAAATACACAGTAGCTAGCATCTGGGCCATAAAAAAAGATACCAATCAGCCTAAAATGCAAGTAAGCAAAAGTTTTTCCTTCGCAAATTCAATCATTTTTTTTGCATAAGCAAAATTTTTCAATGTTCCCATGAATTTTAGAAATTTGCATGGCAAAAGCATGCTTTCATTTCGATTGATTTTGAAACAAAACTATTTGGAAGAAGATCAGTTTGATCGTTTTGTTTAGCGACCACATCAACCAACTTTCATCATTTTCAAAGAAATTCCATCGTCGTTGTTCAACAAAGAAAAATCTCAAAGAAGAAGAAGAATAAAGAAGTATGTCGTCAACGAATGAGAATCAACAACCATCAAAAGCTCAATCAACAAAAGAAAAACCTGAAGATGGTATGATTATTTTTTCTTCTTTTTTGTTTTGCCACTTTTTTACACTTTCATTTTTTAGCAAAGCTTGATGTTGTAGCTGAACCTCAAGATGAAAACACCAACAGTAATGTAGCATTACCATTACCTGGAACACAATCAACATATCAACGTGTTGAAAAAGGAACTCGTACTGCATTACTTTATTGGGATGGTTGGCTATCAGCTCAAGATGCTAAAGCTGCTGAAGATGATCCGGATTATTATTCAAAGACTGGAAAAGAACTCAAAAGAAATCTCCATTGTAAGTTTAATGATCAACTTTGGAACCATATTAACTAGCCATTCATTTTTAGTGAAGAAAAATTGGACTTATGGCAAAGATGGAAAGTTCGTTTACATTCCAACTGGATTCGTTGGTCTTTTTGATAAAGCAAATACCAATGCTTCAAGTTATCTTGGTTCATCCTATGGTAATGTCAATAACAGCAAGCTACTTAAACGTAAGTCTTTTATCTTTCATTCGTGATTAATTTTAATGATATGTGTTTTAGCATCTGGTCCTAGTGTTGGTACAATTTGGGATCTTCAAGGAAAACCTGGAAATAACTCTGCGTATTACGAACTTAAAAGTTACCATGGAGGTACAAAATCTATTAGTCCTGGTGGAAAACTTCTTGAAGATGATCAAGATTTTTACTCGAAGACTCTTGATTCCAAGATCATCCGAAATCCTAACTGTTTGTTAACCTTTTTTTCTTTCCTCTCATTCATTATAGCCTTTTTTTAGTGAAGAAGAATTTCACATACGATAAAAATGGAAACCTTGTTTACCTTCCTACTGGTTTCGTTGGTCTTTTTGATAAAGCAAGTAGTGGTGGAAATCGTTCAAGTTATGGTAGTGTTGCTGGTGGAAATCGATCATCTTATGGCAATCTTAGTGGCGTCAAATCTCCTAAACGTGAGAATTTTGATTCATTTCTTACTTTCTTTTAAGTGTATTGTTTTAGCATCTAGTCCTAATGTCGGTGGAAATCGTTCTAGTTATGGTAATGCTCCTGGAACTGGCTCATCATATGGTCATCTTAATCAATCATCAGGTTATGGCAGTGTCAGTGGCAACAAATCACCTAAACGTCAGAATTTTCTTTATTTTTACCTATAAAAATCTTTGTTTTTTAGCATCTGCTTCCAGCGTTGGCAATCATTTGGATCTCAAAAGAAAACCTGGAAACAAGTCTGCTTATATGGAAGTTTCAAACAGTCGTGGAGGACTTTCAAAAATAGGATCTGTTGGTGGCATCACAGCTGGAAAAGGTGAAGAAGATCACGATTTTTTCTCAAAGCCAGGCTCTAATTCCAACAACGTTGCTGATTCAAATACCAAACAAAATGCGACATGTAAGCTTTATGTTTGAAAGTTTACAATCAACTAATGATGTTTTTTAGTTAAAAAGAATTGGTACTATGAGAAAGATAAGAAGATCGTCTATGTTCCAACTGGCTTCATTGGGACCTTTGATAAACCTGCAAATCGTTCAGCTTAGATCTTATTGTAAAACTACTAACATTTTTCCGTATTATTTTGTGAATGTAAAAATTTGTAACTTTGTGTAAATAAAATTTTTATAAACTCTTTTCTTGTTGTATCATACCTTTTATTGATTTTTCACATACATAGCTTTCGAAGCTTATTGCGGCAGTTGTTAGTGATTTGCAAGTTTTATTTGGTTTTATGAATTTTATCTGGCATATCAGAATAGCGCTAAGGTTAATGGATTCAGTAGCATATGAGCTACATGCTAAGTTTAAGAAAATTTGTTTCTAATAATTTGATTGGCACACCTTCATAAAAGTTGTGGGTTATTAATTGTCTGTCACCTCGTTTTTTAAATAATATCACAAAGGCTTTTAAGAGATTTTCTCATATCGGCAAAAATCAAAAAAGAGGGGAAAAAGACGGCGGGTGCCATTCTCAATCAAATACATACATACACAACAACAAACAAAAAAAGCCGACAAATAACTAATCTTTTCTTTTTTGCTTTAGAGGTCATCATCGCGCAACAATAACCAACGACAGTTGTTTGTCGACGGGACTTATTTGGCTTTGGCCTTTTTTTGGCTTTCATAAAATTTGAACGATTGCCGCCACTTTTTTTTTTGCAACTGCTGCTGCAAAAGCTGCGATTGCTCTTTCTTTCCATTATTTTTTTTTGCCAATATTTTTTTTCGATTGAATAATTCCAGTTTGGCTGTGATTAATTCTTAGAAACAACAACAGCCTTTATAAAAAGATGAAATCAATCCGTAATTTATTTCGATCAAAAAAGGATGAAAAATTTAATGAAAATGGTAATTGTAAAATGGAAAATGTAAGTTTTTTTTGTTTTGTTTGAAAGGTTTTGTTGCATTTTTGGCTTTTGGCGCGCCAAAGTTTCAAAGCTTACTGTTATTTTTATGAATGAATTTGACTTCTCTTTTTTTTTTCAGACTCGTCTTCCATCGGTGCTCAAATCTCAACCACCATTGCCACCTTTACCTCGAAGATTCAATGATGATATGAATTTATTAAATCCATCTGCTGCATATCATACAGATAATATTCGTCCATCAACTCGTCGTCCACTTCGTTCATGTCCTGGTGGAGTATCTAATTCTCAAAGTAATATGGTTTCAGATAGTGATAATGATGATGAAGAAGATAATAATATGCCACACAAATTTGGAAAACAACTTCAACAACAACAACGTCATCAACAAAGATATCGAAATGGTGGAGGAGGAATGATGATAAATTCAAAGAATTTTTATGGTCATGAACAGCAACAACAACGAAGAAACTATTCAACCAAATTTCGTATGGATTCGCCACCACGAAAAATTACATCTGAATATGGTAGTGGTGAACATAGCCCCATTAGTAATGTTCTTCGATTTGGTTATGAAGTATGAGTTTTTTTCGTTTGCATTCACTTTTGTTTAACGAAACCATTTAAAGCTTCCGAGTTTTGTTGTTATTTGTTCTAAACCTGTATGCTTATAATAATTATGTTTTTTAGGATAGTTATTATCAAAAATATCGAAAATACAAAGATATGGCAAGTCGTTATCATAAAGAATCAAAGGAAATGGAACTCAAAGTTCGAAACCTTCAAACTCAATTGGATAATCGTGATTCATGGATAACAAACTTAAAGGAAAGGAATATGCTGCTTCAAAAGGTATCAACTTACAAACTAAATATTTCACGACTAACAATATCGTATGTTTTTAGCAACTTCAATCATATCAAAATTATGGTATTCCACCACCACCATCAAGTATTCCAAAATATGCTCAATATCCTTCATATTATAATCAATGTCAACAACAACAGCAATATGCTCCACCACATCCAATGCCATTACAACCAACTATGATGCCTCCTCCACTTCTTCCACCACCAATAAGCTATAGCACTGCACCAACAGCACCTATAGGTGGATTTCAACCTGATGAATTTGATGATGTTAAAAAATTTCGAATGGAAGATAATGAATCAAGTAAGCTTTACCTCTTTGCGACCATTATGATTGATTGTTATTTTGCTTCATATTTTTTAGAACCTGTTTCTCGTTGTTCAAATTCAAGTGTATCAATAACAAATTTTGATTATCAAAAATTTCAATCAAATCTCAATCTTAATCGAATCGATAGTCATACATCATTCAATAACAGAGAAAATTTACCGCCTCTACCTTCTGCTTTAAATGATGTTAATGAATAAGGATTTTTATATGTACATATTGCTTTTTTGTTTGTTTGTTTTTGTTTTGATGTTGAAAAATTCTTTATAAATTGTTACAAAAAAAATGGTCTAAACAGAGTTAGTTTGGATCTTTGCGTTGTTGAATTTGATTTTGTTGCATATTTTTTTAACGTTAGCAGTGTTGAAGAAAGATGCATTCGTCTTTGTAAAAACTTATGTAGCTTAAAGGGATGAGGAGAATTTTGGTTTTCGTAATGAAAAAATGCTTCCAATGCTGATATTAACGTGTAAGCGGAAGTTTGGGAGAACATAAAATTGTTTGTGTTGGATAAAGCTTTTGCTCAAATGTTCATTAACTAATCCGCGCTTGTTATGCCATGAAATTTTAAAGCGTTTAGATTTTTACCTTGCAACTTCTCCACTAACATTATTATCTTCATGGGCAATGAAAGTGAGTAAATAAGATAAGAGTTTTGATTAATTTATAAATTCATTAAAAAGAAGATTGCTTATCTAAATAAGCAGCAGCAACACTTAGAGAAAGTGGAGGAAGGACTCCAACAGCAAACCATTTACATATGTGACTAATGAATGGCGTCATAGGTGTAAATCCAAATCACAACAAATGCTTTAATAAACATGAATGATGATAACAACCTAAGCGGTCAAGTTCCTCGATCACGATTCATGAAACTATCGAAAGGCAATCAAGCTTTTTCACATTTATTTTTGTTGCTTCATGTTTTTTTGAAACCTCATCACTCCTCACTGGAAACTTTACTATGTATGTACCATTCAGTTTGACCGCCAAAATGCAGCTGCTGCTGATCTTTGTCTTTGATAAATTTTTTTCTCTCAACTTTTGCTAAACTCAAACACGTTTTTTTTGTTGCGATCGCTTTCAATTTCGCGTTGTTGTTCTTCTTCCTCCGTGTCTACAAACTTTATAACATTTGCTTAACCATTCATATTTTTTAGATATGCTTCAATCTGTTACTGAATCATTTCGAAATCTCTTTGGTTTGACAACGGTATGTTTATGTTATCAACTTATTCCTCATCCTTCCTTCTCTGATTTTGATGAAAGTGATAGTTTCAAATGGGAAAAAAGCAATGTTTTATGTTGGTAAACAACACAATTATACTTTGTGTTTATAATCTTTGACTAACAAAACTTAAAATATTTGTAGTTTGTTCAGAAACAATGGGAAATGGGAATGGATTTTGTAATGATGAAGCCTCAATTTTATGTACATGGGAAGGGTTTGAATATGATTGACCAATAGCTTCTCCATGTGTGGATGATTGTATGATTTTAGTGGGAACATTACATATCCATGTTTATTACTTTTTGATTCCAAAATATCATCATTTTTCCTAAAGCTTAACTACATAATCCACCAAACCTTTTCTCTTCTTATTTTTGCCATTGCTTTTGTCCTTTTAAAGTAACATCTCTTTAATCAATACTATAAATTTTCGAACTTCACCTTTTTCTTTTTCGTGCCTAAAGAACATCAAAAAAGATGGAGTTTGTGTTGTTGATGAAAAACAACAAGGCGGCCGTTTTTTCCTTCTTCTTTACACACCACACGTTGGACAGAGCCAACTACTTGCAGTTTGTCTTTCAACTTGTTTACTTCTCGCTTTTTTTTCATGCTCTCACGTGTCCTTCCTTCCTCCTCTTTTTTTTTTGCGCGTTTATTCATTGCAAACTTTCACTTTCATCCATTCTCGTTTTTACCTTTTATCATCACTTTTTTTGGACCTTTTTTCTTTTCTTTCATTGTTTTCCAATAACTTTCTCATTCCATTACTGTTTTAGAAAGAAAAGGATTCAACTATGTCTCTTCGTGCTGTTGCTCTTCTAACTGGTGATGGTGATGCCAAAGGCACCGTTTGGTTTACTCAGGTATGTCATGTCTTATTTCAATCAGTTTCAAATATTCATTTGCTTATTTCTAGCCCAAAGAAGGTGGACCAACAACAATCAAAGGCGAATTCAAAGGTCTTGCTCCTGGTCTCCATGGTTTCCACGTCCATCAATATGGTGATCGCACAGATGGGTGCACTTCAGCTGGTCCACATTTCAATCCATATGGTAAAACTCATGGTGGTCCTGATGTAAGTTTTTAGCTTTCTCTTTATGTTTCGTTATTTTAACATTTGTTTCCATTTTAGGATGAAGTTCGACATGTTGGTGATCTTGGCAATCTTGAAGCTCGCAGCGATGGAACTCTTTCTTTTGAAATGACTGATAAAGTGATCTCGCTCTCTGGAACTAACAACGTTATTGGTCGATCAATTGTTATTCATGCTGGACAAGATGATGCATGTTTATTCCTTTCTTTCTTGTTTCTTTTACTAATTTCTCTAAATTTTTAGCTTGGTCGTGGCAATAATGAAGAATCAAAGAAGACTGGAAATGCTGGCGCTCGAGCCGCTTGTGGTGTCATTGGTATCGCTGCTGATCAGTAAATTATCCGATGTCCTCAAATTATACCTTTGTCAACATTTTTAGAAACATTCATGGTCAACTCAATAAGCTGTAGAATTCCTCTTCTTTATTTTTTGTTCTTGTTTGAATTTCCATTTTTTATTGTATATGTTTTATGTAATTGTGAAAAATAAATTTGTTTTTTATAAACTTTGTGTATTCGAATAGCCGATGGGAAGGAAGATGCATGAATATTGAACAATCAAAAAACCTTAGCTTTGAGTGTTGCTTTTTTGAAAGCGATTTTACTGTATTTTCGTTGCATGAGTGCAATATCTAACGCTCAGCCATAAAAATGCAAACACATATTTTTCTCGATGAAAAGCCTTTTCAAAAACTTGCATCATTTTTAGTGATGATTGATTATGTAAATATGCAAATTAGAGTGAGTCTTCATTATTCTTTTTCAACAACTTTTTTATCGTCATTGCTTACATTTTTTAGCTGCTGCAACAACGTCCATTGAAGTCAAAGATTTTGGAAGAAGAATAAACGAAAGGAAGAAGAAAAGATGAGTGGAACTCCTGCAGGTGGTGGAAATCAAGGTGGTGGCGGAATTCGACGATTATGGAATAAAATGGGTGGAAATGTGGAACAAACAAAGATGGCACCAGATTTCGTTAAAAATTGTGAACATTTTGATAGCTATAAAGAAGCTGTTGATTTACTGGTTGATCGTCTTGAAATTGCTGTCCAACAAAATCCTACTGTTCTTGCTAGTGTAAGTTTCTTTGTTTATATGAAACCTATTTGTTTGTAGTCAAAGAAGCATGGAATGTTTGAAGAAAATGTCTTTTGGAAAGCTTAATTCACAAAGCAATAATGAATGAATGATGATGCTTATTTTTTGATTCAAGAACATTTTTGTTTCGGCTGCTTTGTTTGGATAGTTGCGTGATCAACAACTTTGATAGTTTTATTACAAACAAAACTGATTCAAGCATTCTATGAACTTATTTGTCTTTCTCTACCTTTCCATCTTCATTGTTTCCATTTTCAAAGCTTCTTTCTTTCTTCATTTTCTAATGTTCTTTATTTTTCAGGCAATAATCGAAAGTCCACCAGGTGAAAATCCTCATGAAAAAACTGCTGCATCATTAGCAATATATCAAACATATTTTGGTGGTGAAAAGATTAATGCTGTCAAAGAACTCATCGAAGAAAGTAAAAAGCTTGCTCAAATTGAACGTACTGGACAACTTCAAGCTCGAAAAGCTATTCGTCATTTACGTCGATTTTATGTTGGAGAATACAAGGATACCATGGATGAACGAAACAAACTTAACAAGTAAGTTCTTTTGCTGTTACTTGTTATGTTAGATGGAATAATATGAAGCAAAATAGGCAGCTCTTACTTATGGTGCTTTATTTTTTTGGTTTACAACTTGCTTGTTTATGTTTGGCTCTTGTGTAAAATGGTTATTTGGGATTATTATCAGCTATGGTTATCAAGCTTTTGTACTGCTTTATCTCAATATTGGCTAACAGCTCATCCTTTTTATGTGTTTTCCAAAGCTTGCTTTTGGATCATATATCCTCCCAACTTCCGGTAGCTGTATACACATTTGCTATTGCCTTTCCTTCTAATTCTGTCACACATTTTGATCTTATTTTACAATCCCTTCCTTTACAAGATGCATTTTAACAGTTTTCATCTCCCTTTCCCCTTTCTTTCTTTGATTTATTGAGGGTGATGTTCGCATTGTAATCACGTTACTTGAAAATGTGTTCTTGATTATTTTCTCTTCATTTATCATATGCTTTTTTTTCTTCTTTCGAACACATTCCTTTACTTTAACGAATCTGTAATTTGTTGCACTTTTTGATTGACGGATTTTTGCATACATTTTGATTGATAGTTTTGGGGTTTTTTCTTTCTTCGACAAATGAAACAAATAGTATTTTAAACGTAACCATGTGTTTTTTACGCTTCATTTTCTGGGTTATTACTGTAGGGTTTTCGAAGATACTTTTTGCAATCATTATTATCTTTGTATCTTTTTATTAACTGCTACTATTTTTCAGAGCTCGTGAACATATGGATATGATGAAGCATGAAGTAAAGCAAGCCAAAACAACGGAACAAATCGAAAAGAAAGCTGTACTATATGAAGAAGCTGTTGCTGCATTTGATACACAAGCTGGAAAAGTGATTGATTTACTATCTCAAGTTCCAACAATTCAAACAAATCATGTTAAAGATATCGTAGAATATTTTGAAACTATTGGACACTATCACAATAAAATGACTAATGCTATAGCAAAACGTGAAATTCAATAATGATGATATGGCTGCTTATGAATGATGAAAGCAAAAGAAATATTCAATCTCTTTCAAAGTTTTGTATCTATTGAAAAACAACTAAAACTGTATTTTATTTTTGATCTAATGTTTTATTATTATTTGTAAACCATTTATGTAATAAAGTTTTTATCTTTTGTAAATGTGTAAGTAATAATAATAAATGTATGTATTTTGTCATAATAAACTGACTGTTTGGTATTGGAGGTGGTGCAGGAAGGGAATAGGAAGGAGAAAGTAAAGTAACATAAAGTTGTGATCGTCGCGTCGATAGTTTAATAATAATAATCAGATTATGCAAATTCGCCAGCAACAGAAAAAGTCGGAGTCTTTTTTTGTTTTTGAAGTTTGCTTTTTTGGAGACGAATTAGCGAAACTAAACTTTGTACATACTTTGAAGGCCAATAAAATGATTATGCAATTGGTTGATCTTTTTTTTTGGTTTTGCTAATTAGTTTTTTATATTATTTTGAAACAAAAAAGTTTAAAATAAAAAACGATTGAATTGTTGAATTTTGGTTATTATTTGTCTGGGAACAATGGATGTTAAAAAAAGGAGGATTTTTTTTTGTTGGAACTGCAAAGATTTTATTCAACTTTTTTCTCTTCTAATAATTTTATGTTGTTCGAAAACTTTTAAAAAAATTTTGAATGAGTGAGAATTATTAAAATATAGTCAAGGATCAGAAGAGGCAGGACAGGCTTGATATTATGACGACGATAAGGGCCACAACATAATGAAATTTTTTTGAATGATTTACTGAACTTTTTTAGACTTCAAAATTCAATGAAAATTTTTTTGAGGGCTTGATTTTTTGAAATCTAAAGTGAAAATAAAAAAGAGGTTATGGCAAAAAAAAATTGTGTAAAGATAAAAGAGGAGTTTTTTGTTAATAAAAGTGGGAAAGGAAAATTAATAAAATAGATAAGTTTTTAAAACAATTTTGAGCTTTAAAAAACTATAGCTTCTTTTTATAATTATTACCGATGATTATTGATAAATTTACTTGTTTTTTTTTTGTTTACACTTTTTTTGTTTGTTTGAAGAAAAAAGGAACTAAATAAACTTCTTTGAACCATTATTGCCTATTATTTATCAATCGTCTAAACCGACAAAGTTATTCATTTTTGACCCTTCTTTTTTTTCTTTTATTTTTAAACTTTAAAACAAAACCAAAAACAATAAAAAAAACTTTTGATGAAGACGACCGACGACCTTGAGGATGGGAATAATAATTTCTAATAGCTTCTTTTTTTTAATATCGTTTTTAGGTTTGTTTAAAAATTATATAATTCTTTGATCACTTTTTTTGGTGGTCGATGGTTAACTTTTTTATGATCGCCATAGTCTCCCTCCTCCGCATATTTTATTTTTGGTAGCCAAATTTTTGATATATCCCCGCCCATATATTTTTTTTACGTCAAAGGAATTTGTCGAGCTTAGAAATGAAGACTGTCTTAATAAAAAAATTACACTTCCTCGTTACGTCACTTGAAATAATCGTGATTATTCTTGCTCCTCCTCAAAATCTTAGGTATTATTGAACTTTATTTTATTTATTATATTTTTATAGAAAAGACTGTATCATTTTCATTTTATTTTTTGGTTGATTCCAAACTTTTTTTCAAAATAAAATTTGTTGATTCTTCTGCTTTCAAACAAAATTTTATGGTAAAATTCAATTAAAGAAGAATGCCGATAATTAATAAAATTAAAAATTTATTTCATAAACAAAATGGAAAGAAAAGGCTTCGAGATTATGAATCCGCTTCATTCAGGGATATGGTAAGTAAGTAAGGCTGCGTCGCATGCTTTTTTGGTTTGGGAATTTTTTTAAATTTGTTTAAAACATTTTTAAAAAGTTTTTATAAAAGGTCTGAAAAATGAATTTTCATCACCTTTTCCACACGAATCGCTGACATTTTTAAAACTTGAGCATTTTTTACTTTTTTAAATTTTTTTAGCTCAGATATGCAGAAAAATTAGATTATATTTTATTAACAGCTGGAATAATTGCAAGCATAATTTCGGGAGCCCTGTTTCCCGTGACCTGTGGAATTATGCAACAAATTCATAATACTATGATTCGAACTCAAAGTGTATTAGATCTTTTTAATGATACATCCACAATAAATATGGGAATTCGAAATACTGCATTGGATATTCTCGTGGATAATGTATCACAATCATGTATTTTTATGGCTTTTAATGGAACTGGTATGCTTATAATGGGATATATTTCGGTGAGTTTAGGGGATTTAAAAAATGAGAGCATTTGATTTTTATAGTTAATTTTGAAACTAAATCAAAAACATTTCTCTTTTTAATCTTCCCTTTGAAATCCATAATTCTAGTAAAATCAGTGAAAAAAGCTACCACAGAAATTTTCAAACTTTTTGATGCTTAACAAAAATTCTTTGAAACAGAATCGAAAGTTGATGATAAATTTTTTATTTCCAAAACCCTGCAACATTGAGAAAAATGCAATGCATAAGAATTTTTTCTTCTTCACGGAATGATGGATACAAAAATAATTATTTTAAAAAACTGTAATAATTTATCACACTTTTTTTCCTTCTTCTTTGCTCCCATTAATTTCTTAATTAATCAACAAAAAAAATATAAAAAGAATAAAACTATGAAGAAAAAAAACTTCCGTGTTATTTTTTTTGTTAATGTTGCGATCACCCATTTCTTACTTACTTACCTAAGAACTCTGAAGTTTTTTTCTTCGCCCTTTTTTTCGTTGTCATTTAACCTTTCTTTATTATTTTTTTGAGACAGAAAAAGTTTAATTTTGATCTTTGAAAAATTAATCAAAAAAATGTTAAAACAAAAAAACCTGTTTTTTCTTTTTTAAATCAAATCTCGCAACAAATAAAAAAATATTGAAACATTTATCAAAGAAAAAAAAGTTGTGATAATTTTCTGACATAAAAAATCATTTTTATTAATTAATAATACTCAAAAAAAAGTTTTTTTTTTTCAGATGATGTCTTTTTATTATTTATGTGAAAGACAAATACATCGGATAAGAAAAGTTTTTTTTCAAAGTGTATTAAAACAAGATATGGAATGGTTTGATCATAATGAATCAGGTGCAATCACACAAAAAATGACAAGGTATGATTGACAGAAAAAGAAAAAAAAAACGAGACAGTAATTTTTGATAAAAAAAAAAGAAGAAGAAATGAGCCAAAAAAGCAACAAACGAAAGAAATTTTGGGGGAAACCTAAATATTTTTTTAATGGTTTAAGACATGGCAAAAATTTATGCAAAAAAAAAGTTTTGATATTAAATTTAGAATGATTTAAAAAAGCTACAAAAGATTTTGAATTGAAAAATTCCACAAACTTTTTGATGAAAAAAAAATTCCAAAAGTATCCAGGAACGAAAAAATATTAAAGTTTAGAATTATAATTTTTTTCTTTTAAAAATCTCAAAACATTAAAATCATTTCCAATAATAATTTATTATTTTTTAGTGGCATTGAAAAAATTAAAGATGGATTTAGTGATAAAATTGGTGTATTTATTTTAGCTTTAAGCAATTTATTCATTGGTGTTGGATATGCTTTGTATTTACAGTGAGTCTTTTTTTCGTCTTTATTCCCAAGACAAATCAATTAAAATTTATGTTTATTTTTTAGTTGGAAATTAGCTTCATTGATGATAGCTGTAGCTCCATTAATTATTTTATCCTTGGCTTTATCATCCATGGCAATAATAAGTGCAAGTAAAAAAGAAGCAAAAAATTATAGCATTGCTGGAACTTTAGCGGAAGAAATAATTAGTGGAATTAAAACTGTTGTAGCATTTAATGGACAAATGTTTGAATATGATAGGTAAAAACACAGTTTTTTTTAAATTTTTAATGGCTTTTAGTCTCCCAACGAAAATAAAAAATTCTTTTGACTCTCAACAAGAAAACATTTTTAGATATGGAAAAGTTTTGAAAAGAGCTCAAAAAATTGGTATTAAAAAAGCTGCAATTACTGGATTCTTTTCTGGTCTTTATATGGCTGTTTTATTTGCATCCATTGGGCTTGCATTTTGGTATGGAACTCAATTAGTTTTTTCTGAAGAAATCCAACCTGGTACAGTTCTCACTGTATTTTGGGCAGTTTTTCTTGGAGCTCTTAAAGTTGGTTATGCATTACCTAATCTTGGAATTATTTCAAATGCTAAATTAGCTGCAGGCGAAATTTTTAATATTATTGATCGAGTGAGTTTTTTTTTGTTATAAAAAAATATTAGACCTGCGCGAAGAAAAAAATTCATTGAGTTTTACGGCAAATTATTTTTTTTTTCATTTTTCAGGAATCACAAATGGTTAATGATTCTCGAAAAAAGCGAACATTAAAAAATTTTGAAGGAAAAATTGAATTTCGTGGCGTTCATTTTGCTTATCCATCAAGATTTGATCATAAAATTCTTAATGGCATAACTTTCTCTGTGGAACCCGGCCAACATATAGCTTTTGTTGGAGCTTCAGGGTGTGGGAAATCTACGGCATTTTCTTTACTTTCCAAATTCTATTCACATAATCAAGGTCAAATTAAAATTGATGATATTCAAATTGAAGAAATAAATACTAATTGGTTGCGTTCCGTTATTGGCGTAGTTTCCCAAGGTCCCGCTTTATTTACGGATACAGTAATAGAAAATTTAAAAATGGGAAATTCTAATGCGACCATAGATGAAATAATTAAATGTTGTAAAATTGCAAATGCTCATGATTTTATTGAAAAACTTCCAAATAGTTATGACACAATTATTGGTGAAGGTGGAATTGTACTTTCGGGTGGACAAAAGCAACGAATTGCTATAGCTCGAGCGTTAATAAAAAACCCCAAAATTTTACTTCTTGATGAAGCCACTTCCGCATTGGACACCGAATCAGAATCCATCGTTCAAGAAGCTCTCGAACATGCATCCGAAGGTCGAACAACCATAACCATCGCTCATCGACTTTCAACAGTAAAAAAAGTTGATTGCATTTATGTTTTTGAAAAAGGTTTCATCGTGGAAGCTGGAACTCATGAAGAATTATTAGAACGTAAAAATCATTATTGGGGTTTAGTTAAAGATCAAGAAATAAAAGGAGCTGCAGAAAAAATTGACGGTAAAAATGAAAGCGAAAATGTTATTATTTTTGATGAAATTGAAGAAATGCAAAGAAAAATGAGTAAAATAAGTCAAATATCTAATCGCAAAATGAGTAAAGCTATGAGTAATGTAAGAGATTATTGGGAAATGGCTGGTGATGAAACTGGGTAAGTCAATTCAAAGGAGAAAAAATTTAGGTATCGGATTGAAAATAAAAACTTTCTGATATTTTATGCAAATTTTTTTCTTGAAACCACCAAACTCAGTTTTCAATTTTGAAATCAAGTTTTAAACATTTTCGTAAAAGCCATTTTTAGAAAATTATTTTATTATATTTCTCAATTTTTCAGTTCCCATGATGATTTGGGCCATAAACGCCCTCCTCTAGCTTCCATCGCTGATATCTTTCGATTTTGTAAACCCGAATTAAAATATACTTTTCCTGGAATTTTTCTTTCCTTTCTCCGTGGTCTTCAATGGCCAATGTTTGCTATACTTCTAGGAGAATTTTTTAAAGTTTTATCAATGCATAATGCCGAAGAAGCTATTTATAAAAGTCATTTTATTGCATATATTTTTCTTGGAGTTGGAATCATTGGTGGTTTTTCAACTTTTGGGTCGGGATGGTTGCTTGGAACTAGTGGAGAAAAAATGGCTACTCGATTGAGATTGGCTGTTTTTAAAGTAAGGAAAAATAAAATAAATTTTAACCATCTTAAAAAAAGTTAAGAAAAAAAATATTTTTACCTTTTTAACTTTTGGAGATTTTCTTAATTTCAGAAATTAGCTAATTTTAAAGTAAGAAACTAAAAAAAATTTATACGTCTTCTAAAAATTTATGTTTGTTCCACAATTTTTAATTTCCTAAATATTAAAAAATAATTTTCAACAAATTTTTTTCTTCAATTTTTCCATTTTTTCTAATTTCCAGAATATTCTCCGCCAAGATGGATATTATTTTGATAAAAGCAATCATTCAGTTGGGCGATTAACCACTCGATTAGCATCAGATGCAAATAATGTTCAAGCTGCAATTGATCAAAGATTATCTGAAGTTTTACAAGGCATTACTTCGCTTATTGGTGGAGTGGTTTATGCTTTTTGTATTTCACACGTCGTTGCTCCAGTTTGCATTATTTCGGCTGTAATTTTAGCTGTAACTCAAATAATAATAATTAATTATCTCAAAAAGCGAGGAATTAAAGATGTTCAATCAGCGGATAAAGCATCAAAAATAGCTAATGAAGCTATATCAAATGTTAAAACCATTCAATTATTAGTCCACCAAAATGAAACATATAAAAAATTTTGTGATGCTTCTCGTGAACCCCATAAGCGAGCCGTTGTTCGAGGACTTTTTCAATCATTTAATTATGTATGTTTTTTTTCTTCACAAAACATTATTACAGAAATTTTCAAAATTAAATTTTAAATTTTCTGATTGTTTTCGTTTTTTAGAGTCTTGGTTTAGCATTCACTGATTATGATTTTGCTGTAGCATATTATGCTGGAGTTTTATTGGTTCAATCGGGATATGCTACGCCATATAAAGTATTTCAGTAAGTTATTGTTATAAAAAAAAAAAAACATTTAAAAATTTTTATAAAAACTAATATTCAAGTTTGAAACTGATTCATAATTATTTTTTTCCAACTTTTTTATTTCAGAGTTATCGAAGCTTTACATATGGCATCCATGTTAATTATAGCTGCATCAAATTATTTCCCTGAATATCTTAAAGCTCGTTTATCTGCAGGAGTGATGTTTGAAATGATGAAAGATGAACCAAGAATTGATTCACTTTCTGAAGGTGGAATAAAACCAAAAATTGATGGACAAATTCATCTCAAAAATGTTCGATTTGCTTATCCAAATCGTTCCAAACATTTAGCATTAAATAATTTGGATTTAATAATTGAAAAAGGTAAAACTGTGGCTTTGGTTGGTACAAGTGGTTGCGGGAAATCATCCACGATTCAATTGATTGAAAGAATTTATGATCCATTATCAGGAATTGTGGTAAGCGGAAATTTTTTTTATCTCATATTCACTTTAAAAAAATCGAAATGTAACATAAAAAAACAAAAGTGTCTCATTACAAGATTATTTTACACAATCTCTGAATAATTCTTTGTTAATTTTAAATCCAAAAATTTAATTTCCTTCAAACTTTTTTTAGTCTGTGGATGGAAATGACATCAAACAAATAAATCTACAACATTTGCGATCCAGCATATCCGTGGTGAATCAAGAACCCGTATTATTTAATGTTTCCATTCGAGATAACATCGCTTATGCTCTTCCTACAGCAACTCAAGAAGAAGTGGAAGCCGCAGCAAAATTTGCTAATATTCATTCATTTATTCAATCATTATCAGATAAATATGATACCATTGTGGGTGGAAAAGGCACCCAATTAAGCGGAGGCCAACGACAAAGAATAGCGGTGGCAAGAGCGGTGATACGAAAACCAAAAATTTTAATTCTTGATGAAGCTACTTCCGCGTTGGACACAGAAAATGAAAAAGTAAGGCATTTTAGTTATTAAAAGTGTCCTTTTGGCATTCCCAAAAAACTTTTCAAGTCGTAACCCGCAAAATCCTAAATCGATAAAGAAAACTGAAAAATGTAATAAAAAATTTTCGTAACAAATTCCTTAGAATAATTTAATGTCGCCATTTTTTAGATTGTCCAAGAAGCCCTTGATCAAGCTCGAAATGGTCGAACTTGTTTAGTTATAGCTCATCGATTATCAACAATAAAAAATGCAGATAAAATTGTTGTAATTAAAGATGGTTTTGTTCTTGAAAGTGGAACCCATGACGAGCTTTTAAATAAAGAAGGATTATATTCTAAATTTATTTCAAAACATCATTAGCTTTAATTTTTTTGTGATTTCTAAAAATTTATTTTAAAATTTTCTGTAATTAATTGTTTTTTAATTTTTAGTAAAATTTATATGTAAATAAATATAATTTATATTTTTTTATGCTAATTCAAAAAAGTATGTTTCAATTATTCTGAGCGCTGTTTAAAAACTCTCAAACAACCATTCTAAATAAATAAAAAAAATAAAAAAAATAAAAAAAGCCACAAACTACTTTTTTTTATTGTTCTTCCATATATTTCCTTGTTTTCTTTCTTCCGTTTTTTACGTAAATAAAAGAAAAGTTGCTTAGCAACAAAAAAATAAATAAAAGTATGGATACACATCATCAACCGGTTATTTTATATTTTTTGCCTCAAATTCGACACAAAAAAATAACTGCTATATAAAATAAGGAAAAATAGGAAAAAGTAAGTTGGAAAAAAGTAAACATATTTTTTTCTGAATAATAAAATAAAAAATAGTTTTAAAAAAAATGGCTGGAGACGGTCCTCGACGAAGTGCTTCAAAAGATAAAAAGTGAGTTTGCTCAATTATCCAAAATTCCATAAAAATAATTTTAGTACAAAAAAAACTTAAAAATAAATTTCGTTTAATAAAGCTTTTCCCTTCTTCTAAAACAGGTTGTCACAATTCCGTGTCATTTTACTTTTTCATTCACAAAAAAAGGAAAAGAGAAAATTTTCATAAACTTTTCTTTCTCATTTACAAAAAAATGAAAGATTGTTTGAGAAACATTTATAAATTTGCATATTACAACAAATTTATTTCTGCAACACCGTTTTCTATCATAACATAATGAACTATACAGTTACTCGCGCGCCGAAGGCGCGCCCCTTTTTACTAGTATAAAATAAATTTTCGATGTTTTTTAATTTAAATGTTGTGTTGTGATTTTTAAAACCCTTTCTTTATTTACAGATGTCATTTGTTTAGACGAACATCACCGCCCAAAGCTCATGGAAAATTTGATGGTTTAGTGGTTGTTGTCACTGGATCTTCTGGTGGCATTGGACAAGCCACGGCGGTTCAGTTTGCAAAGGAAGGAGCTTCCGTTACCATTCATGGACAATCAACGGAAAAATTGGAAGAAACTAAAAAGCAAATTATTGCTGCCGGAGGTTCAAAATCTAAAATTTTTATCGTATCTGGACCAATTCAAGAAGAGGATACTCAAGATAAAATTATTGATGAAACAATTAAACATTTTGGAAAATTGGATATTTTAGTCAATAATGCTGGATGTGCCACAAAACCCGATGTCGCTGATCCTAATTCCATGGAAGTATTTGATTTTGTTTTCAATGTTAATGTTCGAGCGTAAGTTTTTACTTTTGACCGCACAAAAAAGCAAGCGATGAATTTTTTAGAGTTTATCGCCTAATTCAAATTTCAATTCCACATTTGGAAAAAACAAAAGGTTGTGTAATTAATATTTCTTCGGGTTTATCTAAACGTACAAACCCTATGGGAATGCCATATTCAATTACCAAAGCTGCCATCGATCACTTGACTCGAAATTATGCTGCTTTTTTAGCTCCCAAAGGTATTCGAGTTAATGCAATTGCGTAAGTTTCAAACTCCACAAAAAACCGTTTTTCTAATTTAACTTTTTTTAAATATTTTAGCCCTGGAATTGTATCCACTGATTTTCATGATCGCTCTGGATTAAGTGGAGGTGAAAAACGTATTACGGAGTTTGCTGAAAAAACTATCCCTCTCAAACGTCCTGGACGTCCTCAAGAACAAGCTCAAATGATTCTTAATATTGCAGCTCCAGAAAATTCATATATGACGGGATCCATTATTTTTAATGATGGCGGACTCCTTATTTCCTAATGCAAATTTTAAAAGTTAAAAGAAAATTTTATATGAATTTTAAAATATACAATTTAGTTTCTATGTTTTTTTGAGTCATTCATAGTTAGTTTATTGTGTTTGTTACATTTCTGCTCACCCTTGAACTTTTCTTTTTAAAATAAAAATAAAACATAAAATACAAAAACAAAATAAAGAATGAAATTGTGTTTGTGTTTTTATTTTGTGCTCTATTTTGTTATTTGTTCATCAAACTCATGCTACAAAAAAGCTTTTTTTAAATTTGTTTGAAGAGAATTTAATTTTAAGTTTATTAGTAAAAAAATAAAGCAAAAAGGTTTTAATAAAACTCCAAAAAACCAATCGAAAGTTATGATTAATAGAAGCTGAATCTTAATCGACAGCTTTTTTTAAATTCAAAATTATAAGGAATATTGAAAAAATAAAAAAAAGGAAAATAAAAAGTGTTGCAAAAAAAATTCACCCTTGATTGATTTTGTGTTTTCATCGTTTTTTTCTCAGCACCTTTGATCGCAGCGATGGTGATTTTGCTGACACAAAACAAACACAACTTTTTATATACACAAAAAAAGGAAAGTGTGTATAAAAAGGTGAAATCGCAAAGTTATTTTAAGTCTATTGTTGCATTTGAAAGCAAATTTGAAAATAAAAAACGTTTGAATAGAAAAATAAGAAAATGTCGTCTTCCAATACTGAAACGTAAGTTTTTTTTGATTTTCAAAAAAACTGTCGATAAAATAATTTTCATTGATTTTATAGTCGTCAACGATTTAATGGCTTGGTAGTTATTGTCACTGGATCATCAGCTGGAATTGGCCAAGCTGCGGCATTGGATTTTGCCAAGGAAGGAGCTTCCATTACCATCCATGGACAATCTAAAGAAAAATTGGAAGCAACCAAAAAGCAAATTATTGCTGCAGGAGTAAAGGATTCAAAAATCCTTATCGTTGCTGGATCACTTCAAGATGAATCCACCCAGGATAAGCTTATTAATGAAACAGTCAAACATTTTGGAAAATTGGATGTTTTAATTAATAATGCTGGATGCGTCACAAAACCTGGTGTCGCTGATCATAATTCCATGGAAGCATTTGATTTCGTCTTTAATGTTAATGTTCGAGCGTAAGTTTATTATTTTTATTACCAAAAAGGAGTTGTTGATAATCAAAGATCGATTTTTTCAGAATGTATCGCTTGTGCCAAATCGCAACTCCTCATCTCGAAAAAACAAAAGGAACCATTGTCAATATTTCTTCGGGATTGTCTCAAAGACCCTATCCCACAGGAATGCCATATTCAATCACCAAAGCCGCCGTCGATCATTTAACTAGAAATTTTGCTGCTTCTTTGGCACCCAAGGGAATTCGAGTTAATTGCATTGGGTAAGTATTAATTCGAAAATCTTTTAAGAAATTATAGAAAGTGAAAAAATGTTTTCCATATCCACATTATATTTTTTTCAGCCCCGGCTTGGTTCACACTGAATTCATTACCCGTAATGGAATTTCCGAAGAACAACTTCAACAAATGTTTTCACAAATTTCTACCCAAATCCCATTACAACGCCCAGGAAAATCTTCAGAACAAGCTCAAATGATTCTTAACATTGCAGCTCCAGAAAATTCGTATATGACTGGTTCAATTATTTTTAATGATGGCGGATATCTTCTTAAATAATAATGCTGCTTATGTAAAATTCATTTTGTTTAAAAAAATTAAATAATCTCCAAAAAAAGTTTTCTAAAATTAGTTAAAAGTATGTAACAAAGGATTAAAATAAACTTTAATAATAATTAAGCTTTTGTGAAATTCCTAAAAAAAACATCGAAGAAAACCTTTAAATGTGTTTTCGTTATTATTCCTTTGACATTTTTTGATACTTTTTTTACTTCATCTTTTATAATTGATGCCCCCTTAATATCGTCCGCTGTGAAAGTATATTGTTTATTTATCACCGCTTTAAAAAGAATCGAGTTCCTCCTCTTGAAATTGATCAGTAATTTCTAAGCCATTTGTCCTCTGTTAGAAGGCAAACTTGGTATATTCAAAAAAATTTAAAATGCAAATAATCATAAGCATCTTGTTTATTAAATAATGTTATTAAAAAAATAAAATATTCAAAAAAAAAGACATCCATCCAAAAACTTTTTTGTAGAAAACAGACACGTTTAAAAAAAGTGCGTTGAAATTCATGCAATAAAATAGTGAATTTTTTAAACATAATTCACCTTGAAAAAAAAGAAAATTAATTGAGGTCATTTATATCAAACGTGAGAACGAAATAAAAATTTCGTTTGCTTTGCAGTTTTTCTTTATTTTACCTATCTCCTTGATCCTTGAATATTATTTTTTTATCTTTTGTAAAACAATTTTTTTAAAATTATTGATGATATTAATCATAGCCGTTCTTCTATTTTAAAACACACAAAAAATAATTTTAGGAAGTTAATATAATTTAGAGAAGAAGAAAAAAAGTTCAGGAAATTGCTAAAAAAAATTCTTTTAACTTTTTGATTACATTAAAAAAAGCTCTTTAAAAAAATTCTAATCATGTAGCTAAAATTAAATTTGCATTTTATAAGTATGTACATTTGGTCTTACCTCAAACACAAATTCATTCACATGACAAAAAAAAAAATAAAACAAAATTAATGGTAAAATTATTTCCTTCCCAAATCCAAAAAAAGAGTGTGAATACATTAAAAAATAATTACACTTGTTAGAAGTAAAAAAATTTAATTATTTTTATTTAAAACTTTAATTATTATATTATTTTTTTTTAAACTCACACCAAAAAAAAATATTTCCATGGTTACGGGTAATTTTTATTTATATAAAACAATTTTCTTGAGCTGTTTTAATAAAAATTACTTCATAAAGAAAAGCACCCATTTTTTTAATATTCTTTAGTTTGTGTTTTTTTTGTTCTTGGGTCAAAGAAAAATAAAAAAAAGTGATGATGATTATTAAAATTAAAATCAACCTATTATTAATTTTAAAAATATTTATTATTATTTTTTCAACAACCATAAAATTATCTGAAAGTTTACAATTATCTCAACAAGATATTTCTAATTGTGGAATATCAAAAGGTTGCGCATTTTTTCCACCTAAATGTGATTCAACTTTAATCTCAGCTTCGAGAGATACCAATTGCACTGGAGCATTTATATTTCAAACATTTTCAAGTGGAATTTATTTTACGTTGCTTGGAACTACAAATGATATAGCTGGAGCTGGATATACTCCTATGTTTGTTGCAGTTGGATTTTCATTGGATGAACATATGGTAAGAAGCATGGGATCTTAACAACACTAAAAAGATTTTTTTTGGCTGATGTACCGAAAAATAATTGGTGTATCAGCAGCAGCGTCTTTGGTTTTTGCCACTAAAGTTCACTAAATCAGTATTATTTTTTCTAGGGTGATGATACAGTTATTGCATGCGTTGTAAATGGAACAGGCGGAACTCTTTACGCTGGATGGAATGATAAAACTCGAGGTTATTTACAACGAGATGTAAGTCAGGAAGTTTTTCAAACAAAAAAAATCCCATAGCATTGTTTTTTTTATTCCTTCAAAAACGTCATCCTTTTTTCTTAAACCCTTGAATTGAAATTTTCCAGTTAAATTTCATAATAATTTTTGTAAAAACTAATGAACTGAACTTTATTTATTTTTAAAGCTCATAAAAAACTTCAAAACATGAACTATTAAATAATTTTTTTTATTGAATTGATCATAAACAACTTGACGTTTTATAAATTTTTAGTACGTACTTTATGTTTTTAAAAACGTTTTTAAAAAATTAAGTAATATTTTTTTACATGAATAAAAGTGGCACAAATTTTACACATAAACAACAACCATGTGCCAGGAGGAAATTTAAGGCTTATTGTCATCATTTTTTTCTATGAACTCTGAAAAAAATTAGCATGTGACAAAAAAAAAAGAGGCTGAATGGTAAATCAGCAAATTTGCAAAGCATTAATTTTTATTCTTTATAAAACATTCGAAAACACATAAAACTCAAAAATGTGTTATTTCGAAATTTTTTGCTATTTCAAATTTGAATCTTATGAAAAAAATAAATAAAGAACTTTTCTAATTGCATAGTTTTTTTAGGCCACTCCAAAACACATTTCGAACACTTCAAATATATATAATAATGGAGAAATGAGATGTTCAGGATTTTGGTCATTTCGACCTTCCGCACCTTTATTGCAACCATCCCATATTTATAATCTCTCCAATCCAGAATATTCCTTTCATTTCCTTTTTGCTCGAGGTTATGCTGATCCATATTCGGGTGAATTAACTGGGCATGCAACAATAGATTCCACAGCATTTCCATGGATTTCAACAAATTCCATACAATTTTGTGAATCACAAAATTCTTGCAATGGTTCATCCAATTCAAGCCAATTAGCAAATTTAAATCAAGCTCATCAATCTGCGATACCTCGAAAAATAAAGCACATGGTTGCTGGATTGCATGGAATATTTATGATGGCTTCATGGTGGTGTATCGCTGGACCTTCCATATTAATTGCAAGATATTTGAAATGTTCCAAAACTTCTTGCTGGTTTCAATTTCATCGAATTTTTATGGTTTTAGTATTTTTGCTTGTTTCTGCAGCATTTTTTGGAATTCTTTATCAAGCTGAATGGCGAATTTTTACTTGTTCCTTTGTTTGTGATTATGAAGCCTATGTTAAACAAGTCCATACCATTATTGGATTTTGTGTTTATATCCTTTTATTGTTTCAAGTACTTTTTGGTATTTTTCGACCTAGTAAAACTTCCTCCATTCGATATTGTTATAATTGGCTCCATTCTTGTTGCGGATTGGTTGCTTGGATCGGCGCAAGCACATGTTGCGTGCTTGGAATTCATTTAGGCAAAACTGGCCTTTCCTATGGTTGGGGACAAAACCCTGAACATCTTATGACAATTATAGTTGGATCATTTTTTATTTGTGCAATTATTTGTGAATTTTCTTCACGAAGAAATAAATACAAACCTGAAAATGATGACAATAAAGTTCGAACTGTCGCCGCAGATGATGAATCCAAAGAAGGAGGATATAATTGTTGTTCGCTATTTTTTGTGCTTGCATATTTTTGTATTTCTGTTGCTGGTGTGGCTTTACTTTCAGCTATGTTGGTTAGCACATATTTTCAAAGGGGTTTTACAATTTAAGTTAAACACATAAGTTAGAAGCTTGGAAAAATGTGTGTTTCTTAAGTAATTTTATTTTTTATTTTTAAACAAGGCTTTTGCCGTTGTAACAAGCCCTGATAATAAAATAATTTAAAGCATAAAAACAAACAATGTTCCTCTAAAACAAAAAATAATAATAAAAGGCATTTCTTTTTTTCCAAATCCGAGGCAACTAATGTTCACCTTTTTTTAAACCATTGTTATAATTAAAAAAATATGTAATGAAAATATTCAAAAAATAACAAACAGCATACAATATTTTTTATTCATTCAACTGTTTTTTTTATGATGACCTAGGCATGGCTCGGGGCCCACTTTTTTGGGCCCCGGCCCGGCCCGGCCCCGCAAAATTTGCTTAGGCCCGCCCCGGCCCCAGGGCCGGGCCAGGGCCGGGCCGGGCCGGGCCGGGGCCTGACTAAAAAAGGTCATTTTTTGTAAAAAATTTTTATGGAAGAAAGTATATGTAAAAACGGCCAAAATTAACGTTTTTTGTTATTTCATAGAGGGAAAGGCTTTAAAAAATAGATGTATCATTTTGTGAATATGTCTGAAAAATGTTTTCGAAAAAGCTATTTTCCTTTTTTAGAATATGAATATTATTAATTAAATATTTCTAATGAAACAGATTCTAGATTTATTAACAAATTTGATATTTATTTTTAACTTTAATAAAAAATTAGTTACTTGTTTGGTTATTAATAAGAATAATTAAAAAGGTGTAGCTAAAAAAAGAAATTTTTTAATTACATTTATACAAAAGTTGTTTTAAATTAAAACCTTGTTGAAAATAAATCAAATCAGTAAAGAAGAAACATTTTAAAAATTCAGTAATAGTCGAATTAAAAAATTTCAATTTCTTAAAACTATATTACTTTCTAAAGAATAAACAGAATCGCGCAATGTTTGACCTAATTTAAGATCAGCAATGAAAATTCAGTTCAGCAATGAAACTCAAAATTTTCGTGTTGAGAGTGAGCGCGCTTTCAAATTTTTTGAAATTAATTGAAAATGTTGTTGCAAACTTTTTTATTCAAATTTTGCATTGAAATTTGTGATTATTGTAATTCTTACAAAATCACGAAGGAAAATTTTATTTATATTTTTTACATATTGTAATTAATTTTTGTTATTTTTTTTTGTATATCCCAATGAGTTTTGTTTTTTTGTTATTCTTTGAACATATATTTTATGAAAATTAATTTAACTATTTTTTAAGCAAAAGGAGTAAGTATTCCATTTAAAAAGAATTATTTTTACTCATTTAAAGTTTATCGAAATTGTAAAGTTAAATAAAAAACTGAGAGTATTTTCTATAAATATTTTGACAATGAAAGTGGTAAAAGAATATGGAATAAAATGTTTGGATCAATAATAATCAATAAAAATGATGGCTTGCCAAAGATTTTAAGGTCATTTATGGATAAAAATGGGCGCTATTTTCAGGGGCAAAAAGCGTCATTCGAATAATAAAATATGTATGAAGTAAACAATTATTTTTATCTCCAATTATTTAAAAAAATAATGAGAATCTAGACCTTTGATAAAATTGCGTGGATTTTATTTATTTATTTATCTCTTTTGATTTGTTTCTTCGTATATCCACATTTTCAATTTCTTTTTTTACAGATTTTGCGTTATTTCACGAAGCATAATGAGAAGCCGAACGCTTGAAAATTTTAAAGGCGTCGACGATTGCCGGCGGTTTGGAACTTTTTGGAAACTCTTTTTATATTATGCAACAATGGAATTTTGGACTGAAAGTGAAACCATTATTCATTTTACCCGTTTTTTGGATGGTGATTCAAGAAAAATAGCAACTTCGATTTTGCATGAACTTTGGAAAGATGAAAAGTTAAACTTAAAGGAACTCACAATCCATTTAAGTAAAAAAATTACCAGGTACTTGATATTTAATCTTTCAAACATTTTTCACAGTGTAATATATTTTTCAGTATGGCAGATATTGCGAGAGCAATCGAAATACAAAAGGATAACCCCAATGCCAACAGTGCCGATGATAATCTTAAAGAAGCAAGATCATGGAATAATAGGCATATGCTTGTATTAACTGAGCAGTTTCTAATAAAAATTAATGAAAGGGAAAATAGATATAAAAGAATAAAAAGATCAAAAAGGAAACGCTCTTTAAGAAATTTTTTTCAAGTAAATTAAACTATATATCAGTAAGAAATAAAAATATGAATATTTTAGGTTTGGTGGGCAACAACTTTTGCATGTATTACTTGGCTAATCACCGTTCCTCCCCGCGATCCTCCTCAACATCGAATTTACACCATCATTAACGAGTTTGATGCTCCAACTACGCGAAGAAAAAAAAAGAAAACTGAAGCTGAAATTGCAGCAGATAAGGTTAGGTTAAATCTAATTTATAAAATATGTGGATACTAACAGAAAATTTTAGGCAAAAAAAAGTGAAGCGAACAGACTACGATATCAAAGGAAAAAGGCTGAAAATGAAAACAAAACTCCAGATGAAATTGCAGCTGAAAAGGTAGATCTAAAGCTAATTTATAATTTTCTAAAATATTATAAAATAAGTTTTAGGCAAAAAAAAGTGAATCAAATAGACAAGCTTATCAAAGGAAAAAGGATGAAAAAGAAAAAGCTAAAACTCAAGATAAAAAGGATGAGCAAAAGGTTAGCTTAACGCTAATATATATATATATTAAAAAAAATTTAGGCTAAGAAACAAGATGCAAATAAAAACAGCTATCAAAAAAGAAAAGAAACTCAAACTCAAGATGAAATTGAGGAAGAAAAGGTACACTTAAAGCTAGATTATAGTTTTTTTTATTTTAATATAAGGAAAAAATTTTAGTTGAAAAAGATAGAAGTTAACAGAAAATATTATGAAAAAAATAAGGAAGCAAATGAAAAAGCTAAAAAAGATGAAGAAGAATCAGCAAAAACTTTAGCAACTAATTCAGTTAGCAAACAAACTGAAACAATTAAATCACCGTCTCAACTAAGCTTCTTTTCTAAAATAATCGACAAATCGAAAAAATTGGCAAAAGCAATAGTTAATCGACCTTCTGAAGCCCCAAATGTATGTAATTTTAAAAGTATCCATTTTTCCAAAAACCATTTATGTAAACTTTTAGCGAGATGATACAATTGATGCATTCGGTGATGATGAAGTGGATCCACCAGAACAAAATTTTGAAATTCCGGTATTTGATTTAAAATTTATCGAAATTTATTTGATCAAATTATTTTAGGAACTTGATTATTTGGATGATATTGAATTTAATAATCCAACTTTATTGCATGTTCCCGATAATCAGTGGGTCTGTACTCTCCAAGTGCGATGTTTATTTGCTGGAATGATATCATTTGTGACGAGATATTTTACCCCATGGCAATCAATCACTTTGCTCGATTATATTATTCTTGATTTTGTGGACAGAGATCGATGCCCACCACCAAGAAACTTTTTTTATATTAACAGAGTGGAAAACCCGCATTTGATTCTTATGCCATGGTTATTTCGCGGTCATTGGAGGCTGCTTTCCATTGATACTCATACCAACAGTGCTAAGTTGTATGATTCTTTTTTTAAAGGATATATGAATTGCACGCCTGAGAATGTTGCTCATTTTAATGATTTATTAGATCGACTTGAAACGTTGATTTATGCGTTACAAGAATGTGGAGTTTTAAATGAAGGAACCAGATTAGATATGGCAGATGCAAGAACTTATAATTTTCAATTTGATGGAATAAGTTGTGGAATTCATATTTTTATTATGGCTGAAAGGATAATTTTTGATGGAGCGTCTCAACGATTGAATCCCTTTTATATTGGTCGAGAACGAGAACGTGCGTACACTCTTTTACGAGATATGCAAGAGTTAAATGGACGGGTTGATGCCTGGCCTGATCCATTACAACCATTGTATCATATTGGCAATATTCAAGAAATTTTTGGAACTATGATAGATGAAAATAAACGTCCTTACAAACGTAAATTAAATATGACAATGGACGAAACTAAGATTCATGAAGTAAGCAAAAAATAGTTCGTCACCGATTCTAAATTCCCAAAAATTTTTAGGAACAAAAAAAAGAAGCTCATCGTCTACGAGACAATATAAGGAACGAAGAAAATCGAAAGAAGAGACGTATGTGATTAACTCATTTTTGTTTATATATATATTAAGTACCTTTATAGAACAAGATAAAAATTTATTAAATTGTGAAAAAGAACATCCCGGATATGGATGTGGTGCAATTTCTGCTGGACATATTACTCCGTATCATGATCTTGGAGAATTTAAATACCCATGTCAATTTTGCCAAGCATTATTATTAAAACATGAATTTCTTTCAATATCACGCCCATGTTGTGCTAAAGGAAAAGTTGATCTTAGTGAACGATTCAATATTCGACAAAATCCTCCTGAAGTCATGCTTTCTCTCTGTGATCCTGCTCATCCCTTGGGAAAAAGCTATTTAAAATGTCCGCTCAAATATAACAATGAATTTGCATTTGCATCATTGGTTATTGGCATGGAACCCTCCCCTCTTTATGGCCCTATTGTATGTCGCTTAAATGGAGAAATGAAAATTAATTTATCTGATTTATATTGCAAAGAAAACCAACAACCAATGTATGGCCAACTTTATACCATGAGTGGTCAAGAATCAATTCTTGCACGAGAACGTCGTATTGGAGAGCAACTTGATCCAAATGTTGTTCTGCATCTTGATGCTATGATCAGAAAATATCATGCTTTGGCTCACCTTTATCAACACGCCCATGAACTTTACCAAGAAGCAATTAATAAGGCGAAAGCTGAAGGAAAAGAAATCCCAAAATTCTATTTATCATTATTAAATAATCGAGAAGCTCATGCAATTAAAAATTTAGCTGACCCTAACATTCATCTTCATCGAACTGAACTCCCCACCATTGAACAAGTTGCTGTAATGTGGATGTCTGATAATGGTAATCCACCAAAAACAATTGGAGCTCTTCTTAAAGCAAGACAAGGAGGAACTGTTAAACTTCAAGAACTCGATCCAAATGTTGATCCAACTGCCTTTACAATAATGATTCCATATGGTGATCAAGGATATCGTCTTGGCATATCTCTCACAACACATAAAAAGCCCGTTGCTGAACCTGTTGTTGCACCAAATAATATTGAACCTATGAATATTGTTGAAGCAAATACATTACTTCCAAATCCCAATGAAGGTTCTAATGAAATTGTAAATGTTATCCAAAATAGTCAATCAAATATTTTACCCGAGAATAACGAACCCATGAATATTGAAGGAGCTGAAGTTATTTCTCCTTCTTTGAATGAAAGCCATATCCACAATGATGTTATTAACAATAATGAAGAACTCCCCGAACAAGCTTTCAACCAGGAAGAAGATGATGATTTTGAAGAAGCGAATGCTCTTGCTCCAGATCCAAATGAAGGCCTTTATTGTGATGAACCTCCAGTCAATCAAGAAGATGATGAGGGGAATCAAGAAAACAATATTATTGAACCATCCTCAAAAAAAGCAAAAGTTAGCAACCCTCGTAAATTTGTTTCCATTCGGCAATATTATTTATACATGTTTCAAATGCGTGGTGATATTAAAAAATTTCATTGGTTATGGTCTCACAGAGCTTTAGCTCAGAAATATGCTATTGTGAGTCTTAATCGTGTTGAACATCATGAAATTACATGGATGAAAAAAATTCAAGATAATTTGCGGGCTACTCGACCTCAAGAACTTCAAGATGCTTTGAGAAGAGGACTTAATCCCGGTGAAACTTTGGGAAGAATTTACATGTTAACAAAAAATGTGAGAGGTTCAAGAGCAGATATGCAACACGCTTATGCAAATGCAACACGCATCAATCGTGAATTTGGATATTATACATTTTTTCTGACTTTCACAGGAAATTCAAAATGGCCTGAAATTACAGAAGCTCTTTTGCCCGGTCAAACATTTGCTGATCGTCCTGATATCTGTCTTCGGGTTTTCAGAGGAAAGCTTGATGAATTAAAAAAAGATATTTTTCAACGTGGTGTGCTTGGAAAATGCGTTTCTTGGTTGTATTCCATTGAATGGCAAAAACGATCTATGCTTCACGCCCATATTCTAATAACAATTGCTCCGCCTGAAGAAGGCTTTGATTCAAATTTTGTTAATCAATATGTTTGTGCAGAAATACCACCTTTACCACCTGCCGCTGATCTTTCCCCAGAAGCTGAACAACAGAGGCGACTTCGTGCAACGGTAACAAAAATGAACATGCATGATTGTAATGATGCTTGCCAAGTTGATGGGCAATGCACCAAACGATTTCCTAAAGAATTTTCTCAACAAACAATTCTTAGTCAAGATGATTATACTCAATATAAACGTCGACCTCCACCTCCCGATAAACTTCTTCCAGATGATAACATTAATAATTATGGTGAAACTTTTTCAAAAAAAGTTAAAAGTGGAGCTGAAATTCGTTTTGACAATCGAAATGTTGTTCCATTTAATCCTTTTCTCTCTTTGAAATACAATTGTCATGCAAATCTTGAATTTATTGGCTCTCAAAATTGCCATGAATATATTCTAAAATATGTTTTTAAAGGAGGGGATATGGCATATGTTAGGTTTGAAAATAATAACGAAGTCGATTATGATGAAATTGATCAATATCGCAGAATGAGATATCAAACTGCAATGGAAGCATGTTGGAGGCTTTATGGGCATGAAATTTACGATATGTCCCATCAAGTTTATGTTCAATATGTCCACTTACCCAATGAAAATGTTATTATTTTTGAAGAAGGACAAGAAGAAGAAGCGGGAAAACCAGAAAAAATTCAAAAAGCTAAGAAAACAATGCTTACAGAATATTTTGAAATTTGTGCAAAAGACCCTGAAGCCCGACAATACCAATATGATGAAATTGCCAAATATTATTGGTTCAATAGAAACACTAAAACCTGGATCAAGCGGAAGTATAATGATGAAAAGGTTTTAGTTCGTATTGGATCAGTCAATCCAAAAAATATGGAATTAGTAGCTATTCGTCATCTTCTCATGTCAACCGCTGGACCAACTTCTTTTGAATCTTTGAAAACCGTGGATGGCACTTTATTTGAAACCTTTCATGCAGCTGCCACAGCTCGTGGATTATTTGAAAATAATGATATTTGGATGAGATACCTTGATGATATCATTGGTGAAAAAATTGTGTCACGGAGACTCCGAAAATATTTTGCCATGATGTTGGTTTATTGTCAACCACCACAACCAGAATTTTTATTTAATTACATTATTCATTCCCTTGCTCCTCACCGCCCAGGATGGACATTAGTTGATCAAAAAGAATTTGCTTTACAGCGGATACAATATCTTTTAATGGAATTTAATACCAATTGCACCCAAGTTGGACTGCCTAATCCAAGAACTTTTAACTACAATGAAATTGAAATCGATGAAACTGAACCCAATCAAGCTGATGGAATTGGTGGCACCGTTTTATCCGATGATCCTTGCTCGCGTGTTAATCGTTATAATTTTGCTCAACGTCTTATTCAAAGTCTTAATAATGAACAAAGCGATGTATTCCAAACAATCATGAGTGCTATCAATGGTATTAATCCTCGAAGATTATACACGATATTAGGAGCTGGCGGAACGGGAAAAACAACAATATCCAAAGCCATTATTGCTCAATTAGCTTCTGATCATAAAACTTATGTGGTAACTGCAACGACGGGAATTGCAGCATTGTTATTGCCAGGAGGCACTACCATACATAATGCTTTTCGTATTAACAACGATGTGGATGAAGAATCAACACCAAATATTCATTTTGAAAGCCCTTATGCACAAAAATTCAGAGACGCTTCCGTAATATTTATCGATGAAGTTTCAATGCTGAATAAAGTTGTATTTGAATTCGTTGATAAAACCCTTCGATCTTTGTATCCTCTTGGAAGCGCTGAACGAAATATGCCCTTCGGAAATAAAGTGATTATATTAAGTGGAGATTTTTGTCAATTACCTCCTGTTGTTCCCAAAGGAGGTCGGGCTGGAACTTTTCAACAAAGTGTAAAAAATTCAGAACTCTTTAATCATTTTACTACTCGACATCTTCTACAAAATATGCGCGTTAATCGATTCGAAGTAAGTTAAAATTTTACGATTAAGATAAAAATAAACAATTTCTTTTAGCATACTTTTGCTAATTGGTTGGATCGAGTGGGTCACGGTTCAGAAATAATATTAAATTCTGCAGCAATTCCTGTCAATCCTCAAATTATGGTCCGAACCCTCACATCATTAATTAATTTTTGTTTCCCACCCGAAGTTCTTAATAATCCAGCTGAAAATTTTGAGGCAATGCTGACATCTGCTATTCTTTGCCCTACAAATTTAAATACTTTTTATGTCAATGAAAAAATATTGGATAAATTGCCAGGCGATGTCAAAGTTTTCACCTCAATTGATAAAAATCATGAAACAGAAGAGCGTGCTACGATGAGAAATTTACATGTTCGTGCTGCAGATGCGGATATGGAAAATATCCACAGTTTTACCCCTACCGGACTTCCACCACATAAGCTAAGATTAAAAGCTGGAGCAAAAGTGATGCTCATCAAAAATTTATCGCTTAAAGAAGGTCTTTGCAATGGAACCGTTCTTCAAATTGTTAGATGGAGTGATACATTTCTTTGTTGTCGAAAAATGGATAAAAACGGTGATCTTGGAACTATGGTATTTCTTCCAAAAATTAAATTCGAATACGGTAACAACAGAAGCCATCGTGGTGTTCGATTCACTCGCATCCAATTCCCTGTTCGTCTCGCTTTTGCCATGACAATAAATAAATCACAAGGTCAAACTTTGACAAAAGTTGGCATCGATCTTCATCAACAACAAGTTTTTACACATGGTCAACTTTATGTTGCTTTGTCTCGAGTTCGAAAAGAACAAGATATTCGTATTCTTTCAAATGCAGAAGAACCCAACACCGTGATAAATGTTGTTCATAAAGAATATCTTTAAATTAATTGTTATGTTTGTTGTTTGTATAATAAAATCTTTGAAATTTCAATAAATTATTAATATAAAATAGCGAAAACTTAGTACATTTGCTTACCCAAACAACGTAATCAACCTAATCCCCAAAAAGCGGTATGAGCAAAGCGAATACCGCTGGTTTTCATGAAAGAACAAAAAGATATTTTATAGGTTGTTCTTGGGTACTTCTTAAGCACATTTGGTGGTAAATATTTCTTATAAATTCCTTTTGTTTAAAAATAAACATTCTTTATTATTTTTTCCTTTCAACTATGTTTTATAAAGTTAAAAAAAATGATAATGTTTAAAAAATTTGTCCAAAAAGAAAGAAAATAAATTTAACATGTCAAATAAAATTTTTCCTAATTTAATAGTAGTTTAAACCCCAAAGAAAAAAATATTTGGATATTAAAGAGGCAGTTAAAAACAGTCTGTAAATATTTTTTTATAATTAATAGTTCCACGACTTAAAAGATAATGTTTTTTAAATTTACAATAATTCATAGAATTTTATTCGAAAAAAAACTTTTGGTTCCAAAGAATTAAATTAAGGGTGAAAGAATATAAACAAAATTTTTAATTATCTTCGAAAAGTTAAAAAGTTTCTTGTTATGAAGTGTTAATCTAAAAGCTTTGAAGAAATCGCTTTTTTTAAATAGATAGTTTATCAAAAAAGTTAACTTTTACTTATGTTTTAACCTCATAAAAAATCGAGCGAAAATATAATTGAAGAGTTTAAGATGTGCTCTTTTTTTATTATTAAAAAAGCTATAAACCCGTTTGAAACAATTTTTTCTTAAATTTTGTTACTAAATAAATGATTATAGGAGAAAATTTTTAGTTAAAATTGGGTAAAAAAGGCTTAACTTTTGTGAAATTTCATCCATCAAAGTGAATTTTATATAATTTTTAGCAAAAATTTGACAAATTTTTCGTTTTTTATATATATTTTTTTTCGTCGGGGCCTGCCGGGGCCTGGGTTAGGCCCCGGCCCGGCCCCGCTTCAAAATTTCAGGCCCCAAGCCCGGCCCCGGGGCCGGGCCGGGGCCGGGCCGGGCCGGGGCTTCGGGGCCTCGAGCCATGCCTATGATGACCATAAGAAAAAAGCAACACCAACCCGTTTCTTTTGAAGCGGTGTGTTTCACCAAAAAAGCCATATCAAAAATAGGAAGAAAAACAAAGGAACATCAAACTTGTGAAAAAAAAAGAAATCTGGACATATGTAAATACTCTGAAGGTACCATATTTATTTATTTGGAGAAGAAGAAAAAATGAACAAAGCTAAACCCAAAAAATAATGACGAAGAAACAAATTCATTTTTTAACCAAAATAAAATATCGCCCTAATAATTCGATGGATTGGAAATCTTGCAATAATTACAGTCCTTTTGTAATCCGAGAAATTTTATAATCAATTTTAATGGCAAAGATCCGAACTTGTAAGGTTGGTTTAAAAGTATCAACAAATTTTTAAGATTTGATTTCTATCAATCATGGACGAAAAAGAAAAATATGGTATTTACTTGCAACTACTGTATTCCGTAGAATAATAAATAACGTTAAATTTCTTTATCAGAATCACAATATTTCAAATCATTATCAAACACGGCTGTAAAAAAGTTTTCGTAGGATCCATAAAATTTATCAGAAAATAAAAAAAAAATCATTGGAAGTAACGCGCGATATCATTAAAACGTTGAACAAATCATGCATGAAATTAGATGAATCTTGCAATAAACCAATCCAAACATTCATTGAAAAATGCTTTTAGTATTCTAAAAATTACATATTAACACCTTTGGCAGTAAGCTTCATCAACTTCCAATAGTTTACTAATGGATGTTCTTCATTTTGAGTCTTACCAAATAGCTTCTCCAAAACCTCACATTGTTACATTTTATGCTCTTATTATTAGTTAAAAATAATTTCAATGAAAAGGTTAAATGAAAGAACGAAGCAGCAACGCCAAAACTATTAAAAAAAGTTAAATGTTGGTTAAATCCTTTAAGACGCGAGATGCTTTAAACTGCTAATAAAACGCTCAAAACAAACGTAATAATAAGTTTCATCTTCTTGAAGTTAAAAACGTTGCTACCTCTCTATGTAATGAGTACACAAACCAAGCCGAGACTCTAAGGTTATCTAAAACTGACATACAAAGAATACAATGAAGAGGCTAACAGAAGGAAAAGAAAGGGTTAATATGATCATCAACCAGCAAGATAAAAATAAACAATGTAAATAGACTAGAATAAGATGGCTTAATATCTCCTAACAGAGTAACCGCAAAATGGCATCTAACTTCACGTCGATATGATCACAAGTTGTATGTACATACAAAGAAAAGTTGTTAAACGAATGCCACATTAACCCGAAGAAAGTCTCATCAATGAAATGCATCTAAGAAGCCAAACATTCTTCTATTAACCGCAATAGTAAATACGACTTGCTGCAAAAAGTTTCTTTGATACACAAACACAAGATTCAAATTATTTATTCACTGATTTCATTACAAATCAAAAGCAAAATTATAACACCGTAAATTGGTAGATTAAAAAAATAAATAGACAGAAACATAAAGTTTAAAGAAAACACGTGAAACTTGAATTCTTTATTGACAAAGATGTGGAGGAAGCACAGAGTATCCTTCAGGTTCATGAACTTTCGGGAAAGCACCAACGACATCAGGACGCAAGAGTTCACGTTGAGTTCCATCTTTGTTGACAATAGCAAGACGAATAACACCACCAGACGAACCATCACGGTATGTTGCAAGGAAGACAGCTGTGCGAACAAGCTAAAATATATCAATGTTAAAGAGGTAAACGAAAGAAAACAACTTACTTGTTTAACTTCATCCAAAGTCATATTAGGCCGCCATTGATTATCCAAATACCCCATAACAAATGTTGAACCACTTCCACTTGCAGTAAAGTGTTGACGTGTGACCATACCACCCAATGGCAAAGAGTAAATTTGTCCACCTTTCTTTGAATCATAACCAGCAACAATCATCGAAGCACTAAGTTGTTCACGATAACGATATAAAAATTGACGGAAGATTTGAGTTGAGCGATAAACCGAAACAGGTTCACATTCGGTAAGACCATAGACTTCGATATAATATTTGACCAAATCAGCAATCATTTGAGTATCAGCAGCAGTACCAGAGCGACAAGTAACAAGATGATCAGTTATTGGCGTGATTTTGTCTGTTGTACGACTTGAAACGAATGCACTGAAAAGGGATGATATAAGTATGAGTTAAACAAGCATATTCACGACAGAAAGAATAAAGCACGATTGAAAAAGCTTACCCTGAACTTGTACGAGAATCAGTACCAACTACAACACCACCATCATATTCAACAGCAATCAAAGTTGTACCAGTTGAAATTGCTTTTGGTGGAACAAAACCAATTGCAGGAATTGCTTTGCGTTCATCAGCTCTGAAATCACTTCCATCAGTACCATCCATGTTGATTGATCGTGAAGTTGATGCTAAAAAATATTTCAAATATTAGAAAGGTTTTTGAAAGTTGAATGAAATGCGAAAGAACTTTGAAACATTGAAATCACTCTTTTTGCAGCAAAGTTTGGCTCTCTAAAAAAAGTCATCAAATTTTCCAATGACCAAAGTCTCTACACGAATAATTGGCGAGAGGCATTTTGAAAAATAGCTAACGTGGAAGGAAAATTTTTTTAGTTTTTCTTTTTCCTCGAAAAAAAAAATTGTGAATGCTTTTCATCAACATGAACAGCATCAAAAAACAGCGACGACGTCATGTTCTTTCTTCTTCTTCCCTTTTTTTTTCACTTGCTCATCATTAAAAACAAGCCCAAAGTGGTTAGAAAGAAAGAAAGCTTGTTTGCGTTTTACTCTTTCTTCCCTATTTTTTTTAAATGAAATTTCTATGTTATTTTTTTGAAGTTATTAACTTTTCCCTTTTCATTTTTTGCTTCTTTCTTAATGGTTTATTTTTTCTCCAAGAATTTTTATGTAGTCATAAATGATGTTAGATTAGCGTTGGTTGTTGATAAAAAAACTGTCAGCATATATAAAGCTTGATGTAATATCCTAAAGGCAAATTTTGATTCTTGAAGAAGAAATATGAAAAGAAATGAATGAGGAAATAATAATATTTTTGTTTCATTAAGCTTGAAGCTTGTGTTGATTATGGATGGTTGAGAAAAAAGAATTTTGTTGATTTTAATCGTGTGATTTTTTCTATGAAGGCGGCGCTTCAATCATTACATACAAAAGTCCCTTTTCCATGAACTAATTTTTTCGTTCGATTCATTTTCATTTTTCATTTTTTCTCAAACTTCTTTCTTTCGCTACCATTTTAGTTTTTTTTTTTGAAAACCATAGTTAGTGATCGACCAACTCTATTCATTTTGCCTCTGAGACCTTTAATATATTCAACAGAAAAATATTGATTTTAGCTTTGATTCTCGACGCAGAGGTGTATGTGTTAACAATGAACGCCCAAGGTCACCACGTTTCTCATTACATTTCCATCCATCGCTTTTGCGCATAATCGATTTTTTTAGTATTTCTTTCTCATAAACCTCGATTAAAGCTGGCGACGTACTTATATGATGATTGTTGCCCTCGTTCCTCATAAATAACAAAAAAATATTGTGTATTATTTCCTCGTCCATCGCCTGCGTTCTCCTCTTTCCTTTTGCGCAGAGACGAGACCGATTTTAAACCAAAGCTATTCAAACGATAAATAGGAAAATACTTCTTTAAGGAGAAAGGTTTGACCTCTATGCGCAACCACAAACAACAAGAAGTTCGAGATTGTTTACATATCTAACTTTCTTTTTTTCTTTCGTTTTTTTTGGGTTGTTGGTTGGTAGGACTTTCTCACTTTTTAGTTTTTAGGCTTCTTTTTTTTTGTTTTATGATTGACAGTTGTTAGTTGGTTGATTTTGGGTTTTTTTATGTTCCAGGCTCAAAAAAAATCATGAGATTCTTTCATTCATTTTTTTCCTTTTCATTATCAGTTAATTCCATACTTCTTTTTTTTCTTATTCATTCGTTCATTTGCTTGCTCCAATCCAATCACTCTTTCTCCCATACCAAAGAATAATATATTTATTTCATTTTTTTGTCGTCGTCGAGCGAGAAAAAAAATTTGAGTGACTTTCATTTTTTCCTTTTTTGAATGTCGATAACTGCCACGTTGGCCACGCCTGGGCTGTGTAGTTGCTTTTTTTTTTATATTTTAAACGTCGACGACGACAATCAACATCGAAGAGGAGGGAGAGACTTAAAAAAACTGTACGCAATCATAACCATCATCGCTGCTACCATTATTGCTCGCGTTTCATCTAATTTTTCTCCCTTTTTTGTGAATGACTGCCGCCGTCACTGCCACCGATGCTCATTCATTTCCGTTAAAACATTTTCTTTCTTTTTTCTTTTTGTGTTTTCGCTCGATTTTTGTCGTCGTCAAACTATCTCTATCTATCGTTGCTGCTGCCTGATGCTTTGATTTTTTTGTCTCGATTTCTTTTTCTCTTTCCCTTTTTTTACGTCCGAACATTTTTTATTATTTTTATTTTTGTGCAGTTCGTTGTGATTATTGCTGCTTCCTCTTCAATTTATTTTTCTCATTTTTGTCCTAAAAAAATATTTTTCACAAAATTGTATGAAACTGTTTTGATTTTTTTTATTTCGAGAAAAAAAGGAAGAAAGGTGATTTGTTCATTTCGATATTTATCTTTCCATCCTACTCCACTTGTATAACTAACTGACCTTGACCCAAGAAAAATAAGAAGAAAAAAAATTTAAAAAAGGAATGAATTTCCATCGTCGTTACTTCGTGTTTTTTTCCTTCATCGTTTTCAATTTTTTGACGCGACAAATTTGTATTTCATTTCAAAAAACCAATTTTTTATAATTTATCTCAAAATTTTAGAACTCTCGAGTTTTTATCTTTCTTGCTGCTGCTCCTTTTTTGTTTTTGGATAACACGGACCGGATTTGCCCTTGGAACGGATATAAGCCTGTTTACTTGTAACGAGTCTAGGATCAATCCCAACGAAAAAAAAACTTAATTATGGATACCAATAACGTTGTTGTTGCTGAACATGATTTTAATAATCCCTCTGCTCCAACTGCTTTCAATGGTGAAAACCTTGATGGTAATCGTTTCACATACATATTTTAAAAAGCATCAAAATTTTATAACTTTTTTTTACTATAGCTAACTTCGATCTTTCCCTTGGCGGTCTTGTTGATACCCAGGTTAATGGTGTAAATGGTGGAAGTTCATCATCCAATGGTCTTGCACCAACTCCACCTGTAACTGAAAATAATGTTGCCCCAACCCTTTCTGGACCATCTGGATCATCGAAACCTATTGGACATGTTATGGATTACAATGAAGCCTTCCCTCAACTTCCCGTTGCTCCCGTTACCAAGGCTCTTCCTGCAACTACATGGGGTGCTGTTCGTTCCACTCATGTTACCGAAGCTATCACCTTTTCGGCTGTTGAACGTGCAAGTAAACTTGGTAAACGGCTTGGTGATATGTCGGAAGAACAAACCAAATGTCATTCCATCTCTCAAGCAACTGGAGCTAAAATCGAACTTTCTGAAGCTCGTGATCATAGTTTAACCGTTTTAATTACCGGTAAAAAATCTGAAGTTGATGAAGCCCGCTCTCGTCTTCTTCGAGAACTTCAAACTCAAACCGATCGAGAAATTTGTGTTCCTAAAGAATATCGGGGAGTCCTCATTGGAAAAGATGGACAAAACCTTCGAAAATTGGAACAAGAATATGCGTGCAAAATTTTCATGCCTAATCGAAATGAAAATAGTGATATGATTCGAATTCATGGACCACCGGAATTTGTTTCAAACGCCATTAATCGAATTCAACAAATTGTTGGAGATTTAGCTAAACAAGCCACGGAATCTTTAACCATTCCACGAACGGTTTATCCATGGATTCGAGGACCAGGAAATGAAAATCTTGATCGGCTTCAAATGCTTCACAATGTGAAAATTAATATTCCTCCTGCAACATCTGAAAATGAAAAAATTGTTGTTAGTGGTGAACGAGATGGAGTTTTTCAAGTTATTGAAGAATTAAAAAAGATTTATGAATCTAAGGTAAGCCATCAGAAAGGAGGGTTAATGAAATGGGAGGTCACACAGCTAAAAATATACGTTCACGGTAGCTTTTTTGGAAATAAAAAAATGTAACTCGAAGCTAAAAATTAAAAAAGTTTGGAATATAAAAATTTCTAAACTAAAAAACTCTTTTTTTCAGAAAAATGCTGCTTCCATTACTTGCAATGTTCCACGCGCCCAACATCGATATATTCTTGGAACTCGACGATCTGGCATTGATGAAATCCTTCGAAATACTCAAGTTGTGGTTGATGTTCCAACAGAAAATGAAAATTCTGATGTCATTACCCTTCGTGGAGATCCCACCAATCTTGCTAATGCCCTTACAGCAGTTTATCAAAAAGCTACGAGTGTAATCACTAAAGAAATAAAATATGATGAATGGCAACGTCGTTTTTTGATTGGCCCCAAAGGTGCCAACCTTAAAGAGCTTGTTCCAAATCAAGATAAACTTAAAATTGATTTTGAAGATGGTGGAGTGATTTATCTTGAAGGTTCACCCGAACAAGTAAATGTTGCATCTCAAGCTCTTGAAAAGGAAATTGCTCGACTTTCAAAAGAAAATTCATCCGAAGTTGTTAATGTCCCCGTAAACTTTCATCGACATATCGTTGGTCAAAAGGGTGCTTTAGTGAATAAACTTAAAAACGAAAATGATGTTCAAATTAATATTCCTGATGAATCGAAAGGTTCAGATGAAATTCGAGTTGAAGGTAAAAAAGATGGAGTTAAAAAAGCCATCGCAGCTATCAAAGAAATAGTTCAACGACTTGAAAATGAAAAATCTCGTGATGTTATTATTGAACAACGTTTCCATGGACAACTCATTGGTAAACATGGTGAAAATATAAATAAATGGCGTCAAGAATTCCCTTCCATTAACATTTCATTCCCCGGTGCTTTGGTTAAATCAGATATCGTTAATCTTCGAGGCGAAAAAAAAGATGTTGATAAACTTCACGCGGTTATGACAAAACTTCAAAAAGAACTCCTTGAATCAAATTATACTGAAACCGTACCCATTTTCAAAGAACATTATAAACACATCATTGGAAAGAGTGGAGTTGGCATCAACAAAATTCGAGATGAAACTAAAACTCGCATTGAATTACCCGCTCAAGGTTCACCTGATGGTCGATTAACGGTTATTGGAAAGAAAGAAAATGTTGAAAAAGCTATTGAAAGATTAAAAAAAATTCAAACTGATTTGGTAAGTAATTTTTCTTGTCACAAATTGGAAAAAAATATTTGCTTATTTTTATCTAGGGTTGGTGATGGTTGCGACCATGAAATTTTCGAAAACCGGTCGCGACCCTAACCCTATTTTTAACCATAAATTATCAAAAAAAATTTTTTGTTACATGTTTTCTACTAATTTTTTCTTTTTTTCTAGGAAAATATTGTCACAGTTGAAGTTGATGTTGCCTTTAAACTTCATGCTCGACTTTTGGGACATAATCGAGGCTTCATCCGTAATATCGAAGATGAATGTGGCGGAGTTCATATTACTTTTCCAAAAGATAAAACATCCAAAGTTATCATTCGAGGACCCAAGGATGATGTTGCTAAAGCAGAAAAAGCTTTAAAAGAATTAGCTAAAAATTGTGAAGAGACCACTGAAGAAGCTACAATCCCAATTAAATCTGATTATGTTCGATTCCTTATTGGACAAAAAGGTGCAAATGTAAATAAAATGCGTGATCAATATCCTTCAGTTCGAATCATGTTCCCTGAACCAAATGGCGAACAAAAAATAGTTTTAATTGGTAAAAAAGATGAAGTCGAAGCGGTTCGAAAAAGTTATGAAAAACAAATTCAAGAATTAAATGAATCCGTTGAAATTCAAGTTCAAATTGATCCCAAATATCATAAACATTTTGTTTCACGTGGAGCTGAAGTAATTAAGCGGGTTCAAGAACAAAATGGCGGCGTAGTTATTTCTTTTCCCCGTCAAGAAACTAAGGATGATAAAGTCACGATTAAAGGAGCCAAACAATTTGCAGAAAGTGCTAAAGCACAAATTCAAGAAATTGCAGAAGATTTAGAATCTCAAATCACCGTAAATATTTCAATTCCGGTTATTCATCATCGCGCCATCGTTCCCCATGCTAATGAAATTCGAAATCAATATAATGTTCGAATTAATTTCCCTGCTCGTGATACTAAAAATGATGGAGGAGAAAATGAAGAAGGCATTCTACCTTCCGATCTTATAACCCTTACTGGTCGAGATACTAAAGTAGAAGAAGCTAAAAAAGCTCTAATTGCATTAATTCCCATCACTAAATTTATCACTGTTCCAATCGAACAACATAGCGGCTTAATTGGAAAAGGTGGAGAAGCCATTCGTGATCTTATGCAAGCTCATGCCGTTCGAATCAATATTCCTAATGTAAAAGAAAACTCGGAAGAAATTGAAATATCTGGAAGTTTACAAGGTGTTGAAGATGCAATGGAAACCATTCGTCAACGAATGATTACTTATGAAGCAAATGCAGAAGATCGAAAAGCTAAGAAATTTTCTACTACCACCGAAGTTCCAATTAAATTCCATCAGCGTTTAATTGGACCTGGATGGGAAAAAATTAACAAAATGCAACAAGATTATGGCGTTAGAATTAAAGTTCCCCGTAATGGAGATAATGATGAAACTATTACCATTCAAGGTTATGAAGAAAAAGCCAATGAATGTAAAAAAGAAATTGAGGATTGGCTTCATGAATTACAAAATATGGTTTCACAAGAAATTACCCTCGATCAACGTTTCCATCCTCGACTTATTGGACAAAAAGGTCGAAATCTTAGAAAGGTTAGTTAGTTTTCTTAAATTAGAAATTTTAAAAGGTTTTTAACTATCAAAAAAACGTAAAAAGAAACAAAAAAACTATAAAATGTTTCGGTTTACATAGTTTGAAAAACATTAATGCGAAAACTTAGCATTAAAAATTTTAAGAAAAAATCTCTGTTTCGAAATTTTTTTTTGAGGATTCAGGCTTTACATTATTGGCTAACAAAAAAATAAACCAATTTTTCAAAAGTATTTTTAAGAAGATAACTTTTAAAATTATAATATTCTTTTTTTTTAGATCCAAGATGAATTTAATGTTACCATTAACCTTCCCCGATCCGCTGATCCTAATCCCAATCTCGTCGTAGTTACGGGTATAAAGGAAAATGACGTTGAAGATTGCTGTAGTAAACTTCGACAAATGGAAGAAGATTTTATGGAAGATTATATTGATCGAAATCAATATATCTCAGCTCGATATGAACCCGAACCCCAACAACCCGCTTCACGACCATTTGAAATTCAAGGTGCACCATGGCAACTTGATAATAATCAATTCCCTGATTTGGGTGGTGGAGCTTCCGCCGCTCCTGCTCCCTCAGCTACAGCATCATCAACCCATCGAGGAGTTTGGGGTTCTCGTCGTTAACTTTATTTTTTGATTTAAGACATCTTGAAAATTGTAAAAGTCTAACAACTTTTTTTTGCGTGCTTCATTTTTTTATTTTGTATTTTTTCTTCTTTAAATTTTTTAAAATTTTTTTTCAAAAAATACACGTGTTATTTGTTATATCCTTATTTGTTTGGCCTTAGTCACTATTTTTATTTTTTAAAAAACATATACATATATTTATTTATAAAAAAAATGCAATTTTATTATTTTTTATATTTTATTTAATTAATAATTATTTTCTATTTATATGTAAAAAACAAAAAAAAAAATCAAAAAAATACATATATTATTTTTATTATTAATAAAATGGGTTGGATTTAAAAATTATTGTTTCACATTTTTACAAACAACAAGAAATTTGAATTCTACAAAAAAAATAATACAGTTTTTGTTTTTGAGGACAATAAAAATTTTTTTATTTGGCACTAAACCTAAAAATATTATTGGGGTTCATGCAACCAAAAAAACTTTATCACATTATTCTCAAAAAAAAAGAATTAATAATATTGCTTTGGAATATTTTGAAATGGAAACCCTGGATTTCCATATCTCACGTTCATTTGAAATGGCCTGGATGCTTCTTGAACGGGATCGGCTCGTAAAATATATCGATCACAATCTTGAAAATATCCTCGACAAGGTTCAATATAATTTGGATGAGTCATTTCTCGATGACAGTGTCGCCGAGCAAATGGCAAATATCGACGGCATAAAGAAAATAATTTTCGATTTGAATTAAATAATATTTCATTATGCAATGTTCCAGGTGAGGGAGGCTTTGAAGTTGTTCCAGTTAAAGTATCAATAAATAATTCTTCCATAATTGTTGGTCGTCCATGATCGGATGGTGGAGGCTCAAAAAGTTCTAAAAAATTTAAAGGAAAAAAATATTTTTTAAAAATTGGAAAAACCAAGGCTTTTTTCTAAACTTTTCATTAATGAAAAAAATAATTAAACTTTTGCTCTTTTAAATAAATCTTTGTTTTTCCCTACCTTCAATAATAGAAGTATCATCGTTTTTATTATTTTTTGGAGCCACCGCCTCTGTAGTAGCTTTAGTTGTAATAATACGTGCACTCTCATCTTCCAATGTCAAACCGGAAGCAACAATAGTAGTCGAAGTAAGAGTTGTAAAAAAAGTTTCTAATGGGTTTTCTGTCGTGGTCGTTGTCGCCGACAATGTGGTGGTTGAAAAAATATTATTTTTATTTCCTTCATTAAACTTTGGACTAAAATTATTATTTTCAAATATTGATTGAGATCTCGAGGCTGTTTGCGTGGGTGTTGGTGGTGGTGAAGGAGCAAATTCAGCGTAAGCACCACCGACGATAGTAAAAGTAGGAGTTATTGTTATCAAAAGTGGAGCTTCAGTGGTTTGAAAAAAATCAGGAGCCAATGCTTTTTCCTGATTCGATTGTGTTAGTCTCACAGTAATTTCATGATGATCAATTTGCTTATTATTATTATTGGCAGTATTGGAAGTTGGAAGATTACAATAAAAATATGGTGGCTCATTTAATCGAATACATTTAAATTCATTATTCATAAAAGCTCCACTTGGGTCAGCTAAAATTGTTTCCATTCAATTTTTTTTACAAATCCTAGTAAAATTAATTATTTTTTGAAGCTTACTTACCTCTCACATTATTAGCAACAACAGCAACAAAAATAATAATAATAAACAATATTAATTTGGGAAACAAAAACATGCAAACAAACAACAAAAATAATTAAAAAGTTTCTTCTTTTCCAAACTTTTCTTTAGTCCTTTTTTTTTGTTTCTCAAACAATTAAGTCGTTTGTCCCAGAAAATAAAAAATAAATTAATTAATGATTATTTAATCACGTTAAAATAAAAAAAATCTTTCTTATTTCTTATTTTAATAATGAAAAAGAAAAACTTTCGAATCAAACAAAAAAAAATGTTGAGACAATCAAAAGAGGCGAAAAAATGAAAAAAGAAAATCTTCCTTAAATGTTGTAATAAAAAAATGATCTACAGCACAAAATTTTGAGTTGGTCTAACATAAGTTTGGCGAATATGATAGAGAGAAAAAATGAATAAATAAATAAACAGTTCAATTTTGATTGTGGAAACGCTTTTGTGTGTTTCATTTATTGGTCAGTCACTCACATCGATCAATCAGTCATTTTGTTATTACAACAAAATGATTAATGTTTTGATAGTAAGTAGCAGGTAGTAACAGTTTTGGTGGAAATAAAAAAAGAACTGAAGTTAATAGCAGCAAAAATAAAACTTGTTTAAAATAAAAGAAAAACAACAAAAACGGAAAAAGCACAAATTTATCGATGTTTATGGAAAATGTGCTGCAGAAAATAAAAAACAAAGCAAATGGAAAAGGTAAATTTCAAAACATCAGTTTCATTCAGAAGCCACCAAAAAAGGTTATTAGTTAAAAGAATAAATAAAAAAAGGCTAATTTTTAGTGAAGAATTAGAAAATATTCCCAGGTTTGTTTAATAAACCATTTTAAAAAAAGCCATGAAAAAAGCAGAAAAAAATATTATTTTGGTCTATGAAAAGCAATAAATAAAGCTTCCCCATAAAAATGCTTGATTAAACTTGCGTTAGTTTTATTAGATTAACATTCACTCTTCGAAGAAAAAAAAGATATTTGATTTTGTAAAACTTTTTTTTTGCTTCACGAAGTCCAAAAAAAACAATGAAATCCTTCATTTTTAAAAAAGCCGCCTCGTAGGCTTTATCTTAGCGCGATTTTTACAGTTTTCAAAGAAAAAAGAAGCTGCTTGAATGAAAATGAAAAACCTTCAAAAATGAATAAAAGGAGAATGATCCATTTCAAGAGCTTCATTTTTTGGTGAGCAACGTTACAAAGCTCTGTTCTGTTCCTTATATCATCAGTGTCGAATCAAACAAGGTCTCTGTGCTGTGAACTCAATTGAACTATGGCTTCAAGTGGAACTACTCCGTCGACGTCGTCAATGATTGCTGTTGAATCGGCTTCAACTTCGCATCAAAGTGTTGTCAAATCTTCATCGTCAGCTGTAACTTCTGGTGGAGGTGTTCATGATCAACAACAGAAAGTTCATCGTCAACGTGGTGGAAAAAGTCAACATCGTCAAAATGGAAAGAAAAGTGGTGGTGGTAATCATCATTCAGGAGGCTATGGTCATCAACAGGATCGTACTGCGTATGTGTTTTCTTTCATCTTTTTTACATTTCTTCATTTTTTCTCTCATTTTTAGGCTTGTCAATGAACAAATGGAAGAATTGATGCGTCTTTGCAATCATGAATATCAGCACAAAGAATCCTATCAACATGCAATCAATCTTCTCCTTCGTGAAATTCAAGGTCTTCGTGGTTTTCCTGGTGGTAATAAAGGATGTGGTAGCGCTCGAGCTTCTCCTGTTACATCAATGGATTTGATCAATCCCATTTGTCAAACTCTTCCTTCGCCACCCATTGGTCGTGCTCTTCCATATCACTCATCTCGACATGTTCATGTACCTGAAAATCCTGATTTCAATCTCATTGGTCGTGTTCTTGGTCCTCGCGGTTTCACCATTCGTGAACTTGAAACTCGCTATCAATGTCGCATTTATGTTCGTGGTAAAGGTTCCATTCGTGTATGTTTCTTTCTTTTTGATTCATTGAATTACGACTAACTGCTATGATTTTTAGGATCCTGAAAAAGCAAAGAAGCTTGCGGATAAACCTGGTTGGGAACATCTTACAGATGAACTTCATATTCTCATCCTTGCTGGTGGTTATGATCAAAACGAAGTTGAAATGCGTCTAAACAACGCGAATGAATATGTTAATCGTTTACTTCATCCTCGTGGTTTCGATGCTTTCAAACGTCGTCAACTTGTATCTCTTGCTCTTCTCAATGGAACTTTTCGTCCTCAACAACGTCAACCAGCATCTGAAGAAGCTCATCATCATCATCCATCTCAAGTTGCTGTTCATTAAAGAAGCTCATCTTCCTTCCACCATTTCTTTGTTATCTCATCTTTTTTGTTTGAGAATTGTTTTTATTTAGTAGTTATGTAGTAAAAAATAATAATATTTGTAACTATTATGTCTTTATTTGTTATTGTACCTATGTATTTTGTAGTGTAATAATAAAGTTTTGTTTAATATTCTCTCTTGTGTGTTAAGATTTTGGAGGTGGGAAATAGTTGCTTTGAAAAGCTCTATGATATTTTTGACCTATTTTTTAACTGTTCATTTTTTTGTTGTGTTTTTGTAATAATAAAGTTATGATAAAGTTTTATCTTTGTTTGTATTTGTGCCTCTTTTTCTCGTGTCTTAATAAAATTATGCTTGTTGTATGTAACAACATGGAGGAAAAGAAGATTGCATTGAAAAGGCTTCCATAAGCTTTTATCTTGGTACAGCACTAATGTTTATAATAGCGACATCATTTTCTTTCTCCGATGCATATGCACTTGATGTTGACATCTTTCAAATAGTATTCTCTCCTTTTGTAACGGGATATCACGATGATGGAAGTAAAATGAGCAAAATACAAACTTTACTAACGCTAAAGCTTTCTTTACCATCAAACTCAAAGCATGCGTAAGATAATTTGCTAACCTTTTACAGAAAATTTTTCTCATTTTCTGATACCTTTATAAGTGTGACTCCTTTTGTATCGCAGATATCAAAGTAATGTAAGCATCGTCAGTAAATTATTATTAACTAATAAATACTAAGCTTACCTCCACCAACAAGAATCTTCGTTTTTGATTTAGCTTTGAAAGAAAGAAAAAACCTTTCATCCAGCGCCCTTTTTGTTTAGTTATGGTTGTTTTCTTTACTAACACTCAATGTTGGTTGCTTGTTGAATCAGCTCTTGCTTTCATGATTAACTTTTCGTTTAATAGTTTTACGAATAAACCTAATGTTTACTACTAGTGATTGACAAAATCAAAATGATGTCCATATCCATCTAAAAGCCTTCCAATATTTTTCCATTCTTTTATGCTACGATTACTTTAGTTGAAGAAGTGAAGTTGCAGCTTTTCAAATTTGTTTATAAAAAAGTTTTCTATTAATTATTGGGAATGTTGCTGACTAACTTTTATGTCGCAAATGGAATCGTCCATCTTTCTGATGTCCTTCAATTGAATTTGTTTTGCGGTAGTTTGTGATAATGAAAAAATTTTCCAATCCATATTTTTTGTTGTTGTCTTCGATAGCACTTTGTTGTTGTTATTTTGGACAGACGTCGTTGCTCGACATAATTGTTTTGAATCCACAAACAAAATGTCAAAGGGCGAACCACCACATTCATATGTTTTTTTTGGGATATTTCTGATTTATATAAACAAATTCTTCATCCCAATATGTAAAAACCGGATTAGTAAATGTCCTTTTTTTCTTCTTCACGCTCACTTTCTTTCAAGTTTTTTTTTCATTCTCGTTTTTAGAGAGATGATTCAAAGTAAATTTTTTTTTGTTAGTTTTAATCAATTTTTGATTCTTTAAACTTTAAAATTTCTTTTTTCTCCCAGAAAAAAGAAAGGAATGAATAATATTTATTCTTTAATTTTATTATTATTTATTGCCCAGATGATTACTGTAATTTTATGCGAATTAAAAGATTTTACACTTTTATGCGAAAAGGGTTATAAAATTTCTTCAATAAAAAGAGCAAATAGTTTTTATCAGAAAAATATGGCTGGTTCATTAACCATTGAATGCATTAAAATTGGATTTAATATTAATGAAGATTCAATTAAATGTGATACTTTAACTTCGGCTCCTCAATGTAATGGCTTCCCTGAAGGTTGTTCATCCAATCAATGGTTAGCGGGATTTCAAGCTTTTGTTGTTGAAAATTCCACGAACGCTATTTTGTAAGATTTTTTTCCAGGGTTTTTGGAATGCTTTGAAATGAAGATTATTAGTAAGCTGAAGTTTTGTATTATTTTTTTAAGATTAGATCCAATTTGTTGTTCAAGTCCCACAATAAAAGTGGATTCCATTTCTTGTGCATCGGAAAGAATCAATGATGTTAGAGAACCATTTGATCACCAAATTGTTGCGGACGATCTTATTTATCGGTAAACTAACTAACTAATTTTTACTTTTTCTTAAAAACTTTTTATATCCAAATTGCAACTTTTTTTAGTGGAATGCAATGTTGGCATCAATATGATTCAAATAATACTTTAGTGGATTTAGTGTGGAAAATGGAAATATGTCAATTTTCAACGGATACTAAATTACCTCAACGAATATTTAATCTTGAACATTGTCCACCGTGTGATTGCCATTGTGGAATTGATTTATGTGGAGATCATAAAGAACCCATTAGAATTGTTCATAAACAAATTAGCCCCAAAAGATGTGCATGTGATTGTTTATGTCATTATGAATGTATTTAATTAATATAAAGAAAGAGTAAAGTATTTATTTCAAAAATAATTGATAAATCAGCAAAGAAAATCATAATGATGGTGCATAAATGGGAAACATTGGATGAAAATTAGCAGAAGCTCGCTTTTCCTCTGCAACTGTGGCAGTAGGTTGTTGATGTTGTTGTTGCTCTCCAACTTGAATTAAAGTTTGAGTAAAACATCGCAAAAATAATTTGTCTTTTATTTTTGCATTAATAAGTTCAAGATTACTATGAATTTTGCATACATTCGAAACAGAAATATGCGAAATTAAATGGTCTTCGACGTTGTCCTAAAAAAATTATGAAACCATTCATTTTTTCTAACAATGTTCGCTATGTGAAAGCATTGAAAATGACTAAGGTATTTGACGAATATTTGTTAGTTTGACGATTTCCCAAAAGATCACTGATTTTAGCCAAACAATAATAATTCTTGGGTTGTTTATGATTTTCCTTTTTATTCATCTTTGGTAAGTAAAAATATGTTTGTAGTGGTCGTCGAAGTAAATAAAAATGATTGATAATTACCAAACATAACGCGGTGAAAGTTTGGTCAAATAAGTTTATGTTTGTGAAGGTTAAAAGTGATTTTTTATTAAATTTGCATATGCTTTTTCTTGTAGTTTCAATCTCTCTTTTAATACTGCCTTTGCTCTTTTTATTTATTGATACTATTGAGGAATCCTTTTTTTTTAATTCGCTTGTTAAGTTTTTGACCTTCACAATCGCATTTAGAGGGGAAATGATAGTTGCTTCACTTTAATGAAAAAAATAAACATGTTTATGATTGAGAAGAAAAAAGGTTATGGTAAAGCTTCTTGTTATGTAAAGATGCTCATAATCGTCGACAAACATATTTTCAAATAAGCAGAATCAAATTAAATGCAACTAAATTTATGTATCTTTATTCAATCCATTTTCAACAAAAAAAATTTTTTTTAGCAAAAAATTTTCAATTGAATCAAGTAAAAAAGTACATTTCTCTGATCATCTGACCATGGTTTTTTTTCACCTTCCATCACTTTAGTTTTTGATGTAAGTGCCTTTCAAAAATAATTATCTTTGGTTGTTAGCTTGCTAATGGCCCCATCAAAAGTTTTGAGATGAAGTCAAAATCTTGATGAGATTGTAGGTGCTCCGCAAGGATTGCGCTTTGCTCTAAAGGATAATGATGGAATCGATTAATGGCTGATGAGTCTTTCTTGAAAAGATTGTAGGTGCTCCCCAGGGACGCGCTTTGCTCAACGGGATTGAATAAATTTTTGTAAATACCAGTTCGCTGGGGGCCCATTCCTTACTTCGGTAAAAAAAACTTATTCAAACTTCCTCGAAGAAGTGCGAATATTTTATTATGCAAAAGCAATTCATGCAAAATAAATTTAGAAGAAACACATCTTTCGAATCAAATGCTATCATTGCTTTTTTATTTCTTGCATGTATCACTCAGCCATCATGAAATCGAAGATGCAGCGGTTATTGGAATAAATCATGTAGCTTTTGGAGAAGTTCCTAAAGCTTTTATAGTTCGAAAAAATGAACGATTAACCGAGCAGCAAGTTGAGGAATATGTTAGTGGTAAGCAAAAACTCATAAAGTAAATCCATTGCAAGCAATTGTTTTAGAAAGAGCTGTCCCATATAAGCATCTTAAAGGCGGCGTAAAGTTTGTTAGTGAAATCCCAAAATCGCCAGCTGGAAAGATATTTCGTCGATTCCTTCGCGAAGAAGCTACTAATAAATCAAAAATGTAAACAATAACCAAAATCAACTTCAAAACCAATTTATTTATGACTGCAAACACAAAAACAGAGATGATCCAGAGATAACCGTTAAGACAAAAATTAGAACAAGAGATTAATCAAATTTATTGAAAAAGTTATCATTAAATACACAATATATTATACAGAAAACAAAATTAATTCAATCAATCATCGGAAGACATTTCCATTGAACGATCATAAAGTTGTTTGGCTCGAAGAATTTTACAACAAAGTCGTTTGGCTGTTGCATTATCTTGACATACTAATCGAATTGGTTTCTTTGAATTGTTGAATTCAACAGCAACAAAGATAAAGCCTTTTCCAACATCAGCGTTTGGTTCAAAGAACACTTTTTTGAAGTCTCGGTATGAAATTTTTTGGATGACAGTCGCTTGTGAATCATTGATTTGACGCAAGCAGTAACAATTCTCAGATGAAATTAATACACGGTGTTCAATAATATCATTAGTGCGTTGTTGCAGGAGAATGATTTCAGCATCAAAGAGCCTAAAAAGGTAAAAGTGAAAAATGAAATAGGCATAAAACATACGCTTCTTTAGTCGAGTAATCATTAATATGCAAAAGTTCTTGTTGAGCTTCAGCCATTCTTTGTGAATAAACAGGAAGTAAAGAATCCAAGTTTTGGCATACACGAGGCAAACGAATTCTACGTTCAGCAAATCGGGATTTTTTTGCTAAAAAGATTTTTGTTAAAACATAAAAGTAAAGAAAAATGCTTACATGAATGATTACCGACGGCTTCTTTTAAAGCAGATGCTGTACCTTCAACCAAATCAATTAAACCTTGAGCTGGTTTAGTAACAGTATCAACAACACCAGTGGCAATACCTTTTGGAAGCCCAACGAAACCATCTTTCTTTACACCTTTAGCAGTATTTCCAACGATTGCTTTCAAACCACCAAAAACACCAACGCCAAGACCTTTGACACCATTGCGTAAATGAGAAAAAGCAGCTCCAGATTTTGATGTTGAGGGTTCATGTCTCATTGCTTTCTTTCTCTTAGCTTCATGTTGATCATCAAATGTAAAAGAACCAACTCCACGAGACATAGAAGATAGAGCTTTCGAAAATGAATTTGTTACACCATATCCAAGACCACCAACGAAACCAGCGAAATCACCTTTACATACTAAACCTTCAAGAGAATCCTTCATATCTTTTGCTAATCCAAGAGGATTTCCAAATGCATCCATCGTAAATACAATATTCATCGTTTCCTTCCTAGTAATTTTGATTGGCTGTGGAAGCCTGGAAATCTATCATGGGAAAATTCAATAAAAATGAAAAAATTAGCATAAAAAAATGAATGAATGTTCAAAGTAAAAAGCTTTTCATTGTATGAAAATGTAGCGTTGATGAGCGGTTGTTTTTTTTGAGTTACCCAATGATGCAAAAGGATCGAAATAAATTCAAATATGCCTTAGGATCTAAATATCTAAAAGATCCAAATACCCAAAGGATCCAAAAATGGTAAAGGATCCAAGATCTGAAGAGAGTTGCATAAAACAACATGGACAATGACTTTTTTATTGAAAAGAAATAATTAGCTATTATTATTGAGGTGCTATAAAGCATTTGGGGTTCTTTAGAAGGAAGTGGATAATTGGATAAGGAAATTAGTTGCGCGGTGGAAAAACCTTAGGTATATTAAATGAAGATCTTATATACGTACTATGAGAATGATGAAAATCCATGCAATAGCATTTTAAAAAGCCATAAGAATTTAGCAAAGTTGCAAAATTTTATCTATTACAGCGTCTTATATGCTCAACGTATCTAATATGGTAAAGAATCCAAATCCATAAATTTTAAAGGTTGCAACTTGCAAGGATAGATTTTAATATATACAATATGCCGGGCCGAAGGCCCGCATTTCCCTATCTGTTGGATAATGTTGGTGACTTTTATTTCGCTGGGTAAAAATGAAAAGAGATCTAATTTATTTAGATTTGGTATAAAGTTTAAATTTTGAGTATTTTTGAAAACGGATAAGATGATATAAAATTAATAAATGCAAAATGAAGTAGTTATATCGCGGGCCGGAGGCCCGCGTGTTGCGAGGATCTTTTTAACCACCTTTATGGTGGCCCCCGCTGCAGGGTATGCAGCATTATATGTTGAGGGAGAGCAAGAGGAGGTAAGTCGTTTATTTTCATGTTATGTATTTTCTATTTTTATTTTATGATTGAACAGATATCGCCACTTCACGGAATATGCTTTTATTGTACATTCTTTTACGCAGCTATTATGATAGTAAAAAAAGTAAATAATCATAAATATTATGCAAATTTATCCTTGAAATTTTAGATGAAACTTCAAAATCCTATATAAAGAAAAGCGCAAAGCAAAAACTGTTCATTTCAATTCAAAATTTGGTTGCATTCTGGTCGCTTGAATTCTTTGTTTAAAAAATCTAAGAAATGTCTCAATCTGATGTTCCATTTTCTGGTGATGATGCTCAATCTGCTGGCGTTCCTCAATCTGGTGGTGGTCCAAAATCTGCTGGTGTTCCTCATTCTGGTGCTTTTCCTCAATCTGGTGGTGGTCCTAAATCTGCTGGCGGTCCTCATTCTGGTGCTTTTCCTCAATCTGCTGGTGTTCTTCTTTCGCAAGATCATATCCAATTATCTAAGGTATCAGATGTTATGAAGATCAAGAAAAACATGCGCCATCAGTAATTTTTTTCTTTATTAATTTACTCTTATTATTATTTTTTTAGTGCTTTTGATATAATATGTCGCATTGCTTCCGTATCAAAAGATGATCCACGTTATAAGTACTTCAACTGCGTTATTTCTGATGATGAGTATGCTGATATCCAAAAGAAATTTTCGTTTAAAGTTAATGGTGAAAATCTTGCTGGATATGTTGATATTGGTGTTGGTGACATCATATGCCTTAAACAAGCTATCAAAGCCGAAAATCGTCGCTCATCAAGTGCTTATGTTTTCAAATCTGATGATCTCAATATCCAACTTATTGCTGGTAGAGAAACAACAGCAGAAATCCTGTTTTCAACTGTTCGTGGAGAAGTTAAGAATTTCAACCTTCTTGCAAATGAAAAGAAAAATGTTATCCTCCGCGGTATTGTTGATTGCTTGCCTAAGAAACATGGTGATAAATGGATTGTAATGCTGGCTGATTCTTTTGATAACATTATTGAACTTGAACTTAAATCATTTGTTGAAATCAAAGCTGGTGATGAATGTACCGCTTATGGTGATATATTTAAAGCTGGTAAGTTATATTTTCAAAACAATGAGTATATTTGATGTTTTAGATGGGATCATTTTTATGGTTTGCAATAATATTATTAAAATTAATCATTCTCAACTTGGTGCTCAAGGAATAGCTGGAAGTGGTAAAGAACAACCTGCTGCAATTGGTGGAAAAGAAAGCGTTCAACATGGTGAAAAAGATGCTGTTGGTCAAGGTGGAAAAAACAAAACTTATGGTGCTGGAGAAAAACAAGGAGGAGTTGATGGAAAAGAAAATCCTGCTCAAGCTAAACATAAGAATACCGGTCGTAATGGATAGAAGTAATCTGCTGGTGGTGGACGTTAAGAAACTGGTGGTCAAATTCGCTCTCGCAAGTTTGCAAATCAAGATAAAAAAACTATTAAATAAATAATTGGTGTTTTAATTTTTTTGTAATTTATAATATAATTAGTTCAATGAAATAAATTTTCCTTATTAATACAATTTGTAAAATTATGGGGATCGCGGCGCGGAGCGCCGCTTCTTGCCTAGTGTTTTAGTAAAACCACTGTAAAGTATGTTAAAGATTATAGTCTTGTATTAAGATGATAAAGAAAAACTTACTCATGTAAAATTTACTCAAAGCTTCAACCAAAAATTGTACTGTTTCATCATAATGTTGTTTTTTGAATGGAGGAAGAGAAATAATAGCATTTTCAAATGAAACAAGCTTGATGCTGTATTTACGCTTGAACAATTGTAAATCCTTCGGTAAACCATATTTAGCAACTGTTAAAACTAAAATAGCAAAAAATACGAATAATGATAAAATCTTATAAATCAGCAAACCAGTTAAAGCAATATTTCCAAATTCAAGATCCAAGGTATCAAAGTAGCATCTTCGCGAAGGAGTTTCAGCAGGTTTTAGTGAATTGCTTTTGTCAGCCTTTTCAACCGCAGTTTGAATACTGGGAGTAGAGTTTTCTTCACCACATCCGAGTTGTTCCCAGAATTGTAAAAGTTTCCATAACAAGGTTTCATCCAAGAGAATGCACATGTCAGAAGATTTCAAACGAAAGAGCTAAAAAAGATAAAATCAATGATATTAATAAGAGACATTATGAAAAACGAAATGAGTAATCATTTAAGAAGCTTACTTTAAACAGATCGCATTTTTCCATTGGAGTGTAACAAATTTCAACTTTTAAAGCAGGATTAAAGTTGGAAGATTTCGTACCAGTGGTGGAAGTTTCATCGTCCGTACTTTTCTTAATAGCATTTGAATGACCATAAAGTGCTTGCCATTTTTCTGCTGTTAACAATTGATTATCAGCTTGAATAACGTTGACATGTCCAGTAGCTTTATAAGTCTTCTTAACGCGACAAAAATGCAAATGGACTCCATGTAATCTTGCATAAATAATTTCTTCTGAATCATCATTCACCAGAGAAATGCCCATTCCAGCATCTAATTCGAGTTCCACGTTAAAGTTGAAATATTTGACAGTAACAGGCGCAGCACGTTGTCGAGATAATTCATTTGCAATTTTTTCATCGAGGATTTTTACTTCATTGGAGGCATTCGAGAAGAAAGATTTTAGTTGGTGAACAAATGAAGGAGTAATGTTCATATCAAGCGAGCTTTCAGGAGCAGGTTTAAGGCCAAGATGAAGACGGTTAGGCTTCCATATGCAATTGAAATGTTTAATCTTCCATTGTTCGATGAAAGGTTCCCAACCACCAGCAACAGGATTGTAGTAATCACTATTGAAATGAAATGAAGATGTTAAGTTTCTGCCAACAATAGCTTCCATTTGAATTGAAGAAAGAATGAGACGAATAATGGGATGCGCGACGTTTTGTGAATCATCCAAAAGATTACCATGACTTTTCGAATACAGAGTTTTAACACGAGCATCAGCAATGGAAAGATTCATGTACAAAAGACATTCACTTTTTCCTAAAAGAAAACGGATGTTAAAGAGAATGTGTTAAATATAAACCAACTTCTCTTAATATAATCCATCTTGAAAACAGCAGGAATTTTCTCAGTGTTACCATATAAAAACTTTGCGTTAACATTGCTAATTTGAGCGCATGCAAAACGTGAACTAAGCAAGCCAGGCTCTTTGGTAGCAAGGAAAAGATGACAAGATCGAAGTTCCAAAAGAACAGATGGAATTGAGATGTTATAGCTGCCATGAGTTTCACCAATAGAACCAAGATCATCCAAATCACCATTTACAACAACGCTGGTTTTTTCGATGAAAGCTGTATCAGAATCCAAAAAGCTTGTAAGAACATTTGTGGCATCGTCATCAAAAATAACGGAAAGAGGACAAAAATTCGCATCAAGTTCTTGAAGGACATTGAATCGAGCAGTCTTCTGGCAGTAATTCATCCTGAAAATAACAAATATTTCCGCTGTTTCATAAACCATAACTCACTTTAGCCAAGTATCTTTAAGTTCTTTTTCCACTCCAGTTGATATAGCTGTTGCATGAGATTCACCAAGTATTTCTTCAGGTTTTGCTTTTCCTATTGCAAATAACAAATGAGTTGTAAATTGATATTCATCTGTTTCATCATCTTGCGAATTTGAAGCACCAGGTTCAATTCGAAGCATTTGAACAGACATATCACCAACACAAAGCGAAAATTCAGTACGATGTTCACGAGGTGAAAGTTGAACACGAGATGATACATGGCGCCAATCCATAGCAATTACACGACTGCTTCTGTCTTTTTCGTTATCGTCCACAAAACGAATGATGATTCTTTCGAGCTTCAAATCGATTTCAGCAAGGAGATTATCTCTTCGAAGTACAGTAGAATCATCCCATGATTCACTTAAAACATCCTTGATTTCAGCTTCAATCTTCTTTTCAATCTTTTGCAAGTTTTGTGAATTTTCCACTAAAAAATGAAGTTTTAAATCTTTCATTGCATAAATAAATGAACTTACCTTTAGGTTGATTAGGTGCAAACCAGCTAGAGACCCATCCATAAACTCCATGTGGTTCTTGTTTTTCATCAGGTTTGTCTTCTAAAAACAAAATATTTTAGATAAAATGGAGCGATGTTTAATGTATTACCTTTAACTTCATTAGATACAAACCAAGTTGAGACCCAACCATATAATCCTTGAGGTTCTTTGGTGTTTCCATTGTTTTCAGATGGTAGGCGTTTATGTATTACAGCTTTTGGTGTCTCCATTGAATAAGTGGCGGATTTTTCAGTTTCTTCAGAACAAGCTTTTCTTTCTTCTTCCTTTTGGCGCATTAGACGACGAAATACTGTTTCACGAAAGATATGGAGTTCCTAAAGATGAATAAAGCAATTTTAATAAGGAAAAACTATGAAGAAACATACATGATAGGAATAGTTAGAGTCGAGTTCAATTTGTTTCAAAAAAGCATCATCATCGAACGAGACGTCGGTAGAATGAGAAGGTTCGTTAACGCTTCTTCGACGAGTTCTAAAACGATATCAAATTAATAGCAAGTAAACTTCGAATACAAAATTTAATCAGCACATAAGCTCAAATCGTTAACAAAAAAGTAAAAAAGTGCTTACCTAACAGCCTTCAAATTTTGTTGATCAGCAATATATGCTTCGAGTCGCTTTTTGTAAGCTTTGCAATAGAGATTTAATTCTTTTGTTCGAGTAACAAGGAACTCAATAGAACAACGTTGCCGATTTCTTTTAACTTCGTCTAGAACACGACCTATAGCAAACTTCCACCATTCTTTCGAGCTAAAATAAAACACAAGGTAAAAATGCTAATAAAAAAATTGAATCAAACATACTTTCCTTTTACAGCTATGGAAGGTCTCCATTTACGATGTTGCCTTGCACGATCAAACCTAGACCATTCTCTTGAAAGCATCCGAATCTGAGCAAATTGCTTTTTAGACAATTCGATATTGATTTTTTCAGGACGTAAAGCCACCTTAAATCTTGGAATAGCTGGTACTGTATTTAAAGGCAATTTGCTTGAGTTCTTTTCCATTAAAGCTTGCATTGTAAATGGATGCAAAATGAAGTGATTTTCCTTTGAATTTTCAGTACACAAAGAAGCCTTAAAAATAAAAGATGATAAAGAAGAAGAAAACGATTCGTAAAGACCAACCTTTAATTCAACAGCTGAAGATGCATAATTCCGAACTTCGTGGTGACAATTCCAAAAAAGGGAGAATCCTTTGATGTTAAGCTTCTTGAAAACATTGACACCTTCAGCAGGTTGGATGAATTCAGCTTTCCATTGAGAAGTGGTGGTTTGAATGCTGATTTCTTCGATACGAAAACCAACGTTAAATGGAGCTTTATTGGGCATAGTTGAGTCATCTTCATAACGAATATGGACATTTGAGATAATAAGCTAAAAATGGAAGGGTATTAATGAGATTTTGATTGAAATAAATACCTGAATATTATTAGTAACAGCAGAAACTAAAGATGCTCCCCAATATTGATTTTGTGTAGCTTCTTCTTTTGCTGGCATTCCCATATTGAAGGAGATTTCAGACTAAAAAGTTATATGAATGTTAAGAGTGAATGAAAAGATATGAAAGAAACAAACCTTATGATGAGTTTCCAAAGCTGTTAAGAGTTGTTCTTTCTTTGCTTGTTCATCAGCTTCGAAGTCTTTAGCATTGAAATTTCCATCGGATGGTGAGAGCACGACCAACAAATCACTCATTTTCAGGATCCATGGTTCAGATTTCATTCGAGTCATAGGTACGCTAAGAGTTAGCTTACCAATGACACCAGATTTGACTTGAAGAGGAACATCAAGCTTTCGCAAAGCCGTCTTTTTGAGTGGAACATTTTCTAATTCGACTTCTCCTAAAAAGGATAAACAATATATAAAATGTATAAAACAAAGGCAATACAAAATCAGACGAGCATTATGTTCACAAAATTTGTGGAAAACAGAAGCATCTTTTTTTAGGGCTTTCAGTTGCAATCAAAGATTGTAAAAAAACATACCTTGTAAAAGTGCGATTGATAGTTGATGAGCATTGATATTCTCCAAATATTCTCCAACATAATTATTCAGGACACCAGTAATCAAGTTGTTGAACATTGTAAGCAGCGAACGAACTAAAAGTTGTTAAATGTAATAGATGAATGTAAGCTGCGCGAAGAAAACAATGGAACGATGAAATAAAAAACGTTTTAATGTAAAGACGAATAAAGAGAACAACGGTGAAAAATTAGAATAAAGAAAATAAGGTTTCTTGGGGCTAAAAAAAATGTTTGCAAAAATCGTCTTTTTTCTTTTTGTGTGAATAAACTATGATTTTAACCGCGCAGAAGCATAACATTAGTTTGTAAGAAATTAATTACGACATAATCAAACCGATATCAAACTAAGGAATAAATATATGTATGAAGAAAGACTAAGGAATTAGTGAAGAAAAAAGAAGGCGGAAATTAGGAATACGAAAGAAGAAAAAAAGTTTACATACAAAAAATCAGCAATGTTTTGCAAGAATGAGTTTCAAACTTGCATCTTGCAAACATCTCCACGATGAAATTACGTGTTGAGACCTAAATTTGTTCTTGCTCGGTTCAAATCTCAAATTGATGCATCATTGTTTTAGAAGTTTACATGAATCTTGACATCGTCTTTTTTATTTGTATTAGTATTCTTTTGCTATGTTAGGATTTACTAATACCACCACCATTTTTAAACAAGCTAATTAAGAAAATGCATAAACATCATTTTGGGAAAATACTTATTTTTCTTGCCATTTCCATAATTTTTTTGAGCTTATTTAAAAAAAAATTTAACTTAACTAATACTAAGCCTCCTCCATCCACTAAAAAATTTATTGAAAGCTTTGGTAGGATTATTATTGTCTAACCTTTAACCGTAGTAAAAACTTTCCACCTGACTCATAATTTTTCAAGTTTGGCTGCTTTTGTGTTGCTTCTCGATATTACCATAGTTGTGATTATGTATGCACCAAAATTTGTAATTTGCCTTTTCAAAGGTTCTAATTAAAAATGTGTCCTTTATTTTAATTTTTATGAAAACAAAAAAGCTATCAAAGAATAACAAGCATTATAAAAAGTTTGGAAAAATTAATATTTAGAAATATTTGTTTGTCCTCCAAGGGTTGTAAGTTTTAATAATGCTCCTGATTCTGGTCGCTCATTAGGTTGAGTGGTCCATTTATGGAGGGTTTCTGCAATAAAACTTAATGGAGTCCAAGTTGAAAAATCAGCTTTAGACATCCATTTTCGATTCATAGGTGTATCCAAAGTTATTGGAAGAATCGCTAAAATTGTGGAACTTTCGGGTAAACCAGATTTAGGAGCAGCAAGAGATTTAACAAGTTGATGAACTGCAGCTTTAGCCATTCCATAACCTATCATTGATGGAGTTCCATCCAATGCAGGTGCAGCACCGGTTAATTGAATTAAACCACCATCAGTTAAATATTTAGATCCAACTCGTGCTGAAATAGCTGAAGACCAAACTGATTGCTTCCACATTAAATCGGCATGTTTGATAAAATCATCCGAAGATGCACTTCCACCAGCCCATCCACCAGCTACACAAAAAATTCCATCCAATTTATTTCCAGAAAGAATGGATTCAACTCTTAAAAAAAATATGGGTTAAGTAAAAAATACAATAGAGTCTAGTTTTTTTTGTTGGGAAATAAGAACTTTGATTATTTGTGAAAAAGTTCAAAGCTGATAAGCAGCAAGCAACATCGATGCTACAAAAAACATCAAAAAAATTTTTGGGATCAATAAATTTGAAAACTAGATTGTAGGCATGTTTAAAAGTAAATTTGGGCATTAAAAGATTCAAAAAATTAGAGGATAATCATTTTTTTTTCTAAGCCAATCAAAATTCTCATAAATTTGGAATTAATTTACTTACTCTTTTAAAACATTTGCTTCTTGAGTAATCCAGCAAGCAGTGGGATCAACAACAATATTAGCATCAGCTGAATCATTTTTACTTAAATCAATATTTAATGTCCACTAAAAAACCATGGCAAGTATTAATAATTATTTCCAGTTTTTTCGATGGTGTTTAAAAACTTACAAATCCTTTAGATTTAAAATGATCAAGCACAGCTGAACCAAGGGCTCCTTTACCACCATAAATTAATACACGACCAGAAGACATAATTCGAGAAAATATTTGGGATGACTAAAAAGGAAAGAATTAAAAGTTTCAATATGAAACAACAAAAAATCAACTGGAAAAAGAAAATGGGCAAAACCAAGAACCAAGGTCGTCGTCGTCGACAAAAAAAAAGTGAACGTTTTGGAAGAAAAAAAATTTTTTTGATAATCGTCACACCACTTTTTTATTTTTTTATTGAAATAAATAATAACAAAAATTGGCTACATTTTATCCGTAAGAATAAGAAAACCATTGAGATAATAGTAGCCTTAAAAAACAAAACAACAACAAAAAAATTTTATCCGCAGAAGAAAATAAATAATTGAGACTTGTGAATGCTGATGGCGGCGGCGCCAGCCATAGGCAGAAATCTTTGAATGAAAGCGGTGGAGGTGGTGGCTCTCTTTTCGAAAGGATGAAAAAAAAGAAGCAATTGAATGCGAAGAAACGAAAAAAGCTAAGGAGTTTTTTTGAGATGCAAAGAAGTATGTAAAAGAGCTGCATTGAAGAATAAAAATAAATATTATAATCGGACATGGAATTTTTTATTATGAGACGATTAAGTTTCTTACTTTTTTTTCCACTTGCAAAAATAAAGAGAAAAAAAAACGCAAAAAAAGAAGAAACGAGAAAAGTCCAATAATGGGCCGCAAAAAAGGACATCAACCAACCACAACAACACCGCCTACCTACAAGTTGCATTCTCTTCTTTTTTTCTCTTTTTCCAAAATTGTTGTAGGTACAAATAAGGCAATAAGAATGTTGGCCCTACAAACTATAGTCTTGTTGTTACAATGAATGTTTCTGCAATCTTTGATTTTAATCAATTTGTAATATTTAACGGTTAATTGAATCTTAGAAAAAAGAGCAAAGATAAATTAACCTGAAAAACAGCTTCCAAATAAACGCACAAAAAAAACTTTTTTCTTGCATTTTTACATTTATTTTCAAACTTTTTACAAAAAAAACAAATAAAGAAAAGTAATCAAAAAATACAAACAACCAAATACAAAATAAACAAAATAACAAAGATTTTAAGCATCAACTAAAGCTTCGGGATATAATTGTTTAATAATATCTTCTTGTTTCCATGTTGTTGGAATGAAGAAATCTGACCATTTGCTTGATTCCAAAGCCGTTAAGCAATCTTCACTTTGATTTATAAATTCTTCATTATATTCATTTACATCCCATGGTTTGTTATCTTAAAAAAAATTGAAAGTTATAAAATTATTGTTACATAAAAAGTTAATAAATAACAAACAAACCTTGAACATATGATGGAAAATAAGTTGGAATGAATAATTCTTTACCTCTTTGAGAGGTAACATAATCATCCAAGTCCTTTGCTCTTCTTTTACGATCTCTAGAACGACTTCGTCGTCTTCTTCCAGGTGAACGTTCTCGTTCACGATGATCACTTCGTCCACGATGGTAGCGATCTTTATCATATCGTCCACCATCACGTGAGTGAGATCGTCTTCGTCGATCTCTATCAGGGCTTCGATTTCGATGTTCTCTTATACGATATGCATCAACAGGGGATGATGAATAAGGTAAAGTAACTCCAAACTAAAAATTTTTTGTTGTTGTTAAAAGCTTTAAAAAAAGGCAGTCATAAACGACGACGACGACAAACCATAGGATTCATATTAGGAAATTGTTGTCCAGGTGGTGGAAATAAACCTGGCATAAAACCTGCTGTAGCTGCTTGTTGTCCATAAATACCTTGTTGTTGTTGTTGATGAAACATCATTGGAGGTTGAAGGGTTGATAATAAATTCTTTGGACCTCTTTGTTTTGTTGGGCCTAATCGCAAGCGAATTTCTCGTCCTTTAAATTCATATTTGTTCATTTCAATAACGGCGAGCTGTTGATCCGTTTGATTGGAGAATTTAATAATTCCAGATCGTTTGGGTGTTCCATCAGGGTTTACATGGACTTTAGCTCCACGGCATGAAACATATTTTGTTCCGAATAACTAAAAAACTAAAAATTATCTACGGCAAAAAGGTTCGAGGAATTCAAACCTTGAAAAGTGCAGCATCATCAACGGTGCTGGAAAGATTACCAACAGCAACGATATATTCATTAATGCTATAAAAAAAGAAAGAAAAAGCAAGTTTAGAAGATACATAAAAAGTTTAAAGAATCTTACATTTGATTGGGCAGATTAGCAAACGATAATCGAAATTTATGTTTATCTGGATCACCAGGAATTGAACGACCATTACATTTCAGAATAGCTTTCTTTGCAATTTCCGCTGTTTCAAATTCAACAAATGCATATGGCTTCAACTAAAAAAGCAAACGTAAAGTTAAAGAAGCTATGGATAACTTTGGTAACTTACTTTAACTCTTTCTGTAATATGTTTAATATTAATGGGAATATAACCAAATGATTCAAAAGCCTTTTTAATAAATTCAGTATCCCATTCTTCTTTGAGATCACTCATCCATAAGGTTGAATCAACAGGGCATATTTTTGGTCCAGTGGATTGTTGTTGCTGGTGTGGTGGAGGAGCTGAAGAAGGCAATGTAATAGTCGTACTACTTGGAATCGTTGTTGTTGATTCATGCTTTTCATTTTTTAATGATGGCGATTCACTTCCTTCACCAGTATATTCCACATATTTAGAACTTGGTGGCCTATCTGGAATACTTTCATCATCATCGTCGTTGTTGTCATCGTCGTCATTATCCATTCCATGACGAGTATCATCTCCTTCTTCATTTCCATCTTGAGATGAAGTTGGCATAGGTTCATCATCACCACCCGAAGATCTTCCTTTAATTGAATTTGATGGTGGTTCTTCATCACCATCAGCTGCATCCATTTCATCGTCTAAATATTCATCAGGATTTCCCTCCTCTTCTGAAATATCATGATCGATGGATGGTTGATGATTTGAATCTTCGTCATCCATTTTCTGAGATAAATAAAAATAACAAATTTTAGATTGATAAAAATCAATCAAAAAAGTTGGGGAGAAAAATTTTGTTTATTAAAAGCCAACCTCAAAAAATAGTTGGAAAATTTTATTGAAAGCACAACCAAATAACCAAATAGCCAAATAATTCTCGAAAGGAAAAAAAGTATTATGCATTCCAAAGATGTGATAGGAGGCGAAACTAAGCGGTTTGTTAATGCAATTTTTTCGTACCATACTTTTTCATTATTAATTTTGGTATCAACTTTATAAGTTTTTGCTATCAGTCAACATAAAACAGCAAGCTTGAAAGACCCAAGCCAATTGTCACAGTAAAATAACCATCAACTTGTGGAGAAAGAAAGCTAACTTTATAAAATTTAACACATACATACAAAACAAAATTTGCAAAAAACTAATAACAAGAAGTAAAAAAGAAGAAAAAACAATAACAAATAACTATGGCGATACAATTTTCACATTTTCAAATTCCACATTATCAAAATGTTCATAAGTTGAGGCATTCAGTAAAGATTCCACAAGAGACGAATCAGCTTTCTTTCCAGTTGAAATGTATTCAAAGTAGCTATTCTCGAAATGGTTCCATGAATCGTTCAATGGTATCCGAATGTCGTTGCAGCGACAAAATTCATAGAACATCATCATAAGAAGATATCTGAAAAAGAAAGAACAAGTGAAAAAAATGAAACAGAAAAAGAAAAAACTAACTGCATCTTTGAAGTACCACAAACATCACCAATTCTTATCAAATATGCCATTCCATCTTTTCCTATTGAATTTAAAAACGAATTAACATTTGATGGTCGATGATTGATAGTGAGAAAAGTAAAAATTTGTTGACCAAAAAATGAATAAAATCTTGTTAACCGCCATGCAGCAACAGAACTCATCAAAGTTGCAAACCATGAAATGATGGAAAGAAGCAGATTGAAGATTGCATATACATAAGCCATAAGTTCAAAGTTCGAATATGATATTTGTCCAGTTGAAAAGCACCGAGCAAAACATATTATTCCAATTTGAATCAAAGTACACAGCCACATCATTGTGAGACGAGGAAATTCACTTTTTGGTGCTCGTTTTGAATCAGATTGAAAGAGCCAATGACGTGATGGAAGAACTAAAAAAGGAAAGTTTTGATGAATGAAAAGGCAATGAGAAACAGAAACTAACGAGGCTTGTAACAACATTTGTGCGGATCAACAACATCATTATCAACATCTTGTGGACTTCGAGGATAATTTTCATACACAAAATTGGATAATTCAGATAAACGATTGTCAGAATCTGTAATAGAAAAGTAAATATATTAAGTTTCTGGATGTTGTAAAAGTTACTAACCAAGACGAATTTGATATTCCCAATGCGAAGTTCGAAACCATTCATAGATGATCAGCGAAATGAAAAGTAAAAAGTAAACCTAAAAACACAATATTGTTAGTAGTTATAAGTAGCTTCAATTAGAATCCAGCAGCAAACAAAAAGTTAATGCATTAAAAAGCAACAAATAAACATACCAAGCAAACAGCAGACAATTCAATCAAAGCTTTGGTAATTCTAATATCAAATTCATCATTCAAAAGTATACAATTTATTTTCGTCGTTGTTGTTGTTGAGTCATTATTAATATCAGTGAAAATCACATTGAATTCAGCACGATAAACAGCAAGGAGGATGTCAATACAAAAAAGACCAACGCCAATTAGATATAATAAAAATATTGAAAATGATGAATATTCAATTATCTAAAAAACAAAAAAAGATGAATAAGCAGCATTGGTTAAACACACGTCCAATAATCAAAGAAGAAAAAACACTTACCAAACAAGAATATCGATGAATGTTGTTGGTTTGACGAAGACACATTTTGGATTTGATAATTTTCTTGCAATTTGAAAGAAGCTTTGCGGCCGACGAACGAATGATTGATTTTTTTTGGACAACAACAAAAAAAAGTTTATCAAAGAGGTGTTTGTTGGCCTAAATCACTTGCAAAGTTTCTCTGCGAGATTATGAGAAGAAAGGTGGCAATGATTCTTTGAGGCTATTGTGACTTTTTAATTTGATTGCGGCATTTTTTAAAACCTTTTTTGATGCATGTTATTAGATACTTTTTGAAGGGTTAATTAATAAAAATATGTTTCTTTTGTATTTTTTGATGTAAGAAAAAGAGGAATATCTTTGCCGAGAAAATGAGAAAATACAAATATTTTGAAAATGAAAAATATGGGTTCACTAATTTTGAGAATTTTTTTACGAGTTACTTATCTCGAATGAAGAAGAGTTGATGATAGTCGATTCCATTGAGTTCAATTCATGCTTTTTATATAGTGAAAAAGCCATTTATTAGAGAATGGAAATCAATAATGCCAGATGGACTTGGAAAATTGATTTTGTAAAATACTGTACCTTTTTTCGCTTAGAATTTTTTGGATACATAGTTTTTTAATTTAAAAAAGGCTAAAATTTACTTTGTTATTTTTTGCTTTTACTCTTTATTTAAGACTTTTAATTTACTTATTTTTTTGTATGTATGTATGCGTATCCAAAAAAGGTATTTCATTCTTGTTCTTTTTATTTCTTGAAAAGTTCAAAGAACATTCGTCGTCGCTACGCCGCAGAAGAAGCAACAGCAGCCAAGGAAGTTATAAGTCTCATGAGAGAGCTGGAATGATGACTAATAATTTGTAAATATTAAAAAAAGTCTAATTTTAAATAAGAAAAATAATAATAAAGAGGGAGGTTTTTGAAATATCATATTTTTAGTCTCAAGTTCTGAATGAGTCATATTCTTTTTTTCTCCTTATTACGATATTTTTTTTTACTTTTTTTTTCAAAAGTAGCACACGAAGTAAAATAAAACAAAAATGGTAATGATATTATTTAATGAATTATTACTATTTACTTTTTTAAATCGGTGGAAATTGCTCATCGTTTTTACTTATCATTCATAATAAATATGTGCATTTGTGTGCCATTTCCTTTACTTTCCTTCATTTCCTTGTTTTGCTTCCGTGTTTTTTTTACTTTAGACAGTTGGGTTTTTTTGAGTCATATACTAATTTGGTTGTTTTTTATTATTATTATTATTAAAATCTGCGTAATTACTTTGTAGCTGAAATTAATGAATGAGTATGAGTATGTATTTTTTTTACGATTAAATCCAAAATTAGATTTAAAAAAAGTAAAGTATTTTTTTCTTAATTAATCCATTAAGGTTATTCATTCATCCATGAAGACATAATTAATTGGTTTTATAAGGTTCAATGATTGAATTGAACCTTTACATTTTACGGTAATCGATTCCATAAGAAAATTCTTTTCGTTTGTGAAACCAAAGCTTTTTTAGTTTCACGAAACTACAAAGAATTCTTTTGGCATTAGAGAGTAGTAATGACGGTAACTGCTCTAAACAAATCTTCCTAAATTCTTGTTGTTGTTTTTTTATATTTTCTCTTCTCGTTACAAAACCAAAATTTTTATTTTGGCTGCTTTTTTTATGGCGACGCGACATAAGCTCGAAAAATATTTGCTCGAAAAAAAAATAATCTCGAAAAAAATAACATCGAAAAACCAGATGCTCGAATTTCTAAAAAAGGCCAAAACCTCGAAAAGCAAGATGCTCGAAAAGACAAAATCTCGAAAATATTATTTAACCGCCGTGAATGTTTCTCTTTGATTTTCAAAGGTGAAAGAGTCTTTCGACCATCCATAGGCTTTAACTATCGATAGTAAATGATAGACAGTGTTGCTCTATGACATAAATTTCAATCCATATACTTTCCCTATGAATCACTATCGAACATCCATAGGCTTTCCATATGGATACTAAGTGATCTATTGGTGATTGATCACTTTGAAAAGCATAAGTTCATAATTTATTCGAGAAGGTATAATAAATAGTTAATGCGGTTATTTGAATAGAAAATTTACCATTTACTTTACTTTCTTTTAAAGTATTAAGCTAATGTCAAAAATGTCGTGATATATTTGGTAAATCGTTATGGAATGAATCTTTTCATAAATTTTCATAGCTGATGTAATCAAGGATCTCATTAATGCTTTACTAATGAAAGCGAGGATGGAAAATTTGCATATACTTATGAAAAAAGTTGGTGTGACAATGTTTTAGGTACTTACTATGTAACTTAACGATTTTTCATAACGTAGTGTCCTACTCTCTTCCACATAATTTATTGGGAATGATTGATCGAGCAAGGTCTATATCTTCACTTGGGGCTCAGGCTTGCTCAATGTGGCTATATTCATTTGGGGTACACTTTATAAGTAATACACTTTGTCATACTCTCATGTCCCATGCCTCACATTTGATAATCCATAGGTTTTCACTATGGATTGGAAAAATCCAAAGAAGTGTTTAGAATAAATATTTTTCCGGGCATATTTTTTTCGAGGATGTGTCCTTTCGATGTTATTTTTTTCGAGCATCTGGTTTTTCGGTGTTTTATTTTTCGAGCATCTGGTTTTTCGAGATTTTGTCGTAATTCACTTTTTCGAGATTATTTTTTTTTCGAGCAAATATTTTTCGAGCTTTTGTCCGAACGCCTTTTTTTATTATTTAATTTTTTGATCCCCACTGTTTATTATCTAACAGCTACAGCATTGGATTTAGTTTGATCAGTCTGTATTTTTTAAGGCTCCAAAAACCATATTATTTTTACTTTTTTGTTTTTGAAAAATTGGTGAATTTTAAAAACCTTTGGGATTTAGGATTTTTCTTGTAAAAACTAATAATAATTGCGGAGGAGGCGAAGGAAAAATAAAATATATCTCAAAATGATCGTATTCATTTGCTCCCTATTTTCTGCCCCATTTTTCTTGCTTTCTAAAACTCGTGTCAAATTTTTTTTACCGTAATGATTTTTGGATTCTCTCATGGGTGTCATTATCATGTGAAAACCATAGACGTCAAAAATTTTAAAAACCATTTTTTTCTTGAACCTTGCGTTTTTTTGTGTGATTATTATTTTTTTCTGTAGCTCTGTAGCATCACAACAAACAACAGCATCAAGCATTTCATGGGCTCCAAACTTTAAACTTTAAAGTAATTATTAATGGTTAAATTCCGTCGTTGTTACTTTTTCCCTGGAGTGTTTAATTTAACTTTATTTTTTTGATGTACATCTCTTTTGCTCTTCTATTTTATTTGGAGAAAAAAAAAACACAAAAAAAGCAAAGGATTGAAACCAAAATAAAATTAAAAAAATCTGTAGTCTAAAACAAAAAATGATTACTGTATATTTTAAATTTATTTTTGGATTATCGTCAAAAAAACAGAAAGTGATAATTTAAATTTAAAATTTTTTTGAGAAAAAAAGAGAGGTTTATAATTAAATGAATCATACACATACATACATCAAAAGCATTTTTTTCTTTTACGTTGTTATTATAAACTTTTAAAAGCAGCAGCTGAAATAAAATTAATTCAAAATTATAGCTTTTCATTCTAAACAAGGTTGACATTTATTTTTCATTATTGTAGCATTTAAATTTTTTGTTTGAAGAGAGTTAAAAAAAGACAATTTAAAAAAGTAAATGACTCATATCCAAATCTCTTTTGTGTTGTTGTAGTTTAAATTAAATAAATACTGTAATAAAGTGGGATTAGAAATTGTGTAAATTAAGTCATCGTTAAAACAGGATTTAATGTAACTTTTTTTTTCAGAAAGTTTGTTCCTAAATTTTTTTCCCACCATTTCCCCATGAAAAAAGTGACAAAATTATGTTTTTTTTTATCTGAATTTTTCTGTGATGATAATATTTAAATAAAAAGTCAAGCGAGAAGAAAAAGCCCATAACTTTACAGAAAAAAATTTATAGAATTAATTTAGAAATTTGAAATATTTTTCTTTTGTCAAAGTTAAAAAAAAGCAGAAGAAAAATTACTTCTGAATCAGATGATGCAATAAAAAATTTTCCTTCAACTTCATTATCTTTTTAGCTTTTATTCTTGCTTCTGCTATCGCTTTTTTTCTCACAGAGAATAAAAAAGGAATTCTCATACAATATTTTCTTATTCCATATTTTTTTATCCACTGCTAGCTAAACTTTTTGGCTTTTATCAACATCAAAAAAAATTTCAAATTTCACTGTAGCCTCCAATTTAAAAATTGACATTACTCACATTTTAATTTGAAAATTTTTTAATTCCTTTTTTCTTTTAATGTCTTATTAAAAATTACACATACACTGAGAATTGCCACCCTTTAATTGCATACTTGTTCATTCATTGGTGTTTGCCGCCATCATCGTCACCAACGTTTAGTCACCATCACCATCACCATATGCATATGTTTTTCGAAGTATTCTTCATTCTTCCTTCCTTGTGTTTGTTGTAACCACCAAGCTGCTGTTATTCCTTTTAATTCCATGTAATAGAGAAAGGAAGGAAGTAACAAGCGTAAACGATTAAATGATTTTTTGGAAACTCATTAAACAAAAGTTTATAAAATCAAAAGTTTACGTTCTTCTAATTTATTTATTTCAATTTAATTTTTGAAGCTTAAAAATTATTGCGTTTGTTTTTTTCTTGCTTTTTGAGCAATTAAATTTTTTTACTCCACTTTTATAAAATTATGATTAAATTAACCAAAAGACCTGAAGCTCTAGATAAAGACCCATGTAGCATAGTTTTTTAAAGATAAGTTTTGTGGGACAAAAAAATTCGATCTAAAATGATTAAATTTTATTTTGTTATCAAAAAAATGTTTGTATTTTGTCAAAAATGGAAAAGTTTTATCGTCAAAAAATATAAAGTTTTTTTGTTCTGATTTTTGCGATCATAGTTTGTTTTTTGGAGTATTTTATTAATTAATGCTGCTACGTCTTTAGTTTATATGAAATTAGTAAGAAATAAATATTTCCGATTGCATCAAAATAAAAATTTGATTTACCGACTTTTTTTTTTAAATCAGGTTCGATTTAACACAATTAATTGACTGATTTGATTGATCGTCGTTGATTTATAAACTTTCATAAAATATTTCTTCCTTGTCAATATTTTTTCCAATCGGCGCTGTTTTATTTATTTTCAAAGAAATTATTGGATCCAGTTTTTTCTCTCCGCAAAAAACTACTCTAAAAAGGTCAATGGAAATAAGAAATGCTTTAAAAGAATTTTTATTTCAAACTTGACCCCTCAAATTTTTTTCTATCTATCATTCCAAAAACAAAAATTCTTCACACAAACAAATAAAATTCTTTTGAGCTTTTCGCACTTTTTTTCTTTTTACTTTGTGATTTTCGCTGGTTTTAAGATTATCAAAAAACTTTAGAAAAAAAAATAAAGAGTTTAATCATGTGGAATGTGTCCTGTTCTTAAAAATATTTTAATCTTACTATTTTATTTTATTTTTGTGGGCAAAAAATAAAACACAATAGTTAAGTTGTTGTTGTTCCGTAACGGATTCGTTTTTTGTTTCTTCCTTGTGCGTGTTTGTGTGTTATCAACAGCCCAAAATATAATATCTTTTAATTCTATTCTTTTGTCCTTATTTTTTTTTGTTTGTTGCTAAAACTTAAAAAGGAAAATACTTTTTTTTGTTTGTTTCATTTTTGTGATTTTTGCTTATGCATCTTACAAAAAATTTGTTTTTAAATATACCGTATCTTTTTTCTCAGCCGCCGCACCTTTTTATTTTATTTTTTTTATATCTAACATTTTATTCTTTGACCGGGTTTTAACTTATTTTTTTTGTGCGTGTTAAAAATAAGGATCGAGCGAAGTTTAAACTTTTAAGCATATTTTTTATTTTTATTGAAAATATTTTTATTTATGTTTTGTTGGAGAATTTTTTGTTTCTGCTTACAATAAAGCTGATTAAAAATATTTTTTATTTTTTCCCTAAAAAATATTTTAATCTTCTTTTGTAACAAAAATGTATGTAAGTAAATAGTTAGAACTCTCGACGACAATAATTTTTTTTTCTTTGTTTCTTTGAGTTTTTTTGATTAATTACAGCTATCATCAATTTTATTTTTTTTGTTGATGAATACTGACTTTTCAAGGTGCTTTGAAGCCAAAAAATTTTTTTCTGATTGAAAACAGATGATTTTAACCTTGAACAAACAGTCAAGAAGGGACATAGTATTCTCAGAATGAAAAGAAAAATGGCGCCAGAAATTTTTTTTGTTGGAGCATAAACAATTCTTTTTCTTCGATGTGGTGGAACCATGGTTGAGAAATAGATAGATAACAAAGTGTAAAAAGTATGCGAAGGAGTTAGTTAATCAAGATTTTGATACTTTGCAAAGAAGTTTTTTTTTGTGAAAAAAAAAATAAAACTAAAGAGAAAAATGTGGGAAAATAAAAAGATATTTGCGCATAAACAACAGAGATCCGAGTCATTATTAATTGGTTTTAAAATAATTGCTACGGCTACTACAACCTGATACAGTGAATAAAATTGTTGTAATACCTAACTTTTATTATATTCATTTTGTTGTTAAAATTTTCCACGAAAAGAAAAAAAGAAAAAAACGCGAAACTTCAAAAGAGTAACCAACCTCGAAATGGAAAGGGTTTTTTTATCGATAGAATTTTGAATGATTGCAAGTCAAAAACTCGTTTTTTTTTTGTTTTTCAATGGAAGGCGGAAGACATAGGAGCCTAAAAAGAAAAACTTTGTTTATTTATTTGACTTTTTCCAATACATTTTTAGTTTCTCTTTTTTTCTAGATTTTTGAAAAATTTTCTGTCCCATAAGAAATTTTTGTTACTATCAAAACCATTTTTTAAAGTGAGATTCTTCGCTAAATGTTTTATAGTTTTATTTGTAATTTTTTTGCTAGATTTTTTTTGACCTTTCGTTGCAGCAGCAGCTTTGATTCTTTCCTTTTAATTTTGTAGGAATTAATGTATGGTATTTTCTATCACCTGCCATGTTGCTATTAGATTCTTTTTTAACCTTTCAAATTATTTCTCAGATTTTTAAAGTTTAAACTTTAAATCATCAAAATTTCAATCTTTAATTTTTTCTGTTTAAATCTTTCATTTAAATTCTTCTAATTTTTAATATTCTCTTTGAAGCTGACGAAGCTTTACCGTATTTTTTTTTTCTTCTTCTTCTGTGCTATTTTCGTTTAACATAAGCAGTCATAAAAAAAGTTTGCAGAAAAAAAACCCGTGAACTTTTAAAACTAAAAATACAATTTACGTATGCGCGTGTATTAATGCCTTTTACATGTAAATACAAGCTCATAAATCAAATATTAAAATTAACACATATACATAATAATGATGATGCTCAAGTTGTTGAGGCTGGCACCATCATCGTAAAGGTTAGAAGTACGGTCTTCTCGTGGTCGTTGTCGCTATCTTTTTTTCGTAGACAAAATATTTTTTTATAACATAAAAAATAAATTTTGGTTGTAAATATTATTTTTTTTTCTTCTGCATTTATTTTAAGTAAAGTAAAAACTGGAGAAAAAAAAATAGTGTTGTTGTAAATCAAAAACCTTTTTAATGATTTATTTTTTGTTGTGACGACATCAAAATATTCCAACTTGTTTTTTTTTTGGAAATTGCTATTTTTAGATTCAAATTATTTTTTTTTGTTGGTGGCGTGTTTTGGGTATTTTGATTGTTTCATGATTTTTTTCGTTTGTTTTATTTTCGGGTTATTTTTTGGAGGAATGTGTTTTATGTCTTTGTTGCGAGAAGCGGAGTCCTTTTTTATAATTTTTTAACGAAAAAAATATAATTTTTTTATAGTCTTTGGTAAAATTTTAGGGACATTTTAAGGTTAAATTTAATTTTATCTTTTCGAGTCTCTGGATTTATTTTAACTACAAAATAAAGTTTTAATTATTTTTTGAAGTTAGATTTTAGGAAAATTTTAAGAGCGAAGTATTCCCAATATTTTATAATTATTTCTCAAAAAATTCAAAATTTTTTTTATGCGATTTAAATATTATCTTCTGAAATTATTAAAATATTTTTTTAGCATCCTTTTCAAGTTTTTAAACATCGTGTTTTTTTGGGATCATCGTCTTCGGTCAATGCTCTTTTGATATTCAATTTTGAATTTACTGTAATCAACTAATCATTCTTCTTTTTTTTTTGTTCATGCTATATTTATTTTATTTTTGGCAGCTGAAACTAGTCTGTCAGTATTTGGAAATAATAAAAAAAATGAAATGATCAGGAGCAAAATAGAAAAAACGTTTTTAACACAAAAAATGAACTATTTTTGTCGCTCATTTTGTTTTGTATTTTAGGTTGTTTTTTCTTTTCTTACAACAATTTTAATTCAGACGTAACATATTTGTTTTTCTGTTCATGAGATTTACTCGCCCACGATAAAATTTCTCATTGAAACTTTCAATGTTGAAATTTTTTTATTTACTGTACTTTTTTAAATTATTTTTGGCAACAAATACTTTTTTTTAATTTCATTTTGTAAAATTTGATTAATAATATTTATGCGTCAGGCCCTCCCGAAAATTGTTCGTTTCATGATGAATTTTGTATCTATTGCTTTAAATGTCATGGCCTCATAGCTTTTCTAAAGTGACAAAACAACTTTTGTCTTTTTACTTTTTTTTAATTTTAATTTTTTTAAAGTCTTAAAAATCGTATCATTGAACTTTTCGTTTAGTCTGTGTGGGTTTTTTTGATTAGTTATGTACTTACTTAAGCCTGGAACAATTGAGTTTCTTACGCATTTCTTGTTGCATTGTAGTAAGTATATTGGCAATGAATTGTATACATTAGTAATCCATGACATTTTACTACGTCGATTGTTTTTTTAATTTTAAAAACACGCTTATTTATTTTTTTCCGGGAGTAATACGTAATTGAGTGTTTTTTTATCTGATCATGAAAAGCGTAGGAGGACAAAAAAGATTTAAAACCACAAAAATCAAAAAAGCTTATTCAATTAAAAATTCAAAGAAGCAATCGATCTTTTTTGGGTGAGAAAGACCAAAGAGATGTGATAACTTTCTGGTTAAAAAGCAAACGATGAAATGAAAGGTGAGAAATTACTTTTTTAACTTTGAAAATCAAATCCATAGTAAAAATGGTTTTAAATTCATCAAATTCCGCAGATCCCTTTTTTAAAGGAAGTATAAACTAAAATTCAAAATAAAAAAGCAGCTGTTTCATTTTTTGATTTTGCTCTCAAAAATGCAGAAGAATTTTGTGCCTGGATTATTTGACATTTAGCAAAAGTGAGTAGGCTTCAAAAGAATGCAAAAAAAATTGCAGCTTGATTTTGACCTTTACTAACAAACAAACAAATTGCAATGACTGACAACTCCTCGGTTTTAATTAGGTTTTTGTTAATTTAATCACCTGCGTCGTCTTTTTCAAATTTACTGTAGTTTTTTTCTTCATTTTAATAAATTCTGTTTTAAACTTTTACTCTTTTTTCTTTCCGTTGCTAAAATACTTTTTTGTTGCTTCATTGACTCTGCAAAAAAAAAAAATGTATTTCTTATTATTAAAAAAAAATGCCTGGCACTGCAAATCAGCAAAAAGCCGCAGAAGTTTTTTTTCTCGCTTCTTTGTCTATGAAAAAATTTCACGTGAAAAGTGCAATCGTAAATAATTATAATTCGTAGTTTATTTAGTTGCAACGCTACTTTTGGGATTTCCAAGAAGACATTGCAAGAAAGAAAAAAAGAAAACTTTTTTAAGCAGTTTTTTTGTTCTTTACTTTTCCTTGAACTTTGTTTAAATTAAGAAAAGTATTATAGGGTTCTTTTTATTTAGTGTAGATTTTTTTCAAGAAAAGTCGAAATATATTAATTTCAGAAAAGTTTCTATTTCAAGGTATGTATTTTTTTGTAAAAAATTTTGTATTCATTTTGGTCAAAGTTTATTTTGAATCTTTCAAAAAATTTGGAGTTTTTGCAAAATTAGAAATTTAGTTTTTAAATTTAGAAAAAAGGCAAACATATGTAGGTTATTTTTTTCCTTTTCTTCCATAAAATATTCATATCTTTTTTATCACGAATCGGAATATTTTTTTGAGATGAAAACACCGATGATACTTTTTCACCTTTGAAATTTTGCTAATTTTGTTTTTATCAATTTTCCTCCGAATTTGCTTTTTCCCTTTTTTTTATGAATCTTTATTACAGTATCTCCATTTTTATTACTAATATCCAAAAACTGGATTTCAAAAGAGGAAAGCTTCTTTCCATAAATGCTATAAAAAAACGATTCTTGTTTATTGTGCTTGATTGGTTGCTTTTTCGGTAACAAAAAAATATTTCCAGCGCGTGTTAGCAGCCAGCAATCCATCCCACACACAGGGATTTCATAAATTGTTATTACAAAAATCTAAACAAAAAAAGTCACACTTTTGATTTAAAAGAATATGAAAAATAAAATTTTGTAACAATGAAGTTTATTATTGCCATTCATTACCGTAGTTATCGTTCAAAAGAAGTAAAGGTTAATTTATGAGCCATTGTTAAAAAAAATTACTTAAACTTTGCTTTTAATTTTAGACTTTTGCCTTCTTTCTTTTCTTTCATTTCTTTATGGAAAAAACTAAAATACAAAAAGTTCAAAGCATGAATGCATCCTGTGACTTTTTCATTTTCCACGCAAGTCAATCGTTAGCCTTTTATTTAACCCAACAAAAAACAAAGCTTTGAATCACAAAACAGCAACAACAATAGGAAATTTTTTTTTTGCGTGACCTTTTTATTTTTTAAAGTTAAAAATGAAAAAAATAAAGAAAGTTTTTATGGTATCTTTTATCGTCTGTTTTTTTAGGACAAGGACACATTTTTTTTATACAAAATTCATATATAATTTTTTTTAGTTTTTAGTGTGGGATACTGTTATATATTTTTTTTCGTAACACGTATACATTAGCCATAAAAAAATTATAATGCATTTATTATTACTCAACAACCAGAGTAATAAATTATAACCTATTTTTTAAAAAATAAACCATATTATGCTTTCAAATAGAAAAAAGCACCGACTTTAAAATCTTGACATTTAAAAATTATTATTTATGATAATTTTTTTACTTGGAAAAATATGAAATTTCCCAAGTAAAAAAATATTATTAAATTATATATAAATATAAATATATGTAAATGCCATATAGCCGCCGGCTGATGTTTACTTACTGTAGTAATAATCACATGCATGTCTGACTGATGATGATGAAGCATGGATATGCATCATTCATAGCATACATAAACATATATAAAAATAATAAAATGTTGTCGGCACAACCTGGCACACTAAAAAATTTTTTGTATTTTAATGTGAGAAAAAAAACCAAAAGCATGAGTGAGAATATAAAAAAAAATAGGTGACAATAAAATAGGAATTTTTCAATTCTGTAGCAAAAAAAAAGAAAAGAGGAAATAAACAAAAAGTTTTGGAATCTTGTACTAAATTTTATAAAAAAAACTACTTCCATTTTTTTCTTAAAGTTTTTTGGAATCAAGCAAATCTATGAGTTGTGAATTCGGAAAACATTGGCGATAAAAAAATCTCTTTAACTCATTATAAAAAAAATTATATACTGATAAATAATCATTATCAAAAAAGTTGACTCAAAATGCATATTTAGAAAATTCTTGACAAGCTTTACCTTTCTTTCAGAATATAATAATTCGCATACAAATTTTGACATTGTTGTTGAATGATCAAGGAAAATAGTTAAAACCCACAAAATTTAAAGTAGTGATAGTCTAAAATAATAAGTAAACTCAATGTCTGTTTATGGTTTTTTTGTTGGTATGATGATAAGGTGCTTAGCATGGAATTTCTATTATCCCAAAATTCCTTATTTTCTTTAGTTTAATTAAATTTATAATACTTTAAGTTATTTTTTTTTTTATTTGTTATTTTAGGTTTAATACGTCTTTTTGGGTGCCATTCTGGGAAATAATATCTAAAATGAGTTTCTTCAAAACAATAAAAATGATGTTATTTTTATTTTTACAAATTTTTGGATGCATAAAATACATACTTTTTTGATTTTTTTAAAGTTCTTGAAAAATGAGTAATTTGCGTGACGATATAAAAGTAAATATCTTGCAAATTCATGTTGAGATACTCAACTTTCCGTGCAAGTTTAGGTTTATCATGCAATTTTTAAGACTAGATTATTTGCATGATAACTACTTCCATTTCTTCAAAACGATATAACTAAATTTACACGAACATTTCCCATTTTAAAATTTTCAGTTAAAAATTGGCTCAAGTTAAAAAAAAATAACCCGAAATTTATTCGTGTTTCACGCAATTAAATTTCAAACTCTTTTTTTAGTTTAAATCCCTAAAATTAATTTTCATTTGAGCTCAAAATAATAATAATTTCGTAAGCATCAATGTACTTTTCTTTATTTTTTATTTTCGTTTTTGAACGTTTCACTACTTGACATTAAACAAAATCCTTAAACAAAAATAACAACAAAGGATTAAAGGAAATTTGAATCTAATATTAAAAAAAACGAAGCCACAATTTGTATTAATTTCTTAAACCACTTTTTGTTTTGTTAATACCACTACTAACGTAAATTGGATTTATGAAAAGGTTATGTTGTGGCTGACACTAAAATGCTATCCTTAATCTTTATTTCAAAACGACAAACAACGAAAAAAATAAATAATATGTACTACTATTTTTTTGAATTTTGTCGAGACCTTTAAAAAAATCTTTTTTAGCTCCAATAAATATTAGTTTTTGGGATGCGCATACATGGCTGGCTTTCTCAGTTTTTTTTTGTTGTTCTCAGAATTTTGTAACGTACCTTCTTTATTAAACTTTACTTTACTTTAGTCGGCTAGCTTTATAGTCATTTTTGACATTTTTGTAACATTTATTGTCTGTTGGGGGATATATCATGTAGTTATTAAATGTCTCGATGATACAAGCAGCTGATGACCGCTGAAATGTTACCTTAAAGGAGTTTTTAAAATGTTAAAAAACAGATTATTTTCAACAAAAACAAAAAATGTAAAATATCACAGAATAAATATTTAAAATCTTTTAAATACAATACTTTTATTTTTTTCAAAAGAGAAAAACGAAAAACTAAAACAGTTTTTTCTCTCGATACAATTATGCATATTTTTTTAATCAAATGGCACAAAGACAAGTAAAGCAAGAAATAACGATAGAGTGTTTTCTAAAAAGTTAATGTTCGGGCATCTCAAAGCATTTTTTCTTTGGAATAATCAAGAAGAAAAGTAACTATGTTTTTTTTTCAATCGAGAATGTGAGATTTCTTCTTTTTATTTTTTTAAATGCTTGTTTTAAAACTTTTCCGCATTACATCCTTTTTCGTGTCATTTCGTTTCGATTTTTTTTTCGTAGCCAACCTTTTGAATGAATTTGAATTTCGACATATTTAAGGAATTCTTTGATCATCATCAAAAAAATTGATAGTAGTAAAGCCTTTGATGTAGCAGCATTCAAGCAAACAATAATAATTTTTTTACAACTTTTCAAGAGACGTGGGTGGTATTGGTGAAGCAAGATTTTTGCTGGTTTTGATAAGTTTTTTTAAATTTAAGTTGGCTTGATTTAAAAAGAAAAAGTTTACACCTGTGTTAAACTGATTGCATTTCTTTTTAGTTTTCCAAGAAATATTTATTTTTTAACGAATCATTACATATTTTTATCAATAACACAAAGCATAATTTTAAAATTAATTGAAGAAATGCTATTTTAATAATTTAATAATTGCTTTTTTCTTGTGTGAAAAAAGCAAATTTTATTGAACAAAATTTGGGCGTTTTTTCTTTTAATTTGCTTAAATTAAAAACATTATTTTTTGCTTGGGTAAGCTTTTTAATTTTTAAGCTATTACTTGCTCGATTTGATAAAACTAAGCAACGAACTAACTAACTACATAACCTTTAATCGGGTAAAAAAACTACATTTTGCAATATATATACATACATACGTATGTATATGAATTATTAACAATTAACCGGACGACACACATTAGATACATTTTTTTTTGAAACGCAATTAATTATAATTCTATAAATGGGATTTAGTAAATTAAAATTAAATACAATATTTATGTTTTTTTATGTTTTGACGTTGTTGCTTTTGCTAGATGCTGCAGCTAAATTAGGTACGTAAGTACGTTAGTACTTAGTGATTCAGAAGATTGTGTGGTGACAAAAACAAAAAGAAAGAAAGAAAAAGAAAAAAGAAAGAAAAGTTTTTTGGTGCATTTTTATTTATTTTTAGAAATAAATTTTAAAAAATTTGCAAAAACAAAAAAAAATTTTTGGAGTGTTAAAATTTTTTGTGTTACGGAGTATCTCATTACAAAAAATATAGGAGTTAGGTGATTTGCTACAAAATAAAAGGATTTCGTTGCGTAACATAAACATTTGACATTTTTTTAAAATTAAATTATTATTTTAAAAGGAATTTCGAGAATTCGCTGGTAGACTTAATAAATATTTTTGGATGGAAAAGATTGTTCACTTGTGCTCCTTAATAAACATGTAATCTACCTACTTTAACTTTTTTGTTGCAAACACTCAATTTGTGAGCTCATCGTCTTTTTAATGCCTATGTACGTTTAAAACAAAACAAAAAAATTTTGTTTTCAATATTTTTACATTTTTTGAGTATTTCACATATTTTTTAAATTTAAAGATCTCCGAGTTTCTTTGTATGAAAATAATAGTTTAGAAATTGAAAAACTTAGAAAAGTTTTGTTTTTTGTATTTAACTGACTCAGCTAATTTGAAGAGTGCGGTACTGTAAAGAAAAAAGAAAGAAAATGTGGGAATTAAAACTATTTTGGTTTTTATTTTTGGTTTATTCAAAAAAAAAATTATGTTGCGTCAAATCCTGCAATTATTATTAGGTGAGAAATTCTTTGAAGATTTTTTTTCCAAAAAATAAATGTAGCATTAAAGCTGCTTTTTGATGTTTATCAGAATTGCAATATCCTTAAATTAGAGATCACATTTTTCTTCCAAAAATTGAGGTACTATTGCATTTAAAGCTGCAATAAAGCAGCAAAGAAATTTTATTCAAAAATATTATATTTGAAACCAAAAAACATGTTATAAAAAAAGACAAATTCATTTATTTATGAAAACAGTTTTTTGATTTTCTTTATACAGTGTCCTTTAAAAAAAAATTTTTGTAGCTTTTTCTTGAAAACAAAATTATCAATAAAAAATAACGAGACTTTTTTGCTCATCCACAAAGTTAAAATTTGTTTTAAAAATACAAAAACAATTTTTGAGTTTTGTGGTTTAAGGTTTTATCCTAAAAAAGACACATCTGGTGAAATAAAATACAGTCTCTAATTCTTTAGACTCAATTTATTTATTTTTTTTTGCAAAGTAAAAAAATAAGAAGAAAAGAAGAAAGAAAAATGTTTTTATCATTATTTATATTTATTTTCTATTTTTGCTCCAAATTTATTATAATTTTATTATTTTCATTTCACTCATATATTTTTTTTACTTACTTTGGTGAATACCCTATTTAATTGGATTAAAAAAAATTGAATGTCCACAAATAATGTTTTTGTGTGGGTGCAAACCCATCTCCTTTTTTTTTGTATGGGGAAAATTAAAAGCCTTGAAAAAATAAGCTTTTGTTAAAACACACATCATTTCTTGTTGTTGCTATGTCCCAAAATCCAGATGAACATGTTTTTTTATAACTTTTTTTTGTGGGACAAAAAAAAATTACCCTATTTTATAAATTATTTATGAAAAAATAATTATGTTTGTTCTGCAGTAAAAAAAAAAGAAGAAGTGATGTGATGATTCCCATCATCCATTCAAGTTTAATATTTACCGTTGTTGTTGCTATTGCCATTTCCATGGGATTGGCAAAAAAAAAATGAAAATTATTTATGGAAAAACAAATTTTTTTTTTAATAAGTCTTTTGGGATTTTATAATGAGGGTGGAAAAAATAATATGGAAATAAATATGAATATAATATATCCATGAAGGGCAATACAGCAACAGCAAAAACACAATTAGACCTTTATGTTTTTTTTTTTATTCTGCTTGGTGTGTGTTTTAAGGCTACAGAGTTGTTGCATTTCCTTCTTCCGTTTTTTTTTTTGGTTATGATTTTTCTTGTTACTTTTTTAACTAACTAACTACGGTATTGCACAAGGGCATCAATTATCGCACAAATAATAATAACGAGGATGATGAATCCTTTCTTTAAAGAATGTAAATATTTTTCCAAAAACAAAAAAACTTGTTATTTCAAAAAACATTATTTTTACAGTAATGCTTTGCTTTTTTTTCAAATGAGGAAGGAAAATTTTTTTAAGCTTTGCAGAAATATTAGTAGTTCAAATAAAATCATGGGCTTTTATTATAAAAATAAGAAAGTTGAGAAAATCCTTAAACCCCACACATCCAGGTAAATTACCACCCTTCAAGAAACAAGAGCAGAGCATCGATATTTTTGAAGTAATAGGTTTAGATAACTCTTTCGATTGTCGTCACTCTGAGATTTAGAAAAAAACATTAGTGCAACAGACTTGAAATAATCCCGAAATTTCCAACTTTTTCATTTATCATTGGCCCCCAAAAACTTATTATTATAAAATTACGCGATGCGCTTCAGAGACGAGATTTTTTGGGAACTTTCTCCCCTACAGACGAAGCCCTTTTATTTGTCCAATAATAACCAATGTTTTATTAATTTGAATATGTGTCTGGATTCGTTTATCATATTTTACATTAAAAAAAATGTGATAGATAATAATAATTAGGTCACCACCTTAAAAAACAAGAGGCTTAAAAAATTTATATTATTTTATAAATATTATAAATTAATTAATTTCTTTTTTTGTTTGAATAATAGTCTGGGATGGATAGATAAGATTTTTACTGAATTCTTGAAGTCCCAAAAAGATTTTTTAATATATTTTTTATTTCATAAATATGCTCTCTAACAAAAAATATCATTTTTTGAGTAAATAATTATAAAAACATTTTTTGTATCATCGTGCAAATAATTTTCGTTTAAAAGCAGCGGCGCCGCAAGAATTTTAAAAAGCTAGCGATTACCTATTTTCTAAAATCGTATATTTTTGATCTCAAAAAAAAGGCAAAAATTTAGAAAGAGTAAAGATTTTCCTTTTTTTTGCTATTCAAAAATTAAAAATAATACTAATAAGTTTTTTTTTTAAATAAGCTGTTTCAAATTGTAGTTATTCTGGCGGCTATACACCCATCTAAAAACAATGAAACATTTTTTTAGTCGTCGACGACGAAGGCTAAATACAAATTTTTATTTTTAAAAATAAAATGGAAAAAGGAATGAGTAAGTAAGACGTCGTCGTGATGACAGAGCTTCGCTTCTTCTTTTTTTTTCTTCATTGTTGTCGCATTTTTTACTGTACAAAATTTCTTGGTTTTACGGTATGTACTTATTATTGTTTTTAAAATTTATTAACAAAAAATACAATTTATTTATTTTTATTGTTGTTGAAATTTTAAAACTTGACATTTTAAACAAATCCAAAATATAGCCTAGAAAGTTTTTTTGAAATTGTTTTTGTTTGAGCTATTTAAAGAAAATTTAAAGACGAAATTTAAATACAATTTAAAATACCGTAAAGCTTTGACAATAAATAAAATTATTTTCGATAAAGTTTCTAAAATCCAAATCTTTTTTGATTCATGAAAGTAATCAAATTTCGCACCTTTAATAATGTAAGTAATTACTTCTTTTGTACATATGTAAATTTTCTTACAAAAATCTTAAAACTAATTTCAAGTTAACATAAATAATTTTTTTATCCATTTTGTATTTTACTAAATCGAACAAACACAAGAAAAAAATATCTCATCTTCTTTTTTTTTTCTATTGTCTGCTGTAATACATAAATTGGTCGCTGAATTTATAATATATGTAATTTGCTTCAATCATGTGTAAGCGACAGATAGATAGACATAAACAAAACTTTTAATAAATATAATTCTGATAATTCTGTCTTTTTTAATAGTTGTTTTGCAAATTTGTGAATGAATGAACCATTAAAAATTCAAAACGGAAATGGATATTTTTTTTTTGTCTTTTAAAAATTGAGGCTATAATCCCAAAATTAGTTTTATTAGTCATTTTTTTTAAATGAAATCCACTTATGTATGTGTGGGGTTTTTTGCTTGCATTCAAATGGTTTCCTATTTATAATTTTATTATTAGTAAACCACTTTTTCTTTGCATCGTTTTCCTTTATTTTTTTTTGTGGTTTTTTAAAAAACCATGAAAAAATTTTAAACGAAATCGATGGCTTAAGTTATGAAGGTGTTTATGGATGCAGGAGGATTATCTCCCTCGCTCGATTACAAGAAAAATGAGACATGCCTCTTTTTTTTAATTTCTCAAAAATATATATGTATTTACATTGAGATTCTTAAATCCACTTTTATTTGAATATCAAATTAAATATTTTAATATTATCTTCTTTTTTCTACTTTGTGTAACTCCGAAAAAGAAAATCCAATTCGCATGCATTTTATTGTTAGTAATAATAGTCTAGGAATTTAAGCGAAACAGGAAAGCAATAATATATGTATGAGTAATGAGATTTTCATGGTTATTAAATTCAAAGAATTTAATAAAAGTGGCGGCGGATTTGGTCTGTATGAATCATATTTGTTGAGTTATTTAAATTGAAAATAATGTAATTTTATGAGAGGGGAAAAAAGCTTTTCGAAAAAAGTTTTATTAAAATTTAATCTTCAATAAAAAAATGCATGTGTGTTGGCTGAAATGTTTATAACGAGGGAAATTACAATTTTTTTTGATTTCCATTGATTTAACAACCAAAGTTTAGTGATCCCTTAATATGTTTTTTTTTTGGTATCATATGACTGCTTACATTATCTTCGAAGAAAAGGGGAAAATCCGCTCACAGTCCCGCGCGCCACATCTGTGATTAGTGAAACCAAAACCCTTTTTTGACTCATCTTTTTTTAATCCACTGAAAAACAAAACAAAAATTATTATTTTTAGAGTCTTGTGTAAAATAGCTTTTAAAAAATGTAAACACATTTTTACCAAAATTATGCAGTAAGAAAAAAATTATGCATCAGCAGTCGTCAGGTGAGTTTTATTTTTGCATTACTTTTTTTATATGTCTCATCTACGATGGTGGTTGCAGAAAGATGGATGATGACACATAGCAAAGATCTTAAATATAATATAAAAATGTGTTTTAAAAAAAATTAAAGAACGACTAAAAAGATCTCAAAAAATATATAAGCTTCTTTGTCTGCACCCTCTCGAGTGTTTAAAATAAAAAATTGGGATTTTTTATACATTATTTAAAAAAAAACCATGGAAAAACTGTTTAGAGGCTTATCATTTTTTCCTGATCCATAAATCATTAAGATTAAAGAAAAAATCTGTGTTTGGTAAAGATTTGCTTACGTAAAAGCTTTTTTATCACTTCCATTAATGCTGCTCTACAGTAAATATAACACTTTTTTTGGGATAAGTAATGACTAAATATTTTTTTGGGGCAATAAAAAACATACTACGACTCTAGTTCTTGAGTCACCCAAAAAAAAAATGGTTATAAATTATAACTTCAAAAATAAAATTTTAAAAAACACGTAGTAAATATTGGATACTTGTCATCCAAGTTTTTACGAACTCCTTACTGACGACGACACGTATACATACATTGTAAAATATTAAAAAAGAGAAAAACAAAATAAAAATTTGAGTCACAAGACAAATAATAAAAATTTTAAACAAAATACCACTCATAAATAAAAGTTACGGTGGTAGAAGATTATGAGAATGCCGCTTGTGCTTAACTCAAACATACACAACCAAAAAAGCCAATAACAAAATATTCTCTGAATAAACAAAAAAATACATATCACATTTGAAAAACACGAGAAAAAAAATAAAAAATTAAAGCTGCTGGAAATTTTGATAAAAGATTTTCATTCGGCTATTTTAGTGATTTCTTGCCATTTCACTTTGGTCGATTTTCTGAAAGTTGATAACAGATTTTGGATTTTATTTTTTTAATATGGGTTAATTGATGAGGAAATTTACTGTATTCAGGGAAGTCAGAAGGAAGTAATGTATTTAGGTGCTGCCTTTACGTACATAGACGAACAATGCATTTATTTTTAATCTTTTGTCGGATTTTTGATTTAACAAAATTTCAAAGATATTTTTTTGTTAATAAAATTGAAATTCATTAAATGTATTGTCATAAACCCTCCACATCCCACATTTTTTACTTTGTTGATATAATATAGTTTTAAAAGACAAAGGATTAAATTCAAGAAAGTCTGAAGAATATGTAGCTATTTTTCAAGACAGTTTGTGCAAATATTTATTAAATTTTACTTTAGTTTTTTTTGATATTAATAAAATCAGTCACCAGAGATTTAAAAAGTAAATCAATACTTTTTTTTTCTATGGTGCTATTAAAATTTTTAAAGAAAAATTTGAAAATAATGGCCTAAAAAAGCAGCCGAGGATGGAAACGAATCAAAATGCTGAAATCACAAATAATTTCCATTTCGAAACCAAGTCTGATAATTTTTCTTGAAAATTTTTTTGGCCCATATTTGCTTTCATAAAAGTAAGTACACGTTCCTTAAAAAACAATTTAAAATATTATTACGAAATATATATATAAAAGCCATATGGAAAAAATTCATGGCTAATATGCTAAAACTTGTGATTCTTTTGTGCTCGAAAACGTGATCTATTCTTCCACCTCCTCATACTTTTATTCAAAAAAAAGTCTTTACAATAATTAGTTAGTTTATTATTAAATAATTTAAAATAAAATAATTTAATAAAATGAGGATTAAAATTTTCTTTTATTTTTTTATGCTTTTATTTTAGTAAATTTCTTAACAATATTAAAATTTAAATAAATCCTTTAATTTTAATTATATATTTTTTTCTTTTTTTTTTTAGAAAAAAGCCATATCCTTTAAATAAATTATATTTATTTTTTGTTAAGAAAAAAAAAGATTCTAAAGTTAAAATTTAAATGAGAAATGAAAAACAATGATTTTTTGATATTTAATTGAATATCCAATATCCACCCACAAGCTTTCAATAATTAAGCCCTTTTTTAAAAAGGGCCTATTTGAAGAAACTCGTTAGCCACAAAAATTTGGGTCACACGAAACAACTTTTTTTCGTCCACTTGACATTTAAAAATTTTATAATAATTTTTTTGTATTGTTTTTTTTCTTCAATACTGTAGGAATATGAAGCTTTTGTAAACAACTAAAAACAATGGGAATTAAGTTTTTGTTTGTTTCTTAATACTTAAAACAATGTTTCTTACAAAGCTGGGTTTTTTGTAGGTTTGAGATATTTAAAAAAAAGGTCAAACGGGTTGGCGGGTTTATAAATAATAAAAGAAACTAAAACTAGAGTTTTTGCATTTTTTTTCTTGGCATTTAAAAATAAATTATAAAAGGTCATCTCAAAAAAAAAATATTGTGCAGCAGCGATAGTTTTTTTGTTTGGCTTCTTTTTCATTTAACTTTTTTTATTAAAAAAGTTTCTCGAAATAGAAAAATATTCATTTTGTTTTTCGTCGATGCTTCAATCTTCTTTTTTTTCACATTGATTTAAGGTTCTTGATTTTAATCGCAGAAAAAAAAAAATGCATTTTTTTCTTTTAATAATTTTCATAGCAGCAGACATCCAAAATTCTTGCTCCAGTTTTTCAAATCCAAACATTGGATCTTTCGAAATTCTTGCATTTGCGTCGCAAAAAAAATCTTGAGATTACAGTAGTTCTGTAATTCTAATTTACTTTTTTTTAACGTAGTTTTATTTCTTTTTTATTTATGCATCAAATTTCACTTTTTTCCGACTTTCTCCATTCTGCTTCAATACAGCTCTTTGAACCGAATTTAAATTGTTTAACGTGTAATATTAATAATAATAAAAATAAATATAAAAATGGAGCTTACAAAGCTTCTTGCAATTACCATTTTCCAATTTTCCAGACAAAATAAATTATAATTAAAAAAAAAGCTAAACTTTGCTTACTTCTTTTTACGTCACACCGTACTTTCATTTTTTTTTTTCATTAATGAAGGAAGATGAGCATAAATTTATTATAGCTTATTTTACTTTGTACTTCAAAAAAAAAGATGGTTGAAAATAAGTTAATTTGTTAAAAAAAAGTAATATTAATGAGTATAGTAGTCATATTTCTGTGTTTTTTCTAAGAAAGAATTCTGAAGATAAGAAAATAGTTTATAGCCAACATTAAAAATGCGTCGAACTGAAAACTGATCGACCAAAGCCTGCCTCTACCGGAAATAAACGAAAAATGTTTAGCATGTTTTCGCGGAGCTTAAATTAATAAAAACAAAAGAATTTTTGACTATAAACTTTTTTTAAATCAGAAAATAAAATTCAAAAAGATAAATTTATTATGTTGAAAGAAAGCATATCGAAATCCTAGCATTTTCTGTTCGTGACCTAACTAACCATATAATTTAGAGGAATTGCCAGGGAATTAATTAATGAAATGTAAAATAAGTTTTGAGTGGAAAATGTAAGCGTTGGAAAATATTTTTCTATTTGAGACTATCTTTACCGTATCCAGCTTTGGATAGACGACTACTGAAAAGACCAAAAAGTTAAAAGTATGTCAATAAAGTATGACTGATACCTTTTCAAATTTTCTTATTTGTTGATAAACTAACTTCTTAGCATTGGTACCTAATCTTTTTTTTTCGTTTTCAAAATAACTTTCTAGACCTTTAACATCCATGCATGTACCTTTTTATAATCCTTTTTCGCTTTTTTGTTAATTAAATTTTTTACCGTATTTTTTCTTTTCTTTGACCTTATAAAAAGATGGATTTCTTTTAACGAATAAATAATAATAATCTTTCACAATTATATTATTATTAATTTTCTTTTAAAAAAGTTAATAATAAATTAAAAAAGAGATAAGAAGAATCCTTTTAACTTCTTTTTCTTTTGTGGCACACTTTTATTTATAAAAATTTAATTCTGCTTTCAAGAGCGAATATCCATCCATATTCATAGAATGAAAAAAATATTGGCCGTAACGGATTTATTTATCCTTATTAAAAGTAAATATTTCAAAAAAAAGTGAGAAATCCCAAAAATGGATTTTCTTTTATTTTATTTTTCGATGAGTTTAACAGCCGAATTTTCTGGATACTTTGACCTTTAAACAAAAAAATAAAATAAAAGTAAGATGTGGAAAATAAAACGGAAATTAAAATCTGTTATGTATTTGTGTGTTTGCAAAAAGTCTTTTCTGCAGTTATATGGGGACAAATCCGTTGTTGCAAAGATAGATTACTTATAATTTTTTTTTGAAAAAAGTGTTTATAGCTTCTGCAAGATTCAAAAAAAAAAGATTGAAGGTTAATGGAAAAAAGAAGAAAAGATTTGAAAGAATGGGTTGATAGGATTTTTAAAGTAATGATTTTAAAAAATTTTGTGCTTCAATGTTGACTAAGAATTCTACGGTAGCAAAGAAAGTTCAAATAAATTTTATCGAATCTTTTTGAATTTTACAGGTTTAGCCTTTGTGAAATAAAGAATCGTATACAAATTTTTGTTTCATGTCTGTTTTTTTAAATGCTTGGTTCTTGAAAATTGTGATTTTACTTTTTTGTGTGGAATACTTCAGTAATTTTACATCCAATCCATTTTTTAACAATCAGTTTCGAGAAAAGAAAAAAAGCATGCCACTTTAATAATTGAATAGACAAAACAAGGAAGCGCATTTTTCTTTAAAAAGTCAAAAAATTATAACTTTTCAAACTTTACTACTGTTTTCAAAAATATATAAAGAAATAACATAGTCTAGCTAGTCATTCATTCAATGACATTCCCATTATCATTCCTTGTTGTTGACTGACATTACGATTTATTTTTTTAAATTCGTTTCAACTTCTCTATTTTGAAATTAAGTTGTAGCTAACATTTAAATTTATTTTTAAAGAATAATAAGAATGTGTCTCACAAAATGAAATAATACATTATTTTATTTTAACTTTTGACCGCCGTCGCCTTGCCTTGCCTTGTTTTTCCTTTTATGAATCATTCATTGTTGCCATTTTACTACTACCATTGTGTCGTTTCGCTTGGTCATGTTTTTAGTCTCATTTTAGTCCATGATGACAGTTTTTAGTCTACTACCTTTTGGCATATCAGCTGATGATGATAACTAAAACTAACTTTTAGTTACTTACTGACATTACTAAATAAGAAGCGACGACGATTTCTCATAACTTTTGTTATTTGTTGTTTATTATTTATATTTTAAGAAAAATCATTTTTTTAATCTTTGCTTCTGGTGAATAAAATACTGTATTTGTGTCTGATGCCCGAGAGAGAGAATCAAAAAAACTTTAAAAAATCTATTTTTGAAAAAAATAAAATAAAATAAATAAATATATTTCTAAATTATTTTTATTATTACTGTGTCTCACAAATATTTTTGGCTTTTGCTCTTAGATTTATTTAATTTTTTTATTATTAATAGTAAAATAGGCTTAAAAACTGAAGAAGAAGAAAAAAAAGTGTAAGTATTTGCGTATGGGAATAGTTAATTGCTTCTTTATCTTCACTTTTTATTTGGAACAAAAAAAAAAGATACAGATATTGCATAAATTTTTTATAAGGTTTTTTTTCCAAAAAAAGAATTCTTCTTTCTATTTTTTGTTTTAGTTACAATAGCTTTTTTTCTTTTTTCTGATTCTTTATTTTCGATGCAAGCGACACTTACGTAAGCAAAATGACAAACCATATTTTTTTTAGGTTCATTAAATTTGCAAATACAAAATAATATTTAGAAAAACATGAAAATAAAACTGTCAACTACAAACAAAAACCTAACTTTTTTTATTTGTTAATTTACAATTGAGTCATTTTTGTGTCGTCGTAAACTGTAAAAAATGATAGATAATTTACAATCTGCGTATTATTTCTATGACCCCACAAAAAAAAGAAGCCCAAAAACAAAAAAATTATGGTTGACACACAAAAGTAATAAAAAAAATCTTGATTTAGCATTGGCGCCAGCAACAGCCAAATTTCTTGCTACCGGCATTTTTTTTCTCTCACGCTCTTTACAATTTCTCTTTTTTAATTTACAACTAAGGATGCAAAAATGAGTCAGACCACGCACTTTTCCTCAAAAACCTTCTACGTCAAACGAGAAAAATAAATTGTAAAACTTCTCAAACTTTTCTTAAACACGTAAAAGGAGTTTTTTTTATTATTTTCCAGAAAAAAATACAAAAAAATAATAGAAAAATGATATATGGAGGTGTTATTTATTTTTTGTTAGTAAAACAGCTTTTTATTATTATAATTTTTTATGGGGGTTTTCTCGAAAATGAAAAATAAAAAGTTTTAATGCATTAAAGAAAAAAGAAAAAGGGATACGGTAGACAATTAAAAAAAAATGGCTTTGTAGCCACGCTTCGAAGATTATAATTTAAATAAAAACAACGCATCATCGGGAAACCATCGTAATCCAAAGTCAGAAATTTGCATATCTAGGCTCTTTCCACTATTGTTCAGAAACTTATGTATACTGTTTTCAAAATTTTAGTTGCGCTCACTTTTTTTAATAAAATTTTGAATTCACTGTTTTGTGGCGCATTTTTTTTTTTAATATCATAATTTTCACTGACAAAATCCTTGATTTTTTGTTTAATATAACCAAAAAAATAAATTAGGTAAGGCTACAATAATTTTTCTTTTTTAATATTTGCATTTTTGGAGCATGAGTAAAGAAGCTCAAATTCTTTAAGCTACACCGTTCTTCTATTTTTTAAAAATATTTTTTTGTATCTTTAATAAAAATCGCCTTACCGAATATTCGAAAAATGTGAATTTGGAAGGCTCCAAAAAACATATAACCACCATGACTAACTAACTTGCACCTAGCTACATTATGATCGCATACATAAATAACATATATTAAAAAAATCCTCTATTTTCTTGCATGTAAAAATTATTATTATCTCTTCTTTTTTTTTATGTAAGTAAGTAAATGCCATTTTTGATGTGTGTTCTTTAAGAAAGAAAGTAGATGACTCACTCATTCTTTCTTTTTTTACTAAAAAAAATCAGGAGGAGTTTTATTTTTTCTTTTAGTTTTTTGCATACATAAAAGGCGTGCCACAAAAATTATTAAAATATATTACATAGTGGCCGCAGCAACAACAACAACGGCATCAATGGGTAAGCTCCTCCCATGTTTTTATCCAAAAAAAGGCTCCACCTTTTTTTTAAATTTTTGAATCCTATTTGAAAAACTATTTAAAGCCTATCCAAACCCTTCATTATCCAGGTTAATTTAACAATTTTATATTTTAATTTTGTTTTTGCGGTGTTCTCTCTTTTTTAGATTTTCTTTTTCCAGGTTTTGGGAATTTCGATATGTTTCGATGTGTGAAACATTTAATTCTCCAGATGAGTCCCGACTGGAGTGGGACTTCATCTTCTTTTTTTGGAAGGTGACTCCTTCTTTTTTTGATTGTAGCTCTTCCTTTAAAGAAAATAAAGAAAAGAAAAAAAGGGAAATCCCAAAAAAAAATAATCTTAGCGCTGGCGTTCCTTAAAAAAAAGAAGGAAAGGTTGCGACATTTAAATAAATTTTGAAAAACACCTCCAAAAAAATATTTTTATACTCCCGCTCTTTAACTTTTTTAATAAAAATTTTAAAATAAACAAAAGAAAATTTTTTGTAATGTACTCAAAAAATTTGATCTAAGAACTTTTTTTTCATTAGTAATTGTTTTTTTCTTTATTTTAAAATTTATAACCTTAAAAAACTTGAGTCATCGTTTGACATTTTAAAATCTATTAAATGTTAAGTTTTAAGTAATAAAAAAATGGACAACAAAAAAGCTTGTTTTTTATTATTTTTCAATTTGGGTTTTTGAAAAAACTAAAAATGTCAATAAAAAAATAAATAGTCTATAGTTAGTCAGTATCATGATTACATATAAAATAAAATACGCCATTAGGTTTGTTTTTATTTCTCTCGAGGGAATTGTAAATAGATAGTCTGAAAAATATATTTTTATGTAATCATTAACATTTTCGGTTTTTTTTCTGAATGTCAACAAAAAAAAGCAGCTTGTGTTCGTAGTTAGTGTTTTATTTTTATTTTAGTTTTTTGCAACCTTTATAGTTCTTACGTCTTTTTTATTATCGAAAAAAATGTCAAAGTTTATTTCCGGTTTTAATCCGCTTTTTTTAATGGTTTTTTAACTTTCAAAAGGAAACAAACAATTATTTGCTTTTGCTGCCGCGACTACGTAGTTAGATTTTTACATCCTTCCAAAAAAAAAAGCAATTTGGATTTGAGGAGTTTAATAACTTTATAATTCCTTTTTTTAGTAAACATTTTTTAAGCTTTAAAATTTCTTATTAAAAAAAAATAAAGATTTTACAATATTAAAAATTTAGGAAATTGCAATAAAAAATATCAAAAATGGATTATAGCTTTTTTAAAGGAAATTTTTGCAGAATTCTGAAGTTTTTTTTCTAATACTACGGTTTATAACTTTCGAGAAATATTTTTTTGCAATGACTCATATTCATCCATTGGCTTTTTTTAATAATCATCAAATGATAAATAAGTAAAAAAAAATTCGGCATATTTGACAAAAAAAATAATACAAAAATCTGTTTTCTTTTCTCATGCATTTGACGTAAGCTATTTTTTTGTATATAATTCGCGTATTTTATTTGAGTTTTTGTAGGTATTTTTGCATTGTATTTGAGAAGAAAAAGATAATGAAAATAAAAGGATTAAGTAAAAAAAAATGTTTTTGGATTGTCCCATGTACTTTAGTTTTTTTTCTGATGATGATGATCTCTGACGCATATATGTATCCTTTAAGTAAAAAAACCTCTTTTTTGTTTGTTTATGAATGAGACACCACCATTCTGATACGGTCTTAAGCGCTCGCTTTTTTTAAGTCTTTCTCTCTCCTCCCCATTTTTAAAAATATTTTTTTGAAGCCAGCAAGCAAAGGCAACAACAAAAAAAAACAGTTATGTAAGACGGCAGCTTTTTTATTTGAAGCTCCGCCTTTTTTTCAAATATATTTTGGGGCGGTGCTATTTTTTCTCCTACACTCCTTTTTAGCTAGCTGCCGAAAAGGTATTTAATTATACTGGTCAATTTAGCTTTTCTCTTATTTATGTGTAAGATCCTCCTTTAAAGCTTCATGCACACGTTTGAGTTTGGTGTCTCTGAGATTTTTCTTATTTAAAGAAAAAAGTTTTTTAAATTATTAATCATAATAATTATTTAATAAAGCCTTAGTCTATTATTTTTTATATACGTGGCTTACCCGTGCCCTCGCGTCTGTTTCTATATATAATAACTCTTAACTTTCTTAAATTTATTTATTCATTTGAATTTTTTTAGGGAGTTTCCCAACGTTCTCATATTTATTTTACTTTCTGCTGCTTTTAAATTTATTCATCGACATCAACAAACTTTAATTTAATATTTATTTAAAAAAAGTTATTCAAACAATTTATTTTATTTATAAAACTTTTTTTTCTTAATATTGTATTTGAAGATCTTGATATTTATTATTAATAAAAAATAATTTGGATAAAAATGAATCAATCAATGGTTTCATTCATGCTTTTTTTGATATTTTTTGCTGCTTCCGCATCTTGTGATGATATCTTTGATGAAATGGAAGAAAATGATTATTTATGGCCTGTTGCAGAAGTTAGCGAAACTAGCAACATCACTGATATGGGTATGTTAGCTTTGAAAAATTCTTACTTTTCATAATAAAATATGTCTTGTTTTTAGATTGCTATCGCGAAATTGGTCGAGCTGGAATTGGACATGTTTTCAAGCTTCATTTGGGTTTAACTGAAAAAACTAAATATCGTTGCATTATTAAACTTCCCACACCCGTTGATATTCAATTTATTCAATTGAATTTTGCCCATCATAAAGTAAGAGAAAGATACTTAAAATAAAACTTTTATTTATCTTAAAATTTTTTTTAGACTGCTGCTCGATTATTAGCTGGCAATTCTCGAAGCCGACCTGTACTTTGGTCTCCACTTTTAACCAATGGTAAGTTTTTTTTATATATTTTTAATAACAAATACAAATTTTTTTAATACCATTGTGAGTCATAATATAAAAGACTTATGAAAAAAAAGGATTACACCATTGTTTGAGATTTTTAAGAATGAAAAAATAAAAATTTGTGGCCATTTTTTTATTAATCCCAAATTTTTTAGCTAATCCCAAAAGTGATTATGGTGAATTTACTGTACAATGCTTACACGGCTTTATTGTTGTATTACATTCAAATCCAAGTGATACTTTAACCTTTTTGGTTAAAGCCGTTGATGAAAATGCTCCAATTATTACTGAAAAAGATTGCAATCAACCTCGTGAAACTCTTAATAACGATGATGATGGCGTTCTTGTTACCCGTGGACAAAGAAGAACTCTATTTTTCTAAAAATATTATAAAAATTTCTTTAAAAATAAAACCCCTGTCTTTTTTCTGATGATTTAAAAAAAATCTTTTTTGTGTGTTTTTGTCTGAAAAAAATGATTTATTTGAAAAAACAAAAAATTTTTACAACAATTTTTAAAAAAATACTGTCTTTCGCTTTATAAAAAAACTTATTAAACATTTTCTTATTTAATTATATAGAAAATAGAGTCGGGTTTACCTTTCTACTACAACCACGTTTTTTTTCTTCTTATTATTTATATTTGTTTCCTTCATTTTTATAAACTCTTTTATTTGATTTATTTTGTTTCTTGGAAATCAAATAATTTTTAATTTCATTGATAATAATAATAATAATTTTACCAGTATCTCAACAATAACATTAATATATTATTTCTTTTTATTTGTTTCTCATATCTTTTTTCTTTTCTTTTTTTTGATATTTTGTTGTACGGGTATTTATTAACACATGTATGTGTTTAACGATAAAAAATGTGTTTTTTAATATGATCTCCTTTGTCTTCTATTTTCTTCTTATTTCTTTGCTTCTTTTTTTTTAATTTACTTTTCTCATTTTGATTCTGATTTTCTTGTTTTTTGCTCTGTAGTCTCAGTCAATTTTTTTGATATTATTTTGTAACTATTATATTCGTCGTTAATGATTAACAATAAGATAAACAACTGTAAACTGTTATTTTGAACTTTATTTAAAAATGTTTTATTTTATTTTTTCCCTGTTAATTTATGAATAAAAATAAAGTTTTAAACGAAAAAACGATTGCCTCTATTTTTGCAAAAAGTAATTGTAACCCCACTTAAAAAAATTAATGGTTTAAAAACATCATTTTTAAAAAAAGTTAGAAAATTTAAAAATAATTGCATAAAAATACGGTATACCAAAAAAAATACTTGTACGTATGCATAAAAATACAAAATTGTATGTATGTGTGTGTGTGTGTGTGAAAACCCTCCTCAGCTTAAACGCTTTTGCACAAAATAGGAAAAATGACGTTCTTTCTATTTCCTCTAAATGGAAAAAAAAAGATATCGAGAAAAAAAGAAAAAAAGGTATTTAAATTTTAGCATTAAAACTGTAACTTTAAAGATCGCTGTTAAATAAATTTAAAAAAAAAAGAGCTTTTCCATTACTTTTAACATTTTATTACTTTTTTAAGCTTATCGCTACTTTGATTTTGTATTAATCATCATCATCCTTTAAATCTTTATATTTATTTCCATAAAATATAAACTTTTAAATACATAAAAATTTTGAGAAATCGGAAATTTGTTAAAAAATGCAAATATTTTTTAAGTCAAAAAAATATCGTAATTTTTATTTTCTTTAAAGTTTAAAAGACGATTAATTTGTTTGTTTGATGCCACACAGAAAAGCTTTTTTAAATAAATACACTACAGCAGCAACATTTAAAAAAATTATTAAATAACTGATAATGTTTCGTTACAAGGAAGAATGTTTTAATAAAGTAAATGTTTTTTTGTTGTTGTTTCCGTTATTTATTTCCTCAAAAAAATCAAAATGTTAAAAAGTTTATAAATGGACACAAACGAGAAAAAAATTTAAATGTTTATTAGTAATGTCAGATTTATTACAGTATGTAAGCAAACAAGAAAAGTTCGTGCTTTAATGAAAAATGTGTGATTTTCTTGTTATCAGAAAAGTTAAGTTTCTGGCGGCTTAATTTAAGTTAGAATGAAAAACTTTACAAATACTTTTACTGGGATATAAATTTTAGAATTCGACTCTTTTTTATCTAAAATATCACTTTTTCTGTCGCAATCCAAAAATACTTTCTTTTTTTTTCGAAAATTGAGTTTTAGAAATCTGTACCAAAAAATAAAAAAAGATAAGCAATTTTAGAAAATTTTAGTGCGTCTTTTTAAAGCAAATACATATCGTGGAACATTGATTTTGCTTTTTACCCATATTTCATTTTGAGTTTGTGATTTTGATTTTGATAAATATTAATGCTTCATAATTGTAGCATTGAATATTTTTTATTAGCACAGTCAATTTGTAAATAATTTTTTTTTAGTTTTTTGCATGCTTCTTGATTTTGAACAAAAGACGATAAAAAAATTTATTTCAATTTGTAACGGTTCAAAAATTTAAGGAAAACTTCCATTTTTTTGCGTCATCATTGAAAGAAATACTCCTCCACACTTCATCAAACCTTTTTTTGATGCAAAAAATAAATAAATTATTTGTTTATGATTATTTCAGCGGAAATTTTTTTTAAACAATTTACGAACATTTTTGTTTGTTCTTTCTGCTTTTCTGCTATTTTCAATGCAATTTTTATGGTAGAATTCTGGAAAATGGAAGAAGGCGAATTTTGTTTTTTTGTTTTAAAAAAAGTTTTGGTTTTTTGGTTTTCATGGAAAGGAAGTATTTGGATAAAATCGTAGACGTTTTTTAGCCCTCGCAAAATTTTATTTTGTAATAATTACTTATGGTTGGTCGACGACAAAAAATAAGAAAACATCTTTTTTTTCTATCCAAGCTTTAAAAATCCAGGAACTGTCGTGTTCCACTTAAACTTTTTTAATAATTTTTGAACGAACTAACGTCATAATTTATATCTTTGAAATCTCCCACACCGCCGCCATCATCATCATCATTCAGACATAATTAATTCTATATAACTTGGCTCATAAAAATAAATGATGTGGATTTTAAGCTCATGACACATATTAAATATTTAAAACTAGTTTTTTTTTATTAAAAATGTGTGAGAAAAAAATTGGAATTCAAGAAAGCCTTTGTTTGAGAGGAAATTATATTCCCATAAAAAAAATGAGTGTCATAAAAAATGAAAGTAATTGACGCCAAATTAATTAATTAAAGATTTGAAAAATGAAATCATCCATTGATTCAGCTTCCAAGTTTCGAGGATTCCCGATATGAAATAATAATATAAAATTATTTAACGAAAAATTTAGGTATTTCAATTTTAAGCTTTTCAAAGACATTAAAATTACCACAGAAGTCTTAGAGAAAAATGGATGAAATTGAAAATAAATTTAGTTTTCATGTTTTTTTCATGACTTTAAAGAATCAATCACTAAAAATAATAAATTTAAATTTTTTGTTTGTCATCTTTTTTTATATTTTATATTTCACAATAATAATAATATCGTCTAAAAGAAATAAAAATTATCTCATTGTTTATTTTTAAAAAAAATCTCGTGAAAAATAAAACTCGTGTGGTTGGTTAATCCCATGCATGTATTCCAATATTACGGTATATGACACTCGAAAACAGCTTTCATAGAAGCACTATTGAAAAAAATATTTTTGTTTAAAATAAGAAACCATTATTTTCAAAAATATGGTTTAACACTGCTAAAAAAAAGTGTAGCTTAAACGTTTTCTTTGATGATTAATAGACTCCATTATTTTTATTTTTGATAACAAAAACATCAGCATCAGAAGCTGTAGCAGCAGCCAGCGGCAGCAGATGAAAATTTAATATTGAAGCCATTTGTTATTATATTTTTTTATACATATATTTTTAATATATGTAGTTTTGATAAAAAAAACTAAAACCGATTTGAAAGACTCATTATTTATTTTATTTTTTGCATAATTTGTTTTACTTTTTTGAAATAACATCAGCCAAATTAATTTTTTTGGGATACAGTAAGAAAAAAAATTGAAATGATGGAAAAAATATTTTTTTTAATAATAAAAATATGTTTTAAGAATTAAGAATTTTTTGAGGATGAATAACTTTTTTCTTTTTTACACTTAAAAAATTTCGAAGAATTTATTAATTGCTTTTTAAACTTTCCATTTTCAAGAGCTTTTTTATTTAATTTTATTAATTTTTTGTGGTATGTGTAAATAATGTTCCCGTATTTATTTATCTATTTCCGCTTTTTTGGATGGATTACAAACTATGCTGCACATTTGAGCTATGTTTTTAAAGTGGAGATCAGTGTGCCGCTTTTTTATTTTTTCGCCTCCGCCTCCGCCTCCGGAGGCGATGGAGGCGCCTCCGGAGGCGCGGAGGCGATAAAAATACGTTAGTTTTTTGAAACATCGCCTCCGCCTCCGCCTCCGCCTCCGCCTCCGCCTCCGCCTCCGCCTCCGCCTCCGCCTCCGCCTCCGCCTCCGCCTCCGCCTCCGGAGGCGGAGGCGCGGCACACTGGTGGAGATGCATCGGTTCTTTAAAAAAGAAACATAAAATTAAAAAAATTTGTAAAAAGCACTTTAAAACAGGGTTTTAATAAATAATTATTTTAAGCACCATAATTTTCGCCTACTTAAATTTTGTAAAATTTAAAAAAAACGAATGTGTGGAAAACCAAGAAATTTGTGGTATACTGAGAAATATTACCCAAAAATTAAAAAATGCACACAATTCTATTTTTTTCTTTTTGTGTTTTTGTATTAAATTTTGTAAGTTTTTTTATTATTTAAAAGTAGCGGCGAGAAAACGTAGGACGACGTAAATTTAAATACATAAAAGCTTTTAATATATTTTTGGTTGAAAGAAAAAGAAAACAGTTGGACCCTATTATTTTGATATTTTCTTATTTTTGTGTCTAAGGTTTTTATCAATCAAATTAACCGAATATAAAAAAGTTCTATAAATCAAATTGTAGCGTTTTGTTGCTTCCTAGACTTTTTTTTGTTACAGTATACAATTAGGAGCAGCCCTGTAGAAAGTGACTAATCATTTTTTTGACATTACAAATTCTATAATTTTTAATTTTGGTTTGTTAACCATATAAAAAATCATATGTAAAAACTCATGCTTCGTATAATAAAAATTAAATTCAAAAAAGGATTTATAATTATAAGTTTATAAACTTTTTATATGTTGCACTTTTATATTTAAAAGTATCACGTAACTTCCTGAATGATATGCCCCATATTATGACTCTTTCTAAAATTATCCTAAAAATGAGGCGTATTTCGAAGAAAGGTATTAGGAATTTGCAAAAATTCGAATTTGATAATATCGGTTTGGTGATTGTTTATAGCAATTTGAAAGCCATTTTTTTAAAATTACATTTAAAAATATAATTTCAACCGCGCCAAAATCATTCATTTACTTTTGTTAATTTTCGTGTGAGTTTAAAACAAGGTAGATCTTGAAATAAAGTGAAAAAGATAAAAGATTGATTTATTGTAATTTCGTAAAATGGCATTCCGATGAAGAACTTAATATCATAAACAATTAGCTAAATGCTTACACAATATTTTGGTAGGCTTTAAAAAATTTAAAAATAGCATTATTAACCCTCTTATTTGCCACTTTCATTTGTGGCATCGTTTTAACAATTCCTTCTTGACTCACTCATATTATCTATACCATTTTTGGAAGATATTTACTTATTCATCCCCCACATCACGCTACTCTGCAGGGTTACCTACTCCTGGCTGGTCGATAATAATCTTCTTTTCTTTTATTATTTTTTATTTTTTGGTCGCAATGATTTTTTTAAAAACTAATTATGTAGTTTATGAATGGCGATTTCATAGTATCTAAAGCAATACAAAATTTTAACATTTACTTTTTACAAAGAAAAAAATAATTAATTTTTGTGATTAATTTTTTTTTTGATGACAGCAGAAACAAATATTTTTTGTTTTGTATTCTATATGTTTAGAAAAAAATATTTAAATTAAATTTTTTCATTCAAAACAGAAAAAGTTGATGACTGAATCGTTTTTTTAAAATTTTAATTAAAAAAACTTTTAAGTAATAATAAGTTTCTATTTTAAATTTTTTGTATTTTTTTTAATAAAAAGAAAATGTAAGTGCCTTGTTTTTTTACGTCACAAAAAAAAGGTAATTTTCTTTTATGACTATGCCCATATATTATGATTACGGTATCAGTTTGCTCACATTCGTAGCCAAATATAAAAAAGGAAGAAAAAGAATTGTAAAAAAAAATATGAAGCTTTTGCGAGAGAAAAGGGCAACGAAATTTTTTTTATTTTTGATGACTTATTTTTTTCTTTCCTAAAAATAGCTGCAAAAATTGAGATACTTACTGTAAAAGATGTTTGATGCTTTTATTTGATGAGTAAAACTTTCTCTTTTTAATAGTGAACAATAATCTGTGTCACACGTTTTTTTAATTAAAAAAATCCCGCCAAAATTAAGCATGATTTAATTGATTTTCTTTTGCCGCGAACCGAATTGGTTGTTGAATCGGTGCCCAACATTTTTATCATTAAATTTTTATTCTTTTAATTATGACTGAATTAAAAAAAAGGCGAATTGAAGCCATTTTTTTTGCCACAGTAGTTTTTTGCTTACAATCAATCTAAGGAGATTTTATTTTTTTCAAAATTTATTTATTAATCTCTTGAATCTTGTTGTTTTCTCACATACATTCATTCTCGTGAAGTTTACTCATTTTCCATTGTTGTTTATATTTAAAGAATGTTATTTATTTCTCGAGAGTCACGCAACAATTCATTTCATTCATTCACTCGCTTCAAAAAATCTAAGTTACAAAATTAATTCGGTTGCTACCCAAAAATAGCTAACAAAAATAAATATCTTAAGAAAATTATTACTCAAAAAAAGCAAAAATTATAATAAATAAATGCCTTAAGATTAAAAAATAAAGACCAAATGTCAACCAACCAAGCAGCAATGTATGTAAATGGAAATGTTGTGAGTCATAAAATAAGACGAGAAATATGGGGATTGAAAAAAAAATGAAAAAAAAAGTTGAGTAACTTTACCGTAGTTTTTTTATTTTCCAATAAATAAAAAAAAACGAAATCTGCACTTCCAAAAAAAATATTTGGGCTAAAAACAACCAAACAACGTAGGTAAAAATTTTGGTGCGGTTAATAATATTTGCAGCAAAAAAAAAAAATAAATAAATGGCAAAATTTGATTATCAAATGAAAAAAAAAATTAACTTTGTTATTTACTTTGTATTTCATGGTTTAAACACATAAAGCTAGAAAGCTACTGTAATATGTTAAATGGCTTAAATTTAATTATCAAAAGGAAAAAGTCATAAAATAAAATGATTATATTTTTTTTATGTATTTTATTTAAAGTTTGATCAAAAAATAGTTTAAAAAAAGGAAAAAATGTTAAAGTTTAAAAAGACAAGTTTTTTAAACAAAGAATTCTTAAACAATTAAACAATTTTAATTTGCAACTCTACTCTTCTTTTCAAATTTTAGATTTTCTAATCATTTCGATTCAAACCCAAAATAGTTTTTAGCTTCTTTTGGAAGAAATTCATAATTTCAAAAAAAATAGTGCTTTCAAAAAATTTTATTTTCAGAAAAAAAATTCTTTTAGTTTATCCAATTTTTCTTTTAATGATTTATGTTTAAAAGTAACCCTGTTTTTTGCCAAATTCCTATCTTACAAAAAAATTAGTCATCATGCTTTCTTAAAATATTGCGAAAATGCAAAATAAAAAAGATTGAATATTTTTAATAAAAGCTAAAAGCGAAGTTCAGAAACTCAAAGAAACATTGCATACAAATTTCACAAAATCCAAGGAAATTAAAGATTATTAAAAAAATCTTTTTATTTTAAATTTACACTTTTTTTTAGAATTATTTATTTTGTATGTATTTTCTTTATCAATTCACAAAACACAATTTTCAGCTTTCAGCGCAACTCTAATTACTTTAAATATAAAACACACAAAACAAAGTGTCACTGTGCAATTATGTTCTTAGAAAAATACATAAGTTTATGCATCACAAAAACATATAAATTTTAAAATAAAAACTAACACTTTTTTTTTAAGATTTTTGCAAAAAATAAATTTGTAAAGTTTTGCATCACTGCCTGCAATCAAAAATAAATACATTAAAAAAAGTGAGCAAAACAACAAAACATTAAAAACAAATTTAAGTTTTTTGCACAAGAAAAATTATAGCTAACTAAAAAACAAAACAAAAAAATAAACCCTTTTTTTAATGCAAGTTTTGGTTAGAAAATGATTGCATAAAAGTAATTATGTTATACGCAAAGGAAAAAAACATAATAAAACATCGGTTATAAATCGTTCTTTTTTAGAGCCGTAACAAAAATAATGAAAAAATAATTTAAAAACAATTTCTTCGAATCCTTATAAAAGTGTCATCTTACGTAATAGCAGAAGCAAAAAAAGATTATTAAAAAAAATTTACGGTATTTTTTGCAATGAGAGTTTTTAAAAATAAAGTTATAAATTTTAATAAAAAATATGTGGTGGCGGATTTTTTATTAATTATTTTTCAAAAAATGCATCAAAAACAATCAGGATCGGAAATTCACCAAAAAAGCCTATGACGAAGTTGCGGGAGGTAAAAAATCTAACTGAATCATTTTATTACAAAATTTCATAAATAATTAATGTTTCTTAAATATTCCCAGTAATCGTTTTTTTTTGTTTTAAAAAGTAAAGGCTTACTTTTTTATTTGCATTTTTATTTATTAATTTTACCTGATTACTCACTACCAAAAAAGCAATCAATAAACTCTTTTTTAAAAAAGGAGCAATAATTTTCCTCAAATATTATATGTTAATTAATAAATTTAACAAAAAAATCTAAATAAAAAAAAGTATATAAAAAATTCAAAAACAAAACTCTTTTTTTGACAGCTTTATTGAAAAGAAAACTAAAAGATCGATAAAGACGATTGAAAAAAAATGCTTCCAAAATGTTTAACAAAGTTTAATTTTACACTTTTTAGTCTTCAGAAGATAAAATGTTTTCGTATTTTAGTTTTTTAAATCGATTTGGTGATGAAGAAGAAAAAAGCTGCGTTCGAGTCAAAGAAAAAGTTATTACATAAAAAATTAAGCATGAAATTTTTTTGAATAAATAATTCTGAATTAATGAAAATTTGTGATGAACTTTGAAATAATTTGAAAGCGCCTTAGCTATAACTACCACCTGTACTTCTGTATTAAACATCATTCCTCAAAAATAAAATTAATCATAATTTCAATTTAAAATGAGTCAACTTTTTTTGGTGTTAAAACGTGCCATGATGTGTCATTCGCCATTAATGTTGAGTCAAAACACAGACTCATACATCAAAAATTCAAAACATTTTTATTTTCTTCATAAAAATTAGGAAAGCTTAATTATTACTGTATTAAATTAATTTTTTCAAAGAACATGCATGAAAAGATTATTATTTTTCAAAGATACAAAAGTTATAAAAAATCATTTTTTTACTTTACTTTTTTTATTCACAAAAAAAAATTATTAAAAAAATCCGATAATTAAAAAAAAATTAATTTGCGTTAAAAGAGTTTTTTATAATCCAAAATCCCGGCTAATAAAAAGTTTCAGACTATTCGTTCTCAAAAAAAAAGATAAGAAAATTATAAGAATTTGTATTGTATTTTACGTTTATGAATGTATATAAAAAACACCTTTTAAAGATAAATCTTTGCTGCAAAAAAGAATTAATATTTTTTTCTCTCAAAGGTTAGCTCGCTCGATTTTGCGTTTTTTCTTTAATGAAAAAATAAAATAAGTAAAATAACTAACTATAAAGCTGCATTATGAAGGGAAGAAAGAGAGAGCAAAAAAGTATCTTATTTTTTTAGCTAAAAACAAAAAACGTAAAATAAAAAAATGATACAATAAAAAAAATTTAAGCAACCCATTTTAACGATCAAATAAAAACAAAATTTCTTGAAACCGATGCTTTCATTTTTTCAAAGAGAGCTTAGCTTGGTTGTCGAAAAATTCGGATAATAAAAGTCAGCGGGGCTTTCAGGAGTAAACCAAAAATTAAGGGAGAATGTAAAACTTCGCAAGATTTTCGAAATTTCTTCAATCCGAATGTTTTAATTTCGATCTCTGGAGATCAATACACCTAACCTTAAATGAAAATGAATATTTTAATTTTTAAATTAATTATTTTCATCAGAAAGATTCTATCAGAACGTTCTCGAACACTTCACATCGAATATCTTTCATTTTCATGAAGCAGCAAAAAAAGTTAATGTTTTAAAAAATTTTAACTGAATAGTAGTTTTTATTTTGGATCATTGTCTTGATTTCTCAGCAAAACTGTGAAATCGGGATCTTATCTTTCTCTTTTTTCCAAGAGATCGAGCATGAATTGTTTTTCTTCACTTTTCGCATTTTGTAATGCTAACAGCCGGTCGGCCGACCAAAGGGCTTAAAGTCAAATAAATATATTATCATACCACTAACTTTGTTTTACAACGTTTTGTACAATCATTAACAAACCAAACAATAAAGATTTTTAGGTTTTTTTATAATTATGCTTATCAAAAATATTCTTTCCGAAGCATAACTGTCATTACAAAAAAAACGTTTAGTTTTCATTTTCGTGTGGCTTAAACTTAAATGTTAAAAACTTGGTGTTATTATGGGATTTTTTTGCTGGGACTTCAAACATCTGAATGTGAGTGTTGGAATCTCACTGCGATGAATAATTTTCTTATTAACGTCTTAAATTATAATACCCTCGAAGAGAAAAAAAAATCATTAAAATTATATGTTCATATAGACGTCAAAGCTAAAACGGTCTAATCACACCATCACCACCGCCATCAATCCATCCATAGCCCAAAAAACCGATAAGAGCATTTTAAAAACGGCTTACCTTACTTTTTTTAGGTGGTTTTTTTCTTTTTTGCATTCCTCAATGGGTTATTAGTTGGCGAATAAATACAAAAATGAACCATCTAAAACAACTAAGAAGATAGAAAATTTTGATAATTAGTCAGCAATGAGCCTTTTTCTTTTCACGTGTTCAATCCAAAAAAATGGAAAAAAATAAGACCTCAGAAAATTGTGCAACGAGAAAGAAAAAAAGAAGGGATGATGATATCAAAAAAGAAGAATCATTAGTTTCGTTGGACTTTGTTGGTCTAAAAAAATAAATAAAATCTGCTTTATTAGTCACAAAATATTTTAGGATAAATTTTATCACCAAAAATAAGCGAGATGCCAGAAATTTGTATGTTGATTCTTTGCAGCAGAAAAAATAAAATTGAAAAAAATTGAATGTACGTACATTTTTACTTTGGAAAGAGCAAAAAACAAGCACACTTTTTCTTTAGAGATCAAATACAAAATGAGCGTGAAAAAGCTGCATAAAAAAATTTATTTTGCAAACAAAACAAAAGGGGCCAAATAATTCAATTAAATTGTTTGGAAAAAAAAATGAAAAAAATAAATAAGAAAAGAATGAAGACAAAAATTTAACACTTGGTGATTGAAACGAACAAATTCCAAAATTATTAGGATTTACTATATTTTTATTGATTCCAAGAAAAAAATTGAGAAAGGAATAAATTTACTCAAACAATAGTTCCAGAGTAAGTAAACTCATTTAAAAAATACGAAGCCCGAAAGTCAAACATGTTTGTTCCATTTTATTTTTTTGCTTTGTAAATCGTTGTTCAGTTTTTCAGTGACTCAATGACCAAAATTCTGTTGCTTAACATTTTTTAGAAGTTTGTCCTTTTCTTTTCATTTTCATCAGAAATTTTCCACTTCATCTAAACCGCTTTTCAATCAAACAAATTTATTCAAATTTTTTCTTACCTCATTTTGTTTTCATTCATTGCTTTTTTATTTTCAGTGTATCCTTCAACGACGATATTTTCTTATCTCCTGCCTCCATTTGATGTAAACATCTAATAAAATTAATTCAAAATCGTCAAATCAATTTACAAAGAGAATCGTCAATATCAATTGCAGCAGCAATAAGAAGTCATCTCAATTTACAACAAAAAAGACAAAGAAAATCAACGACGACGACGACGAAGCTTCTCAAACTGAAATCAACAACAAAAGCATTAAGAAGAAAAAGAAAAGTTCTCAAAGTGCAAACTTCATCACTACTAATCATCATCATCATCGATACAACGATAAAAAGAATATGATCAAAGATGCAATGGAATTATTTGTAAATGGTCAATTTGGTTTATTCATTCTATGCATATCAATTATATTTACTCTTCAACTTATATTATTTATGTGTAAGGTTGAAAGAAGGAATAATCGTGAGTTTTTTTTTCTTTTTTTTTGTATACGTTTATTAGTCGGGGTTACTGTAATTTGAACAAAGAATGGATTTCCTTATGAACATTTGGAACTCTGTATAATAAAAGACCAAAGTAGTTGTTTAAAAAATCAAATGAATAAGCTACAATTACTCATGTACTTTTTCTTTATACAAATACCAAAATTAAGATATAATAGATGCTTTGTTTTCGAGATGAATCAAGATACATTTTCTTGACATTGTGTTTTGGTAATACATTAATAACGGGGAAAGAAATTTGTGTTTTGTATGCTTAGTACATAGAGTAATCCGGGAAAAGACTAAAAATAATGACACCAAAGCTGCATGGAACTAAATGAGATATTTTTCTTCAACTTTGTCGCGCATGTAATGCTTCTGCTTTTCCTCTTTTGCTACACTAAAACGTTTTGGATATTAGTTTTATAACTTCCTATAGCTTGACTTGCATTTTCTTTCCCAAATAAGCATCGCAAAGCACTCGTTTATCCTATAACACATATGTAAATCAAACTCTGACTTTCTTATTGCTGCAAAGCTTCTTCTTTTTTCATTGATCATTTTTGTTTGCTCTTTAATAAACTTTGCTTTAACTACAAAAGCTGTAGCAAACATAACCTTTATAACAGCTTCCTATTCCGCTTCAAAGCATGTTTACCGTTTTAGAAAAGCATGTGCTACTTTTGTTCCACCATGTAGCTTCAAGATTACAGTAACCCCATGTTTATTAAGAGCTTAATGTTTATTAATTTTACTAATTCTCAATTTTTTCCAGGAAGTAAAAGAAAGAAGAAGATAAATACGCAATATGTTATTTCAACAGCAGTAGCAGCAACAACAGCGAATGGTGTAAAACATAATAATCCTGAAGAAAATAATCAACAACGTAAGTTTATAATTTTCTGTTAAATTTGATATTTGCAAAATGGTGAAATGGCTTTGATGAAGATTTGATTGCTCATTCCCTCGTGAAAAATTTACTAACTTTTTTACACTTATTTTTGTCCTTTTTGGAAAACAACTTTGAAAGTCGTCATTCTTGTTGCAAACCAGGGCTGTCCGGGACTAGGTCTTTGCCAATCCGGGATCCGGGATCCGGGACCCGGATTAGAAAAAACGGCCGGGATTCCGGGATCCGGGATCCGGGACACGGGATTTTACAGTTAAAAAAAATTTTTCTTCAATCCGGGATCGGGGATCCGGGATCCGGATCAGAAAAAACGGCCGGGATTCCGGGATCCGGGACACGGGATCCCGGACAGCCCTGTTGCAAACGGATGATAAATCTGATTGCTATGCTTTCAAATCAAGATATTTACTACATCGTGCCGCCAGCATATTTTGCATTCACATAAAGCAGCGATCTTGCTTGCATAAACTTTTTTATCTCTTGGCCATCTCAATACCGTATACGATTCCGTGCCATTTAACACCATCAACATCATGACTTCCACTTCCTTCTCTCATGTTTAAGCTTATTATTGTTATCCTTGTTTTTGTCAAAAACTAATCCTATAATACTTTTTTTATTAATGAGTAACTCATCTTCTTTGCCAGAATTCTCTCGAAAGCATACCTAAATGATGAGATACAATAAATTTTTCGCCTCGAAAACAAACTAATAATAAAGTATTTATAAACACAAAAAACACATGAATCATGCTACTCATCACTGTTATGAAGATTATTACTGATGGATAATACTGTAAAATGTACAGCTGCTACTTTTCATCACCTAATTATATGTATCGTGAATTCATTGTTAACTGATAATCGGCTTTCTTGATATAAGGATTTACTAATTAAAGCAATACATGTCAACATTTTAAGCTTATGTATTAATTTTATTAAAGGAATTAATGGAAAATACGATGAGATTAATCAAACTTTGACTTTTAATTTTTAATAAATAAAATGATGGGAATATCAGGGAATTTTTGTGATTGATTAAAACTTATTGGATCGATATGTTTTGATTGCCAAGCTTTGATGATGATATTTTTACCGCTAGCTTTTAACATGAACATGTTAAAAAACCCTATAGCTTAGCAATTTGCTTGTGTTCCTTCACTGATTTTTCATGAAAATAAAACTTTCACAAAATTTTGTTCGAACATCGGATTAAACTTTGCTGCTCACAGCCAAAACAAAATTTTTAAAAATTTTGCCTTTTTTTGTTTGCTTTTTCTCAATTCGTTTTTTAAAACTAACTTAACTAATTTTGATAATTTTTAGCAACAGCTCCGAATTCTCCTCCACTGCCGCCGCCAACACCTCCACCATTAGATGTAAGTTATTTATTTTCTTTCCTTCTTTTTTTCTTTAACTAATCATGCTTCATTTTTTTAGCCTGAAGACACATTATATAATGTTACATCAATTATTCCTGATAATGAAGTATCAATATTTGTAACTGATTCTCGAACATTATTACCTACATCTATGGCTGAACATAATATCAACAATATTACTAGTGATCATCCATCGCCTATTCCAGAAATTTCAAATTCCAATTCCAGTTAGAATCAAAATCAAAATTTTGAGAGCTTTCATATTTTTCTTTTGTGTATATTGTTTTTTTCTTTGTAATTTTTGAAACTTTAAAGAGATGGAATAAATGTTTTATTGTGTGTATTTTTTTCTTGGACATTGTTGCCATGGGTAACTAATAATGCTCACTGACCAACTAAAGCAAAGCGTTAAAATGAAAGCATATTGCTTGAAAAGTTGTTTTTGAGATAATTAAAAAAAATAAAAAGGTTTTTGAAGTTTTAAATTTATTACGTGTGTAAAAGATTTTCTAGCAGCAAGAAAATATGGCTTTATAATAACCGCGATCTTTATCTTTTTATTATTTTTATTTTTCATAAAGAGATTGAACGTGTGGATTGATTTTTTTTTACACTTTTTTTCTTCACATTTTTATACGAACTAGTCTATTGATCGACAATGAATTAATAATAGATTTTTTTATCCGTTTTAGTGTCCATTATTGATTATTTGAAATGGCTACAAATGCTTTAGCTGCAGTGGATCAAACAGCTTTTGGTGCTATTTCGGGTAAGCAAGTTTTGAAAATTTTAGGAACTTTGAGGAAGGAAAAAATGAAAGTTTAAAGTTGGCTTTTCTTTAGTATTTTCTCGAAGGTTCGATTTATATGAAAAAAGAAAAGTGTTTTTGGCTTTTTTAAATCAATCTCATCTATCAAAAGCCTCAATCAACAAACATATAAAAAACTACTAAGGCACCATGAAACTCAAAAAAGTGCTTTGCTTTATTATTATTTTTGGTTCGTTTGTCTGAAAATTAGTGATTTCCACTATTTTTTTTGTTAATGACTTTTAGTAAAACTTTCTTTTATTATTAAGCCTAAATTTCGCTAAGAACAATTTTGGTTAAAATTCAAAGCTTTTTTTCAATTAAAATTCTTTTGTCACAATTTTTTTTTTCAAAAATCTAAAGTTCCCAAGATTTAAATTTTCCATATTTTTTTCCAAGAAGCTATTTACTAACTTCGCTCTCCATTTTTTTTAGGTATATTTAGAAATTATGGCCCTCAAGTTATTAATGGTTTAATAATTGTGTCAACAATAAGTGGACAATCGGTGAGTTTGTTTTTGTGCAATCATTTTCCCAGAAACATTTAAAACTAAACAAACAAAAAAGTTATAATTACTTTGAGACAAATATTATTCATAACCCAAAAAAGATTTAGTCAATGTTTGTGCAACAAAAAAAATCGAAGATTATCTTTTATTTACAACTTTTTTTTCTTCTTTTCATGGCACCGCAATTCCTAAAACCCCGACGTCTGAGTATTTTCTTTTTTTAACAAAAGTTAATCTTTCCTTTTGAAAACAAAAAAGTTGTTGATGGATTTATTTGGTTGTGAATGAATGAAATTTTTACGGTAGCCATAAAATTAAAAAAATAAATAAGCGAAACTAAAGGTTAAAAAAGTAAAAATTGAAAATATTATTATTTATCATAAATACATCCATCGTTCCGAGAATTTTACTATTATTTTTTTACTTTTTTAAGAAAGGTTTTAAAATAAAAATTTAAAATATTTGTTAATCCTTTCTGCCATTTTTCTCTTTCAAAAACAAATTTTACAATGCCAAAAAAATATGTATGCAAAAGTTCATGGATTTCCCGTTTTTTTGGTAATTACGTCGTAGTTAGTTGACAACCAGAAAATTACAAGAGCCATCAAAAAAGATAAAAAAAATTCTGTTAAAAAAGCTATAATAAGAATGGGAGAATATTCAAAGCCAGGCAACGGAAAAGTTAAACAAAAAGTGATTTATAAACCTTTTTGATTTAAATGACGAAGCCCCCAGATATCATAACTTAAAATGAGGGCTTACTAGAGGTTTACCTATATAAAAAAGTAAGTAATAATTCCATTATTTTATTTATTTCCAAAAATAAACTATTTTTCTTTTCACAGATTATAAAATTACTCACAACCAAACAACAACTAAAGAATATGTAGTAATTATAAAAAAACTCGAATGATAAAAGAAAAAAGAAAACAAGATTATCGGAGAAAATCTAAAGCTAAAAAAGAAATAAAGAAAGAAAAACGAGGATAATAGAAACCTGTGTAATCAAGCAAATGGAATATACATACAAAAATAATACCATAATAATTTCTAAAGTATCTTTTTTTCGTGTCAAAAAGGGATATTCCGTGGTTTTTAAAAAATAAAATTGATTAAATCTCCAAGATTTTTTTAAAGCCTCAAGAAAAAGAAAAAGAAAAAGATTAAAAACTAAATCCCAAATAAAAATAACTACGATACTTTACATTTTTTTTCTCATAGATAATTGGAAAGCTTACATTTGAATGTCCTTGCGCATATCCATTAAATATATATCATTCATGCACATTTATATTTGGTCCAGCTTTAGCATTATTTATGTTTGCAATATTAATAAATTCAGGTTGAAGTGAACCATCAAGGGAAAGAATTAAATCAAGTGAACGTTCACTAAAAAAGAAAAACCATTGTTAAAAAACTTTTATAAAAAAGAGAGGCAATAAAGCTTTGAATAAATTAAGAAATGTCAAAAAGCTTACCAACAATTATAAAGTTTACATACAATAACAAAAGGTTTTAATAATGGTACAATTCCCGGAATTTGTTCAACCGATAATCGAATATCTCCATAACCTGGAGCCATACGTTGAAGTGAACTAGTTTGTAATCGGCCTCTTTCACCCATAGCTGATCTCCAACACATATCAAGTTTGCCTATAGCCGAAACTCCACGATAATGAGTTAATGCATTATCTGGAGTACTTGGAGATAAACAGAAAAGATACTGTCGAACACTTTTAGGTGGAAGATAAACATTTCCAAGTTCGTCACTAAAAACAAAATCTGATTAGAAAAGTAAATTAGAAAGGTAAAGCAAGATTCATTGTAAGTTATCGTAACACAAGTCTCTTTGGAATTAATGAAACTAAAAAAATCACGACTAACCTTGATTGAGATGGTTTAATATCGTGACAATGATAAGCATCAGATGGCTCCATAGTCACTTTCTCCAAAACTATAGCTGATGTGCAAAGATTTTGAATTTGGGCTTCGAGGTAAACGTCATTGTTTAAATTATCCTTAAAAACAACCATCATCATTAAAATCTGCACTAAAAACTGCTTTTAAACAAACCTCAGCATTATAAAATTTTGTTCGAACATCAATTGGCTTATTCACTGGGAATTTAAAAAATTTACGAAAAAACATTTTTTCTCCATCATTAGTTATGTATGATACACCACAAACGAGACTAAAAAATATGTATGGAAAATTCTCACGGTTAAGGACAAATTATTTAATGCTTACATATGTTGTCCAGTTTCTTTTATTTCATGCATAACCATTTGACCAAGACATCGATTGGGAAATAATTCGGATTGGATATCACTTAATTTTGATTGTAAACTTATTCGCTGTGATTGAGTTTGAAGTTCAACCTTCACGGAAATATCCGAACATATCTGCTCGCTTTCATTGAGAACTACAATGTAAAAAGTGAAAGTTTCACCAAGGTAAATATTACTAAAAAATAAATAAGGATACGTATGTATGTATTCGGTGGCAAAACAGAAAAGAAATAAAAGTAAAAATTTACTCGATAGTTTGAGGAGCCATAAGATAATGTCCAACAGGGGCTTCCATTGAATCACAACCATTTATTCCTGCCATAGCTCTTTCAATTCCACTTGCAAATGGATCAGCTGGATCAATTCCCATACATACGGGATCATTAAAACTTGGTCGAGACATTCTCATAACTAAAGACAAAAAAAAACCATCATCCATTATTATTTGTTTGATAAAACTTATATTCATACCTTTTAAAGAAAGTAATTGGTCTTTAGTATTCTCTGATTGCGTCGTCGTCATATTTTTATTTTTAATAAATTAATTAATAGCTATTTACAAGAACAAATTATTACTGAAATTATGAGCAAAAAAAGCTATAAAGCAATGATGGCACAAACAAAAACCAGTTAGCTCACTTTGAAAAAAAAAGCAAAGCAACGAGCAAAAATAAAATCTTTGCTTCCAAGCAAAATGCAATGCAACAGGCGAAGTGGTTATGATGACACATAAACTTGAACCATAAAAAGATATACCAACAAAGGATCACCACTTCAAATCCACTTTGACGGCTCATATGTCATCATGAATTCATAAAGGAACAAACAAACCAAATTGGTTTCGGAGGATTAGGAGCAGTTGCTCATGGAGAAATAAAAAGACTTTGTGAGTATTGGATGGAACAATCACAATTCAAGAATATCCAAATTTTATAGCTGCAAATGCTAAAGCTTGTCAATGATTACCGACAAATGAATGAGTGTGTTTGCTTGTTAAGGAAGCAAAGTAATAATCATTCAATGTATCTGAAGCAAATATGAAAGTTTCATTAAGTGCTTTTGTGATTCTCGTTGCGAATTGCTTCTATTCATGCAGCAGCAGATAATTTATGTTCAAGGATTTAAACCATTAATTGAAAAAAATAGAGAAGAAATAAGGTTGAAATAATCAACAAAAACAAAACAAAAAATGCAGCAGTATAACCAAATCTCAATGGTTGATGAACGCAGAGTCCCAAATGAAGGAACAATAAACACAAGAGTGAAAAAGTCGTCGAAAAATTACAACAATATCATGGCTGATCTTGACAATAAAAATTATTGCATTCAAAGCTCTTCATAACGTGCAAAATGTTAAATGCTTTTTACCCATGGCTGGACAAATTCGAAACTCTCGAGTCATAATACATAACATAATAGCCCTCTTTTATTCATAGCTAACTAGCTATAGCTGCTCAAAGTGGCACTTAATTCAAAGGTAATGCTCAAACAAAGAAACAAAAAACATTAGTATGTATGCGCTAAAGATTCTTTTATAATCAAGTGGAAAACAAGAAGCATCGCTAATAGCTAAGAATGTAACAATCGATAAAAGAAGAAAAACCATATCCAAATGTTCATCATATGCAAAGACTTTCATTGGCTTCAAGAAAAAGCATTCATAATCACACCGTTTAAATAGACATAGTTTTAACTATTTATTTTCAAAAAACTTTTAACAAAAATAAAATACATTCAGTTAACAATTTTCAAAGGATTCACCAACGAGATCACTGAAAAAAGAACAGGTTAATAATGGTTTAAAGAATGGTATATACAACTTACGGAATATCAGCATCCGCATCTTCAGCCTTGAATTGAGATGTTACATTATTGGCCAACTTCTTGAGATGAGTAAGAGATTCAGCACCAAGTTGATTGAGGATACCCGGAAGCATTTCAGTGATTTCTAAAAATGAGCACATAATAAGTAATGGTAAAGAGAGAATATCAAAACTACGTTTATTTTCAGCGGTGCCAGTAATAGAAAAGGTATTTGCAGGAACAGAAGCTTGAACTTTGGGATTGGTGAAATGGATAACAGTTCCATCATCTTTGATCATATTGACTTCTTCGATACCAGGAATGTTGGTAACAGACATCTTCTTGAGATTACTTTGAAGTTTCTTGTCATCAGAAGCAGCTGTTTTGTGGACCACCTTCTTCTTTCTGCGAGCAGTACCCTGAAAAGATGATATGTTTAGTAAAATGTAAGAAAGCATAAAGAAAAGATAAACTAACCTTTCCACCAGTTCTGACAGCTTCTGCAGCAGCTTGAAGCTTCTTGATTTTTTCAGCGTTCATAATGAAAAGTTTACCGTTGTACGTTTGAGATATATCTCGATACCTGAAAATGAAGTAACATTATAATAAGACATGTAAAATAACGAGTAAAAGTATTAATAATACGCGAGAAGGTAAACAAAATATTGATTTTATTGACGAAAAAACAATCAAATGAGTTTGATGAATGAAAGAAGGAGAAAGAATGAACGCCGCTAGGCAAAAAAAATGGAAGGAAAAGCCAAGGACCCAAAAAATGGTAACTTTTTCTTTGCAAATCGCGAAGCAGGAGGGCGAGCAATTTCGTTTTAAGAGTGAAAGCCACTCAAAAACTGCTTTGGGTTGCTCGCTCCTCTGCGACGTTTATTTTGTTTGTGTGTGTTTCGTTTCTTTCATATTTTTTTCTTCAATGCATTTAGAAAAAAAAAAATAGCAGCAAAGCAAAAATGTCCCGTGCTTGTTTTTGATTTTATTCTATTATTTTATGGGTTTATTTTTATTTCCACTAGCTTTAAACTTGTTTTTCTTTTATCCTTCCCTTCTTTTCATTAATGTCTAACCTTTAAAATGATCATCCAAAAAAGTTATTATCACCCAATACACACACAAAATGGAGAAAGGTGTGTGTTTTTTAAGTGGGAATTAATAGAAACGTGTGATAGTTAGTTTGCTTTTCACTTTTTCTCTCCCGCGATAAATCGATATGCTTTTACTTTTTTGTTATTATCTTTCAAATGTTTTTTGACCTCCACGTTCATTCGTAATCGATTTCAAGTTTTCATTTCTATGTCTCATAGTTAAAAAGGGATTTCATCACATAAAACTTTCGTTGCTTGTTGTCATTTCATAATGACGTCATATCACCACCACCAAATCTCCTTATGTGAGACAAAAAAAGTAAGGATGAATCATCGTGCCGTTACACGCCCATTAGCTATCTTGGTTAACTTTTTATATGAGTTTTTTTATATTGTAGTCACTTTTCTTTCTTCAAAAAATATTGCTTCGTCGTAAATTTTGCATGCTCTCATTCTTTCTTTGTTGCTTGCGTTATTGATTGTTTTTCGCGTTTTCATTCTCATTTTCAACATTTTGTATTTCTTTTACTCATTCTTGCTGCTTTTTTAGTGACTTAGACTGACCACGACGACGATGTTGGGAAGAATCTTCGGAGGCAAGAAAGAACCTGCTGCGGCAACACCGCAAGAATCAATCTCAAAGCTACGAGAAACTGAAGAAATGTTAATGAAAAAGCAAGACTTTCTCGAAAAGAAAATTCAGCAGGTAATTTTACTTTTCTTTTCTTCTTATTGATTATATGAAACTTTTATAGGAAACTCAAACAGCTCGTCAAAATGCTTCGGCAAATAAGCGTATCGCTTTACAAGCATTGAAAAGAAAGAAGCATCATGAAAAGCAACAACTACATATTGATGGTGTGCTACAAACAATTGAATATCAAAGACAATCGCTTGAGAATGCTGCCACCAATGCTGAAATTCTTCAAGTTATGGGTACTGCCGCTAGTGCCATGAAAGCAGCTCACAAAGATATGGATGTTGATCAAGTTCATGATTTGATGGAAGATATAGCTGAACAACAAGATGTCGCAAATGAAATCGCTGGAGCTATCTCAAATCCCATTGGTTTTGGTAATGATATCGATGAAAGTGAACTTTTAGCTGAATTAGAAGAACTTGAAGAAGTAAGTTACTTATTTTTTACTTGTTTGACTATTGCTGATTGCTAAATTTTAGGAAACTATCAATGAAAAACTTATTACTGTTGGTCCAACTCCTCAAGATCATATTAGTACACGAATGCCTGATGCTCCAAAAGATACCATTCCTGCTCGTCAAAAGAACAAGAAAGAAGAAGATGATATGGCAGAATTGGAACAATGGGCAACATCGTAACTTCAATCAAGGATTATGTAAACTTATTTCGTCATTCAATTCATCTTCCCTGTGGGTCAATGGTCTCTTGGTCCCTTCTTTTGCTTGTATTATTTAATTATGTACACATTTTTCTGTCATTCATTTGAATTAATGTTTTTTTTATTTCTCTGACATAAAGCATTGTATTTTAGATATAACAAATTTTACAAAATAAAAATATGAAAACAATATCTCTTTTTCTTACAATCGATCATCTTACAGTTGATACCCGTTTTTATAAAGTTTTTTATCACAAGGAAATAAGGAGAGTTTTGTTGTTGAGACACATGTTTTATGTCGTCGTTGATAGAAGCAGTCTTGCATCACTGTCGGAAGAAGTCAAATTTTTCAAGCTCAGATTGTTTGAATCACGTTTCCTCAAGAATTTTGGTGAACCATGTTCATTGTGTTTTGCACGATTATAAACGAACATTCCAATAACAGCTAAAAACATTCCAAAGCAATTTAATGGTGTTACAGGATTTTGGAAGATAAACAAAGATAAACCAATAACAGCTATTCGTTTTGTTGCATTTGATACCTGAAAGTTAATGGAATGATAAAAGTGGAATAAAAGCTTTAAATTGATCGTACAGCATATGAAAGAGTTGTAAGTTGATGAATAAGAACGAAAGCACAAATATTTTGTAAGAATGAACAAAAACCAGCCATGCATAATAGGAATAAAAAATAAAAATCTGGTGAACCTTGAGTTGAAAGTGAACCATGAATGAGTTCGTTTGTTAATGTTATACCATCAGTTAGAACCCAAAGAGGAAAAAGGATGACTGCAGCAAGTTGAGATGAAATACATAAAAGTGTAATTGGATGCATTCCAGTATCATCAAACACCTGAAAATGGTCACGGTAATCAAAAAAGTTTGCGAAAAAAAAGTTTGCTAATTACCTTTTTGATAAGAACATTAATAAATGAATGAAGAAAGGTTGAAAGTAAAGAAGATAACAGCCCAGCAAGGTTAAAGCTCATTTCAGTAAAGGAAGCAATAACAACACCAAGAACAATTGGAAATAATGATAAATACACTCGAGTTGGTTGTGGTTCATGTTTGAGACATCTTGAAGCAAATACGGTAAAAATTGGCAGCGTAGCTTTCACTGAAATCAAACAACAAAAGAGTAAAGAGAAGCATACAAATAAAAGCTTACCAGTTTGAGCATAAGAAACAGGAACTTTCCATAAACCAAAAAATGCAAATGCAAGTGCAATGGATTTGAATCCAGCAATGGGAAGAAGAGTTTTCAGCAAATATGGTTTTGATACACTTTTGAATTTAACTTTCATTATCTTTGCAAGTGGTATAGCGTAAATTGCATTATTCACTAAACTTGACAGAGTTACAGTTAGAGGATATGGATACAGCTAAAAAAATAAGTACATAAATAGGTTATAAATATAAACAATGAAACCATTTATTGAATGTTGGAAAACCCAAAATTTCACTAACCTGAAGTGTAAGCTTATTCACAATTGATTGAGCTGAAGATGTTCCATACCATACAAAACATATCAGAATGATTCGAATTGTAAATAGCAATTCGTTGGTAAAAAATTTTGACATTGGTGGATAATAATTTTTAGATTTCTTATTATTTGTTGAAAACCATCGCTGAAAAACCATTCCTTCTAGAATCGATTTCAGCCAATCTCGCATAATATTATTAATAATAATAATTAATTCAAAGCTCGTGTGAAATGTTCATCAACAAAACAAAAATAAAGTTATTTCATTAAATGAGAAAGTAAGGAATGGAATAAGAAGATATACTCGTTATTAACGATTTATAAAAAAAACGCGAGACATCGCTCGAGAGATTAGACAAAGAAGAAGCGTTTTTGAGGATAAAATTTGTTGAGATCTTTATCGGCACAAAAAAAATATTGATTCATTTGAAAATATAAAAATCTATGTACATACACACGTTCAAAATCAAAACACGAATAAAGATACATATATCGAATAAAATGCCCTTTTAAAAAAGGAGGATAAAAGAAGAAAACAATGACAAGTAAAGTTGTTATAGCAGCAAGCAAACAACATACATAGATAAAAGCAATTGGGAAAGCAATGCACATAAGTTTTTTGCAAGAAAGCTGTATCACACTAACATTTCAAGCAAGCATCATTGCTTCAATTCTCCAGCATCTTTTAAGCAATTTTGATTCCGCTTAATAATTTTACTTCCTTGAAAACGTGGTCAATTCAGATGATAAAAGTTTTTCCCATGATGGGGATGCAATATTTTGAAACCATTCACGTTCATTCATTTTTCCAGTCGTCGCCGTCGTCGTTGTTGTTTGGTGTTGTTGTTGATGGGGTTGAAATGATGGACGAGGAAGTGATAAAAGATTCAAAGAAAATTTATCAATCACATCCGTAAATGGAATGGTTAATAAACCATAATTATCATCAATTGCTGAAACAAACAAAAATTAGTTATTGACGAATGTGTTACACAGTAACCCAAAATATCATCAAGCAACTGTTTTATCAAAGGAAAATTGGTACAAATTTTGATGACTTTTGCAATGTATGGTTGTTGCTTTTATTATAACAAAAAATGGATACTAAAAGAATGAGAAGCAGCAGCTAATTTTTGGCAGTTTTTTTAAGTGGGAAACACGTTTATGTACTTCTTAATTCTCACGCTTACAAGAAACTTTGGCAAGGAAAACTAATAAACTAATAAAACCAAAATATCTATTAAAATTTGCTTTCATAAGCACAGCACACATAGTTCATGCCCATGCCACTGTTTTTAAACACATAAAGAAGGACGTAAAAGTATTATAACAAAAAGAGGCACATTAGTTAATGGGGCTTCCCACGTTTTTTTTCTTCTAACAAAATCATATCTGTTTGCTACGCTTTCTTTGAATGCTTTGAAACCCAACTGTTTAAGGAAATAACTCACTAGCTTGTTCAAGCTTTGATCTAGGTTTAATTTCTGCAAATATCACATAGTTAACCATGGGTTCCGCATAAGCATACATATCAAATCCAAGTTTTTTCATCGACAATCCGCCACAAACATCAAATCTTGTTCCATCAAATATTCCTTTAATAATTTTTGCTCGTTCTGCAACTATTTCAGGTTGAAAATCTGCACTTCTTGAACGTAGTTGAGCAATGACGAGATTGATTTTTCTGACAGATGACGAACCACTGTAATTAGATTTAAGTTTACGATGTGATAAATCAGCTGACATAATTTCTCGAATAATATTAATATCAATAAACCAATCAATTCCAAGAATGATGGTATGACAAATTTCAAATAATAACATCAAAAGTTTGTGGGTTTCATCTTCATAATATTTAACCACTTGACTAAGTTTGATACCTTCACGACGGCTGTTTCGATGAGCAAGTTCAAAGATGTGACCCGAATTGATTGCCTTAAAAATAGGGAAGGAATTAACCACCAAAATTTAAAACAACATTGTTTCGTTGAAAAAGGAATTGAATGCTGATGAATTATGGAAGTTGTGGTTCCATTAACTACTAAAAGCCAAGCAACTACTTACTTGACAATCAAGGACTATGGTTCGCGTTTTTGTAACATAAACATTGATGGATGTTGTTTGAGATGCACCTTTTTCAACAAATTCTCTTGGACTTGGTCGAAATATGTATTCTCTAAAAATTTCTGTTAATATCACTTTGAAGAAGCAAAATCCCAATCATACATACCCATAAAGGTCGCTCATTTCATTTCCTGAAAGCATACTTGCAAAAGTTGATTTACCACTTCCTTGTCCGCCAATAACTGCAACGATATTGAAATTTGAATTTAATGCTGTTAAATAATCCTGAAAGTTGTTGGTTGCATTCATTGTTAGTTAATAACATTAAAAAAAGGAAAGGTCATGAAAGCATACAAGGAATCCTTTGTTGAGATTATTGCTATCATCAATGAATTTAATTGAAGCAGGCATTGATGGAGGAAGTGATGTTGGGCCAGATTGTTGCTGCTTTTCTTCTGAAAGTTATTTTTTTATATAGGGGATATTTCAATGCAGATGATGAACAGAAGATACCTGTTTCATTCTTAGGCCTTGCTGCAATTCTTGGGACATTTGATGATGAAGCAGATTGAAGGATTGTTGGAATAACTCCTCCTACTGGGGTTGAAATTTTTGTTTCAATTTCTTCATTCCTACGTGATTGAAGAATTTTAACTGAAAGTTTAAAACGTAATAATTTCACCAAACAAAGAGCCATTGATTATATTTACCTGGTCCATGAGGATTTGGAGAATTCAATGGCGTTGTTTTTCCTAATGCTGATGAAGTATCTCCAATGTTTCCACTTTTTGAACGAGAACCACCTTTTCCCTAATAACATTTCGATGAATAAAAAAGGCATTTAAAAAAAATGAAAAAACAAACTTCATATACCCTTCCACTATTGCTGCTAGTTGTTGTTGTTCCTCCACCACGTCGTCCTCGATTATTATTATTACCAACACCGCCACCACCGCCTCTTTCATTTCCACGTAATGACATTATATTATTATTGCTTTTTAAAATTTTATTTTCAAATATTAAACATTCATCAAAATCAAAATCAAAAAAAGCGCAGCACACACGTCCGTCGTCTATAAACTTTTAATATTAGACTTCATTTTTTTGTTATTAATTTTAAACCATAGAAAAAAAGTGACACGTTTTTTTGATCAAAAAATGGAACTATCTAACTAGAGAAAATCGTCGGATTTAATGCAAACAAAAACAAAAAATTCGTCAAATTCAAACAAAAAAAGAAAAATGACGAGTGCGTATGTATGATGTCTCTAAATATGGGGCAGTAGGAAGAAAAAAAGCGGGTTTGGTGTTGTTGTTTTGATACATAACACTTTTTATGATTATTAATAGGTAAGGTTATCACAACTATCATTCGGCCAATTAAATGTAATAACTGGTTTTCTAGGTTCCTTGTGATATTATTATTTTTTTAGTGAAACGTTTCTTCGAATAAAAAAAGTGAAGCATAAATCAAAATGGTTCTTTCAACAAACAAAAAAAGGTTCCAAGAAACAAAACTCTAATTGTCATTTGCTCATAAACTGCCAAATAGAGGGAGGGAATAAGCTTGATGTCAAGAAACTATGGAATCCATCCAACTTCGATATGCAAGAAACCACCACCTTCCAAACAACAAAAATTGCAAAGAAAAAAGTTTATTACAATAAAGCAAAAGTACACGTTTTAAATCACATACATACATACAAAAAAACATTGTATAAAAGACCAAATAAAAAACTTCATAACTTTGGAATGGGAAGACACATTTTTCCTTTACAAATCAGAATCATGAAGACGAGAGATGCAAGCCAAATATCAAGAGATAAAACAAAAACCAGAGTCATTTTAGCACTTACACCTAAAAAATAAGACAAAGTTTAAAGATGAAAGAGAAAGAAGAAAAAATTACCTTTCTTTTCAGGTTTTCCTTTTGCGTTGCTTGTTGGTTGAACTTGTGGAGAAGGAGTTGGTTTCGTAGGGTTTTGCTAAAAATGAAAGTTAATTAAAAGAAATTCAAGAAGAGGATGTGACTAATTAACATGAATTGAAGTTTTACAAAACAATAAAACTTACTCCGCCATTTGTTGTTGTAATTGTAAAATCTGTTGAGCCTTCAGGAGATTCAGATGATGATGTAATCCCACGAGGAGGTGGAGTTGTAGTTGATGAAGAATCATCTACTGAAGGACCTCCGGTTGAAGTTGATTTTTCTGGACCAATGGTTGATGTTGGATCTTCTGGGCCAATGGTTGATGTTGGCTCTTCTGGACCACCTGTTGAAGTTGATGTTGGAGCATCGGTTGAGGTTGGAGCATCAGTTGAAGTTGATTCTTCTGGACCACCCGTTGAAGTTGAGGTTGGAGCATCAGTTGAAGTTGATTCTTCTGGACCACCCGTTGAAGTTGATGTTGGAGCATCGGTTGAGGTTGATTCTTCTGGACCACCTGATGATGTTGGATCTTCTGGACCAATGGTTGAAGTTTGATCTTCTGGACCACCTGTTGAAGTTGATTCTTCTGGACCACCCGTTGAAGTTGATGTTGGAGCATCGGTTGAGGTTGGAGCATCAGTTGAAGTTGATTCTTCTGGACCCCCTGTTGAAGTTGATTTTTCTGGACCACCTGTTGATGTTGGATCTTCTGGACCAATGGTTGAAGTTGAAGTTGGAGCATCAGTTGAAGTTGATTCTTCTGGACCGCCCGTTGAAGTTGATGTTGGAGCATCGGTTGAGGTTGGTGGAGCATCGGTTGAAGTTGATTCTTCTGGACCACCTAATGATGTTGGATCTTCTGGACCAATGGTTGAAGTTGATGTTGGAGCATCTGTTGAGGTTGATTGTTCTTGACCATTGGTTGATGTTGGTGTTCCAGGTGAAGATAAATTTGGGATATGACTTTGAGACGATACAGTACATAACAAACCTAAAAATCACAAATAATTTTCCAAGTAAAAAAATAAAGACAGAAATTTGAACTTACAAGTAAAAGTAAAAACCAGCCAAAAATGCATGTTTCTTCAACGTTTTAAAACTGATTGAAATGATGACAATATGCTGTTTGCACTTTCCAAGAAGCAAAATTTGTTCATTCTTTTTTAAACTAAAAAATTTGCATGTTATTGTCGATTCGATTCACAAAGCTTTTGAAAAAGTAAAGAACGCGAAAAGCTGAGTTTAATTTATGAGGTTGAAAAAGCATTTTATCAACGATATGCAAAATATAAATTTTTCAATAATATAATAAGCTTTATTTCAAAAGAACAAAAAATATTGGTACAAATTTTAAACAAAGTTTAATGATATTCGAACATGATGAAAATTTATTCTCAAAATAAATAATACGCGTAAAAAAATAATAATCAATTCTAAAATCTTGCAGCTTTGCAAACTTTATCATAAACATTTGGAAAGGCTTCTTTGCAACCATATTTAGTTCGAAGCCAATCATACAATGATGAATCAAACATTTCCCAAAATTCTGATGGGGTCATATATGTGTCAGCATAAAGCATTTGAACACTAAAAAATAATAATAATGGAATGGATGGATAGAGCATTAACAAAGTTTAGAAAAAATGGAAGAAAGAATGAAAGTTTAGGAAAAATCAACGAAAGCTTTTGTTTGCAAAAATGGAACAATTTGCCATTAGTTTTTTTACTGTATTTTTTTAGGCTTCATTGGTTTTGCCTTTTTCTAATATTTTTTTTTCTGACTTACCCTTGAACACTTCGAACATAACGTTCAATATTTCGTGTAGTTTCTTTAGCATCATAAGTATCAAGCTCACAATTGCCATAAACTCCAATATCAATGTAAAGCAAATTTCTTCCTGATCTTTGCCGAATCATTCCAGGTGAAGATGGAAGGGTAAAAGGACACAACCAAAGAGGATAAATATTTACTTCTCGGTCAAATACTTCTGCAGCTTCTTCAACATTTGATAAAGGAATGAGCATATCTTGAATTACATGATATCGATTATAAATATTTCGAATTGGTCCGGGTGTTGTTAATTTAAGGAGAGAAACTTTGGGTGGCATTGTCCATCCCAAAAACCATCGAAATAAGAAATTGTTTCCAAATGGAATTAAATCTTGAATTTCCCAAAATATACTTCGTGAATGTCGACGGTAATAATCTCGAAGTGGAATGTATTCAACTATTTCTTTACCAGAATTTAAAATGGATTCCACATGTTTGAAAAACCATAGTTTATGCCATCGACCAATAGCATTAAGAGTTCCATTTTTGGGAACTGCATCAGCGAAATATCCAGTCATAACTACTCCCGTATCTTTACTATATTGAATTCCCTCAACAAATTCATTATTATTTCGATTGGCTTCTTGAGAAAGTCGATCATAAAGTTTCTGAAAAAAACTTTGGTTTAAAAAAAGCACACGATTGATTTCAAACAATTTTTTTTGGTACTTTTAAAAATTTCTTTTAATTCTTACTTTTTGATTTTTACATGGATAATAAGTTAATCGAATAAAAGGTTTACATGGAATTATTCGAATTGTAGCAGCAACTAAAAATCCTAAAGTTCCATGACTCCATGGAATTCCATAAAATAATGGTTGATTAGGATTATTTTTTTCTTTAGATGCTATAATTAATTCTCCATTAGCTGTAACAATTTCAAATGAAATACAAATATGTTGAAATAACCCATATTTTCGACCGGATGATTCCACTCCGCAACCATTTATCATTCCACCAATTGTAAGATCATCAAGTTCAGGAACGATTGGAAGGGTATATCCAAGGGGAATGAGAGAACGAGTTATATGTCCCATAGTTACATTAGGTTCAACTCGAACTGTTTGAGCTTCAGTGTCAATCTAAAAAATTGAAATATTGTAAAGTTTGTTTGAACTTTTGTTTTTTTTTGGTTGAAGGTAGTTTGGAAGAACCAAAATATTTGAGAATCATTTTTCCTTTTTTTTGTTGTTGCAGCATCTTGATCTTGTTTTAATTGACGCATTGAAAGAAGAAGTTTTATACCAAAATGTTAAAAAAATTTTAAAGTTAAAGGAATCAACGTCGATTAGCATGTAGCTACGGTATCTTATCATCAAAAAATGTTTGCTATAACTTTATCTGATATTGTTGAACTCAAAACTTCATTTTTTTCTTCATCATTTAAAGTGGTTATTGGTTGGATATGGTATTTATTTTTGGTATGTTGCTATTTAAAGCAAAATAAACCACCATAAAAAGTAATGCATCACAACGCAAAAAAAAATTCACGTGTTTCATTCATGCATAAAGTTGTACTCCCTAAAACTTTTTTTTCTCATTGCAATTTGTTATTGTTTAGCGTTCGTTGGTGGTGGTAAAGTTGCAAAAAAAAAAATCAAAGTGAAAAGAATTTACTATGATTGACTCGAGAAAGAAAAAAAAATGCACTTTTAAAACAATCAAGCAAGCAAACAAAAAAACTTTTTGACTAATCGAATGCTTCTAACAACAACAAAAAAGAAGAACGCAAAAAACATGTGAAGTTTTAGTTTTATTTTTCAAACCCATAGGTTACTGTAAAATCTAGTCACCATTCTATGGTAGATACAAAGCAATAAAACTTGACTATGACAATCTTTTTTGTGTCTCAAATCACCGTATCTTTAAACTCAAGCATCATCATTACCGCCAAATTTTACCCAACTCCCGATTTTACAGTTTTTTTCCCAAAAAAATTACTTACTTCTAAAATATCGACAAGTTGATTAGTTTTAATTTGAATCATATCTTTTTTATATTTAGGATATCTAAAGCTCATGGTTAACCATCCAGGTCGAGCCGTACACATCTTCTTTTTTCGATCACCATTATGCCATTCTTTAACTGCTTTTTGAATGGATGCCACTTTACGATCATGATATTTAGGGGCTGATTGAAGAGAAAATATAATCCAATTTCGAATAAAATCATATGTGTTATAAGCGATGGAAGCTGGAAGGATTAAAGGGATAACAAAAATCCATCGAAATCGATATAAAAACCATTCCAAAAATCTTTCAGAAATTGAAATATTATTTTTATCGTTTGGATTTGTTGCGCTCATAGTTGTTAGTCGTTGGGTTTGGAACCTTAAAAAATAATAAATAAATTTATTTTTGAAAGACACAAAAAAAAGTTGTAAACAAAAAAAAAACTCGGGAAAAAAAGTAAATGAAATAAAAAAATGTTGCGTTTGTTGGTGTCCAGTTTTCTTCACTCATTCGCGCTGCACATAAAAAAAAAGAACCTTGAACCTTTGAACAATAAAATTATCGACCACCTAAGAAAACAACAGTTAAAGAAGAGGTTGGGTTTTGTTGTTGATTGACTAACTAACTAACTAACCAAATTTTTAATTATTTCATTTTTCTTCAGTGAAAATGCACTTTTTAACGGAAATTGTATTAACGGAAAAATGGATAAAAAAAATTAAACTTTCTAATAAATTAAAAATAAAGTCGAAGGTCATTTTTCTTTTAATTTAAGTTTATAAAGAAAATTATCTTCTTTTTTTATTTTATTTTTTGGTTTATAACACAAACAATAAACGCTAGCTTCCATAAAACCTTCAAATTCTTTTTTTTCTTTTTTATTTGATGTGGAGTGATTTAGAGTTAGGAGTTAGACAAGAACATTGGGGCCTTACCTGCGGTAAGTCCCTCAAACTAAACATACAAACAAACAATCTTCGAAAGCGTTACATTTTTACAATCACAACGTAACGTGGACATTGGACACTTTAAGGTATTTTTTGAGAACCCTAGAGAGTGTACCTGTTTTTAGGAATTATAAAAAATTATCAAAAGGGAGACTATGTGCTTTTTTAGAGGGTGCAAAATTGGAAAAAAATAGAGTGCCCAAACACCCATGCGTGTCTACAACAATACAATACAATTAAATTAAACAACAGGTTCCTCGCGTTCACATTATATTTTCATGTTAAATTTTGGAGCCCTGCCTAACGGCAGACCTCCTAAATTTACAAAACAAATCATCTACAATAATTAATGGGTTTTTCGGTCCATGCATTTCCATATCTCTCATATTCAGCTACATCTTAACCCCTTCGAGGTCCATTACATACGCCAAATTACATATGGGCCCTTCGAGCCGCAAAACCCAATTCGACCCAAAAACCGCCAAATAACAACCCAAACACCATCAAATATTAACTCAAAGACAACAAAAAAGCATTAAATATCCACCCAAACATCATCAAGCATCCACATAATATATACTTTATTACAATAACAATAAACAACAGGGCCCTTTGGTTAAACATTCCATTTTCATGGTTAATTTTGGGGCCCTGCCTTCGGCAGACCCTCAAAATTTACGATATAAATCGTCTCAAATTATCAACGGTTTCTTCGGGCCAAGCATTCCATACATCATTAAATATCAACCCGAAAACAACATCAAACATCCCACCAAAAACCATCTTACATCTCACCAAAAACAACTAAATCTTCACTCGAAAGCCATCTTACATCTCACCAAAAATAACTAAACATTCACCCATAAACCATCTCTTACATCTCACCAAAAATAACAAAATCTCCACCCAAAAACCATCTTACATCTCACCAAAAATAACTAAATCTCCACCCAAAAACCATCTTACATCTCACCAAAAATAACAAAATCTCCACCCAAAAACCATCTTACATCTCACCAAAAACAACTATGCAGACATACAGAGAAAAACAAATTTTTCACTTCCAAAAATGCAACAGAAAAAACACAAAGGGAAACTTTCGTGTCGAGAAAAATTTCAAAAAATGCAAATTTAAATTGACTAAAACATATTAATATTTGACTCTCCGAAACGTGAGACTAACATATTCGGAATCAGCGTAAAAAACTGATCTAGACTATCGGGACAAAACAAAAAAAAAGCAGAAACGACATACAGACAAACATACAAACACGACACTCCAAATTAAAAAGGAAGACAAGAACATTGGGGCCTTACCTGCGGTAAGTCCCTCAAACTAAACAATCACACAAAAAAATTCTACAAAACGGTTACATTTTTACAATCACAACGTGGACATTGTACACTTTAAGGTATTTTTGGAGAAACCTAGAGAGTGTACCTGTTTTTAGGAATTATAAAAAATTATCAAAGGGGAGACTATGTGCTTTTTTAGAGGATGTGATATTGAAAAAAAAAGAGTGCCCAAACACTCAACCCGAAAACAACATCAAACATCCCACCAAAAACAATTAAATGTTCACCCAAACATCCCACCAAAAACAACTAAACATTCAATCAAAAACCATCTTACATCTCACCAAAAATAACTAAATCTCCACCCGAAAACCATCTTACATCTCACCAAAAACAACTAAACATTCACCCAAAAACTATCTTACATCTTACCAAAAATAACTAAACATTCACCCAAAAACCATCTTACATCTCACCAAAAATAACTAAACATTCACCCAAAAACCATCTTACATCTCACCAAAGACAACAAAAACCCATTAAATATCCACCAAACTATACACCCAAACACCATCAAGCACCCACATAATATTATATTTCATTACAATAACAATAAATAACAGAGATTTTTAGTTAAACATTCCATTTTCATGGTTAATTTTGTGGCCCTGCCTTCGGCAGACCCTCAAAATTTACGATATAAATCGTCTCCAATAATCAACGGTTTCCCGGGCCATGCATTTCCATATTTCTCATATTCGGCTACATCTTAACCACTTCGAGGTCCATTCCATAGGTCTAATTACACATGGGCCCTTCAGGCCCCAAAACACATTACAACCCCAAAAACAACCAAATACCGAACCAAACATAATCAAACAATCACCCAAAAATCACTAAATATCAATCTAAACACCTTCAAATATCCACACAAACAAAACCAACTATCCACCCAAATGCTATCATATTTCCACACAATACATATTTCATCACAATAAAATTAAACGGTAGACCACTTCGGGATCGATTGCATACTCAAAAAATTACAGTTGTGCTCTTCGAGCCCCAACACTATTCTTTCTTCTCAAACTCACTACTAATTAACATGCGAGAAAAGGTGACCTTTCAGGCTACACTACAATCTTCTAAAAAACGAACCAAAATAACAAAAAAAAATTTGAGTTCAAAAAATATGCCACCCAAAAACAACCAAATATCCACCTAAAAATTTCAATGCAGACAATCAGAGAAAAACAAATTTTTCACTTCCAAAAAGCAACAGAAAAAACACAAAGGGAATCTTTCGTGTCGAGAAAAATTTAAAAAATGCAAATTTAAATTGACCAAAACATAGGGATCCTTGACTCTCCGAAGCGTGAGACTAACATATTCGGAATCAGCGTAAAAAACTGATCTAGACTATCGGGACAAAACAAAACAAAAGCAGAACCGACATACAAACATACAAACAAACACGACACTCCAAATTAAAAAGGAAGACTAATTTCTCCCTCTCTCCTCTTTCTTTCATTTCATTTTGTTGCATTTTTTTATTGGACTCAGCAAAAAAAATTCTATGTGCATACTTTGATCAATGAAAAAGAGAGAATGAGTTTTTCGAGAATAAAAATCTGTCGCTTTTAGAGTTCACAGGTGAAAAATGAAGAAGATAATTTTGACATTTTTTGTTCATAGTTTCGAGAACGCACAAAAAAAAATAAACTCAAAAACTTTTAAATCAACGGAATAGAAGAAAAAAAAGTCAAATAGGATGTGTGTGTCTTGTGTCATCTTGAGAATTAACAAGGAAAAGCTAACAGATAAAAAAAGAAGAAGTGGCTGATTATTGACATTTCGATGGTTCAAGAAAAGAAACTTCTAAAAACTTAAACTAAAAAGTCAAAAGTTTTAATATTTACTTAACTCAAATCCGAATCAGGTGATTTATTAAAGGAAACATAAAAAAGAAGGAACAAAAATGGCACAAAAAAAAATACAAAAATCAAAACATAAGTTGTCTCAGCGTTTATAAGGCCACGAATAGCGAATACATACTTGAATAAAGTACACCATTTAGGCATTGTCTCAATTATTATTCATCTCAATAAATAACCTTAATACACTGACTCAAGTGCTTTTTGTTTTGAGACAGACTTTTTTAGGCACCTTCTCAAAATTTAGGATAATAACAAAAAAAATTAGACAAATGGCATACTAATAACAAAATTTGATATACTTTAGAAATACGGGAAAAGAGACAGGAAAGTACTGTAAAAAATTAAAAAAAATAAATAAAAATAAAGGTGTTTTTTTTCTTCTTCGAAGCATTCACCTCGAAAAAGCAGCGCGTTTAGTTAATTTTCCTGTAATTTATTTAACGATGCCATTAACAAAAATGAATATATTTTCTTCTGAAGGTTAAAATTATTCTTTGAAACAATTATGTGTATAAAAAGAAGTCATATTACTCACATTGATCAATAATCGGTCATAAAAAAAATAAAGAAAAATTTATTTGAGGAGAAAGTACATATTATAGCATAATTAAGATATGCCTATGTATCCTTTTTGGTGTTGCTATGTTTGCGATAACTATCAATGAAAGAACAGAGAAGAAGAAAAAATGCAACATTTTCGTTGTTCTTGTGTGTTCAGCATAATTTTATGATTGTCGCTGATAATAGATAATATCGGTTCACTCTCAAGCATAATTGGTTGTTGCTTGTTCTTCACATAATCAATTTTTCCTATGTCTTTTAAAGTCCAAAAAAAGAATTTGTTTGACTGCTTTGATGTGGATGAGTCAACTCGCAATACTTAGGAAAATGAAGAGAGAAAAAAGTTGGTTATTGAAAAGTAACGCTAAAGCTATTGTTTTATGACAATCTTTTGAGTAGTTTTAAATAAGATTCATCAAACGCAAAAGAGTTCAAAAATTTATAAGCAAAAATTAATTAATAGAAAAAATATTTGGAAGAGGTAAATGTTGCATTTGAAGGTTTGGGTTAACAACAAAATAGATCGAAAACCAATATGAAACACTTCAAATGCATTTTTTGATATCCCATTTGTGCTTTAGATTTCCTCACGTACATATATTTATAAGCCAAAATGAAAAACTCTGAATAACGATTACCGAATTGCATGTATAAAGCTATCAGCCATCAAGTTATTTTCATAGATCATTATATGATTTATAAAACATGAGGAAACACGTAAATATCTCAACCACCTAATTATCCCCAATCCGAAGATCAAGGATAATTGATCTTTTTATTAAAGGATATAAGCGCAGTGGCGCCATGAGAAGGCATTAGGTATATAGGTGGTGGTTGAGATAACACAAATGGGGTTAATCGCGAAGGAAAGGAAAGGATAAAAGGATTTTAAAAAAATATTATCAATGCGAGGAAATAAGCGCAGTCTTGGAAAAATAAAGCAAGCACAAGTTTGAAAAGAAAATTAAAGAAAGTCCAAGAAAAAAACCAAGAGAACTGATTTCCGAAAAATGCGAAATGAAAAACGAAGGAACATGAAAAAACAAAACAAAAATAAACCATTTTTTACGAAAAATTTTGGAAAATTATTGGCGCCATTTTTTTTATTTGGTTTGTTTGTCGTTGAGTATCACACGAGGAAGAGGTAAACCATTACCATTTTCCTTTCAGGCAAATAAGTAGGTTAAGGAATTAGGGGAGCTTCACACCTTTGGATTTTTAAGAGAAAATAAATGAAAAGCTTCTTTCAAAATGGCGTAAAACTACAGGGTTTGTATGTTATCCATTTAAAAAAACCATGCCATTACCAACATTGAGTGCTTTTTTTGTTTCAAGTCCTATTTTTGATAATGATCAAGCAGAATAAAAGTTGAATTAAGAAATGAAATGAAATTCTGTGAAATTTTCAAAAAAAAGTAAATGGGTAATCACAGATTCCACAAGTTTTGTAATAAAGGCTACATGAAAGTTGTAAGTAAAAGATACTTCGCTATCAGAATCTGCATTTTTAAGAAGGTTATCCAAACATGTAAGTTGCTATGAAGAAATCCCAGAAACGCATGCTTCAAATTATGGAAGCTTGTAAAGTTGAACATCTTTGGAGCAAACGCTTTAATAAGCCTTATTTTATTAAGCAGTATATTCATTTATCCATCCACAAAACTTAATGAAAAAAGATGACCATAAAAAAATTTGGAAAAAAACTACCTTCAAAACTATGAACTTTCAAATTGATATTTTTTGATGTCGATAACAATGATAGCATTGATATCATCATTGCAGTAGCTGTTGAATTTTTAATAGCTAATTTTTTTTATATCGTAAATGAAAACCAAATACATGGTTAGTTAGGCTTTCTTGCTTGAATGATTGCTTTATTTTTTTTCTCCTTCAATGAAGCTCCATCAAATGCATCTCCCATCATTGTTGGCATCGTGTCCTTTGCAATTTTTCTTTCCCAACGCAAGAAAATTGCTTGGAAAAAAAAGAAACTTCAATCAAACATCAAAAAAATATTTTCTTTCGATAGTTGTTTGAAAGTTTTATCATTCTAACTCTAACTTGGATTCTAACATATTTCCTGTTTATTTCTCATCCACCAACGACAACAATGGTGGTATGTTTACTATTTTTACATTACTATTCTCTCATTAATTTATGTTTACTTTTTTTAGCTTCCATTATCTTTATTGAAATCATCTCAAGGTCAACAGATGCTCATTGAATTAAAAAATGGTGATACATATAATGGACAACTTGTTGGATGTGATTCATGGATGAATGTTCATTTGAAAGATTCTATTTTTACTTCGAAAGTGAGGAACTCTTTTTACTTTTCTTGATGATGGTTTATCTTGTGATTTCTGTGTTGCTTTTTCAAACTGAATAATGCTTATAACCTTTTTAGGATGGTGACAAATTTGTTAAAATAGAAGAAATATTTATTCGTGGTCCAACAATTAAGCTGATGCATATCCCGGAAGAAGTATGTTTTTTCGTATCCATTGACATTCTTTATATTCTCAATGTTATCTTTTAGGTTATGTCGGCAGTTAATGAAGAAGTCGTAGAAGTTCGTCGTCAACAAAATAATCAACCACGTGATAATCGCTTTCGTCGACCAAATAATTTCAATTATCGTGGAGCACGTGGCGGCGGCGGTGGAAACTATGGTGGAAATCGTGGTGGTGGAGGATATCGTCAATATAATAATCGAAATGATGATCGTGAAAGCAGCAATAATCAGAATCGAGGAAACAATGAAGAATCATCATCAAATCAAAGAAATGATCAACAACAACAACATCCAAATCGTCCAAACTATCAACAGCAGCAACGTCAACAACAAGGCGGCGGTGGACAAAACAACTCAAGTGGTGGAAATTATCCTTCAAACAATAGGCGATGATGATTCTTTTCTATGATTATTTTATGTTGGATGTAATTTTTATGATCTCTTCTGTTCTTTTCAAACAACATCAAAAACTCAAATAATTTCGTGTGTTACTTTTATATTTACATATGTATTCTTCTTTCTTTGTACTTAAAATTTATAATACATTGTACTTGTTTTTTGTCTTCTTGTTCCATATTTATAAGAGTTGTAATAAAGATGTTTCCACAAAACTTTTGCGCAATGAGTTTCTTTTAACACAAAATGTGTAGTCTTATCGAACGACGACGAATGAAACATAGACTACAATGAAATGATTTTCCCTTTCTTGGCGTAGTTGATTTTCTTGCTACTTGTTTTTCATAATCAGTTAGTTGTTGTTTAGTTATTCGCTATTTTAGTATTTTGAAAGGAAAATGAACAATTTTGATAATCCTGGAAATCCACCGCCTCCTATTCCTCCTCGACCTGGACAAATGCCTTTAAATGGTGGTGGAGGAGGTGGAATGTTTGATAATGGATTTAGTGGTGGTGGAGCAGGTTTGGGAGGTTATGGAGGATTTAATCAACCATATGGAATGAATAATTTTGGTGGTGGTTATGGAGGAATGTAAGTTTAACAAAGCTTTTGATGACTAAAAGCAACAAATTTTGTAAAAGTTATGTTTTGCTATGTCCAGGTTTATGGAAATCTTTATGGATTGAGAATATATCATTTTGCCTTCCATTAACTTTGTACTAAACTTCTTTTGGTTTTCAGGTATAATCAAGGCGGATTATATGGCGGTGGCGTTGGAGGAGGTTATGGATATAATAATTTTGGTGGAGGAGGCGGTTATGGTGGTGGAGTTGGAAATTCAGCTGAAAGTAATTTTGTTCGAATTGCTGAAGGTAAATATTAATTTTTTTAACTACATTTTTTCTGAAAGTTTTAATGTTTGCAATTCTTAAAGTGCTTGTGCCATTTTTAAAATGGTTTCCAAATATCTTTTCTTATTACATTATTAGACAGCTTTCCTCTGGAGGGTTTAAATTTGGCATCTTTTAATTAATTATAAGTTTTAAAAGTTTAAACACAGCTTTTTCTTCTTCTTATTTTTTACGTCAACTTTTTAATCTAATCGAGCTGCTGGCTTCTTGTTGCTTTAATAATGACTTTTATTCTTTTTGTCCTTTTGTTGTTGTTGCAACACATTAACAAACGTTAGATTTGAGATTTTTGAATATTCTCAAGGGAAACTTTTTTCATATGATTACACATTCTTTTTGTGCCTCTTTCTGTTCCAATAACTAACTACTGTACATTTTAAATTTAAGGCTACAGAATTGCTTTATTTCCAAAAGTTATGCATAAATTTAGAAGAAAAATTTTTTGAATAATAATTAACAAAAATATGCACTTTTTCCAATATATTTTTTAAATCTCCGCTTAATTTAATTTTGGTTTCTTAAATTAAAAGATATTATATTTACGACGTTATTTATTTTTTAAAAACACTCTTGGGAATATAATTTTTTGTTGATCTTTCTTTCATTCTTCTTTATTTATTTATGTGACTTTATATTTTCTTTCACTACTGTAAAAAAACAATAAAGGCTATAAAGCAACAAAAAAAAGCTTATGATTGTGCTTGCTTGCTTGCAAACAGGGATGTCCGAACGTTCGGAGTTCGGAGTTCGGAAGTTCGGGTGTTCGACCCTTTTGCCGAACATTTTTGGATCGGATCGATGTTCGGATTTTACCCCGAACATCCGAACATAATACGAACATATAAATAAGCATAAAATCTTGCTAAAATTGCTTTAAATCCAGCAAAAATCATTATTTTTTTCATAATTTTATTATTTTTGTTGATTTTATCAAATATTTATGTTACCATAACTTTTTAAACGAATTTTAAACTAAAATAAAATTTGGAGGTAAGAAACCTTGCTACTCAAGAAAAAATTTTTAAAATTAATTTTTCTTCATCCCTTTAAAAATTTTGTTAAAATACCAAGGTTTAGTAATAAAAAGACTCTAATTAAGCCATTTTAGACACTGAGAAAAAAAACCCTCCGCGCCCAAAAGCGACAAAGTCTGATTTACAAGCCCGTACAAAAAAAGTGTACGCGCCCCAAAAATTCAGGGTTTTTCATACGAGCACGTATGCCTTGCTTCAACATCCCCTTATTGTTTATAAAAATCTTCATGCCCTGTTTGTTCATTTTGGGCGTGTTAAAAAGGGGCGCGTAAAGGTTTTTTCTTTGGCTCTCTGGCAGCAAAAAGTAAATCTTTAAGCGTCCCTTTTATGGTTTTCACTTAAGCCCAAGCAGCCGGATGAATTTTTGGTTAATCTTCGGTTCATTTTCTGAGGTGGCGGCATAGCCATGCGTAACTCCATCAGATGAATATTGAGCTAGTGATTGCTAAATAAGGTTCAGTTGCAATTGCTCTAACCTAAATTAGCATATAAAAGAATGATTTGCCTATGCATTTCTTCTATAAAAGCTTTGGTTTACTACCATAGCATTTAAATTTTGGATAAGACCTTTTATTTAAAGGAGAACTATATAAAAGAGAGGAGGTATGGGTTGTAGGTGTTTTTTTTTGCTTTTATAAATTGGGGCGCGTAGTTATAAACATAACCGCCCGTTATTATAATTTATACGCGCCCATCATTTTTTTATGTACATCTGGGGCATGTATACTCAGGCGAAGGTTGGTCCATGATCATTTTTTTCAACGGGCGTGTAGCTTATTTTGACGGGCACGTAGGGTTTTTTTTCTCAGTGGACGAAAAAACGTTTAACTTTGCTGTTTTTAAAGGGTTTTTAGAATATGTTCGGATGTTCGGATTTATGTTCGGATTTTTTACGTTTGTCCGAACGTTCTGATGTTCGGAGTTCGGATTGAAGAAAAGTGTGCTGCACGGAAATAGGAAGGTACAGACAAATTGTGAAGAGTAGTTTATTAGGCACGAAGCCACATGGTCAGAACAGTACAAACAAGGTTACTACAGGAAGTCAAGAGCGTATTAGAGAACATACAATAGAATAAGCTAGGATCACAATAGGAAGTGATGGCTAGTTAGGTTTGTTGTCCAGACACTTAGAGAAGTGACTGTTAGTGCACAACATTCCCCCACACTTACAAGGCCATTACAATAGAAAATGGGACAACAATACAAGCTAACATAGAATAGGCAAGGATAGTTGACACCAAGAGAAGCCATAAGAAGTGAACAAGAGTTGTACCATGAAGTTGATGAACAATTGAGAGTCTACCAGTGGAGCAAGACCAGACCATGAGGACGAACCATGAGCATGAACATTAGTAAGAGCATGAACATTAGTAGAGCATGAAAACATATGCTGTACCATCACCTTTCCTCCCAGAGAAAGAGCAGTTCTTCGGTTGGAACATCACGTTGATGGAGACGATAGCACGAGCATGATCACGAAGTAAGTTAGAACATCACCAGAAGCAGATGATGGTTGTTTTTACGCGGAAAAACAGACAAAAAAAACGGATGCTTTTCTTCCATGTAGTTATCATAAGACCATACTGAGCAGCATTAGACGAAGACGACGTAGTTGAAACATGATACGAAGATTTGAAAGTTGAAATGAACATTTGAGATTGAACATTGCAACACATTGATGAAGAAGAACAACGAAGTTTGAACATGTTTTGAAGATGTTGAACATCGCAAGGAAGAACATTTGTTGTTGATTTGCACGAGAAACTACACTTGAAACGAGCATTCAGGAGCTTGATGGTTGATATGAAAAGCTAAAGGTGCTTGACATAAACATGTTAGAGCATTAGACGCTTGATATAAACATGTTGAAATTGAAGGATCTTTGGTTGACATCTTAGACGATTAGATCATAGCCAGAAGACGACGACTTCAACTTCTTTCATCCATCAGCGGTAGTTGAGTCGGCCGAAGCCTTTCGTTTTCTTTTTAGAGTACAAAAATAACAAAATTTCCATGAGTAGCTTGAGTTTGCGACGTTTGATTGAGGTGACATTGGAGTTGTTTGATGAGAACACAATGCTAGAAAATATGCATGTAGTATCAAGAAGCAAAAGAGAAAACCTGATATCAGCACATCATCCTCCCCAACCAAGAGATTGAGCTTTTCAGGAGCTAAAGCGAACTCATTTTGATTACTTCTCCAGTGTGGATCACGTTGATAAGCATAAGAAGAACTTGACGAGCCAAGAGAACAGAAGACGAGCCAAGAGAACAAGATATCCATAGACGGAATCTGCAGCTTTCTTCTTTGATTGAGATCACGAGTGTGGATCATCGGAGATTTTGAGATGAGAGTCTTCGGAGCTTGATTTGATTCTTCGGAGGCAGTTGAGTCGAATCACGATCGGCACCACTAAATTTGTGCTGCACGGAAATAGGAAGGTACAGACAAATTGTGAAGAGTAGTTTATTAGGCACGAAGCCACATGGTCAGAACAGTACAAACAAGGTTACTACAGGAAGTCAAGAGCGTATTAGAGAACATACAATAGAATAAGCTAGGATCACAATAGGAAGTGATGGCTAGTTAGGTTTGTTGTCCAGACACTTAGAGAAGTGACTGTTAGTGCACAACAAAAAGGCATGTTCGGACATCCCTGCTTGCAAATTTCTTAACATTTAATTTATTTGATTTTAGTAATAAAAAATATTCCTTGAATCCCTTTTTTCTAAAGCTTGTGATTTTTAAAGTTTATGCTAAACTTATTTTTTCTTACTTTTTTTTACATACAGTATTCTCGGTTGTTGTTAAAAGTCAAAAAAGCAAGCAAGCCTCAATGGATTTTAATTTTTTTTGTTGTTGTCTTTCTTTCAACATTTTTATTTTCATGTCACTACCGTAACTTTTTTATATATATAGCAAAGCGCTAGATGAACGGCAAAGTGATGGTGATGACGTTTGTATCGTTGCATCAAAGAAAAAGAAGAAAGCAACGGCTGAAAAGACGGTTTCTCCTGATAACGACGAGGTCGATGATGAATCTTCAAAAAAAAAAGGTTTCAAAATCGACGTTCATGTATTTGATGAAGCTAAATCTCCAAAACAGCTCAAAAACAAAACAAAGCATTCGAAGGGATTTCGTGCTATGATAGAAAAAGAATTAGAAGCTGAAAAAGAATTATCGGTTACTGGAAAACATGAAGCAGCTAAAGGTGATTCTAAAGAACCAGCAGCAAAAAACCTCGTGTTCCCTCTTCAAAGAAAAAATCTGATCTTCCTTCTGATGGAAACAAAACTCGTGAAAATGATCCTTTGCCTGCGTTAACTGATGATGAAGAACAACTCAAGGAAGTATCTATTGGCAGCAACGAAGATCTTGAAGAAACTTCTAAGAACGCAAAAGCTGGTACTCGAACGAAGAATGCTCGTGGTAAAAAAACTTCTGATACCAAAGACGGCGTTGATGATAAACCTGCTGGAGAAAGTGAACATGAAGAAGCAGAAGAAGTCAAAGAACCTAAGAAGAAAGCTGGTTGCAAGAAAGGAAATGGTGGTGAAAAAGAATTATCGGTTACTGGAAAAGATGTTGCAGCTAAAGGAGATTCTGAAGAACCTGCTAGAGGCCGATGTCGTGCAAGAAAGTAAAATAATTCCCTCATTTATTCCATTATTTTTCTGTTGTTTTTCTTGATTATTTTGCTTTTGTGAATAAATTTTTTGTTGGATAAAGTTTTTTTCATGATTTGGTAATTATTCGACATAATTTAGTTGTTGCTTTCATATAAAAATTTAATGAATGAAAATTCAGAATGGAATAACCTGAGCTTCAGTTCTTTTCTTTTTTCTTTTTTTCCTCGAGAATTTTTATAAGGTATTTCTAAGAAATAATTTTTGTTACACAAATCCAATATATACTAGCAATGACATTACTAATTTAGTTTTAGAAACTTTGAAGGTAAGAAAGAAAGGAAAGCAGTAAAATAACCTGAGCTCTCATAATTTTTTTTTCGGTAAATGATGTATTTATTTTATAATTTAAAAGGTATGGATAGACATCTTTGTGACACTCAGCTGGTTTAGGCTTTAAGAAACAGTCCAAATGAAACTAAAGCATATAAAACAAGCTTTATAAAATCATACAGAAACAAAAAAAAATTCAGGTAACTTTAACTCAACTTGTAAAGTCTCCAACATGCTTCATGAGCGATTTTCCTCATTATTTAAATTGTCCTTCCACTTTGTTTCAACCAAGTTCTTCTGCTCCAGCAGTGCTAAAAAATGATTGAAAAGAAAAAATCATTTTAATTGAAACTAAATTTTTTTTTGTTAGAAATTTTCGAATTTAAGAAAAATTAATTTTTGTGGCAAAAAATTTGTTGTTTTCAAACAACCAACTTTTTTCAATCAAACTTCCTTTGTTTTTCTTTCTTCAGAACAATCTCGTGGAGCATTTCAATCCATTGAATCTGTTGTAAATGCCGTGGCATCTGTGGCAAATATGCTTTCATCCACTCATAACGCCGTATTTTCTTCATTTCGAGCTGTTATCGGAGTGGTGGAACAATTTAGTTTATTAAAAACTCAAGTGGGAGGATTTATTTTTATTACTTTATTTAAATGGTTAAAATGGTTATGGCGTACTTTACTCGTGCATATGGGTTTAAAACCAAAAAATTATAATTCAAATGATTTAATTTGGAATGATATAAATCAACCGACTCCAAATGAATATTTACCCGGTGGAACTTTCCAACATCAAAGAGGATTTAATTGGGCTGCAGCTATATTTTGGGTGATCGCTTTAGGAGGTCCATATTTAATTTATAAAGCTGTTTCTCGAATGGTTGCAAATGTGGAAGAATCAAGGAAATGGGCTACAGGCGATCGAGAACATTATTCTGCTAAGGTTTGTTTTAATTCTTTTTTTAATGGAAAAAAACCCAGGGTTTTGAAAAATCTCTGTAAAATTTTTCAAAAAACTAATTGTCGCATAATTTTCTCGGTTTATTTTATTCCAAAGAAACAATTTAATTTAATACTTTTAAAGCTCGTCCAAAAAAATGATTACATTTCGTTAAATAAAGGTGCATAAATATTAAAATATACCAAATATCTAAAATATGACGTGATGACTTGTAGCTAGCTTAAATTTTTTTTTTCACTGGTTATTAAATAATTCATGTCCATCCATTGTGAAATAAATTTATAGTTAAACATTAAAAAAAATTTCTTTTATTAAAACCTGACATTTATAGCGAGCGCCCACCAATAAAAATAATGATAAAATAATAAAAATATATGTATGTTATGTTTTGATACTACCGCAATTGCCATAATTAAAATAAAGTCCAGAAAAAAAAGTAGTCAACCCCAAAATTTTTAACTATTTTTCTTATTTTTTTTGAGTTTGTAGTCTTTAAAATATTTCAAGTTTTTTTTGTGAAATAAAAAAACGAAATGACATTATTTGGAATTTAAATAATAATAAGCAATGATACTGTAATGTATGTAACTTAGTACTTACCTCCGCAAAAATAAATGATATATATTTTGGGAGGGTTATAGTCTTCACATTTTTTTTTGTTGATACAAACCCAAAATTAAATTTAAAAAAGTATTTGAAAAATAAAACTTCCTGAATCTCAAATCTCAATAAAAAATTGGAACACAAAAAACTGTATCAAAGTTTACGGTAATTTTGTTTTGGGATTCAAAAATACTGTTTAAAAATTTTTAATATGCAAACTTTTTGATGATGACGCTGAATAAATAAATTACATAATTCTGTTTTTTAAAGCTCACGAGGTTATTTTAATTTATCTTTTCACCTGTCTATGGTGTTTCAAATTTATAATTATTAGAATGTTCTTGACATTTTGAGCTGTTTTTATTAGAATTTTTTAACACCTGAAAGGAATGTTGTTGCACACATTTTTAACTGTGTTTAAAATTTTTGATGACATGGTTGGCCTAAAATAGAAAGGAAAAATATAGATTGTTTAATGTACGGAAAAACGATTAAATTCAAACTTGAGAATAAAGAAATAAGAAAAAAATGCAAAAAAGTCTTTTAGATTTAAATTTTACAATACTAAAAATAAATTAGATCTAACTCTCCAAGATTTTTGTGGTGAGAGTCCGGCCAAAAAATTATTTATTAAGGGAATTTAAAATGTTCCATGAAAGTAAAACAGTTATTTATTTTTAGTAATTTTTAAATTTGTTTTCAGGCCCTTTATGATTTCAATGCTTCATCAACTCAAGAACTTTCATTTAGAACCAATGATATTTTGAGAGTTGCACCTAAAACTGAACAACCTCAAATTCGTGGATGGCTTTTAGCGAGGTTTGTTTTTGTTTTACTTTTTTTTGTTGCAATTTTCCATAAAAAATTTTTGTTCGGTGAATTCATTTTTCTTTATTTTCTTGCAATTGCTTTCACAGAACTAATTTTTAGAATAATTGTTAATTCATTTTTATCACCACCTGTCGTCGTCTGTCTCTTAATGTGAATCATAAAGTTTTAAGCTTTGCACATTTAAACTATAACTCTTTTTAAAAATATTACTTTAGTATCCAAAAATTATTTCTATTTCATATAAACCCCTAAAATTGAAAACACAAAAATGGGTTTCTTAAAAAATTATTATTTTTTTTTTATTCTCAGACATTTTTTTCAAACTACGTTTTTTAAAGCTTTTTTCTTAGACGCCAGGTGTTTATTATTTTATTTTTGAAAACAGTCATTTTTTAAGTTTATTGAAATTCGATGTTGAGTAATTAACTTTTCCTTCCTAGTAATTTTCATTGTGTTTTCGTCATTTCGTTCGTCCTCACCTCATAATTTTTCATTCGCCAAAGCAAGGACAAAGAAAAAATGAAAAAATTAGCATAAATTTGAAAGAAAGCAAAACTTTCTTTCACAAGCACGAAAAAACGATTTATGTTAATTTTGCATACTTGAAAAGTCAATAAAAGGCGAGCATGACAAAGAAAAAGCTTCAGATAAATTTTGCAAGCTTGCTCGCAAACGGTGACCTTTAACGCTCCCTTTTAAAGTTCACACCCAAAAACCTGATTTTGCTGCTATCAAACAAATTTTGCTTTGTAGTGTACCATTGGAAACTTTGGCTATCACATCAGGCTAAGTGGTTTCGACTGCTTTTCTGGCCGTTCTCTTCTGGGCAACTGGAACGTCGAACCTTATAAAAACCGAGAACACCTTCGTTCATTTTTTCAATTTTTGTTTTATAATATTTTTAATAATAATTAATACATTTTTTTAATTTTAATATTATATTTTTTATTTTTTTTAACTTTCTTTTGTTTGAACAATGGGAAGAAAACCTATAAAAAGAACCGCTTCGCAAGAAGTTATTCATCAGGCAAACCAAAAGAGGTATAGAGCTGATAGGGATAAAATAAGAAGATCAAATATGTCTAATGAACAAAGGCAAGATGAAAACAAAAGAAAGGCTACTGAACGCATTCTTCAGTCAGAAGTTGAAAAGACTGCTGAAAATAATAAAGCACGAGGTCGTATGCAAAATAAAAGATCTACTTTAACTGAAGCTGATAAGGTTATTGAAAATGAAGCAGCACGCGGTCGTATGCAAAATAGAAATGCAAATTTGAATGAGAATGAAAAATCTCTAAGGAAAGAAACAAATATGCATAGTCAACAAAAAAGAAGGTCCAATTTATCGGATAGCCAAAAAACATCTGAGAATGATAGCGCACGCGGTCGTATGCAAAACATAAATGCAAATTTAACACATGCCCTTATTTCAGAAAGAAACCAACAAAATAAAACTGCCATGAGAAATAAGCGTCGACCAAAAAATCAAATAACAGCAGGAGGTAAAGAAATTGATGACACTACTCAACAGCATTATCTTGGCCCGATGAATTTGGAATGTACCCATTGTGGCTCTAAGCATTTTGAAAGTGAAAAAGTTAGTAATAAAGGTTTATCATTCAGTTTATGTTGTCAACATGGCAGTAGCTTAAGCTTATCAGCTGAACTTCCTTATCCAGAAGAACTCAAAAAACTTTTTGACATTAAAGAATTTAGAGAAAATATAAGATATTATAATAGCGCACATGCTTTTGCTTCATTTAATGCAGATATAGTTAAATTTGGGATTAATCGACCAGGGCCTTATTCTTTCGTTGTTCAAGGCCAAGTTTATAATCAAATCAACACAGCCCTTAGAAATACACAAAATGAAACTCAATCATACGGTCAATTGTATTTTACAGATCCACTTGAAGCAGCAGAAACACGTATGCAAACATTCTCAAAACTCAAACCCGAAATTACAAAAATTTTGTCGCTTACTTTGAGCCAAATAAATTGTCATGCCCAAGCTTTTAAAATGATGTATGAACAATATGAAATACAACAAACTTTAGCAGCACAAAATGGAATAGCGCCTTTGAATTTATCAATGCATTTTAGTTTAAAAAAAGGAGTCGATCCACGCCGTTTTAATTTACAAACATCGAATGAAGTAGCGGCTATTTTTGCAACAACTGATGACGGCGAAATTCCAGATTCATATGTTACAATTTATGACAAAGAAGGCCGTCATTTAAAAACTGTAAATGCTTTGGATAAAAACGTTGAACCATGGCTTTATCCCATTTTCTTTCCACATGGACAACCGATATGGCATCACGAAATGAAAAAACTTTTTAGTAAGAAAAATGAAGGGTTAACTCGCGGAGCTTACGCTAAATTCAAAATTTCTATTCGAAACGGAGAATTCAATGCAATTTTACATGGTGGTAGACTTTTTCAGCAATGGTTAGTTGATACGGCTTTAAAAATAATTAAAGAAAGGGTCGAATACCTTAGAAAAAATCAAAATAAAATTTATCGAGACAGTTATGCCAATATTGATGCATTCATGAAAAAACACCAAATTGATAATAATGCAAACTCTGTTGGAACTAAAATAATTTTGCCATCCACTCATACAGGATCTCCCCGTTATATGGAACAAGTCTATCAGGATGCAATGGCAATTGTGAGACGGCTGGGAAAACCTGATTTATTTGTAACAATGACTTGCAACCCAAACTGGCCAGAAATTGCTGAAAATCTTTTCCCTGGACAAACACCTGCTGATCGACCAGATTTGATTGCAAGAGTTTTCAAACAGAAGTTAAACTTCGTTATTGATTTGATCGAGAAAAAAGGCTATTTTGGTAGTTGCAAAGCTTATGTTTATACTATTGAATTTCAAAAACGAGGTCTCCCCCATGCGCATCTCTTGATTACTTTGGAAGGAGATTACAAAATGCGAACTGCTGAAGTTATCAACCGTTACATTAGTGCACAATTGCCAGATCAAGAAAAATTTCCAAACTTATTTAATTTAGTTTCCGCTCACATGATACATGGGCCATGCGGTTTTCGATGTGAAAAAGATGGAAAATGTTCTAAAGGGTTTCCTAAAAATTTCCAAGAAGAAACAACTCTTGATGAAGATGCTTATCCTACATATGCAAGACCTGATAACGGAAGATCCTTTACAAAAAATTCTGGATTTGCCGTTGATAATCAATATGTTGTTCCACATTGCCCTAATCTCCTACTTTTAATGAATTGTCACATCAATGTCGAAGTTGTTTCATCCATAAAAGCAGTAAAATATTTGTACAAATACATTTTTAAAGGTCATGATGCAGCTGCTATTAAAATTGTTGATGGTGTTGTTCAATATGACGAATGTGAATCATTTTTAAATAGCCGTTATATGGGAGCAGCCGAAGCAGCTTGGAGAATTTTCAAATTTGAACTTCATGGTAAAAGTCACTCTATTACCCGACTTCCTCTTCATTTACCAAATGAACAAAGTGTTAATTTTATAGATGCAGAAAACATTGACGGAATACAAGCTGCCTTGGATAAAAAAACAATGTTAATGGATTATTTTGAACTGAATAAACGGGATCCTAAAGCAAGAGACTATTTTTATGGTGAAATACCTGAACATTTTACTTGGGCTAAAAATAAAAACACAAATAAATTTCAATGGAATACACGTAAAGGTGCTTTCAATAACCTCGGAAGAATGTACACCGTTTCTCCCACAAATCAAGAACTATTCCACCTTCGAATCCTTTTAAATCATGTTAAAGGAGCCACAAGTTTTGACGAATTAAAAACTGTTGATGGAAAGATTTGCCAAACTTTTACAGAAGCTTGCTTGGAATTGGGTTTGGTCGAAGACGATAAAGAATGGTATCGAGTTCTTTCAGAAGCCAGTGTTTCATTAATGCCATACCAAATGCGATCATTATTTGTACGCCTTTTAATCCATTGCTCACCATTAGCGCCTGATAACCTTTGGGAAGAATTTAAAGAAGACATGTCTGAAGATTTTGCAATTACAATGCCTATGGAAATTGCTATTCAAAAAGCTTATCGTGAAATTATCAGGTTATTAGAAAATGAAGATAAAAGTATATCAGATTTCCCCACAATGAACCAAAATATCAATTTTGATGAAGAATATGACCGTTATGATTCTTCATTTGATCAAGCTATCGGTGAACAAATGTTTGCTACAATGAACGATAAACAAAAAGAAATCGTTAATAAAGTTTTAAATGCAAGCGAAAATTTTAATGAAACTTCCCAAAAACTTTATTATCTCGACGGTCCTGGAGGATCTGGCAAAACATATGTTTACAAAGCATTATGGCATTTATTGAGATCTAAAGGTAAAAAAGTTCAAACTATGGCTTTTACTGGCATTGCAGCAATATTATTACCAGGTGGGAAAACTGTACATAAAACAATAGGGTTGCCTGTTCCACTTTATTCAGATTCAAATACAATTTTAACCCCAAAAACAAAGCAAGCCGAAAATTTAAAAAACACAGATGTTTTTATTTGCGATGAAACACCAATGGCGCCACGTTATGCTTTTGAAATTATGGATAGAACATTGCGAGATTTTACCAAAATTGACGAACCATTTGGCGGTAAAATTGTTATACTTGGTGGTGACTTTCGTCAATTATTACCAGTTAGAAAAAATGGCACTCGCTCAGAATGTGTTAACCTATCGATAAAATTTAGTGAAGTTTGGAAAAAATTTGAGCAATTTAAATTAAATCAAAACATGCGTGCTGATCCAGAAGAAACTTATTTTGCGAACTATTTGTTACAAATTGGAGAAGGCAAAATTAACGATGAAAATGACAACTTTGAAGTACCTACCGATTTTATTACTGAAAACGATTTAGTCGAAGAAGTTTACGGTAATTTAATTAGACAAAATCGTTTTAATGATGTTTCAAATTCAGCTATTCTTTCAGCTCGCAATGCTGATGTTGATGAATTGAACAATGACGTGGTCGCAATGTTACCCGCAGAAGGTGAAAAAATATACAGTAGCATCGATTCGGCAATTGAAGGTGAAGCTTTGCAAGAACTTCTAACCCAAGAATATTTAAACAGCTTAAACCCTCCATCATTACCACCACATGAATTGCGTTTACGAAAAAATACAGTAATTATGCTCATTCGAAATCTAAGTCAAGCTGAAGGTTTGTGCAATGGAACAAGACTTTTGGTTATTGGATTAATGAACAATACTTTACAATGTAAAATTCTAACTGGCGATAAAAAAGGAGATGTTGTTATGTTACATCGTATACTTCTTTATAACGAAGAAAACTATCCCTTTACATTAGCTCGAAGACAATTTCCCGTTAAAATAGCATTTGCCATGACCATTAATAAAAGCCAAGGTCAAACCTTCGAAATGGTTGGCATTGATTTAAGAAAAGACGTATTTAATCACGGCCAAATGTATGTTGCATGTTCACGAGTAAAACGTTGGTCAGCATTAAAAATATATTTAGGACAACAGCGGCTTGATAATAAAGTAAAAAACTATGTATACAGTGAAATCATCAACTAATATATGTAATAATTTAACCTTTATATGATTAAATTTTAAATTTTAATACTTTCTAATGTTTACCCATAACCCTTCGTCGAAATCGCCTTCGGGCGACCCCAGCTGCGGGGTGATGCAGCTTTTTAATGTTGTTTACTAATCATCAAAGGTAAGTTATTTTTTATATTTTCAATACTAATAAGATTTTTTTAGAATCAAAACTTCAAATAAAAAATTTAAAAAAAACCAAAAAAAAGAAAAAAACAAAATATCAAAAAAAAAATATTACAACTTCAAAGTGGTCGAATTTTATCAATTGCTTATAAAATTACTTCAAATTACAACGTGGTCGAATCTAACAACTATGGTGATTCATTTTTTCGTTTGAATTGTTATAAACGCCTCAATTTTAGCTCAATCTCAATAACAAGTCTTTTCAACGTGGTCGAAATTTATGAAATATTTATAAAACTATATCAAGTTACAATGTGTTCAAACTCAATAACTATGGTGATTCTTTTTTTCTTTGGGAATAGTCAATAACATCCTCATTTTAGCTCAAACTCAACAAGTGTTTTCAACGTGGTCGAATTTTATGAAATGCTTATAAATCTACTTCAAATTTCAAAGTGGTCAAATTTAACAACTATGGTGATTCATTTTTTGTTAGAATTATAAAAAACGGTAGTATTTTAGTTCAATCTCAAAAAAAATTTTTCAACGTGGTCGAAATTTATGAAATCCATATAAAACTCCATCAAATTCCATTGCGGCTTAATTCAATAACTATGGTGAATTGTTTTTTCTTTGATCTGTTATAAACGTCCGCATTTTAGCTCAATCTCAACACTTTTCAACATGGCCGAACATTGTGGAATGCTCAACAAAATTATAAAATTACTACGTGGTCGAATTCAATTACTATGGTGTTGTTTTGAAACATTTTTAAACAATTGAAAAAACCTTTGAAACTTCATTCATATGCCTTATATCCACATTGATTATCCATTAAGAACTACAAACCTTTGTTCAATTTTTTTGTATAGTTGTATTATTTATTGTATGTAAAATGTTGCTATAAAATTTAATAAAAATCATTTCAAAAACATGTTGCCGGCGGCCCGAAGGGCCGCGTAGCGCCTAGTTTATATTAAATTTAAAAAATTTGAGGTAAGAAAAAAATAAGTTTGTGTCATTCACTCATTTGTTATTTTTTTGGAAAAATTTAGAAATAAAAAACGAACACATTTTAAAGAATAAAAGTTGAGAAAATATTTGCAAAGAAAAATTCTTTGGTTAAAGAGTATTTAACTTTTTTTCTGGATTTTTTTATTGTTTATTAAAACTATCTTTAAAAACACCAAAACTCCTTTTTTTCATTGGAAGCATCCTTGCTTTGCGATTTAAAAATCTCAATTTCTTTTTTCATTTTCTCTTCCGAAACAAAATTAAAGTTTCAAAGACTATGAGTTTGGTATTATTTTTTATAAATTAATTCAAACTTTATTTTGCCACAACTAATTTTTTTAAATTCTTTTGCAATTTAAAAAAAGTACAGCGGATATGAAAATTTGTAGCTTTCTACTTTTCTAATTATTACTAACAATTAATAATCAAAAATGCAATTATACCCTTAAAAAATTTTCTTGGAAAATTACTTTCTTTTTTGTGCACAAAAAAAAATAACGAAACGTAGGTAATTTTATATTTTCATAAAAAAGGTTAAAAAAGCAAAACACATTTTCTTATTTTTTTCAAAGCTCAAGTTGAAACTCAAATGTGCAACCCAAAATTGAAAAAAAGTACGGTGTATTTAGTTTTAAGTTAGAAACTAGAAGAAAAAAAGTTGGCGTGCCTTAGAAAATTTGTTTTAAGGTAACAAAAATTAGAGATATGAAAAAAAGAAAGTTTTCTAATAATAATAATTTATTTTAGAAAATGAATTCTTCGAAATAAAACTAGCTTGCTTCTAAAAATACACTACAAATAATTGCACAAAAATAAGACTAAAGTAAAAAGTTGTGTTGCTATAATTGCTTAAGTATTTTGTTGTCATCTAATTTTATGATACTTTGTACTGTCATTTTTTTTAGTTGAAGTTGTTGTTGCTAAAATTAGCAAAGAAAATTATGAGTTTTAAAAACTTAAAAAACATGGAATTTTCATTAAGAAATAAAAATTGAGGGAAGATAAATAAGGATTGCATGATTTAAAACAGAAAAAAATCTGGAATCTGTGATCCATAAAAATTGATTTTTATTTGCAAATAAATTTTTTAGAGGTGAAATTTTTTTTTTCAAAAAATTAAAGGATACGAACTAAATTTTGTCTTTGGTTATTTTGCTTTGGTTTTTTTGCGACGTTTCTAAAACAAGTATTCATTCAAAATTTCCTTTATTTGGTCACTTTTTTTTATTGCAAATCCCAAAAAAAGTATTAGGTTGTTTTAGAATTTTCTTTTCTTGAACTGATAAATTATGGGTAAAATGAAAACAGCATTGGTTTTCCAAAGCATATTGTTGTACTTTTTAAAAGCAATTAACTTTTTTTTCTTTTCGTCATTTTACTTTTTTTCTGTTTGAAGAAGATAAGATCTTTGTCAATTTCAAAAACCTATTATTTATTTAAGTAATCATCGCCCTTCCATTTTAAAGTGTAATTCGTCACTTTGATTTAATACAAACAAGTTTTAAGAAATCTTTAAAAAATTTTTAGTAATAATAATTATTACTGTTTATTTTTGAATACAAAAAATTCTTTTCTTAAAACTTTGAAAAACAAATAAATTAAAATCATTTTTTAAGGATTAAAGCTTAAAATAAAATTACGATAAATAACTAACTAAATGACTAATAATAAAAATTCTATTTCAAATTTAAGTTTTCGAAGTTGATCTCTGAAATGTGAGTTTTTTATTTTACTTTTTTTTGATGATGAATAATCATCAACACTACAGCCGCCGAAGTATAAAATTATTAAACTTTGTATGCTAATGAAAACTCTTTTTTTTTCTAAAACACTGATCACAAAAATTTTTTTTTGCAAAATAAAATAATTTGAGTCATTTTTTTTCAGTTCCGATGATGGCCAACGAGTTGGATTAGTTCCAATAAATTATGTAAAACTTTTAAGTCGTCAATCGGCTTCACCACCAACCATTCCAAGAAATCCATTGGATGAGACTGCGGCTGTGGCTGCGAATCGACTAACGCCTCCAATGCAGCTATCTTCTCAGCAGCAGCAATTGCAACAATCTCAAAATGCATTATTGTCCTCTTCGACTTCTTCAGTTGTTACAAATAATTATGAAAATTATTTTAAAAATCCGAAATAAATTAATTTGCATATATTTTTATTTTTTGTAATTCACAGAAACACATTTTTGATCGTTTTTTTCTTTTTTCATAAAAACAAAAAAATCTGAATGTTCCAAATGGATTTTAGATGTGTATCGAATAGAAATTTTTTTTATGCTGGTTCATGAATGAAAAACTTCTTTGCTTATTTTTTGAAAGGAAAAATTTTCTGTTTTTGATTTTACTGAAGAAAAAAAAATTTGTACATAAAATTAAGTTACACAGTTAATTTTTTATTTAAATATTTTATTATTTACACAAACATTGGCAAATTTTTTGGTAATTATATTATTTCAAAACACACATATAAAAACATAAAACACATAAAAACTGATATGAAGAGAAAAAAATGAGAGAGAGATCAAACGAATGAATACAATAATATCAAAATGAGAAAGCAAATACCAATATAATAATTTTAGACTTAATGAAAAATAAAATACAGTATACTAAAAAAAATTTATAAAAAGAGACAGAGATCAAAAACCTTTTTTTTACTTTAAAATAAATGAGCAAAAAACATAACCTTGATGTTTGTAAAAAATATTTTAAATGACAATAGCTGCAATTCCCCGGAAGTTAAAAGTTTATTTAGAGTTTCTTATTTTTAATGTCAGCAATTAAATAATTATTTCTTGTTATTACTATTGCAAAAAAAAAGTTTTTACTGAGATATTTTGAAAGCTACAAAAAAATTATTTTAAATTAATGGTAGCAATCAAAATTATAGAAAAATTTTTTTAGATGATTACTATCTTCCTTTCAAGACACTAAAAAAATTTGTCATTTTATATTTTTATAGAATTTGCTGTGTAAAACGGGTATTTTGAAAGCTATGAACCCACAAAAAAAATAATTTAATGACAATGATAAAAAAATGGAAGTAACAACAAAAAAATTTTTGTCTGACACCCATGAAGAAAAAAATTTGCCATTTTCAATGAATCTTTTTCACTGTCTCACCTATTCTTTTTTTTACAAAAAAAACCAAAAAGGTTAAATACTTTTCACCCTATAAATTTTTTTGTTTGAAAAAGGTTAAATTATTAAAAAAAATTTAAAAAATATCACAAAAAAAGAAGAAAGAAACAAAGCGACGATACAATTTCCAAAATAAAATTTAGGTCCTAAACACGAAATCTTAAAAATTAATAATATTAAATAATTAAAATTAAAAAGCTGATATAAAAAAAAGGTACATTTATCTATGAGCTACTAACAATTGAGGAAGCAATGGAAGTTTGAAGTTGTAATGCTTGCATATATAATGCAGCTAATGTGGCAGCTGTGGATGAATTTGAATCACTTCCCAGATTTCCAAATATCATTGAATTATTATTATTGCTATTACCAAAAAGTGGACTTAATGGACTTAATGGGGAATGAATTGAAGACGTTGCTGAACTTGATGGACTTGGTGTGGAATGAATTCCGATTATTCCACCACCATTATTAATTACAGGCATCAAAAAATTTGTATCAAAAGTTGTTTGAGGTTTCATTGGTTTTGGTCCAATTCCAATTCCATTTACAATGCTTCGTTGTTGTTGTTGGTTATGGGTTGTTGGAGAATTATTAGCAGACGATGTTGAAGTTGGAATTTCATTTTTATGATTTTGTGAATGTTGATTTTGAGAATTTTGTGAATGTTGGATTCCATGTAATTTGTCAGTTCTCTTATCTTTAGCCCGACGATTTTGAAACCATGTTTTTACTTGACCTTCCGTAAGATTTAAATTTTCTGCTACTATTGCTCTCCGACTTCGTGGCATATATTGATCCATGGAATATTCTTTTTCCAATGCCGTCGCTTGTTCATGAGTGAAAGTAGTGCGATTTCGACGTTTAGTAATTTTTTGATTATTTGATTGTGATGATAAATTTAATGCAGCGATTCCTCGATCAAATGTTGAAAGATTTGTAAATAAATTATTAAAACAATTATTATTATTATTATTGGAGGAAGAAATTTCTTGGATGGTTGGTGAAATCAATGGCGATGTTTGGGTTTGATTTTGATTTGTTGCTGCTGCTGCTCCACTTGATGACGAAAATGAAGTTAATGCAGCTGTTTGGGAAAGAGCTTGTAAATAAGCCATAGGATCAATAGATTGAGAATTTAAAAATTTTTCAAAAAAATTTGTTGAATTTGGTGTTATTGAAGAAGTTAAATTTGAAATCATATTATTGGAAGAAGAAGTTGGAATGGATGATGATGTTGTAGCAGCTACAGATGAAAGTAAACTCGACATATCTAATCCATTTTCAGTGGGTTTGAAAGCTTGTTGAAGCATTGGAAAGCATTGAACTGATGAACTCATTGCAAAAAAAAATTATGAGTGATATGGTATTTTGGCTGATGGTTGTATTTGTAGGAGATTAAAGCGATTTTTTAAAAGTATGATTTAGGTTTAGCTTTTCTGAAAAAAAATTTGAAAAATTATTTGTGTCTCGAGGTGAAAAATAGCGACTTAGAATCTCGTCACGAAAAAAAATATAATTACAAGGAAAATTGCCACGAAAAGACATAGATCGGTGACACGATAATTTTTTTTCATCCACGAACTATGCAAAATATTATTATTTTATTACACCCAAGAGTAATGATGCTCGCGTAAAAATAAATAAATAAATAAATATTAGTCTCACTATTTTTCTTTCTTAAATAGATTAAGCTTATTTATTGCATAAATAAAGCTCAAAGCTGAAAGCTGCTTTTTCCGCAAAAAAGCAAGCATAAGGCTTTTTAAGCTTCAACCTAGCCACTAACTATCATCGAAAAAGACGCGCAAAAAAAATTTTTTTTAAGAAAGACTAAAACTGGCTTTTAAATATGTGTATTTAAATATAAAATGGTTATTTGATTAGCCAAATATGCTTTAATTGGCAAAAATAAAAATGAGCAAAAAAGGCGGTCTTTTTCTTTTTAAATTATATTTTTCAAAACCAAAAAACGAAAAATGTATGAACCAAAAAAAAAATAAAAATTAAGTTGAAAGAGGAAAAGAACTTTAATCAAATATAAAATTTAAAAAGAATAAATCGGGTAATTATTTTTATGAAAAAGGAAAAAGAATTTTTTTTTTGAAAGAATAAAAATATGTAATAATAATATTTTTTAAATGAATATATATATTTATTTTATAAATAAGAAGCAGATTATAAAAAATGGGAGGAGATAAGAGAAATTGCATATTTTATAAGTTTGCTTAATCGTGATTTATGAAATTTGACGAATTAATTTTTTTTGGAAGGTGGAAAAAAAGTAATTATTTTTTATTTACTTTTTTTGTGGGTTTCTTTATAAAAAAAGGAGAAAAGGTCTACGGTAAAAAAGAAAAAAAATTAAATTTATGCATGATTTAATTATATTTTATTTTAACCACTCATAAATAAATATATAGAGTCAGAAAAGTAAAGCTGATGTATGTATGCTTGCTTGAAATTTGTGTTGAATGGTAAACGCGTAATAAATAAATAAATAAATATAAAATAATAAAGGTCAAATGGGAGGTGGCAAAAAAAAATATACGGTAGGTAAGTCAAATCATTTTTCAAGTTAAAATTATTTAATTTTATTATAAAATGTTTTCTTTGATATTTTTAAAGCAAAAAAATTAACTTTTTTTAAAGTTAAAACCCACGCGAGAAAAGCACACGACATCAACAAAGTTCAAAAATGAAAGAGTCATTTAAAGATAATTATTTTATTTTTTAACTTAATATCTTAATTATGTAAAAATTTACAAAATAAAAACATATGAGCATGTGATGAAAATTATGTGTCATCCACATCATCTGTTTGTTTGGTATATTTTATTCACTTTCAAAAAGAAAAAGAAGAAGAAGAAGAGAAAATTAAGTTTGTTAGCAATTTTTGTTATTTAATTATGATTAAACATCAACTACTTTATAATTCCATTTAGAGGTTGGTATTTGTCAGATGATAGATGAGTTTTATAGTTTGAAATTTAAAAAAGGATGAGTTTAACGACCGGAAGGGATAATTAATTTAAAAAAACAATTAAATGAAGTTAAGAAAATTCTTTTGGTAATTTAGTATTTAAGGGCAAATAAAAAAATACTGTACATGCGAAAAAGTAAATTTTTAGAAGCATTTTTGGAAATACCGAAGCCGCAAATTTTTAGTAAAAAAGACCCAACCAAACTAAAAACTCAACAAAAATAAAAATTCTTTTTGATTTTCTCCACCAATAAAAAACACAAAAAAAAATATAAGTAAGTACAAACTAGATTCAATGAATTAAATCCTTTATAATAAAATAAAAAATGAGTTACTCAAAAACAAAAAAAAGAGAAAATTGTTCGCCATTTTTTCAATTTCATTTATTCCATTTATTTAGGTTTTTTTTTCGTTGAATTAAAATTTACAAATTTAAATTTAATAGAAGTGCGTGCCCTTTTTTCAATTCCATTCAATTTAATTCAAAAAAAACATTAAATGGTTTTTAACTAAAAATGAAACGAAATAAACTCTCCGCCTCGAAAAAAGAGAATAAAATTAAACCCTGCCGCCCTTTTTTTGTTTCCGATTTTTTCTTCTTCTTTCAATTAGCGACGATGACATTTTTACTCATTTAATTTATAAATGTATGTAATATTCCATTTAGCGGCTTTTTTTGGTTTATAACAAAAAAGCAAGCATTAGTTACATAAAACAGCGACGGCTTGGAAAGGAACATTGGTACACGAACAAATAAGCAAAGCAGCAAAAAAGCGGAACGAGTATAAAAGAATAGGATGGATAATGAATGCCGGAGTGACTAATTGAAAATATGACATAAAAAAATATAAACGAAAGTGACCTTCCATTCATTTTGCAGAGAAAAGGAAAAAAATGGCAAAATTTTTTGCGCGCAAATAAAAAACTAGCAAAGTAGCAGCCGACTGAGTGAATGAGAGCGAATTAAAAGGATAAAAAGAAAGCAGCAATCATAATTCATTTAAAAAAAATTATGAGCCAGGCAGCCATAATTATAATCGACGATCATCATCATCATCGTTAAATAAATAAATTAATGGAAAAGTGGATTAGTAATCCTCCCTTCTCTCTCTCTTTCTCTCTATTTCCCATTCATATTTTTTTTTAATTTAAAAGCCTTTTAAAAAAAATTTAGAGAAAAGGGAAAAACGTAATTATCGTTTTTCGTCGTTTAATAATTATTTTATTATTATTAAAAGTGTTTATTTTTTTCATTTTCATTTTTGGAAGAAGAAAAAAAGCAAGAAAGGAAATGAATGAAAATTAAATACGAAAAAAAAGAAGGAAAAAATGATTAATTTTTTTTTTCAAATAATTTTTGAACAATAAAAAGTAAAAATAATAATGGGGAGGGAAAGTTCTTCTTGTCATTTCCTGAAAATTAAAAAAAAAAGAGAAAGTAAAATTGTCTTTGTTGTTTGTTTTGTTGACAAATAAAAAAGTTAAGAAAAAACTTAAAATAGAAAAAGAAAAGAAAATTTAAACAAAAGAAAGATCTTGCCATTTTTTGGAGGTAATTTATTTTTATTTTTAGATGAATGAAAAATATGGGGCAATCATAATTATGGTGGTGGTATAATTACATAGTAAAATAAAGAAGGTAAAAATTTAAATATAAACGGTTTTTTTTTATTATTCAGGCTATGAAACAAAGGTATATAGTAACAAACATCATTTTTAATAATTTTATGGCCACCTGTAATTTCTGAAGAATGATGCCGTTAAAAATTTGGTATCTAAAAAAGGGGGAATAAGGTTTTTTTTGTAGCTTGACTCAAGTTCAGCTCGCTTTTTCGCTACAAAATACTATTTTTGCCATTCTTTCGCCTTTTTTTCCAATAAAAAAATAATTAGTAAATCATTTTTTGAAATTTGTTTTAAAAGCAAAAAAATGAGCAAATCTTTTCTTTTCTCTCCCAATTTTTTTTGTTATATAGTTTTATTAAATACGTTTCTTTTTTGCTTGTTTTATATTATTCGCGCCGCCATCTCTCCCCAGAAACTAATAAAAAAGGGATTTGGATTTGTTTTGATTATTGAAAAATTGTAGCGAAAAGGTAAGCAAGAGGAGACGAATTTTGAAGAAAAAAATGAAGTAAATGAATTAGCACAAATTATTTTTACAAAACAAAATCAGTAATGTTTTTTAAATAAAAAGATATGGAAATTTTATGGTGGGAGGAGTCAAAACCACAATTTGACAGTGTCAGTACGAATTATGAAATTTAGAATTGTTTTCGATGCTAAAAAATTACGAACTCTTCAAACGTTTTTGAAAGTACACGGATTGACTTAAATTTCTGACTAAGTATTTATTGAAATTTTTTTTACTAAACTAATTAAAACAAATTATTAATAATTGAATAATAATAATTAAAAATAATTATCTTAATTAATACTACGAAAATTAGTATTCATATTCTACAGTATATTTGGATTTTAAAGTACACTTGAAAAACTGATTTGGAAATAAGGAAGCAGAGAAAATGGCTTTCGATCAAAGCTATATTCTTAAAAGATTTTTGTCGTACAAATAAAGAAAATTTATAGAAAAATCCAAAACCCCAATTTTTCTGAACCCATCCAAAAAATAATTACGAGGAAAAATTACAAAAAAGACAACTGAAAAAAAAAGCGGAGACGATGCTTTCTTTTTTTTTATACAAACGAGAACGATGCAAATAATTTTTTTCATTGCAACGTTTTTTTTTTTTGCAAAAAAAAAAATAAATGGTTGTAAATTAATTAGTTAATTGAATGAACGAAATGGAACGCGATTATTGGGAAATGAGTGAGTGTTTGTGTGTTTCTGTCGAAATACATCAAACAAAAAAAGGCGCGCGACTGCTTACTAATGCCCAAAAAAATAAAAGAATTAAGCAAAGCGAAATAAATTAGTGAATGGATAAAAATAAATGACAAATGTTTTTATGTTTCTATTTTTGCGGTCGCCGGTTTTAAATTTTTTATTTCATTTTTACGACTCATTAATGACCCATCTTTCTTTTTTTTTTTGAAACAAATAGCTCTCATAAAACATTGGTTCGTCCATTCATACTTTTTTTATTTGAAAATGGTTGGATAAATAAAAAAAGGATGATGAGGCTGATTATCCATCCTTTTTTCCTTTTCATCTTCGTAGAGGTCTTACATTTTTTTCTCCTCCCTCATCAATCCAATCATTCAAATTTTTATCCAATAAAAAAAATGGATAAAATGCGGCTTAAAGAAACGATGGAAAGCAAATCCATGACAGCAGTGACCTAAACAGAAGAAGCATCAGCAGCGGGAGCTTATTTTATTTTAAAGCTTTAAAGACGTCTTCTTTTTTCTTTTTTCCTTTTCTTTTAAGTGGCCAGAAAAAATGCGCAAAAAATTTGAAAATGAATGGTGTCATTAATGTTTACATCAAAAAGTTAAGAAGAAAAAAAATATATTATTTAATATTTAATAAAAATGTCAAAAAAGAAAGAATTTAAAGAATAGAAGAAAAAAAGCTCAGAAAAAGAAACCTTTTACAAAATAAATATACATAGTTTTTATTAATCCGATGCTTGCTGTGTGAAAGGATGGATAAATAAATGTTTAAAAAATGAATATGATTTATTTTTTTTGTTTGACAAATGCGTCAAAAAGAAAAATGGAAAAAAAGCGTGACGGAAAAGAAAAAAGAAAACGAAAAAAAGATTAATCTATGAAATGAATGGGAGGATAATGATTTAAGTCATCAAATTAATTAATTTTTTTGTCGTTTGTAGTTGTTGTTGTAGGAGTTTTAAAGGTTACAGTATAGTGATTTTTGCTAAATAAAACGTCAATGGTGAAACATGGGATTTTTTTGTTGCAAAAATTTAAATATTTTCACGCTAAATCCCTAAATTTACAGTAATAAATTTTTGGTATATTTATTGCATCGATTCATAAAAGCGCGTTTGTCGTATTTAAAAGTATTTTTTTAGCGGAAACAAAAGCTTTTCTAAAACAATCAAGAAATACCTTTGTTTTCCTGACAATGACTAAGAAATGACATGGAAAATTTTAATCCAATTTCGACATTACTTTTTTTTAATTTCACAATTAAGCGTTAAATAAAAACCGTGACGAACGACGGAAATGAAAAAAGAGAAATGAGTAAACCAAAAAAATAAACGAATTAGTTTTGTATTTATTAAAAACTCGTTTAATTTAAAAGTCAATTAATTAATTAAAAACAAAATTTTTTTTAATTAACACAAAAACTAAATTAATTTAATTAAATTAAATGCGTCCTTAAAAAATAAATTTTTTCTTTTAAAAACCAAAAAGGCGGCAATGACTGGATTTTCTTTTTTTAATGTTTTAAAAAGCAAGAAATTGAAAAAAAGGAAGAAACAAAAATAAAAGGAAAGTAAAATATTTTTTTTGTTAAAAATCTTAAAAGTGCGTTTTGCCGCAAGAAATAAAAAGAAAAAAATAATTTGTAATTTGTTTCAGTGCAGCCAGCAAACAACCCTAATAAACATTATTAAAAAAAATTTCATCCAAGGAAAAAGAAATGAAAGTGCGAAGAATATATTTTCCCTTAATAAAAAAATGTGTAAAAAAAGAAATTAAAATAAATAATTGCGGCGTCAATGGAAAAAATGAGGATGATGATGAATATGGAAGAAGTAGCAGCCGATAGACGAGAATCGTGTCACTCTCAAAAACAAATATATAAAAATAAACACCGGAAAATGAGCTTAATATTGAAGCAGCAGAAAAATGGCTATTTATAGAAATTAAAATTATTTTTATATTTATTTATATTTTTAATATATTAAAAAGCTATAGATGATGAAAAAGAAGATAATAATAAAATATTATATATTTTTTTAAGTGGTGTAATAAAAGGAAAACATTGCAAAAAGAAAAAAATTTCCAGAAAATGTTGCGTAATTTTACAATTTTGTTTATCAAAGTTATGAAGAAAAAATGTAAAAAGCTTAAAAAAAGTTGCATAGTATTTATGAAAGTACGAAAGAATGAAATTTCATTGAAAAAGAAAATTGTTATTTGTAAGTTTAATAAAACACAAATATGTAAAAATATATTATCAACTAAAATAATGATTTTCATATTTTATGGCAAAGAAGGCTTCTCTCTTTTTTTTTTGAAGTAATAAATTAGAATAAACAAAACTGGAAAAAAATAAGCAAACAGAATTGAAAATAATCAAATAAAGTATTCAGAAACAAGGTTTTTAAGAAAAAAGCAAATCAAATGTGATTCTTTTTTCACCGCGGAACAAGCTTTCAACATATTAATAATAATAATTTTTTTGTTATTGTAAGTCAAAGTGTTACAAAAATCGCCTTAATTTTTAAATCAAAATTACTCCTACGTTTTCTTCCATTTTCCTTTGTACACAAATATTTGAATTATTAAATTTCTAAGATTCTTTTTGTTCTGCATTCCACAACAATCAGATGTTGTTGTTATTATTGTTATTATTCCTGCCCCCACCAAAAATTCCTATCTTTTTTCTTTTTTAATTAAATCAAATGAATGGAAAAATTCCTTTGCATTCTTTTGCACGTTAACATTCTATTTGCTTTTATTTAATTTCTTAAAATTCAATCATTTTGTATTATTTTTTCTTTTGTCTAATCATCTCTCCAACGAAAAGCAACAAAAACAAAATGATTTATTAATAATAATTAAAATAACAAAAGCCAAAAAACATCCATTCATCTCCCCATTTTTCGTTTATTAAAAATAACTAAAATAACATAACACCAAAAATGCTACTTTTCTTATCAAATTAAAAATTATTATTATCCCAAAAAAATTTCATTTTGCTTAAAATCTTTAAAAAATGGTATTTATGATCTCTCCTCAATATGATATTTTTTTTACTTGCGATACTGTATCATCAAAAACAGCATTGGAGAAAAAGGGAAAAATTTGTATTTAACTATAATATAAAAAATAATATTATTTATGTCACTTTTTTTTATATTAAGAATAAATAAGGAGAGTGAGAGAAGATAAAAATATTATTATAGTTTTGTAGGTTTAATCGGAAAGAAGGCAAAGAGAGATGGATAGAATTAATCATTAGTGCTACTTTTTATTTTGATTTAAGATACAACAAAAATCCTTTCTTTCTTTTGGGTGAGCAAAAAAGAAAGTTCTCTGTTTTTCTGATTTTATGTATGTGCTGGTCTGAACCAGGGATGTCCGAACGTTCGGAGTTCGGATGTTCGGATGTTCGGATGTTCGACCCTTTTGCCGAACATTTTTGGATCGGATCGATGTTCGGATTTTACCCCGAACATCCGAACATAATACGAACATATAAATAAGCATAAAATCTTGCCAAAATTGCTTTAAATCCAGCAAAAATCATTATTTTTTTCATAATTTTTATATTTTAGCTGATTTTATCAAATATTTATGTTACCATAACTTTTCAAACATATTTTAAACTAAAATAAAATTTAGAGGTAAGAACCCTTGCTACTCAAGAAAAATTTTTAAAATTAATTTTTCTTAATCCCTTTGAAAATTTTGTTAAAATACCAAGGGTTAGTAATAAAATGACTCTAATTAAGCAATTTTAGACGAAAAAACATTTGAATTTGCTGTTTTTAAAGGGTTTTTAAAAGATGTTCGGATGTTCGGATTAATGTTCGGATTTTTTACGTTTGTCCGAACGTTCGAATGTTCGGAGTTCGGATTGAAGAAAAGGCATGTTCGGACATCCCTGGTCTGAACCCCTACAGTAAGCCGCGAGAAAAAAAAGACTAACTACAGACCCTCGAAAAATTCTCTTAGTTTTCTTTTTCTCAGAAACAATAAATGAAACAAACAAAAAAACTGGAATGTAGTTAAAATTTAAGTGCTATGTATTCTTAAAAATATAGGCAAGTCATAAATCCCCATGAGCATCATTTGTCTTAAATTTTTATTATGACTTATATAAAAAAATGAGATGAACACTACAAAAAAGAAAAAAAAACTCTAATTAATTTTTTGAAAAAACAGACGAATAGCTTCTTTTTTTTGGGTTACGGTACGGAAACTACACAAAATAATGTAATCAAGTGGAAAAAAATAAAAAACAGACACACTTCAAAGCACAAATTTTATTGACGTTGTGTTGAAATTATTAAATATGTAGGCAGGTACTTATTAGGTGCTTAAAAACTTTTGTATGTACTTCGTAAAAAGTAATAACTTTAATTTCTCAATTTCCCCTTTTTTTTTAAAGTTTTTTTGTTTTAAATTATTACTTTGGAAACTTTAATTTAATAAAAAAAATTTCTTTTGAGATGTGCATGTCATTTTTTAAAAATATTTATTTGGTAATTTTTGTTAGCCACCGCCGTATAAAACCAAATTCGTGACTTATTTGTCTGAAGCAAGAAAACGTTTTGTTTCTCAGAAAAAATTATCGAAAATAAAAAAATAAAAAATCATTTTATACTATTTTTTCTTTGGGTTTTTTTTTTCTATTTTTACACAATCAATGAGAAGTAAATATTTGAGCTTTTTTGCTTTATTTTAATCGTTTCATTAATCAGTTAAATCAGATAATTAAAAATCCGTTTAACTTAAGTATTTTACTTTACTTTGGCAATATCACCTACAAAATGAGTAATATCATTCCTTTTGATTCTGGAATCTTGGATATTAAACGGATACTAAAAGAGGGAAGACAAAAAATTATAAATCAGAATAAACAGTTTTACTTTTTCCAAGCAAAAAAAAGCAAGAGACTTCCATAAAAAAATATTAGAAAAGTAAAATAAAAGAAACAAAAAAAAGAAGAAGAAAGAAACTTTAATTCTTTTGTTCCAAGGCATTTCTATTAAAAACAGGCATAAAAATCGTGCAAAACAAAAAAAGCCAACCTGAAATCAGCCATTTCGCCATCATTCGGAGAAATTTTTTTTAACTCAAAAAAATTTCCTCCATAGTTTTTTTCAAATCAAAAAAATTTGATTATGAAAAACCAAATGAAATGGGAAAAGATATAAGTGACTGACATACAAAAGAAGATGAAGAAGAAAATGAAAATGAAAGTGAGCTGGCGGCGAGAGCGAAAAACTAACCAAAAGCAAAGCAAATGAAAAAATATTTTTATTAAGAAATTTTTATTATTTATTAAGTGAAAACGACAAATTCAACCATTTATTTAATCTATTTATCACTTATTTGCGTCAGTAACATTCATTTTTCTTCTTCATCTTCATAATCCCTAATATATGAGATTGGATTTGACCGAAGAAAATGGAAAATGAAGTTGAAAATAAAAAATTATTTTTATTAGAAAAATTCTATGTTTTTTGATTTATGTTTTTGTAAAATTTAAGTTGAAATTGAAAAAAGTCAGTGAAAACCGAAAATTTATGCAAAAAAAATCTCCTTTTCACCGCATTTTTAGAAGCCCATTTAAAATCTACCAACTTTGGGTCTTATGTTAGATGGAGAAAATTTAAATTAAATCTCTTGCAAGTTGCAACCAAATAAAAAATAAATTAATAAAAAGAAGAACATCATTGACGCAGGTTTGTTTCATTTTTTAAAGAAAAGAAAAAATGAATCTAATTCTTTTTTTATTAATAAGCTTTAAAAATGCCAGTTTTCGATTAATTTATACATATACATATATTTTTATATATTTCTTTAAATAATAAAATATTTTTTTGTTTGATAAAATGAAGAACTCTAATTCTGTAATTCAGTTATGACGAAGGTAAAAAGTAGCATTTGATTGATGAGCTTTTTTCAATGCCTTGTGGATAATTTTTTTCTTCTTTTGACTAATTTTTTACTTTAAAAAAAGAAAGAAGAAAAGATAATAGGATTTATTAATCTGTGGAATTTAAGATTCAAAGAAAAAAAAAGAAAAAAATTTTTTGTAGCCTATTTTTAGAGAGTCATGCATCGTATATTTATGTATGTACATATTTCGAAATAAAAAAAGGAATGGAAGGATTACAGTGAGATTTATAGGTATTGGTCATGGAGTGAAAATAAGAGAAAATAAAATTACCAAAAATTTTGGATGCATGAGTTTGATTTGTACAATAATGGCTTTTTTAAAGCAAAATAAATCCATAAAAATTTATTTTAAAAAACTTTCTTGATTTTTTTTAAGGAAAAGTAAGGTTAACAAAATTTCTTAATTTTGCACCCAAATTTTCTTACGTCTTTCCTTCTCCTCTCACATAATTTTTTGTTCTTCGAAATATAAAAAACCTTCTTTTTTTTACAGTAGTCTGTCTCATAAATATTATAAAACTGTTTTTTAATTTTCAATTATAGTTTTTCAGTTTTTTCAAAAAGGTCATTTTGCGTAATCATCTTATTAAAATTTTAAATTTGGAGTCTTGTTTTAATTTCCAAAAAACATATTTTTTCTGATTGATTAAAATTCGAGACAAACATCAGAACACCAGTACCACAAAAGTTTCTTAATTTTTTTTTCGAGAAGTATAAAAGTTTGCTGGAAAATTAAAGGTTAAAATAAATATTGTACTATTCGTACATATGGATATTATTAATAAATTTATAATGTAACTTTTAACTTTTCATAAACTTTACGAAAACTACTAATAAAAATTTAGAGAATAAAAAATATTTTCGGACTTTCAGCTGCTTAAAAAAAAAATGGGTAATAAATTTTTTCGGTTTGTGGTATCCTTCCTAGTAATTTTGATTGAAATCGGTCACCTGGAAATCTTCCATGGGAAAATACAATAAAAATGAAAAAATTAGCATAAAAAAATGAATGAATGCGTAAGAAATGAAGTTTGCTTTTCATTGCATAAAAATGAAGTGGTGATGAGCGGCGGTTAATTATTAGTTATTACAAAAAAATACTAAAGGATCAAAATATAACAAAGGATCTAAATATGCCCGAAGGATCCAAAGATCCATTTGCCAATGAAATTTGCATATAAATGAAGTTTATAAAAATGGAAAATTTTGCATAATAATAAATGAAAGCGCAAAACAAAAAGCTTGCTTTGTCATTGCAATGAAAGTGAAGCTTGATGAGTGGCAGTTAATTTTGATACCCAAATATGCCAAATGATTTGCATAAAATAACTTTCATGGCCGACCGAAGGTCGGCGCTGCGATATATCATATATGAACAATGATTTTAATTTTATTAGAAAGGATGAAGTTGATTTTATTATTGAGGTGTTTTAAAGCATTTGTGGAGAAGGACAGGGGATTCAATATTTAGAAACTAAAAGGAATGGTGAAGTATGAGGATTATATATGGATGGGGTAATAAAATTAGTTGAACGCATAGAAAAGATTCCTTACTATGAGAAGGATCCATGCCATAAGATTTCAAATAATCATAAAGTAAAAAAAAATTGCGCAAATTTCAATTGAATATGAAATATTTTTTTAATAATAAAATGTTTAGAAAAAAATAGAGATCGCGGCGCGGAGCGCCGCTTCTTGCCTAGTTAATGATTAAATGGGTACGCAAAAATCGTCGTTGTTGAAATATTTTTTATTTTAATTTAAGTTTTTTTAAAGATCGAAAAAAGCAGAAGTTTTTCATGAAAGCAATTTTTTTATTTTTAGAAAGAAAATATTAAACTTTTGGTTAGTTTTAAAATGTTTGAGAAGGTTTGAGGAAGTCGAGGGACTTTTTTTTAGCTTTCGCCCACTTTAAAAATTTTTTTTGGGGTAAATGTCATAGGAAAAAACAAGCAAACCTCTTCCATTCTTCAATTCTGTGATAGGCCTTTTTTTCGTAGTCAAAAGTTTATGAACTTTTCAACTTTTGATCTAAAAATAAAGTTCTTAAGTTCAAATATTTAAAAAAAGTTAACTTGCTATTTTTTTAACCTTAGAAAATAATAAACATACTTCATAATTGTTTGTCATCATGCCAACCAACAGCGACATTTCTTACTCAAGAGGATGAGCAGCAGCAGCAGCAGCACAAAGATTTATTTTTTTTTTAATATAAAAAACAAAACAACTTTTTTGTACTTTTAGCTCTAACTCATCCATTTTTTTTATTATTAAAAAAGACGCCAAAGCAAGAAAAATTGAATCCTAAGTTTTTTTAAATGTCTTCCGTGCTTTAGAAAAAAATTTAAATAACAAAAAATTTTTAAGGACGAGATATAAAAAAAATAATAATAAACATGATTAAAGAAAGTAAGCAAAGACCGTATTTACATTTAAATTTAAAAGTTAATTTGGAATAAGCAACAACAACATCAACAACCTCCACTTAAAAAAGCTCGAAAAAGGAATTAAAGCAATTGAGCCAGCAGAAATAATAAAAAAATAATACTAACAATTTCTTCTTAAAATCTTTGAGTATTTATATCCAAAAAAATTATTAGATATTAGAAAAAAAACTAATAAAAGCAGCACTGATCAACCAATTTTTATTGGGGGTAGGAAGGTTGTTGGCTGGTTGAAAATATAACATAAAATTAAGTAAAAGACTACATAGAAAATAAGAAATTTACTTTTTTTACACTTCTAGAAAAAAGTAATAAAAATCCAAATTAAAGTTTAATGTTAATTGCTTATTACCCTTATATATAATAAATTAAATATAATCGTATTTATTTATTTATTTATTTATGCATGCTTGGCTTTTCTATAAAAATGATTGATATACGGTATGAGTATACAAAGATTACTTTTTTCATCGTCTCCTTGTTTGTTATTGGCGCACAAGAGTGAAAAATGATGTTGGAATGAATTGTTGTGACTATATTATCGTTGATGATTGTTTTTTTTTGTATTTGCTAATTTATAAAAATATCAAAAAACTAAATTTTGATGAACGAAAAAATCTTGGAGCATTATTGTAAATAAACTTTTGGTATTTTTTTTTTAAAAGTTATGGTGCTAAAAATCGCTGCAATATCATTTGTCCGATAAACTAAAAAAAATTCGCAAAATTTTTTAGATGCCAGTTAATTGTGAACAAGAAAAACCCTGCGCTTCAAAGCCAAACAGAACTTTGTATTAGCTTATCAAGTTTTCGTATTGGGCGCCAAGGTTATTATTTTTTCTTTCTAAAAACATATGCAAATTAAATTCATTTTTCATAACAATTTTCGAGGATTTTTACCTACAGAAAATGTACCTAACACAATTCAAAAAAGCAGAGAAGATTTAGAGTTAATTTCAAAATTTTCGTGTCATAAATCCAAGTAATTAATTTTATCGTAGCAATTATACCTATTTTTATTTAAAGCTCAATTATTTTTATTTTGAGTTCTTTTCAAGTGCATGCATACATTAACATTTAAATTATAAAAATGAAACTTTAATTTGTTTATAGCCTCGAAAAAAAACGTAATTGGATGGTGGAATTGAACAATTTTTTACATTTACTTTTTTTTTATTATTTATTAATTTTGACCTTTCATTCAAAAAAAGAATTTTTTTAAAAGTACAAAAATTAAATAGTATTTATATAATTAAAAAAAAAACATTTTTTGTATGTGCATCATTCAAAAAAAAGAGACACAAAATGACATTCAAAAATAATAATAATTTCAATTGACTTTTAATTAAAAAAGAATTTAAAATATGTATTCGAGAAAATTTAAAAAAAGAGTTTCTAAAGTGCTTTGTATTTTTTTTATTTGTCTCAAATGTTTTTTTTATCAAAGCTGGAAAATTTTAATACTAAGTTTTTTGCTTCTTTTTTTATAAGCTTTTTTCGAAGACGAAGAAAGTATACTGTAGCAAATTCGGTCGGCACACAGAAGAAAAAAAGGTTAATTATTTGACTCAAAAAGAGATCAGCAAAAAAAAAATATTAATTAAATTAAATTATTTCCAAATATTATTTTTTTTTCATTTCATCCACCTGCATTTTTAAGTATAAAATAAGTCTCCATGAAAGCTATGTAAGTAAGTGCGCTTATAAAGAAAGACGCAAATGTTTCATAACTACGAAAAGATTAAATAATAAAGACGAAAGAAAGACGGATGGGAAAAAAAGTCAATTATAATAAATAAAAAATAAATGCATTAAAAAAATGTATTAAAAATAAATTAATTTTTTTTTGTTTGAAAAAAAGGTTGAATTAATTATTTTAAACACGCAAATTTATTTGGATTATAATAATACCAAGAATGAAGAAGAAAAAAAATTACGTCGAAAAAGAAATTAAAATTAAAAAGTTTTGGAGGTGGCGGGAAGGCGAAATAATAATTTTTAAAAAATGAAATTATTTATATCTGTGAATTTATTTTTTGTTGCAAAAAAGAATAAAAGAGTGATGGAAGAAAAAAAAGTTAATGGTATAATATGATTTAAATAATGAATTCAAACGAGAAAAATGTTATTTAGGAAAGGGCAAAAAATAAAGTGATCATTGTTGCAGCAATGAATAGTAAAAACTTTTTTTTATTACTGTTTAAATAATGTAATTGACATTTTTACGGTATTTAAATATTTTTTTTCGCGAAACTTATTTTCGAAGGGCAATAAAACAAAATGTGGGTTTCCTCGAACTCAAAAAAATGATCTTTTATAACAAAATTTAAAAGGTCAAAAAAGAAATTTACAATTTTACTTAAATGACCGATTTTACGATAGCTGAAAGCAACCCACAATGCAAAACTTTGTTTTCGGAAAGAAAAAAATTTCTATAAAAAATTTACAATGCAATTTCTTTTTATAATAATATTTTTCTTAAAGCTTCTGCAAGCAAGAATTAAAGCTCATACACTTCCTTTTTTAAGCTTTTATTTTTTTTAAACATTGTTTTTTTGTGATTTTAGTTTGCTTATATAAATTTACTTTGCTCTTTTGTTTTTAATAAGGAAAGGGTCATTGATTGTACTTTCAAAAGACATAAATAAACATGTTGAAGAATAATAATTTTTTGTTGGAGGAAAAAAAGGGATGTTCTTGTGCAGGTATCTCGTGTTGAGCATGTGGCCATTACAAATAAGAAAATTGTAAGCAATAAATTTTTATTTCTTAAAATTTTATAATAAAAAGAATTCTCGAAAAAAATCTTGCTTTTTCCATTTCTTTTTTTGTTTAGAAAATTTTGAACCACAAAAAAAGTATTTGAAATATATTTGTTTTGCCAATATTTAAATCCCCAAAAAATGATCCCTCAAGAATATTTTTAATAAATATTGTCATTATGAAAATTTTTGTTATTATTGTCTCGCAATAAAAAAATATAAACTGAAACTCTTTTTAATTTTATAAAAGCTTTTTTACTCCAAAACACATTTTTTTCATTTTTCCAAGTCAAAATGACGATGTGCCACTTTTTTTCTGCTTATAACTCTTTTAAAAAAAATGTTTCAGAAAATTACTTTTTTCATCTGCCATCTGCCACTAAACTGACTAAATGACTAAATGTACATAAAAATAAATTGCGTATACAATTCTTAAGAAAAAGAACTTTCTTAAAATAGTTGGAAGAGCACAAATTAAAATAATAATAATAAAAAAATAAAATATATAATAGAGTCAATTATAAATTTAATAAACACTTAAACACGTGATGTTACTTACTTACCGTACGATAACCAACCAAAATGCAAACAAAAAAATGTAAACAACTTTAATGAAATATTTTGCGTTTTTTTAAATTATGTTTTGTAATCATAAAAATAAATTAATTTAACCGATCACGATTAAGAAAATAAATGGACAAAAACAAAATCATTAAAACTTAATTGTTTAAAACGAGAACTTTTAAATGTGTGGAAAACGAGACTTTGATGAGTGAGAGAGGAGATACTTGAGTAAATAATGAGTTTAATTGATTTTTATACGAAATTAGCTTACTCATTTTCAAAAGTTCTTCAAAAAAAGGAAGCTGTTAAAAATAAAGTTTGGATTGATTCTTGAAGCAAAATTCCTATTATTCAAGGTAAGAATCCAATCGAAATAATTTTACAGAATTCACTTTTTCTATAATCTTACATGACCAGATCACACGTGGGCAGGTGGGTGCGACAAAAAAAATTTTCGGGCACGAAGCAAGCAATACTAAAGGGTCCACCGTGTTGATTTTAAAAAAAAATAATTTAGGAAAATTTCATTCTTACCACATCGAAATTTTTTTTCTATTAGATTTTTGAAATTTTGAGGCACGAAGCTCCAAAAATAGTGGCACGGAGCACGAAGCAGGGTGCGATAATCGCACCCAATCGCACCCCGTGCCCACGTGTGGACCAGATACTCCGGCACAAAAAGAATTTTGCAAGATAATAATTTTTAAACTAACGAAAACAAAAATTGCTGTTGAGAAAAAATTTTAATTTTTTATATTTACAATAAAACCAACCCATTCAGCAAAGCAAGCATTTATACTTCCACATATCCGTCGGATTAAACAAAAATGATTTTTCACCTCCTTGTCTTTCTAATTAAACAAATGAAACAATGGAAAAAAAATGTGAAAACTAAAGAAAAACATTTAAATAACAAAAATTATTTCAATCAAAAAAATTAAAAATGTTGAAACAAACAAAAAAATTTCTGATGGTACCAAAGAAAAAGCAGGTACGACGACCTTTACCACATAGTCAAAAAAAGAATCCTCCGACGCGATGGAGGATTTTTTTTTTCATTTGAGAATTTCAAAGGATTTTATTGACCTTTAATTCTTTTTGGAGTTCAAAAATACAAACATTAGTAATATTTAATTTTGATTTAGAAAATGAAGAGGGCGGTTTTTTATTTTGTCTGATTATCGGTAATTCTAATTAATAAAAGTTATTTAGATTTTTAAAGACCAAAGGCTGTTTTTCTGAAGTTATACGGCTGACACCGGAAATCAAAAAATTCTGAGTACCTAAACTAACTAATTGTTGGTTAGCCAAAAAAAGTTTTAAGAATGGAATGAAGAAAAGGAAATATTTATTACAAATACCAAACTATTTTTGAATGCCATCATTTTTTCTCCGAATTAAAATTAGTTTGTGTTTTTAGCATCTTAAAACAAATGCCTTGAAATTTTTGGTATGATGAAATACATCAGTCCCAAAAAAAGAAAGTTTATATCCTCCTTAGCTTGTATTGTCTGTCTTACTTACCACGGCTATAATATGTAAAAAAGGGAAGTATTTATGCCCCAATGGTATACTTATAAAAAATTTTTTTAACAACTACTGTAAAAAAGGTGACGATCGAAAAAAAATGTCTGCTATGGAATGTTTTATGTGGCAACATAATTTCCGTTTTTTTTTCATGCGTCTTTGTTTTTTGGATAAAATAAGTGTGAAAATAAAAGTCAAACAAAGGCAATTATTTTTTGTTTTACAAATTTGCTTCTTTTTAAACTTTTTTACAGCAAAGATTCTGTTGATCTTAAAAATATGCAAACTTCAAACCCATTTTTTCTTCTAAAAATTCCCAAAAGAAAAATTGCTCAAGTTTAAGAAAAGTCACTACCATTTTTTGTAAACTCGAAAAAAATTTTCTTAGTATTAATTAAACTATAATTTTTATGAGCGTAAAAGAAAAAGAAAAATGAAGAAGCCATTTTCTTTAATGTTAATGTAAAAGATTTGAGAGCCAAGAAAAGAAATTTCAAGCAAAGGACTTCCGTAAACAAGATTATCTCCTCTTCCATTGATGATGATGGTGAGTGATGATAAAGATAATATTTAAAAAATTGAACTTTATTCTATTAAATTTTAAGCTTCATTTAATTCTTCTTCTTTTTTTTCACGCTATTTACATACAAATATTAAAAGTTAATTGATAGCGGGTGATAAAAAAAAATGGGAAAAAAACACGAAAATAATTTGAAACTAAAGAAACTCAAGAAATCATGGTTTCGAAATTTTTGAAAGAAAGTTCTACGAAAAAATTTGGTCGAGCAAGCTTATTCATACATATAAAAAATGCAGAATTTTAATGCCGGCAAAAATGATAGAAAATAAAAATCCTGCAAAATTCTAAAATTCTAAAATTGGCTTTTCTAATCTTCTTTTTTTACAACTTTTTAACGCGGAACAAAAAAAAATCTATCTTCTCTACAGACTCCAACATTTTTTATAAATGTCATATCTAATTTTAGCGTATTTAGCTTCCATTTATAAAAATAAGAAACATTTAAACTTTTTTTCCTTTCTGTAAAAAAGCTTTAATTTATTTTTTTAAATCAAAAGGTTATGAAGTCAAGAAACTTTCATAGAAACGTATTTCTTTAAAAACCCTGTAATTATTTTTATTTAAATCCCAATTGGGTGGTTTGAAAGCAATGAAAAAAAGGTAAATAAATGTCAAAGTTATTTATGCTGACTCTTTTTTTGATGGTGTCAAATAAATAAAAAATAAAATAAATACGTCTTTAATCATTTTTTTATTAAACCATCCATTTTTAAATTTTTTGTTTGAAAAAAAAGTGAATCAACCTTTAATTTTTTTTATTTGTAACGAATAATAGTATTTCATGTGTCAATTTCAATGGATGGATTTATACATAACCGAAACTATATGACGCAAATTGGAAGGATGAATGTGTATTTTAGGTATGTTTTTAAGAGTTATTTTGAATTTAAACTATTTTTATAAAATAAAATTAAAAGAAAAAAGAATAAATATTAAAGTTATTTTTGGAGCATGTATTCAAAAAAAATATTTGGTTAAAATTTAGATCAAAAGAAAGAACAAAGTTTACGAGATTACTATTTTTAAAATATGAATATCAAAAATAGCTGTCATGAAAAATAAAAAGAATATTTATAATCATCGCTTTTTTCTTAAATTCTTGGAGAAAAAAATCTGAAAAAAGGGTAAAAAACAAAAAAAATAATATAATTAATCAAATTCATTTATTTTCCTTGCTATAATTATTTCCAGAATTTTCATGGCAGGGCTTTTAGTAACAGGCTTTTCTTTGCAGAATATAAGTTTCGAGAACGAAATTACACTCATAGATTTTTTCCTGTAATAATTTTTTTGTCAGAATTATTAAATTACACTAACGACTTGTCTGTGCGCATATATTCCCAAAAATATTAATTTCCAGAGTATCACTTATTTTTTAGCAATCAAAGCTCTTGAACCCACCATACTTTTTTAATCGAAAAAAAAATATTTTTGCATGCAAACCATGAACAACAACCCAAAAAAGCGCCATAGCCGCCTGCCTATGTACATATTATTACAACATAGTATGCAAACATCACAAAAATTAAAATTAAAATTAAAACTTAATTTTAAAAAAAAGCAATTACGTTGTTTGTTAGTAAAAATAAATTATCTATAATTTACTTAACTCACTCTTTTTATTTTATTTTTGTGTCAGGCATTCTAAATGTTTAAATTTAATAATTTGTAATGTTTTTTTTCTTTTCTAAAAATATACATATTTTATTTAACTACCTTCCTTCTCGTAAGTAAGCTGGGAATTATTTTAATTTATTTATTTATTATACAGCCTCATTTCCACTTATATTCGACTAATAACCTTTTTTATTTTAATTCACTACTAAATACACACACACATGAAAATTATTAATGTCAATTAAGTTAAGTACACTTTTTTATCTTTGATCAAAAAGAGAAAGAAAACAAATTAAAACGTAAAAAAAATAGTTTTTTTATTGCCTTTTGTACAGTATTTTTTCTCGCTGCCCCTTTCCGAAAAAAAATGAATGTGTTACTAAAGCTACTCACACATTTTTGATTTATGATTAGCCCCTTGATAATTACCGTCTGATGACTTTATAAATGATTAAAAATGGCAGAGTGTGTTCGCTTAAAAAAATTAAAACTCATTTCCGCATAAAAAAAGAAAAATAAATGCGATCTTTGTTATTTTTTGAAAAAAGAAATACATAGAAAATAGCTTTACGAAATATGTTAAAGATAGGACTTTGATTTTTTAGTTAATAAACTTTTTATTTCCCCACTATTTCAAAAATCAGAAGGAGCAATAAAATATTATGTAGCCTCCGCCACATTTTTTTAAATTTATAATCCAAAAAACTTAAATATTTTAATGGCTTTAAAATTAAAATGTCTCAAGAGAATAATAGTCTGTGAGGCAACAAAAAAATTGGATTTATTGTCCCAAAAATGGGATTTAAAATATGAGAATAAAAATGATTGATAAACAGAATCTAAAGTTTCAGTAAAATTTTTGGATGAAGAAAAAAAAAGGTTTCATAGCCACAAAAAAAAAATAAACTATGTATATAAAACACGACGATGAAATCTTTATTTATGCATATTAAAAACATTCTTTGCAAAAAATATTTAATCAGCTAATAATTCTTACTCAAAGTCAAAAATTTTCCATCTTACATAAAAAAGAAAAACTTCGAAAGCAAAAATATGTACATTTTTATTTTTACTTTTCAAAAATTTATTTTAGAAATATTTCTCTTTTTTTGGAATCAAAGAAAAGGTTTTACACATTTAAAAGTTTCTCTTTAAAAATACACTACTAACACAAAATATTTTGTAAAAAATATAAATAAATAAAAACAATATCAGGAAAAAGTTTTGCAAGGAAAGTAAAAAAATTCTTTTGGTCATAAACAAAAAAAATTTTTATTTTAATTATTAATTAATCTTCTTTTCTATTTAAAAAGCACAATATCATTCATACAACATTATGGAAGTTGTTGTTGCTATTAATGTGTGAAAATACTCCTTAATTGAATGCTACAAAAGTTTGTAAATGTCGGAAACTAAAGAAAGATAAGTAAAGCCCTTGAGGGTCTATTTTTGCAACTATTGCATGTCCAGCATTACCACAGCTTACATTTTACTCAGAGTTTTTTAAACCATAGTTACTTTTGTTTGATATTATAAAATCAAATAAACATTTTAATTAACCTTTTAAAAATAATCTTTTTTTCTTTTCAAAATATTTATTTTGTTTGACGCATTTTATTAATTAAAAATGTAGGTGGTGGACACAGTAACCGATTTTTTGGCATATGCATTTGTATTCAAAGTATTAAAAATCATTTAATTAATATTAGCAAAAGCTGCATACATAAATATTTAATATTAAAACACTTTCTTTCTTTCTTTTTTTTTGTATCTCACAGCGCAATCATTTTCAATCAAAGGCGGAGTAGAAATGGACAAGCTCAATCGCGGTGAGAGACACAAATTAAGGCAAAGACAACGGGAAAATGACAAGAAACCATGAATTTTTCGATTTTTTTAGAGATTTTTGATAGTTAATGCCTTATATAAAAATCTGGAATGGGTTTTAAGAAAAAGTGTTGAAAGGGCGTTTTTAAGTTAGGTAATTATCTATCTTTTCGTACAAACAAATTAAAATTTCATAAAGAAATAAAAAAATGGCTCTGGACTAACTTTTTGTCATTTTGGTGAAAAAACGCGTTTATTTTGCTATCTAATTCATTTGGTCCACTATTAAAAATAAAGGAATTGGTTTTTAAAAAAATGTGTTCAAAGGGCGTCTGTAAGTTAGATTCTAAGCTACAACTTCGTACAATCAAATTTTAATTTCATAAAAAAATAAAAAAATGGCTCTGGACTAACTTTTTGGTACATTTGATGCATCAAAACTACACTTCCAAATGCCTTAAAAAATTGGTTCTTTTACGTAAACATATCTCTCAGATATTGTTTAATCACCTCTCTAATTTTTTAACAATAAAAAATATTGTTTGCATCTTCAAATTAGTAACTTTATGGCCGAGAAGAAACAAGGTAATATTGCTTTCATAAAAAAGTCATTGCTTTTGCCTTTGTTTGGCATTTTGGCAACATGCAAAAAGAATCGTCTGCTTGCCATTTGTACTCCGCCATGATTACGCTGTGATCTATGACTGATTAAAAAAATAGATTCGAAGCAATCATTTTTTTTTTGTTTCTTTAAGTCAAAAAGCAAACAATTTGTAGTTAATAATTCCCATATTCTTTCTTTCCATAATTTTATTTTTTTTCATTGACGTCAATTGAAGATTATTTTCTTATTTAAAACAAAAAATCATCAACAACAAAAAAAAATAAATTTATATATTTTAAATGGAAAAAAGATTAAACCCGATTATATAAGGATTTAACGTTGATAATCGGGCGAGAAAAAAAAGGAGGCAGCGCATGCCTTTCCAAATAAAGTATGCGGGTGGATTTCGAAGGTCTTCACAATAATAAGCTTGGTTGGATTATTGCTGCTGCTGATTGAAGACGACTCCCAATTTTTTTGACATTTTTGAATTTTTGATGGATAATAAAAAAAGCTTAAAATTTTTTTTGGTTTGAGAGATAAGAAAGAAAAGAAAATGTATTTCAGGAATAACAAAACAAAAAATAACGCATTAAAAAAATTGATATAAAATATATTCAATAAAGGATTAAAGGAGTTTGTAAAAAAAAAATGAGAGAAAAATCCTTTGGAACACGTTATCTTTTTTTTCTGACGCATGAATGAAGTCAAAAGAAAGATGTAATAAATAAATTAATTAAATAGTTTTTTGGTTTTATACGTATATAAAAAAATAAAGATTAAAAAAATTTGTTGCTAAACTTTGCAAAAACATTTATATAATTATAGTAATTTTTTTTTTAAAAAAGACCCAAATTTGACGAGGAAAAATGTGAATCAAGTTTATCAAGAAAAAAGTTAACAAAAGTTTTTTTGGATGATTTAAACTTGCAAATATTTATTGTTGGTTTTTGAAAATAGAATGAGTTGTTCATTAACAACAAACTACAGTCGTCCTAAATAACAAAATAAAGTCATAAATTTATTTAAAAAAAATTAATATTAACAACAATAAATTCTTGGAAATAACTTTTTTAAATGGCACCTTAAATAAAAAATCGATGAACTTTCAAATTTTGCTTCTTTTTTTTTGCCTAAATGACCAATCATGTATATGCAAATGTGTTGCAACACACTCCAAATAACATTTATGTATCAATCAAAGTTTATATTTATATTAAAGCATTATTACTGAACAAAGTAAATTCAATTTAAAAGACGATTACAATCACAAACAGAAGCTAGCTACGGTATACCATGCCGAGAAGCAAAATAATTTATTAAACAATCATTTTACTTTAAAAAAGAATAACGAAATTTACTTCAACAAAGAAACAAAAAATGTGTTTTGTCGCTATAAAATACATACATAAAATACTATTTTTTGTTACGGTTACTTTTAAAATGTCAGTAATAAATAATAGCACCTGTTTGCCTTTTGATGTCATTTACATCAAAAATGGTTGGAAAAAGTAATAACAGAAAGTTAAACCATACATTTTTTAGCCATCGATCAAAGCTGTATAATTTTGAATTATGGAAGCGAGTGAAAACAAGAGTCGATAGATAAAGCTAACAGCAGCTTGTAGAATCACAACATCCATCTCGAGTGCGAAATCAATATGTACATATAACGCTAAGATAATGCGGTAGCATGCATTTCTCACAAGTATACCATGATAGCATTTTGTTTATCACTGCAGACTGTAGAGAAACTCAAGAAACACAAACAATGATAGTTACATACATAGACAATTTATTATTACATAATTACTAATCGAAACAAAAACAAGATTAAATGAAAACTAATAAGTACTTCTTCTTTATCCATACAATCATCATATTATCAGGTTGTCATTTGTCCAGGATAAGCATCAATTCTATTTTTACGCATAAGAAATTTCATTTTGCGACTCATATCTTCATTGAATATTGCATTTGCAGCTTCCATCGATGCTGTTTTTCTTTGCATAAATGGCTTTTGATAATATTGAGTTCTTCGAATAATTTTTATTAATCCTTCACTTTCCATTAGTCTAAAAATAAAAGATATTGTATGAGACTTGAAACTACTAATAAAAGAAGAAGAAAACATACCGATTTAACATTTGAAACGCGCCATTAACATTATTTTCTTCAACCATTACTGTTCGATTCATAAATCGTGGATGAGCTTTCCAAATTCCAGAAAATAAAGGAACGCCAAATGGTTGTTTAAGAGTTCCACGCCACATTCGTACCATCCTTCAAAGCTAGTTTATGTATGTTGGTTGGTTTACCTAAAAATGACAAAGAGTTTAATAAATAAATAAAAAGTGAAAACACGGTTAACAAACGCGGCAAAAATTACAAACAAATATGTATGAAAATGAAAAAAACATCAATTCCAAACGCTAAATAAATGTATCTTCCTTTTTTACCCCACAAAAAACTAATAATAAAGCAGGTAAGAAAAGGTAAGCTAGGAAATATTTCACATAAAATAAAATACCTACCAAAATAAAAGTTTGTACTTGAACAATTATTTTGAAAATAAGGTGAAGAAGAAAAAAAGAGAGAAAAGTTTGATTATGAAATCTAAAAAAGTTTTTTTTGTTGTGTTTGGCTCCATTGCCAAAAAACGTTGACTTTGTTGAATTTTGAGAATCAAGTAACAAAAGAAACGCTGCTTTTTTGCTTCGATTTCAAAGCAAAAAAAAAGTTGCTGAAAAAGTTTTTTTATTTGTATTTTGCTATTTTGCTGTTTCATGCAATGCTGAAGCTATAGCTTCGAGGAAATATTTTTGTAATGTATTTATTTTGGTTACCGACGACAACAATGCTTTATCAAAACTTTTGATGTAATTACTTTTACGACTTTTTTCCTTCAATTTTATTATTGAAATAAATACAAATAGCCAACTTAAAAAATAAAATATAAAATAGTATTATAAAGTATAACACATAGTACAAAAAAAGGTAAATGATACAAAAAAAGGGTGAGAGAAAATTAATAATAAACATGGATCATTCGAAAAAATGTCAATAAGCTTGAAAAATAACCCATCTCGATTCAACAAATACAATACAAAAGTTTAAAACAAAAAGCATTACGAAAACTAAATAAAAAATAATAACGAGATTGTTTAATTAATAATAATATTAATAATAAGAGTCATCACCGCGACTATAAGGTGAACCATATTGTGATCTTGACATTCCACCTCGACCAGAACCAGGTGGACCATGATCATGTCGACCACGCATATGTAAAGAAGATGGTTGTTGTTGATTATGATATCGTGGAATTTGGGATGGTGGAGGCATGGGTGATGAACGAGCATTTTGGGTTGAAGAAATAAAATGAGAGAATGCATTCATCATTTCATTGGTTGGAAGTTGATTCAAATTAAGGGTTTCAAAACCGGATGCTAATGCTTGTGATCCACCCATCGATTGAGGAGGCATCATTCCTGGAGTACCATAATTAGGTTCCATTCCGCCATATGCAGTTTCAAAGGTACGTTTGCGTTCTAAAAATTTTTATAATTACTCCGAATCAGCAAGCATAATTTAATTTTACCAAAAGGTCGAACAAAAGCTTGATCATTAAATCTGCTTGTTGGAGCTTGAATTGGTGATCGCATCCAATCATGAAGAGCAAAATCATTGTATGATGGTCGATCATGCCCATAATTAGAATAATTAGATGACGACATTCCTGGGGATGTTTCAGTGGTTTTAGGGGCTGCTGATGAAACAGAAACAGATGAACCATCGATAATGAAGTCACCTTTCCTAAAAAATGAATGCATTTAAAAAAGTTTAAAAAAGTGGATAAAAAAACTCGCTTTATTAATTCCCTAACAATTTTAGGACTTGAAAAGGTTATGAAAGCAAAAGATCTGAATGGTTTGGGTATAAATGTATCAATAATAGTTGCTTTTGGATCAATTTTCTTTGCTTCAGTAAGGAAGAAATCTTTTAAAGAATTTTCACTTGTTTTTTCTTGAAGTCGACCAATGAATAATTTAGCATGTTCAATTCCACCAAATTCACTACGAACATCACCTTTCTGAACAAACAAAGAAATTATATTAAAAAAAAAGAATTAAATTTTTGTTTATTATTATTTTACCTTTGAATGAGGAACTTTTACTTCACATCGTCTACCACCAATGCTGTGAACAGGTCGAGTAAGAACACGAAGTTGGGATTCAAAAGTTTCAAATTGAATAAATCCAAAACCCTTTGAATTTCCAGAATTGTCTTTTTTGATCTAAACAAAACAAGTAATAATAATCTCATACAAATACTCTTCAATCGATAAAGTATGAGAATGGAATCAAAGTCAACATCGATCAAAGATTGTTGTTGTTATTGGGAGACGCTATAGAAATGCAAAAGAGAGATATATGCAGCAGCAACAGCAACAACAAGCTTAACTCAAACTATTAGATCCTATTATTATCACGCGTTTTCTTTTCTCGTTTTTAGCTAACATTTTTTTAATTTAAAATTTTATGCAGGAAACAAATATTAAAAAAGTTATGTTGAAGCATTCAAGCAGCGATGAAACAACTCATACAATCTCAATTTTGTAAATCCTCTCCATTTTTTTTTGCACATTTCTATAGCGTCTTTCTTCCCATCACACTTATTTTTTTTATTTTATACAAACAATATTGCCAATTCAATCCATTCAGTAAAAACTCTTTTTTTACTGTTATCTATCTTTTCTTTCTTACCTCACACAATTTCATGCTGCCAAATTGCCCAAAGTAATCTTTTAAATCGTTTTCCGTAAGTTTAAAAGGTAAACCAAGAACAATTAAATCTGTGGGATGATTGTTGTCATCCTCCTTATCATCTTTAATTTTAACTGCAGCTTCCATACGTTTCTGTTTTGCACCATAACCGTAATGACCATTTTCACCTTGTTCACTGTCACTCGATTCATTATCATCCATTATTTTTTTACGTTTAGCTGTTTGATCACCTGAGAAAATATTATAATACAAAATATTAAAGACACACACCTCGCAAAACAAAAATAAAAAATTTTATAATGGCATTCTTTGAAAGAATTGAAACCTCGCAAGAAGAAACTTCATTCTTTCTCACATCATCCTTTTTAACAGAGAAACAACATTCTTCTGTTTCGCAAAACAAAATAAGAAAATGATAAACTACTTACTACTGGGTCTAATCTTTGTTTCAGAAACTTGGGTAGCATTTACAGCAGCTGATGGAGTATTATTGAATATAACAGTAAAGGTTTTACCAGCCCAACCGGTTGTAGGAGGATAAAATTTAGAGCCAGTTGAATCAATTCTATAAGGAAAAAAGATTTCAAGTACGAAGCTCAAATAAATATATGAAAATTACAATAAAGCACGTGTTGTACCAGTCTCTGTTTTGTATTTGAGTCCATGAGCACCGGGAAAAGCATGGGTAAGAGTTGTTAATCCAAGAGTGTTATCACTCTCCAACGTGGGAAGTTCCATAATTTCTCCACTTACAAGCTCTTTAACTAATACAAATTCAGGTTCTGCAGGACGTTTAAGACTTTCACTTCGTGAAAGTGGAGCAGCAGCGCTTTCAATGGGTTTTGCATCTTCCTTAGCTGCTGCGCTAGATTCCAACGTTGTTTGAGCTTGTGTTTCAGACATCTGTAAATGATTATTAAAAAATACAATCCACAAAGTGGAAAAGACAAATAAAAGATAATAATAAAGTATTACACTTTAAAGAAATACAAAAATGGAAACAACAATAGTTACATACATAGTCAATTTATTATTACATAAATACTAATCGAAACAAAAACAAGATTAAATGAAAACTAATAAGTATTTCTTCTTTATCCATACGATCATCATAATTAGGTTGTCATTTGTCCAGGATATGCATCAATTCTATTTTTACGCATAAGAAATTTCATTTTGCGACTCATATCTTCATTGAATATTGCATTTGCAGCTTCCATCGATGCTGTTTTTCTTTGCATAAATGGCTTTTGATAATATTGAGTTCTTCGAATAATTTTTATTAATCCTTCACTTTCCATTAGTCTAAAAATAAAAGATATTGTATGAGACTTGAAACTACTAATAAAAGAAGAAGAAAACATACCGATTTAACATTTGAAACGCGCCATTAACATTATTTTCTTCAACCATTACAGTTCGATTCATAAATCGTGGATGAGCTTTCCAAATTCCAGAAAATAAAGGAACGCCAAATGGTTGTTTAAGAGTTCCACGCCACATTCGTACCATCCTTCAAAGCTAATCTATGATATTTACCTGAAAATGACAAATAGTTTAATAATAATAAAAACTAAATAAAGTAAAAACGCGGTTAACAAACGCGGTAAATGCAAATATATATGAAAATGAAAAAAACATCAATCCACCGTAAACGATAAAAATAAAAATCCTTTGGTTTTTTTATCAAACAAAAGCAAATCACGACCGTAAGAAAAAACAAAAACGAATAAGAAACAAATAAATAAAACATGGTCAATTTCCGCCACCTATATCAAAAAATGGCAATTTTGATGCTTCTGCATAACTTTTAGGTGGTGGTGGTAGTCTTTCTGGGCGAAGTATGGGTTGATCAATCGTCCAACCTTCTGGAATTAGACCATAGTTAGTCATTTGTACTTTTGGTGGGCGGATATGTATTTGAGGAGCGGGCGATCCTTGAGGTTGTAAAGGTGATTGTGAGATCATTGCTGGGGAAGAAGATGATGAAGGTAAAATTGGTCGAACTCCATATGAATTTATCAGCATAGGCACATTTTTAGGAGTTGTTATAGTTTCTAATGCCTGGAAAAGTGAAAAATATTTAAAAACATATCTAAATATTTGTTTATAAGCTTACATCTGTGACAGTTTTAATTAATGTTTGATCCTTTGCGGATGCATGTAAAAATGCTAAAATAAATTCTTCTTTTGAACATTGAGCTAATAATTTATGAAGCTGAGCATCCACAGATTCATTAACCGTTGTAGTTCGACCTTGAAGCTCAGATATTCTTGCATTCATTTCCATTTCATATTGTCGAAACTTTGCAACATAATTTTCATAATCTGTTGTTCCTTGGGCATTCTTATGATCAATCTTCCATTTATCGAATCGTTGTTTATGACTTTCAAAATCTTGAATCAATGCATCCACTGGAATATGTTGTTCCATGATGAGAGGATAAGGTAAATGAAAGAGCTGAAGTTGGGTAAAGATTGTTAAATGGTCAAATAGTCAATCAATTAAAATAATAAAAAAGCATTTACGCCAAAAATGCTTCAAAAAGAACCAAGCTTGTTTCTACTAGGGTAATATATTATAAAAACTTACTAATAATTAATTCCGTTGCCAAAAGTAGTTAATTAATTAAAAAATAAATAGATCAAAATCAAGGGAGTGAAGCTCTGAAAATAGCAACAAACAAAAAAAGACGATGAAAGTTTTCTGGAGAAAAAAAAGGCTGCAATAACAACAAATAAATACTTTTATATCTAAATTTTTTTTCAAGGGCTAAAGAAATTCTTTTTTCGTTTTGGGACTTCTTTCCTTTTTTTATAAGGCTTCATTCTTTAAAATTGTGTGATTTGCGATATTTATTTCTTCGAATTCTTTGATTGCTTTTTTTCAAAATAAATTATACAATAAATAACTTTTTATTTATTACAAACTAAACGTAACATCATGCAATCACTATGACACAACAATTTAAACAAAATAAGATATGGCAATTCAAGTTTCAAAATTTTCATAAACCTTTCAACCATAACTTTGCTCCTCCTCTTCATTTATCAAAGATTCGCCTATAAATTTTAATACTTTTTTTGATTTAGAAATTTTTAAATTTCATTTATGTTTAATCAACCTTTTGGGAGGATGCTTCTTTCAAAGCTGCAACAATTTTATCAATTTTTGATTTCTCTGAATTAATACCAAATGTGCCAATGCGCCATATTTTTCCTAAAGTTAGACCAAGGCCTCCAGCAATTTCAATTTTTTGTGCCATTAATTTATCTGCAACTTTTTTCCATTCAATTCCTTCTGGCACTTTTATGGTAGTAAGGCATGGGAGGCGGAGATCCTAAAAATATGATAGAAAAAATAAATAATGGAAGCTCTTTAAAATTTTTGGCTTTTGTTTTCGCGTACCTTATCTTCCACAAAAAGTTGAAATCCAGCTTCTTCAAGTTTTTGATGAAAATAAATGCAATTATCTTTGTGACGTTTTATTTCATTTTCGATTCCTTCTTTAGCTATAGCAGCTAGGGCAGCTCGAAGGGAATATACCATTGAAATCATTCCAGTATGATGATATCTTCGAGGTTCATCAAAACAACCCCAATAATTTCCAAGTTCAAGAGCATCAAAATAAAATGAAACACATTGAGTTTTACGAGATTTAATTTTTTCTAATGCTTTTGCGCTAAATGAAATTGGTGCAAGTCCAGGAGGAGCATTAAGAACTTTTTGAGTGGCAGTATAAACACAATCAATTCCAAGCGCATCCGCATTAAATTCAGTTCCTCCAATGGAGGCTACAGTATCCACGAGGAATAGAGTTCCATTTTCATGACAAATCTCTGAGATTCCTTTAAGTGGATGGGCAACCCCAGTGGAACTTTCACCATGACAAATAAATAATACTTTTGGTTTATGTTGAATTATAGCTTCACGAATTTGATTTAATGAAGCCGCAGTTCCTTCGGGAACAACGATGGTTTGAACATTTAAACCCAATCTCTTTCCAAGTGAAGCTGCTCGAGCACCCCAAATTCCATTTTGAACTACGAGAAATGTTTCACCATGTTCCAATAAATTCATTACAGCACATTCCATTCCAGCATGACCGGTGCCAGAAACACAAAAAGTTAGAGGATTTTTAGTTTGGAAAAGATATTGAATTCCAGCTTTACAATCATCCATTATCTTAAAATTGTTCTCTGTGGATATTAGTCGATTATTAGAAATTGGGATTTACCTCACAAAATTCAACATGCAAATGACCCAAAAGTGGAGCATTCATAGAATGTCGAATTTCAACCGACATATTACTTGGTCCTGGACCAAATAATTGCTTTTCAGGAATATTTGGTGGATTTTTAAGAACTTCAGGTGGAGGAATGGAAAAGGATGACATTGTATGGATCTAAAAAAACTACCTTAAGACTTTCAATTTTTAATCACAAAAATTAGGAATAAAATCAAAGTTAGTAATTATTTTGAAAATTTGTGAGAAAACCACACGGATAAAAAAAATGATTCAAAAAAAATGAAGAAAAAAGGGACAAAAAAATAACAAACAAACCTTGAATGATTGCTGCGAAAATTTTTTTATTGGAAACAACAAATTATTGCTGGTGCTGCTGCGGTTTGGTAAAATCAATGAAGATACAAAATTTGCAGTGATGACCCGTTGTAAAGTTTTTTGTGATGATAGTCCACTAACATTAAAACGAGCAGAAAAAATCATTATTGGGTAGAAAAATAATAAATAAAAGTAATAATTTTGATTTTGGAAAAATTTGATTTTTTGATGTTGGCGGTTTAAAATAAAGATAGGAGAAAAGCAAATATAAAAATTATCTATCAACTTCGCTTTCTTTTTTTAAATTTTTAATTTAATCAATAAGGATGTTTCTTGTTTTTAAAGAAGGACATTCATTTATTATTGTTGTTGGGTCGTCGTCGGCTGGCAAATGAGAGGGATGGTGGCTGGCTGGACGACGACAAGTGACAAAGATCAAACAAACAAAAAAAGTGATTTTTAAAAATGGGTGTTATTGTTTTTAAAGAAGGCAGACACAACCTCAGACAAGGCAAAAAAGGAGATATTGATATTGATTAATTAGATAAAATGTCTTAAGTGTTAAAGGTTAATTACGACGACCAAAGTAAAAAAAATAAATCACAAAAAGAAATTCATTAAAGCTTCTGTAAGCCTCACAAAAATAAAAAATCCTTGTCTCTGCAGCTTGACTATTTTCCTTCCATTTTTATTAATTTACAAGCTCATTTATTTAAGCCCATTTCTAAACCCAGGCATATTTGTTATTCTCCAACAATTTGCAGTTTGGAGAAGAAGAAAATGGATGAACTATGTACTTTGAATTATGTTTCTTTTCAAAGTCCTCCTCTCCTCTCTCTTTTTTTAAAACCCAGTGGACTTCTTTTCTGTCTTCTTACATAGCATTTTTTGCGTCCAAATAATTTTATGTATTTGCAAAAAAAGGAGAATTCCTTGGATAAGCAACAACAAAAAACGAAAAGAAAGAAACATTCGATTTTTTTTATTCTTCTCAATCTTGTCATAATCGAAAGACGACGACGTCAAGAACAGGTATGTATATGTATGTGCTTACCAACAATGTACTCTGCACCTTTGATTGAAGATTTATCATCGTTGGTTTTTCTTCAAGCAAGCAACAAAAAAAAATGCAACGACAAAAAAGAAAAATTGTCGTCGTCGATGTTAAAGTTGGTGGAAAATGGAAAAAAGTTGAGATGAATAAAAGATGGTTATTTGGGTTTACCTGTTTTTAGTAATTTTGTAAAAAAAAACCTGCCAAAAAATTTTTATGGGTAAAATATTATCTAAACATTGCATTTTTTTATAGCGTGGGTTTTTTTTTGTCTGATAGTCTGATAGTTGAATGAACTGTGTTGTGTTGCTTGCTTATTAAAAAAAATATGCGCCACCGCTGCCATCGATCATTCTTGTATTTTTTTTCTTCTTCTTTGACTTTTACCTACATACATATTCTTTACAAAACGATGGTCACCTGACATACATAGCTTTTTTATTATAAAGCAAAATAAAAAAAATCAATACAATAAAATCAGATCCTAAAGCATCCAACAAAGTTTTTGGAAAAAAAATTGGCTTTCTGTGTACCTGCGTTTCGCTTTCTTACCTTTTTTTGCTGCTTCTCAAACTTTGAAGCTTTTTTTGCGCTCTTCGAATTCCTTCCTTTCATCAAACTTTTACTTTTTTTTCCAGTGAAATGACTAATCCACAACCTTCATCATCAAGCTCAACGATATCGTCATCTCAAAACTTATCAGGTAATTTGTATCTTTTCGTTTCTCTCTTTTCATGTTTCTCTGTTACAGATTTCATTGAATCCATTCCTTCAACACAATCTTCATATTTTCATCGAAAAATTGTCAATGATTCCAAGCTCAAAGAAAAGCTTCAATTATTTCGTATCAAACTCAATTCATTAATAGGAAAATTGAAAGCTGAAAGATGTGATACTCAAATATGTTTACCTCTTCAACGACGATATAAAGAAATTAATTATAAGCACGGAGCTTCAAATCGTCATCAAAAATTTTGGAAAGCTACTCAACAACTTATGAAGCAGCAAAGAAGGATCAATGAAAATGATTTTTTGGTGGGATTGAGAAAGATTTTAGAGGTATGATGATTACTTTGTGAGACTTGTGAAGCTATATGTGTGATATTGTTGCTTTCTTTATTGCTTGCTTATCGTTGGTTAACTTATCAATGTGTTATCATCTCACACTGTTCTTCAATAACTACTAACATATTCTCATTTTTAGGGTTTGACCAAAGCTGCTTCAACATATGAATATACTAAAGAAGGTCTCATTTTTGGTGGTTCTCAACTGATTCAAAGAATGTTACAATTGGATAAACTAAGAATATATTGTATTCGAGCAATGAACTATTACATGGGATTTATTGAACTTGGACATTTTGTATGTTACTCATTCTTTTGATGCCTTTGAATTGCTAACGCTTTTTCTGCTTTTTTAGCTTATTCTTCTTTTGATGTTGGTGGCCATGGCAGCAGAAATTTCATCCGAAGCAAATCGACAAATTCAAGTGTTACGAGAAGTTTATAATGGTCTTGGAGAATATTTGAATGAATGTGATATACGATTTCCAAAAACTTCAAAAGAACTTCCATATGAATCTGAACAAGTGAAATCACAAGAACGTCCAAAAGAAGCTGAATTGATTCTAAAACTTGCTAATGCTCCAGCCTGGGAAGAGCGTGCTATTGTTGAACAATATCTTAATGTAAATGGTGGTTTAGAGTAAGTTTGCTTTTTAATCCATGATTTATGTCCATTTCTTAGTAGTTTACTTTGTTCATTGTTTATTATCTTTTTTATTGTTGTTATTGTTGTGTCTTTCTTTAATAAATGTCTTTCTTTGAATCTCATCTTTCTTGTATACTTTCTTATTTCTGTGAATACTAACCAACTATGTACTTCTTTTGTCCTTTGTTTATATTTGATCGAACATACACAACAACTCAAGCAGCAATGGCAGCGATGTTTATGGATGCTAAAGCCGGTTGGAATATTGAATCCGTTGATTAACAACGTTTTGGTTAAAGTGTGCTTTCTTGTCCTTTAATGATGATATCTTTTCAATTCAAAGTTCAATGTATTGATTTTAAAAGTTATTACTTTAACCATTATGGACTTCATTGTCTTCACAAAGCTTTTAAACCAATTGCAATTTGCAAAGTTATTGAGATGTCTCATATTTTCCTTGACCAGCATTGGTTCAGTATTTGTTTACTATTAATTTGTTTATTTATCCTTACTTTTGCTAACCCTTTGCTTCATAAATAACTTTACAATGATGAGGGCTAAAATATCAATGAAGCTCAAGTTCACTAAATTAATCATCTTTTTTTGCAAAAAGTTCTTTTTTATTGATTGTATCTCCAGGTCAAAGTCCTATAAATTATCCATGGTTTAATTGGGGCTCCTGGAATACCATATATGTTTATATTTTCTTCCGTTACAAGAATGACTATGACCAACCCATACCTTTATTTGATACACAATTTTTTTTTTCAGCAATGTCAAGAATAGTGATGATTTAACTAAAGTTATTGAAGCAGCGACAACAACTCTTAAACAAGAGTCAACATCATTGATGACTCAGCAATTTTTATCATTATCACAAAGTCGTCAAGAAAACCCATCATCATCTTCTTCACATAAGCAGCAAGTGAAGAAGAAAGGAAAAAATGACACCACCACCGCCATTTTTGGAAGAAAAAATCATAACACCACTGTTCCTAATATTCTTGGAATTTCTAAGAAATTTTTTAAGAAGAAATGTTAAATTTTAATTTTGTTAGTGTTGATTTTTGCTATAAATTTTCTTAAAAAAACCACTGTCGTTGTTTAATTTTGATTTGGGAATTGTTATTTTTAACAATTTTTATATTTTTATTTTTTTTAAATAACTTTTCTTGTTGATTGATAACTTTAAAAAAAACAACCAACTAAAAAAACTACCAAAAAATGCAGACACGAAAAATTTATCATGGAAATTTCCTCGTCTCATTTTTCCTTGTAAAATTTTTTTCTTCTTGACCACACCATTTTAAAATTTTATTTTTTGACGTAGTTTTATTTTTTTTGGGTTTATCGATCAATCAAATAAAAAGGTTATCATTTTTATAAGAGCTGAAATATTTATACTTTTCTGTTTTTTAGGGTTAATTTTATTTTGGCGGAATCCAGCAAGCATTTATTTTTATTTATTTAAATATTAATCATGGATGCTATTGGTCGATCGTTTAGTACTACTTTAACTTATGTAAGTTGGCTTACAATGGAAATATGGGTTTATGGTAGCTAAAAATTTATCTCGCCAATTTTTTTTAGCTTTAATTATAAAATTTAAACCCCGACTTTTTAGATTTCAAGCATTCATTATTTTATTGAAGCTGTTTTAATTGCATTAGTAATTTATCTTTTTGTATTTCGTAAACGTGAAAAGCGTTCAATTGTTAAATTAACGGAAGAAGAAAAGGATGAACTTATAAACGAATGGATTCCCGATCCATTGGTGCCCGAAATCGAGCCTGAATTATTAACTCATAAACCTAAATATGTTGATGGAAAAATGGGTAAATATGTTTCAATTGAAGGCAAACAATATTTAAATGCAGGAACTACAAATTTTTTGGGTTTTGTTGGTGATCATCGAATTGAAGTAAGTCCATTAGGGAATTAATGGGTCAGGAAACATTGGGATATAAAAGCTTCAAAATTGAGTGTTTATGAAGCTGAAATTTTCTGAATTTTCAAAGTTTTACTAATTTTTGGGATTATTGTAACAAAAAAAAATTTCTAGGAAGTTGCAAAGAAAACCATTTTTAAATATGGTGTAGGTAGTTGTGGACCTCGTGGATTTTATGGAACCGTAGATGTTCATCTTGATCTTGAAAAGGAGCTTGCTGAATTCTTAAATTGTGAAGAAGCCGTTCTTTATTCTTATGGCTTTGCAACCATAGCAAGTGCTATTCCAGCTTATGCAAAACGAGGAGATATTATTTTTGTGGATAAAGGAGTGAATTTTGCTATTCAAAAAGGCCTTCAAGCTTCTCGAAGCCGCATTGAATGGTTCGACCATAATGATCCCGAAGATCTTGAACGATTATTACAAATTCAAGAAGAAAAGGATAAAAAAGATCCAAAACAAGCATCAAAAATTCGTAGATTTATGGTTGTTGAAGGCCTTTATGCTAAAACAGCTGATATTTGTCCATTAAAACGATTACTCGAATTAAAATGGAAATATAAAGTCCGTATTTTTATTGATGAATCATTTTCTTTTGGTGTTTTGGGTAAATCTGGAAAAGGTTGGTTTTGAATTATTTTATGTACATATCTTTTATTTTTGGGAGGTTATCAAGGGCATTGAGTAGACATGGCTCGAGGCCCTAAAGTCCGGCCCAGCACCGGCCCGGCCCGGCCCTAGGGCCGGGCCAGGGCCCAAAAATTTTAGATCGGGGCCGGGCCGGGCCGGGCCTGAAGTTGGGCCCGGCAAAGCCCTGAAAAAATTTTTTTTATAGAAAATTAAGGAAATTTTTTTTAAAATCGAATTTATGGTCAAATTTTCCCCAAAGTTGATGAATTTTCACCAATTTTTTACTTTGATTTTCTTAAAATAATCGTTTTTTTAACAGTAAGAATTTTTCTAAAAATAATTATTAATATTCTTTGGTAGTTATTTTATCAATAAACTAAATTTAAAAAATCATTAATTACGTAAAAAATTATTTCTCATTAAAAAAACAACTTATTTCCCATTTTTAGCCTTTCAAAAAATTTTTTGACAATTTTTCTCAAAGCCCGGCCCTAGGGCCCGGACGGGCCCAAACCAAATTCTTCAGGGCCGGGCCGGGCCGGGCCCAAAAATTTGGGCCCTGAGCCATGTCTAGCATTGAGTTAGAGACCTATTTTGATTGATTCCATATGGCTCTTTAGTTTTTTTTGTCTTACAAACTTTTGACTATTTTTTTTTTCAACTTTAAAAAATGTTTTTTACAAACTAGCAAATAATTTTATCTATCTTTCATTTATCAATTAAGAAAAAATTTGAAATTTAAAAAGATGAACCTTGTTTTTTTCTTTTTCTCGTTGATTAAAATTTATGTTACTTCCGTAATCGATCTTCTCCTTTTTCATTCTTTTCTTTGTTCAATCAAAGTATAGTTATTCCTATTTTACTTCCTATAGGCTTTTGAGAAAATTTAAAGAAAAATAATTTATTAATATTTACTTCCATATTTTTAATTTTGCAAAGAAAACCAACAAATTTACAAGTTTTTTTTTCAATTTTTAAAGATTATTAGACCAGAGAGAGAAAAAGTAAAATAAAATTACAAAAAAAAGTTTTAAGAAAAATAGTGAAAACAAAATTACCCGAATGAATAAGAATCAAACCGAGAAGAGCGAAAAAAAAATAAGACACAAAAAAATTGCAATAATAACAACAACAACTCCAAATGATTTTTGAAATTAGTCGATATAACCACCATTCATAGATAAAAGAAGAAATTCTTTTTTAAAGGATTACTAAAGAAATTAGAAGATTTGACAAGTTACAACAATAATATTATGCATAATGAAGATTGTGGGATATAAATTGTAAGAATGGATATTAAATAATTGCAGGAAGTTACTATAGCTTATTCAAATCATTCCTGGGTGGCGCCGCAATTACCAAAAAATTAAGAACTTAAGAGAAGATAAGCATCAAATTTAAAATTTAAGTACATTTTTAAGAGCAAAACAAATTAACTAAAAATTTAGCGAAATTGCAACCTTTTTGGATTTTTGCTCTCCTCCACCTTTGCTATCTCCCAAAAACAATGTTTAAATTAAGAAACTCAAAGAAATTTTATAAAAACTCAAAATTAAAGCTATCAATTTAATATTTGCTTCGATTAAATTGCTGCTAGATACTATTGCATCCAATTGCTTTGATGCACTGCTATCCCTGGTGTGAGCTTCATCCATTTGATTTTGGATTTCTCCAATAGTTTTCGATTCAGCTACAACTTGATTAAGTTGAGGAAAAATCATTCGATCCGCGTATGTTATCAATAAATCCAAAATAGCTCCATTCGTCCATCCAAATCCAGATTGAACAGCATATTCTCCACCTGTTCCTGCATCGGGATAACTTCCATTAACATTATATTTTTCCCACATGTTTGTTGTTTTGGTATAAACAAAATAATTACTTAAAACCCATTTTTCTGCAATTTCAAATGCTTTTTGTTGTAATTTAGGTGAATCAGATTTTCGCAATCCTTCAATAATCATATGATTGGATGGTGACCAACCATTTGGAAAATCCCATTGTTGATCAGTACTTAATAAACTAAAAATAGAAAAGCTCAATAAAGCTGTTTAAACTTTATAAACCGAAGTTGCCAACCTTGATGGTATTCCACCTTTATATTTGAATGCTCCCATAGTTTCCATATGTTCAAACATTTGTTCGATGGTTGTTACATCAAGGGAATGATAACAATTAGTAAACAATGGAGTAATCATAGAAGGATAAAAATTAATGTTATGACTTCCATTTCTAAGGCTGTAATCATACCAACCATATTCATTTCCAACATAAAAAACTTTTTGAAAAACGCTCGTAAAATCATTGTATTTATCTTGGTAAAATTGAGCTTTATCGGCTGAGCCTATAATTTTAGATTGACTACGGTATTTAGGGTTTTTAGATAGCTGATTTTTAGCTTACCAGCTTTATCAAAAAGGAAGCTAAGAAGATTTAAATTGCCACACATGTAAGCATTGAGATCCACGGGTACAACATTAACTGTATCAATTTGACTTAAATTTTGAAGGTTTTCAAACCATCGTGAACTAAAATCCCATCCTGATTCAGCTGCTGAAGCTAAATTTCTCCAAATTCTTTGCTTTTCTTTTGAATCGGTTACATTTTCAACCAATAATACATCTTCACGATATGATTCCGGCCTTGGAACATTTGATGCTGAACGATATTGAAATACTTGAACTGTTTCACCCATGAGTGTAACATTAACTTGACGATTATCATACCAAAAATCTAATTCCTTAATTGGATCTTCGATTAATTTCCGTTTGTTCTTTAACCTTTTTTTTCTTCTTCATAAACAAAAACTTACTTTAACTAAGGTTGGTAGAATTTCATTTACAAATGCAATATCCCCTGTTGCTTCATAATAATCATAAACCATTGGAATTAAAAATGGAGGTTGAGATCGCCGAAGATAATATACTCGGCCGCCATTGGGAATGAAGCCATGAGTATTAACTAAGTAAACAAGATTTTTAATCATATCTTTAACAGTTTGATGCATTCCTGAAGCAAGGAGGCCCTTATTAATCCAATATTCATCCCAATAATAATATTCTTTGAATCTTCCACCGGGTACAACAAATTGATTTGGAACATAGAGGAGGGAATATTGATCGGGTTTATCTTCGACCTAAAAATTTAAAAAGTAAAGCTTTTCTGACTTCTTAATTTACCAAGTTTACAAAAGCTGCAGTATTTGCTTTAAGGCAGCTTGTTTTAAGTTTGTTAAAAATCAACTTACTTCTTTTTTCATTTTTCTGCATAAATCTTTCCAAATTTCATTTAAATGTAAAGCCCATTTTCTCATGCTTTCATCTTTAATCGTTTTAATTAACGTGGGATTTTGTGACCAATCAGCTAATTCGCAATATTCCAATTCTTCATCTTTACCAGCAAAATTTTTATCCATAAATGCTTGTAATTCTGTTTTATTAATATCTTGATCTTCGGGAAATTGTTGTTGAAAATCATTCCATACATCCATGGGTGGTCGAAGTAAGGGTCGATCCGTATATGTTTTAGAATCGGCATATAAATGTAAGCGCATAGCTGAATCAATCATTCTTCCAGAACAATATATAAACCAATTTCTTGAGTTGGTTTTATCACATACTTCCACGATATCATTATCATCAAGATCAAGGGAATTTTGAATTATCCCTGTTAGTGAATTTTTTGATGAAATGTCATTTATTTGGGGTGAAATTGATGATGATGAAAAATTTAAGGGAAATGATGAGATTATTGGCGACAGTATTAACAGTAATAAGGAAGATATGATAAAGAAGCTATTAGCTTGCATTTTTTGAGATATGCCTGATTTTTTAATTTGAAGACGACAGCCTCTTCTAAAAAAGTATATTTAATAGGATTGAGTTTGACAAAATGGACTTTAATAATAGTAGTTTTTTTTCTTCGTTGTTGCTTTTTAATAAATAAAAATATGCACTCAACATACACGCACACGGAAGGTGGAAATGAGGAAGAAGGAAGGAGGCGGGCGATCGAAGAGAAAGGTATCAAATTTTATCACATCGCTTTAGGGAGGAGATAGAAAGAAAAAGTCAGGTACATTAGTTCCAAAAACTGATTTTTAGTTGTAGTACCCAGAACAGGTTATATATCATCTCTCTTTTTAACAATTTTTAAACATACACGCAAAAAATGAAGAAGAAAAAGAAGAGATACTAATCAAATCTGTAAATATTGTAGCAGCAACAGCAAAAAAATTTAAAAAAAGAGTAGAACGAACGAATTAATTTAAAGGCTAAATACTTTTTTTCTTATTCTTCTTCTTTGATACAGTTTTTTTGAAGCAGGCAAGGCTCACGTGAAAAAAATAAAATAAAATTTTCTTTTTTATTTATTCGCCAATTAGAAATCGAGCAAACTTTCAAAGTAAAAACATTTTTTGATTTTTTGTAGCAAAATATTTTTTTCTTTTCTACCGTTAAAATTTCAATTCTTTGAATTTGTTTTCTTTTTATTGTATTTAGCAAACAAGGATTTTATTTATATTTTTAAAAGATAATGGCAATGTTTATTATTGCTTTATTTTTTTAAATTTAAGTTTTTGAATAATATTTTGATAAAAAGTTTTTTGGTAAGCCAAAAATATAAAGCGAATCAGGAGCAAAGGAAGGAAATCATCGCGGCCGAAGAAGGATGAATAAAAAAAAACAATTTTTTATTCTTTAAAAGGACAACAATAAAAGGGCAATGTAGGGAGGGAGAGGCAAAACAGATACCAAAAAAGAAAGCATCACAAAAACATGTGGTTTTTTAAATCAGAAAAAATTTAGGGGAAAAAACATTTTACAAAATGTTCACAAAAAGTTCAAAATCGGCCCAATTTTTTTAATGATCAAAAAATATGTGCGAAAAAAAAACTTTTTTACGATCCATCACAAAAAAAAAAGAAGCGGCAATGAAATCGCTGGTTTCGAAATTCTCCAACTAACTCATCCACTTTTTATATTTATATCTAAATTCCTTCAATAATGGTTTTTTTAATACTATGTTTTTTGTAATAACAAAAAAACAAACTCTTTTAATAATCACCGCCGCAAACAAAAAATATTAAATACCGCCCTCCCACTTTTTTGTTTAAATGTTGATATTTGTTTTTTTGTTTTGTTTTTGTTTGATCTATCTTTTTTCTGATTCAATTGAATTATTTTTTTGTTTGATTATTTAACATTTCGAAAAATATAATCGCGACATTAACAAAAATAAAATAAATCACATAGAATTTTTGGGAGGAGGAAAGGAGGAGTTTAATTTTATTTTTTCTTGGTTTTAATGCTTTTTAATAAGCAAGCAAGCGACCGACCACCAAAAGTTGCAAAAGAAAAATGGAAGCAAGCAAAAAAACAGAAACCAGCGGCGTCAAGCTTCTTTTTTCTTTTCTTCGTGTGACTCTGACTAACTGATTGTTGCCTCTTTTTTAAAGTTCAAAGCCATTTGTAAAAAAAAGGAAAAAACTTTTTTAAATAGGATCAAAAGCGCAAAAAAATAAATACTCGTTTTTTTTGTAACGCTCTAAACAAGGTGAAAGTTATTCTCGTCTCATCTTCTTTTTTTTGGAAGTTATGAGTTATATATGGAATTACTTTAACAAAGGATAATCTTTTTTTTTGGATAGGAAAATTTTCTGTAATAAAAAGAATAATCTTGCAAAATGATTGGGTATTAGTCAAACACATAACAAAATAAAAAATAGAAAGTATCAATTTCACTTTGATCTTTTCGCTCATTTTATTTTATTTCCAAAAAGAGTGATTTATGAATAAAAATGAATAAAAAGATTTATAAAAAAATTATTTTTTGTACACTAATTTGAATTTTATTAAATAGAGACAGACACCACCAGCTGAAACCACGCGTCACCAAAACTCAGAAGAAGAATACAAAACAAGATTTTTGGATTAAATAAAAATTAGGCAACCAACAACCCGCATAAAATAAATTTACATGAGAAGATATGCGTATTTTTTTTCTTCTTTTATGAAATGAAAAATAGAAAGTGATTATTCGCTGCTAGTTGATTGATAGACTAAAAACTAAATATAAAAATAATACGTAATAATCCCAAAAGCATGGTTGAATTTGCAATATAATAATCTGAGATGAGAGGGTGGAGAGCAACATAACTAACTATGTGTTTTATTTTTTGCATAATCAGAATAATCGGATAGAAATTTCTAGATCTATAGAAATAAAAAAATAACTATAGCTTTTTTTGCGAAATATTTTTTTATATAAAAAAAATAAGGTTGGTTACGGTTATCAATGACGACAAATGAATGCACCAAGCTTTAGTTTTAAATTTAAGGAAGTGGCGTCAAATATCTCCAAGTCACGTGGAGAAGAAAACTTTTGTCGTTTGCTTTTTTTTGATTTTGTGTCGCTTTTTTTGAGACTTACGTTTCTAATTCCTCATTTCTTCATTTTCATAATTAGACAGGTGACTTATAAGTTATAACCTCAAAAATCAAACAAAAAGTGTCTAAAAGTCTCAAATCAAATCAAATTTTTTAAGGCGTTCCTCCTCCTTCACGATGGGCACAAAAATGTGATGAAAAAAATAATTTACGTCACAAAAAGATTTGAAAAGTTTAAAAAATGTACTCAAGCTTGAGGAAAAAAAATTGATCCCTTGCTTCTTTCTTTTCAATTTTTTTGTTTTGATTAAAAAAATTTGATTCTTCTAATATTTTTTTTTGCTTCGGGGAAAAAAGAAGCAAAGTAAAAACACGATTAAAAAAATAACATTCAGTTTAGACTATGTTTGCCAAACAAAAAAACAAAAATAACAAAAAACTACAAAAAAATAATTTTTAAAGAATTATATACAAAAAAGATACAAAGAAAAATTTATTAAAGAAAGGAGCGTCGTTCCTTTTTTTATTTTTTAAAAAAGTTTGGAAGTGAAAGTTTTGGTTTAATTTTTTTTTGTTTGTCTGACAAAAGAATGAAACATTTTTTTCTTTTTGTATTGTTGTATGAAATATAGGAGGAAGAAAAGAAAAAAATCAAACCATAAACAAAAAATAAATCGGAAACTATTTTTTTTGTGATGGTCAAAAAGAAAAGCTGCTGTTTTCCTTTTTAGAGATTATGAATGGATAAATTTAAAAACATGAAAAAAACAGATTCTTTAAAAACACGCAAATAAAGTTTGTTTGTGAAAGCCTTTTTTGGAAGTCTGAAAAGTTTGAAGAAAAAAAAGTAAAGAACGGCAGCCAGCTTTTTTTCTTTGAGCAACCAAGAAACAAACTTTTTTTTCTTTGATTTTCGATGATCACTGGAAAAAATATAAACAATCTTTGTAAATCATCAAAAAGAAGGAAGGGGTTTCCCTAGTTTTCGAGTTTTTTTTCCTTCAGAAAGATTGATAGTTGTTGATTCTTTTTTAGAGACGGGATAGAAAAAATATAATGGTTAAAGATGTGAGACATGGAGAATACGATTTTATCAAAAACATAGACACAGTGAAAATTTCGTCGACTGGCGGCTACTGACACTAAAAAGTACTACGAATAATCAACTTTAAAAATATCCACCGCAATAAAAAAAACAAAGAGTTTATGAAATATTTTGGTTTTTTGATAAACAAAATCGACAAAAAAAACAATGACCCATTTATTTTTTATTAAATGGTTTATAAAAATATTAAGCTCCAAAATTAAATCCAAAAAATTTATTTGCTTTTCAAAAATATAAAAAGTACTTTTTGATATTTTTTTGGAATGAAAGTGATACTACTGAACAACGTCTGCTACTGCATAATTATTTTTGACATTCGCGCCGTCATACTTCAATGATAATTTTTTTTGTTGGCTTTTATGTTAGCAATTTTTTTTTCTTTTCAAAAAAACATTTTAACCATAAGCTATAAGTTTCGGGTTCATAGCCACGATGAAGAAAAAAAGTGTGTTTTTATGAACGCTTTTAACCTTTTAAACCCTTTATTTATTTATTTAATCATCCAAAAGCGAGGGAGGGTGTAATGATTAATTAATGGTTTCAATTATCCATGCATCATTTTTTTATTTTTAAAGGAATGAGAGATATCAAAAGATGAAAAAGATAAAAGTTTAATCACCGTCGCATGTAAAAAAAAAAATACAAAGTTAATAGTCACGTTTACATACATCCAAAAGTTTCTCACCACAAAAAAAAGATTGTTCATAATTAAACAATTTAAAAAAAACACTGAAACGCACGCTTCTTCGAAAATGGAAAAAAGCCAAAAAAACATAACTTTAAAAATTATCCAAAAAACAAAAAAAAATTAAACTTGAAACAACCCAATGAAAATACACACACGCAAATGCAGCACATTTTTCAAGTGATCAAACTTTTTTTTAAAAAGAATTCTGGTTATTTAATTAAAATCAAAAATTATGAGAGGAAAAAATGTGGGAAGGGTGAGATATTTCTAAGACCACGTGGTTAAATGGAAAAATATATTTATCTCGTGGTTATTATGGTGATCGTCATAATAATAATAATAATGTGTTTTATTTCTTCAACTAAGGAACAAAAAAGATAAATAAAACAAGTTCATTAACGACTTTTAATAATCTCATCAAAAAAAGAATATAATCGCCTCGAATCAAAGTAAAAAAAAGGAAAAAGTATTTGTTTCGAAAGTTTACTCACTTTTTTTGGAACAAACTTTGTTTTTTTTTACTTCATTGAAAAGTAAAAATTGTTTTTTTGGGTTGGTCTTCTTTGAAGGTTATTATTGCCCAATCATTAGTTTTTTTAGTAATAATAATAATAAAAAAGGAATGACAAATCTTTATTAAAATCAAAAAACAAACAACTCTCAGTCTATTTGGAATAATACTTTGGTGGTAACAATAATATCGCCATTTTTTGTTGTTGTGGGTGGAAGATTTATTACTATATTAGTTTTTTATTTAATTTTTAAAAATTGATCGATCGCGGATTATTATTGGAAGTTGCCAGAAGCCTAACTTTTTTGGTAAAATTTTGTTGTGATTTAAAAAATGCATTGGCAAATAAAATTCTTTTATGGTGTAAAATAAAAATTTGAAAAATGCAGACGATTTACGGTAAAAAGAAATAACAAAAAATTCACAAGGAAAAAATTAAATTAAATTTGAAATTGAAAATTGGAAATTTGCTATTTTTTAAGTCTTCCGTAGTCTCAATCAAAGAAATGTCATCTCAATTTAAAAAGCTATATCTAACAAACAAATACCCCAAAGCCTTTTTTCTCTCAACAAAATTAGATTTTAGCAATGATTTATTTACAAATGCCTCGCAAAAATTGGGTTATTTTTTATATTGAAAACTTAAGTTTTTAGAAGAATATAAAATTAGGGTAGCAAAAATATGGGTTTTCAAAACTTCCCTTCAATGCCCCCACTTTTTTTAAACCTTTTTTACTACCAATAAATTTTCCTTTTTTTCCAGGTGTAACAGAATATTTTGGTGTTGATGTAATTGATATCGACATGATTATGGCATCCCTTGAAAATGCTTTAGCTACCACCGGTGGATTTTGTGCTGGACGGTCATATGTTGTTGGACATCAACGTTTATCAGGTTTGGGATATTGCTTCTCAGCATCCCTTCCTCCTCTTTTGGCCACAGCCGCCTCCGAAGCATTAAGAATTATGCAAAAAGAACCACAAAGATTTAATCGATTAAATGATAATTCTCGAAAACTTCATAATGGATTAAAAAAAGTTTTAAATGGAACTAATTTTGAAGTTATTGGTGCTGATATTTCTCCCATGCAACATGTTATTTATAATTCTGGAAATAATTCTTCTGAACAAAAAGAAAATGTTGTTGTCGTCAATGTTGGTAGTAAAAAATTGGATTTACTTTTAAATGAAATGTTTAATCATTCAAATATTTTGGTTACTCGCTCACATTATTTGGATAAAGATGAAGCATTTCCCATTCAACCTTCGTAAGCTTTTTTAGCTTTTGTTTTTTTGATGAAAAATTTTTAACGAAAAGCAAGTTTTCATTTTTTTGGAAAAATAAAAAATTTAGAAAAAAATATTACCGTAAATTTTTTTGCTTTCATTTTTTTGGAAAAAATTCTTTCTTGCTTTTGTTTCCTCTTTCAAACTTTTTTAAAACCTCAAAAGTTAAAAATTAATTTCTTGCATTTTCAGATTGAAATTTACGATCAGTAGCGAACACACTTTTGAAGAAATAGAAAAAATTTTGAATGCAGTTAAAATTGCTTTACCCAATGTTCAATAACAAACAAACAAACAAGCAAGAAGCAAGCATCAAACATTTCATTTTAATCGTCAACTTTAGTCTTCTTTTTTTTCTAACTCTGTTTTTTTTATATATTCTAATCAACAAAAAAAAAGTCATATTTTTTTATTGCAAAAAAAGAAAGAATCAGATTCGATCAATTTATTTAAATTTTCAAATTTTTATAGTTTTTTATATATGCCTTTTTCCAATAAATATTTTATTTAAAAACAAAAGTAATTATTTTAATCTGCATCCTTTACTTCTTAGAATAATGGTTTTTTGAAGCTTTCATTCATTGTTGAGTTCTAACTTGTTCTCGAAGCCATTCAGTATCATAATGATAACGAGGATCAGAAATGAAAAGTATTGCACGTTTGAATAAGAAATAATGAATTATTGCGGCTGAAAAAAAAACACAGATAAAACAACAATCAAAAATTTAATTTAAGGCTCGCCCGTGTTTAAAAAAATTAGTAAAACGTTTGTTTGCGCCACTTATAAAAAACCCTTTTTACAAAAAAGGTGTGTAAAAAGAGTGGGCAACGAATGTGACGTCGAAAATAAAAACAATCAGCTGCAACATGACTTAAAGAAAATTATTTTTAATTCAAAACATGATCGTTAGTTTCACTCACATCTTCTTTGAGAATATGAACAATGAATGGGACTGGAACAAACGAAATTTTATTTTATTCACCGAAAAAAATAATAGTAGAATCATGAAAGTCCATGGAGCGACAAATTTGTTACAATTTCCTTCAGTTATCAGATTTTTTTTAAATGTCAAATAAAATTAAGTTCAAATTTTTTATTATAATCAATCTTGCAAAAATTTGAGAAACGACGGAGGACTTATTTTTTACAAAATAAAAAAAAGAAAATGAAACCAGATTATTATTTCTAAATAATTAAATAAAAAGTTTTTGATTCATTCTTTGCAACTTTTTTTTTTCTTCTATGTCTTGCGGAAATGATTATGAGATCTTTGTAATCGATGATGACGTCAGAAAAAAAGGAAGCAAAAAAGAAAGATCATCGAATTTGTTTATAAAAAAAATTTCCTCGTTCAGGTATCATCATTTTTGAATCGAAAAACAGAAGGAAGCAAAAAAAAGTTAATTTTAAAAGTACACAATCTTTCGAGTAAATGACTTTAATTTTATTTGAAAGTCAATCAAACCACAATGTTTGTTTTTTTCCACAAACAAAAAATAAACAACAATGGTTAAAAAATGCTTTAAAAATGTTTATTAAAAACATTGGATGGATTAAAGTATTTTTTAAGTTTGATTTTTGGCCATTCAACTAACTACTAACTTATTTATTTTTAAAAATAAAGAACGAGGAAACTAAAAAGTTTTGGGAAAAAAGAAATCGAAAAATTATTTGAATCTGGAGTGGCAAAAAAATTTAAGCCAAAAACATCTGACTTCAGCAATCACAAATTAAAAGCCAAAAACTTACTTAATCTTTGAATAACATAAATCACTGTAATGGATATCGGCCAAATATAACGTTCAGTTGTTCCCCATCGATCTCTCTAAAAACAAAATTCATCTTCCTTCCTTTCTTTCTCTCAAACTTAGAAATCTTACCAAACTAGTAACATGCAAAGTAATACTTAAAAATAAATATGCTGTTGCCACTATAATACTCGGTGAAAATCGTTTAATCAAAACGGAAATTAGCCCAGCTTGAAAGACAAAAGTTGATGAAAAAGTTATCAATAAAATTATAACACTTAAAACTATGGCAGTATCTTGCAAACTGAAAAAGACATAATTTGGAATTAAAAGAAAGCAATAAAAAGTTTACATAAAAATCATTAATTGAGCATTATTATCATTATAAAGAATTGTGGCAGCTGTATTAAAACTTAAATCAAGTAAAATCATAAGAATATGAAGAGCTAATACTGCACTGTATTTGCTGGACATCGAAATGATTCCACAACATTAATGGAAAAGAATTTAAAATTAAAATTAGAAAGAAAAATTGAAGCATCAAAAATAAATTACAAAGTTGCTTGGACGAAATTGTTACCATAGAAACCATACTTCCAAATACATATTTTTGGATTTTTTAAAACCTCCATCATTCTCATCACGATAAAAATTAACGCGGTAAAAGAGTATTTGAATTTTTTTTGCTTGTCCTCTTTCCATTTTTTAGAGTTCTTTCTTCAAACTCTTCAAAGTTACTGCTCTGATTGCTTCAATTTATCAACCATCTTTTTTTACACACATTTTTTGGAATAAGCTAAAAACCATGGTTGCTATGACTGAATTAGAACAAAAGCTTAATGCTGTTTCAATCACCGCTGAAGTTTCGTCGTCATTACATTTAGAAGTTCGAGTTAAAAAGGGAGCGTAAGTAACTTTACTATTTTTTTTGAATTCTTTAATGAAACCTTTAACTTTTCAGATCAAAACATGAAATAGAAAAATGTAAAGAATTAATAGCCACAACTGTTGTATCAATTCATGATCTTTATAATTGGCGTTCGTTTGCTCTGATTCATCCAGAATTACAAGATGTCATTGATCAAGTTCTTATTGGTTGCTTAAATACTCCTGATGGACAAGTATGTTACTATGCTTGAAACTTTTTGCAAGGGCTATTAACTTCTCCACAATATTCTTTAACTTTGATACAACAAAATGCTGCTTTTGATCATTTTTCTTTTCATGTGTTTAATGTTCTTTCTATTTTTCAGAAAATGTCAATAGAATCAACAACTATTCCAACATCAAATGTTCATGTTTATAATGTTCGTGATGGAGATGCAATGGCGACTAGTGTTTCAACGGGAGACTCTGAATCATCTGTGGCTAGTCATCATTGGCAATTACCATGTAAAGAATTTGATGACCTTTGGGAAAATTTGATCTTTGATGATAACATTAAGAACGATGTATGTTTGCTGCTCTTTATGATCTTTTATCAAATGTTAATTAAGGGACTTTTTTGTTTTAGCTTTTATCATTCGTTTATGCTTTACTCAAACTTTCTGATCGTGGAACAAACTCAAATATTATTGCTGTAAATCGTATGGTATTACTTCATGGGCCTCCTGGAACTGGGAAAACGTCGTTATGCAAAGCTTTAGCTCAACGACTAACTATTCGATTGAGTAACCGATATAAGCGATCAATCTTAATTGAAGTCAATTCGCATAGTTTATTCTCAAAATGGTTTGCTGAGGTATGTTTATTTATAGCTTTTGCAAGCTTTGTTAGGTTTATTAGTTAACATTTCGTCCATTTTCAGAGTGGAAAATTGATCATGAAACTTTTTGAACAAATTGAAGAATGTGCTTCTGATCCTCAACAACTGGTCTTTGTTCTCATCGATGAAGTGGAATCTCTTACAATTGGACGAACATCATCTTATAAAGGAAATGATCCCTCTGATGCTTTACGATCTGTCAATGCTGTTTTAACTCAAATGGACAAAATACGTCGTCTAAGAAATGTCTTGGTTTTAACAACTTCAAATATTACTGAAGCATTGGATGAAGCTTTTGTTGATCGTGCTGATGTGAATCGTTATGTTGGACATCCATCTGAATATGCAATTTATAGTATCTGGTTGACCGTTGTTAAAGAATTACAAAGAGTAAGTTTGCTTTTTGAAACTTGGACGAGATTTACTTTGAGGTTCTTTTTAGGTTGAAATTCTCGACCAAAATATTGTGCTTTCTCCTGTTTCATCATTTCCAAAATTCAATGAATACAGTCAAAAACTTCTTGCTCTTGCTTCTCTATGTCGTGGAATCAGTGGAAGAACAATTCGAAAGCTTCCTGTCTTGGCTTATTCTCGATTATCTCTGGATCATCTCAGTATGGATCAATTCTTGCAACATCTTGAAGCTGTAATACATGATAAAATCTCACCCAAACTTCATCCGAATCACACCGTCTCTGCTTATGATGACAAAACAATTTCAACAACAATTCCTGATCTTACTATTTGATATCCTTGTTTCATTTTTTTGATTGGTTATTATTTTTTACTGCGTTTCGATATATTTTTATTGTTATGTTTTATGTTTACAGTCATAAATAAATTGTTTTTGAGATTGATTTTGGTTATTGTTTACAATTTTTGATTTATTACTAACTTCTTCGCGAAGGAATCGACGAAATATTTTACCAGCGGGCGATTTGGGGATTTCATTAACAAACTCGACGCCACCTTTGAGATGCTTATATGGGACAGCTCTTTCTAAAACAATTGAATGCAATAGATTTACTTTGCGGAAATTTGCTTACCACTAACAAATTTTTGAACATGCCCCTCGGTTAATCGTTCATTTTTTCGAACTATAAAAGCTTTAGGAACTTCTCCAAAATCTTTATGATTTATTCCAATAACCGCGGCATCTTCGATTTCATGATGGCTGAGAAGTAAATCTTCCAATTCAGCTGGTGCAACTTGATATCCTTTGACTTTTATTATTTCTTTGATTCGATCCAGAGAATAAATATTTCCTTCGTTATCATATTTTACAAGGTCTCCTGAAAAAAGAAATGGATTGGAAGTTTTTTTCATATAATTTTTAAGTGTTTATTTTTGGTTGATTGAATTTCACTGAAATCCAAATTAATGCCTTACCTGAATGATACCATCCATCATCATCGATAACTTCAGCGGTGGCTTTCGGCTTTCCCAAATATCCCAACATAATTGTTGGTCCACGAAGGCATAAATCTCCCGCTTCACCTTGCTGTAATTCATTTCCATTTTCATCGATAACTTTTATTTCATAATTTGACAATAATTTTCCTGCTATATCCAATCTGGATTTGAAGATTGAATGTGGCAATGCACATGCAAGCGAGCATTCACTCATCCCAAAAGAAATATCAATTCGTTTAAGATTTTTTAATCGTTTGTAAAGTTTTTGACAAATGCTTTTTGAAGTTGGAGCTGCTGCAATATTAATAAATTCAAGGGATGAAAGATTGAATTTATCGATTAATGGATCATTTGCAAGAAACATGAGTATCGTGGGAGCAATAAAAATTAATCGAATCTGAAATTTTCTTGAGAAATGTTTTTTGGTTTCCCAAAAACAACAACCACCAACTTTGTAATTTTGAATGGTTCGCAAATAAATACTTTTATCAAAACTTTTCATTACCACACAAGTTTGTCCAGATAAAACTGATTTCATTAAAATAGCAAACCCATAAACATGATAAAATGGCATTGAAAGAAGTGAAATTTCTTTATCATCATCCCACTTTGGCGAAATAATATTAGGATAAATATATTTTTGATAATGGCTTAAAAATATTGACATCATTGTTGAATAATTTTGATGGCTTAACATTACTCCTTTTGGTGAACCTGTAGTTCCACTGGAATATGGTAAAAGAAAAACATCTTTTTCAACATCGATATTAATAATTTTGGAATTAGTAAGATTTGGTGGAGTTAAAATTACATCGGAAAATGGAATAACTCCAAATGGAAGTTCTTCGGGATATGGCAGAGTTTGGTCATATATTTGCTGTACCACGACAATAGTGTTTAGAGTTTTGCAATTTTTTGATGCTTTAAGCACTTGATTAAGATAATTATCACCGCAGAAAATTATTTTAGTTTTAGAATCAATGAATTGCCGCTCAAGTTCAACTAAAAAAAATTTTTTTAGCATTAAAAACTGATACCTAAAACCCAAAAACCAAAAATAACGTACTATCAGTAAACAAAACACTTGCTCCACTTATTCCTCCACCAATTAACGCAACACCGGTAACAATTTCAAGAAATTCCAATGAATTATTTAAAACTAATGAAGCAATATCGCCATGTCCAATACCTCGAGTTTCAAGAAATGCAGCCACCGATAATGAATGAAGATACAAATCTTTATATGTTACAAAATTATTTGGATTTTCAGCTGATATCAATGCTTTTTTATTTGGAGTTTTGGTTGATGATGAAAAATTCCAAAATGCATTTAAAAGTCGATCACCAAATGGTTGAGTTTCAATAGGGATTGAAGGAAAAATAGATTTCAATGGCATTTCACTGAAATTCAAAGCAAACGTAAAAAAGAGAGTAAAAATAGTTTTATTTTTCCATCTTACAGTTTTTGTTTAAATACTCCTATCTTCTTCTCTTTCTTTTTTTTACTAATCACATTTGTATCTTGTATTATTAATGGTTTTTTTTTTGACACAACATACACAAAAAGTAATCTGTGTTTTGATTAATGTAATTAAAGTTTAAAAAAAAATAAAGAAAAAAATGAGAAAGTCTGTAGCTATTAGGGTTTAAATGAATGCGAGTTACGTCTTTTATAAACAACCAATTCCATTGTTTACTTGATATAAATAAAAATTTATAAAGAAAGCCATCCATCCATCCTTACTTGCTTTTTGCCGATGAAGATGAATTAAAGCTTTTTGTAAAGAATTTCAAAGAAAAAAAATATTGGTACATAATTTTCATGTCAAACGACCAACTTTTTCATTAATTCAACAGTGTAAACGGAAAAAATCAGCTAACAAACTTTCATAGGTTTAAATCATAAATAACCCAAGCATTACTGTTTGGCTAAAATTAGTGGTTTTTGGGAAATTGAAATCATCAAACTAACAAATATTTGCCAAATACCTTAGTCATTTGCAATAATTCATAAAGCGAACATTGTTAGAAAAAAATGGAAGAAACTATATTTCATTAATGCTATAACTCAATTATGTAATTTTATGTTAGTTTTTGTTTTTACTAAAATTGTTTTATTCATAATTCTTTGAATGTTTTCTGTGTCCTTTCACGACTTCATTCATTCTCGAATAAATCCTAAAAAAATTTTCTTGCTTCTTTCATTCTTTCATCCATTCTTTTCTCCTTCTAATCACTTTTCAAATTTTTCCATGATTATTCGAATTCGATTTTTTTGCAACCTAATTATAAAAAGAATGCTAATTTTGAATCCTATTCGGGCATCATTCATCTCCATTTTCTTCTTCTTTTTTGCGCGCATACATACATACTTGTGAGAGAATACTTTTCATCGTTTATATTTTTTTCAGTTATGCTCCAAGTGTTCCTCGAGCATCCATCATTTGAAAGAATTTCATCTTTCTTCCATGCTGTCGTCTTTCAATATCTTCAATATTTCCTGAATTTTTTTACTCTTCATATTATGGGAATATTTGATCAATTTTATGAAAAGGCAAAGTCATTATTTGGTGAATCAAAAGGACCTTATAAGGTATGTTTAGTACTTTGTTTTAGAAGCTTAATGGTGTTTTGAAAGAGCTGCTTCGATTATTTTATGCTTTATTGAATTGGACCAAAGTTGCTTTATAAATTACTTCTTGACAAAATGCTTTGATTTCTTCAATCCAACTTCTTTCTAATGCTTCTGTATAATCGAAAGCAGTTTTTTGGAATCCATTTCTTTATCTTTGTTATTTTTGTATTCCGTATCTAATATCTTTCATTTTTCAGAAAAAAGATTATTATGAACTTCTTGAAGTGGAAATCAAAGCAACGGATGATGAAATAAAGAAATCATATCGTAAAATGGCTTTAAAATGGCATCCTGATAAGAATCCTGGTAAAGAAGAAGAATGTGCTGCATATTTTACTCTTCTTCAACAAGCTTATGAAGTGCTAATGGATCCAAGAGAACGTGCTTTCTATGATAAACATAAGGATAATATTCTTCGAGAACGTAAGTAATTTTGGTGGAAGAATTTCGTGAATATCTAATGACTATTCTTATTTTAGAAGATGCAACTGAAGAAACTCGTGATGAAGGTATCAAACTATTTCAATATTTTCAACCATGCTTTAAAGGTTTTGGTGATGATCCGCAAGTGAGTTAATAACTTTAATGGTTTGAATCGAATATAACTAATCGCCCATCTTTTCAGGGTTTCTACAGCGTTTATCGTGAAGTGTTTGATCGTTTAGCAACAGAAGAATTTCCATATCTTGATGATGATGATGAACACAACTTTCCTACTTTTGGTCGTTCTGATAGTGGTTATGATATGGTCGTGGCTCCCTTCTATGATTTCTGGACAAACTTTTCAACTTCTCGCACTTTTGCATGGCTTGATAAATGGAATCTTCGTGATGCTCCTAATCGTCAAACTTTACGTGCTATGGAAAAGGATAATCGTAAACTCCGTGATGCTGCAAAGGATGAAAGAAATGATGAAATTCGTTCTTTGGCAACTTACATTCGAAAACGTGATAAACGTGTCAAAGCTTTCCGTGATATTTTGGAAGAAAGAAAGAAAAAAGCTCATGAACAAGCCGAAGCTCGTCGAAAACAAAAACTTCGTGAAAATTTAGAACAATTGGGAGAACATGTCGTCGATGAAGAAGTGAAGCAAGCACATTTGCAATCTTTAAAAGAAATAGAAAATGCTTTGGATGCTGAATTTGGTATTATCAAAGGTGGTGGAAGTGATGATTCCGAAGGATCAAATGAAGAAGCAGCTGAATTTTGTATTGTTTGTGATAAAAGTTTTAAAACAGCGTAAGATTTTACTATTTTTTGCTTCATATTGTTATATTATCATCTTTCAGGAAAACGTATGCCAATCATCAAAAATCCAAGAAGCATAAACAAGCTCTAGAAGAACTTCGAAAACATATGAAAGATGAAGATGCTTTGCTGTTACAGGAAGAAGAACAAGTTGAAGAAGAAGAAACTCCAAGAAAGAAAGGAAAAACAAAGAAACAACGAAAGAAGGGAAAGGGAGATGAACCTATTTTGAATGATGAAGAACAAGAAGCTGGCGAAACTATAGCCGAAGAAGTTGCTGACAAGTTAAAGGTGGAAGATGATCATGAAAAAGAAACAGAAGTGAAAGATGAAATGGCGGATGAACAATCATCTCAAGTTGGAAAAGAAGAAGCGGTTGACGGAAAACCTAAACTTGGAAAAGGTAAGGGTTTATGCAATGTGTAACCGTTAATAATGCAAGTGTCGTTTTCAGCTAAAATGAGAAGAGCAGCCAAAGCTGAAGCTAAGAAAAGAGAAGAAGAACAAGAAGAAAAGCCATCCGGTCCTACTGAAGCCATACCATCTGAATGTCAAGTATGTGGTCTTGATTTTAATTCTCGTTCAAAGCTCTTCAAACATATCGAAGCAACTGGTCATGCAATTTTGAAAACAGAAAATCCGAATCAAAAAGCAAAAAAGAAAGACAAAAAATAATAATTTTTTTACATGATAATAAATGTTTTTGTATGTTTTTTGTTGTGTTTGTTTAATAAAATTTATTTATAAATAAAGTTCTTATTTAACTTTGACATTGTAATTTTCAACTTTTTTTACCGACTATGCGATACACTAATAATACTTGGTTCAAAGATTATCATAAATGCAAGAATAAAACAAACTTTGCTCGGTTTTTGGACTTTAACAAAAGTTTATTAGCACTTTGCATTTTTCGATTTGGTTGAAAATCTCCTAATTTGACTCATTGTCTTTCAACTATTTGATTACCAATCTCCAACGTTATTCTTAAATAAGCAGCAGCAATCATAGTAAAAAGTCATTTCTTTTAAACTCACACACTTTCATCAATAAGAAAGATGCTAATCTTTGTTCATATATATTATTTAAAAATAGTTGCCTAATTATGATTAGGATTCCAACCATGCGTTTGTAAGTAATGCTGATGTTATTAGTGATTAATTCCAATCCCATTCTTTTTGGATGGTTAATTTTATGATTCTCTAAACCCTCATCGTTTTGCAATAACATCTAATTTATTTTTGTTCTCGCAAAGGTTTTTTTACTACAAAGACTATGCACTCATATTCCTTCTACACCCATCTCTGATGAATTTTCTTATAAACAAAAATCAAACTCAATATTAATTTCTTGCTTTAAAGGTTAAAAAAATGTCCTTCTAATTTCAAAATCGAGTAAATAAAGTGTTTGGACAAGAACAAACAAAGCTTCAAGCATTTCCACCAATTTTTAAAATGAATAAAACTCTCGAAAGGAAAAAATGGTTGCCCGGACATAAAATGTTCGAAATTCGCGAACTCTTTCTTTTGCCAAAAGGAAAGAAAAGAGAGATCCAAAAAAGTTTTCCTCCTTCCTCATCTTCAACAAGCTTTTTATTATTCCTCAACTTTACACTATTTTTTCTTCCTTCATATTCGTTCAGTTTATTCGTGTATTTTTGTTTCCGTGTTTCAATGTTTGATTGAAAAAAAAAATTAATGGAGTATTTGTTTCAGGTCTTACGCATCAACTATGTCAAATGAAACTCTTCTTGCTTTATTGGGTCAACGAACGTCTGGACAATCTATTCGTACTCAAAATGGTAAATATTTATTTTTCTTGCCTATCCTTTTAATTTAATCAAGTTGATTTTCAGTAAACGCAGCTGCCGCAATCGCTAATATTGTCAAATCTTCTCTTGGACCTGTTGGTTTGGATAAAATGCTTGTTGATGAAATTGGGGTAAACTTTGCTTTGTTCGTTATCATTCCTTTTTATTACTCTTTCTGTTTTTAGGATGTAACGGTAACTAATGATGGTGCAACTATCCTCAAACTTCTTGAAGTGGAACATCCTGCTGGTAAAATTCTTGTTGAACTTGCTCAACTCCAAGATGAAGAAGTTGGTGATGGTACAACATCGGTCGTCATCCTTGCTGCTGAACTACTCAAAGCTGCTGATGAACTTGTCAAACAGAAAATTCATCCAACAACAGTCATCAATGGTTATCGTTTAGCTTGTAAAGAAGCTGTTCGGTACATGCAAGATAATCTTGCTTTTACTATCGCTGATATCGATCGTCTAAGTATTCTTCGTGCCGCACAAACTTCGATGTCATCAAAACTTATTGGAAGTGAATCCGAATTCTTCTCTGAAATGTGTGTTGAAGCAGCTGAATTGGTCAAAGTTACTGAAGCTGGTGGAAAGATCGTTTATCCCATTCAAGCTATCAATGTTCTCAAAGCTCATGGACGTTCAACTCAAGAATCTCGACTTATTCGTGGTTATGCTTTAAATTGTACTCGAGCTGCTGAAGGAATGCCCCGAAAGATTATCAATGCTAAAATTGCTGTATTGGATATGAACCTTTCAAAGGCGAAAATGCATCTTGGAATTTCTATCAAAGTTACTGATCCAGAAAAGATTGAAGCCATCCGTCGTGAAGAAATTGAAATTACAAAGCGTCAAATTGACAAGATCCTTGCTGCTGGAGCCAATGTTATTTTCACTACTGGTGGTATCGATGATCTCTGCTTAAAGCAATTTGTTGAAGCTGGAGCTATGGCTGTTCGCCGATGTCGTAAAGTTGATTTGAAACGCATTGCTAAAGCAACTGGTGCTACATTGACTGCTTCTCTAGCAACTTTGGAAAATGAAGAAGCATATGAAACATCTTTCTTGGGTCATGCTGATGAAGTCTTGCAAGAACGTATCAGTGATGAAGAACTTATTTTAGTCAAAGGTCCTAAAGCTCACTCTGCTGCTTCTATTATCCTTCGGTAAGCTATCTCTTTATTCATTTCATGTTGTTATAACTCTTTTTGTTTTTTAGTGGTCCAAATGATACTATGCTTGATGAAATGGAACGTTCAATTCACGATGCTCTTTGTGTTGTCAAACGAGTCCTTGAAAGTAAGAAGCTTGTGGTCGGTGGTGGTGCCGTTGAATCTGCTATCAATGTTTACCTTGAAAACTTCTCAACAAGTCTTGCATCACGTGAACAACTTCCTGTTGCTGAATTCGCAAATGCTTTATTGGTTATTCCAAAGGTATTAGCTTCGAATGCTGCTCAAGATGCTACTCAATTGGTTGCTAAACTTCGTGCTTTCCACAACAAAAGCCAACATGATAAAAATTGTGCTCATCTCAAATATGCTGGCTTGGATCTTGTTAATGGTGAAATTATTGATAACAAAGAAGCTGGAGTCTTTGAACCATTGATCTCCAAAATCAAATCACTCAAATTTGCAACTGAAGCTGCTATTACCATCTTAAGAATTGATGATCTTATTAAACTGGACAAAATTGAAAGAAAACCTGAAGAAGAATGTCATTAAAAGAAATGGTCTCATGGTTTCATTCTTGTATGGCGAAGAAGCAACATCCATCTCAACTCTTTGATTTTCCTGCTTCTTTTCTTGTTGCTTTTGTTTGTTATATTTTTTTATTTGCTGATATTTTTCATTGTCAAGGTTAAATAAGCTTTGTATTAATAAATAAATCTTTACAACCTTTCGCTTTTATTGTTACCATAGGATCAGCTTTGGAATTGAGTTTTTTTGATGAACTTACGCAGCACTTTTTTCTTTGATTTATTCTTTAAAGACTTTTGTTATTCGATGCTATAGCACATGGATACACAATATCCAATCTAAGACACTTTAGCATCTTTTTGCATCTAAGTTTTCTCTTTATTGTTTACTTTAGCTACCTATGTTAATCGCAAGTGTTTGTTTAAATTTTTGAGGAAAATGAAGCTTGAAGATTATCATAATGCAAAGTAATCCAAAATAAAAGGAAGGATGATAAACAGCGAAATTATTAAGTTTAAGATCCAATACCCGCAAAAAAAGTTATATGGAAAAGATTGAGTGTCACAAAAAAGAAGTACAGCAAAAAAAGAGACAAAGTCAAAGGCAAATGAGTTGGTGAAAAAAGGCATCAAACAAGACAAATTTATTGAAACAAGGTCACAATAAAAGTTAACAAACAAGAAAGACAAAATTACAAAATTACAGGATATTTTCTAAAAGTTGTGTAATCATCTTCAGCTTCAAATTCGGTAATAACTTTTTGAGTACGAAGAAGGTTGCCAAATGGGATGAGATCATTGATATTGAAAGATAAAGAACAGGATGGATGGAATAAATTGATCCTAAAAAATAACACATAAAAGTTGTGACAAAAAATATCAATAGTAACTTACTGAAAAACATCAAGATGAGTTAAAGATTTGGTAAAGGCCATAAATTCTTCCAATGAACATTGAGATTCAATACCACCAGTAAAATAAAATCGTTTCAACCCTTGAGGCATAATCATCTTCAAATCATCAAGGTTAATGGAGCAGACAAAAAAACCCAGATGTGCAGCGGCATTAAAGTTGAATGGCAAAGATCGAAGAAAGCGAGCATCAATTTTGATATTATTATTATAGGATGTTTTGATATAAATTGAACCATGAACATCAATTTTCTTTTTCATTGATGATAGATCAGCTCCAAGGACTCCACGACAAAATTCATTTTCATTACAAAAGCAGGAAAGAGTGTACTTGCATTTCGAACGTTCTGCATCACTTTTGACTTCAGCATGTTTAACGATATGGCATCGTTTTGAAAGATTCTTGGTCGTTGTATTGATGTTGGAGAAAGTCTTCAAAGTTTTCGGATCCAAGATTTCAGCAAAACGTTTTTGACAAACATAAGGAAGAGTCTTGAAATCGAAACATTTATTTTCAGGAGCAGATTTAGGTACCATGTTCTTACGAGCTGATTTGATAACTTTCTTATTGGAGTCGCTCACGTTGAATAACTAAAAATGTATTCAAATAAAGTAAATATGAATAATGAAAGGCACGGCACGTAAAAGCGACAAAAATTTTAGAAATGTGTTAGACACGAACGAAGAAAAAAAGCATAAAAGGAAAGGAGAATAGTTTTCTCCAATGAAATCAGAAAAGAAGCAAAAATGAGAAACAACAAAAAAAGACAACAAATGAATATTAATGCTTTACGCGATACCATAATTTACTGTTCAATCGCAATTTCATCTTGCAACGCATTCTTCAGCGGGGAAAAAACATTGAAAAAAAGGCGCGAACAACTTCTTTCAAAAAAACATTTCTCTCTTCTTTCCCTCATTTTTCAACTTTACCCTTCTTTTTTTTTGTTGCTGCAAATTTTCAAATCAAAGCACAACAACTTTCAAATATGGCTTTCATTTCAACAAATTATGAACTAAAAAGAAAAGATGATGGCAAAGTTATTGCATATGTAAGTTTTCCACCTTTTTTGTTTGTTACATTCTATGTTAATTTTAATGCTTCTTATTATTTTTCAGACTGGAAGATACGATTCGCCTAAATCAAACTTAAGTTTATATCATGATCCTCCAACTGAAGTCATCACTTTACAAGAATTTGATCAATATGGACGAAATCGGCTGAAAGTATTAAAGAAAGTTGAATATTTGCGTGAAAAATATCGTCAAGGATCAAAAGAATATATGGATGCTTTCAAGAAGGTTAGTTTATCAATGGTTTGAACATGATGATTTAGTGTATTAGTGATATTCACTATTAATGAACAACTTTTCCAGGACATGAAAGAATTAATGCCTTTAGCAACTGGTGCTGTATTTGCGAAAGATTTAGCTGCTGCTCGTCGCAAAGATCGAATCTCACATTTTATTCTTCGTATGGCATTTTGTCAATGTTCTGAACAAACGAAATGGTTTATTCAACAAGAAGTGGAACTCTTTCGAACTCGATTCTCATTGGAACCTCAAGAAAATGTGATGGATTTTCTTCGAGTGAATAATCTCGAACTTGAAAGTGTTACTCCTGAAGAAAAGCAAGAATTTTCAAAGCAACTATGTAATGGCAACAAAATATCTGATGAAGCATTTGAAAAAACTGATTTTTGGAAAGTGGAATTCACTCGAGCTTTTGAACTGATTCGTGGACGAAAGGTTTTCCTATGGAAAGGAATGATTTACATTACTTCTAAAGAACTCATTGCTGTGGTGGCAACAAGATTACGATTGATTATGTCTAAAGCTATGGCTGTAAGTTTGATTCATTTTTCTTGTTATTTGCAATCTTATTTGATTATTTTACAACTTGCTTTTTTCATCATTGTTCTAATCGTTGATTTTTCAGAAAGAAGCTGCAAGCCTGAACTTTCTGGATGAAGAAGATCGACTTTTACCTTTGCTTCGAAGAATGACAAAAATGGATGCAAATTATGGATTTACTAAACCAAAGAATCCAAATGAAATCACTCCACAAATGGTTGATGAAGTAAGCTTTATCTTTGTGGACGTTACTGTTAAACTTTATATCAACTTTCTTTTTGTTATTTCAAAACTGTCACAACCTTTAAAAGCTGTAATGGATGCAGTATCTTATGTTTTTCGTTTTGCCTTTGTACCTTTAGCACTCTCATACTCTTTCCATTGTTTCTGATTTATTTGTTTTTTAGCTTGCAAAAACTTCTTTTCCACCATGTATGCGTCAAATTCATTCTCGCCTTCGACAAGATCATCATCTTCGTCATTTTGCTCGTCGTCAATATGGTCTTTTTCTCAAAGATGCTGGAATGTCAATGGAAAGCTCGCTGGAATTCTTCAGAAAGGAATTTACAAAAAAATTGGATGTCAACAAATTTGATAAAGAATATGCTTATAACATCCGACACATGTATGGTAAAGAAGGATCACAACGTGAAGGAAGTGCTTATCCTTGCACAACTATCATTCTTACAAATCCTCCAGCAGCTCAAGATTGTCATGGTATCTTTATTAATTACTTTCGTTCTTTACCTTTATGCTTCATTTTTTAGGATGTCCTTTCAAACATTGTGAACCTGAAATGCTTGCTCAACGTTTGGAACTTATGGGATTAACAAAGGATCAAGCTCAAAAAGTCAAAGTTCTTTCAAAGATGTCTCATTTCGATAAAGCTTGTGCAAGAACATTTGAATTTCAACACAAAATGGAAGAAGGCGCTCTTGGTTCAGTGATTACTCATCCAAACCAATACTTCGAATTATCTCGTCAAATTCATGATGGAAAACGATCAAAGGAAGCAAAAATATCTCAAGAAGTTCAATTAACTATCAAAAGGAAAGAACATGGAACAGATGGATTTGAAGAAGATATGGAATTTTAGTGAAATTTCTTTATATGTTTTGATTTTTTGATGTTATGTTTTCATTTTGTTAGCCTTGTTTTTACTTTTGTGTTGTAATATTTTGTTTTTTATGTGTTAAATAAAGCTTTGTGTTATTTGTATTTTCCGATTTTCATTTTCATACATAATTTTCGAGCTGTTTTTCAACTTCGATCGCAATCATCAAAATTGCTTAATAAAGAAGTAATAAGCTTGTTGTAAGATTTTTCTTGGAAATCTTACCTAAAAATAAGTTAATACAAGATTCAAAAACGACAATGAAGGTGAAAATGGAGATAAAGCAGACCGTTTGAAACAACAGGTTGAATTTGTCAGCCCTGATCTCCAAAAATACCATTTCAGACATTAACACAAAGTTAGAAACAATCAAAATTTGAATCTTCTAACTTATTCGAAAAATCGATAGTAAAGATTTTAGCAAAGAATTGATGAAGCTTCTTTTTCAATGGATTAATCATTCGCAAAGTAATAATCCAATTCTCTTCAATCCATGGTATAACAAACGAAAGTCATCTCAAACAAAAAACAAAAGAAATTCAAGCAAAAGAAAAGTGTATCAAAAATCATTTATAACAAAAAAACATAGAAAAAAAGTATTAACACAAACAATCAAAAATTACTACAATAAAAACAATTTGATTAATCTTTATTCATTTTTGTTACCATTGCAGGAATCCATCTTCATGCTGCTTTGATCATCTTGAGACGTCATTGATTCACTTTGAGTTGATGTTTATGGTTCTTGGAGAAATTCAGGAGGAATCCATCGTTGGGGAAAAGCAGGAATGATTTCTCTCATTTCACAATAATGTTCAAAATAATTATTTGGATGAACAAGAGATAATGGAGAAAAGGCCATAGCAAGCATGAAATTACGATCATATGTTACACGAGTCTTCATTCTTCCATCAGGTATACGATATTCCATAATCGTTCCACCATAACCATCAGGTGTTTGACCAATCTGAAAAATAGAAAAGAAGAAAGTCAAAGAAGCAAACAAAAAAGAAAAATAATGTTACAGTTAATGGACCAGGTTCATCAAGATTAAGTTGAGATAAATCAGGTGGACGACAAATATTTGAACGACGATGCTTTCGTTTGAGAGGAGTTGAAGTTGGGCGATCATCATTAGCAACGAGTTGAATTCGGTGCTGTTGTTGTTGTAACGATGAATAATTTGAAGATGTTTGATTCATTTTGAGATAAATCCCTGAAAAAAAGATGGAGTTAAAACACATAAAGCATCATATCATAAAGAGAGGATGATGATCGCGACACTCGAATAACAAAAACGGTAAAATGCTTTGCTTTATGACAGCTTTATGGAGCTTAACAAAATGATAATGGAGACAAAAGCAATCAAATAAACAAAGCTTCAAAAAAGGTAAAAAGAGAGGAAAATGAAAAGACAAAAACAACAAATGAAATGATTCTTTCAAAGTTTTTAGGAGCAACCGTAAGATTACCCAGCCTTCGCTGCAAGGACAATGCACTTACTGCGCAGCTAATTCGCAGCTTATTTTGCAGTCCCTGCGCAACTAAGGAAAATAAGCTGCGCACTAACTGCAAATTAGCTGCGCAGTAACTGCAACTTCTTTTGCAGCTAATGCCAATTAACTGCAATTTTTTTGCAGGCATTATTTTCTTTCGTTTTTACGCTTGCATATCAATATAATATTTGACCAAAAATCAATATTTCTCTTTATTAAAAGCGATATTTTACATATTGCTTTTAATCAAAGAAAAGTATTAACTTTTAACCCACGAATTAGAATAAACGCGACACGAATTTAGCGAGGAATAAAAAGAGGAACTAATCAAAACTAGCTATACTTAATTTGTTTGATTAGTTATTTTTTGGATCAAACACGGCATTAATATCCTGATACATCCCATAATAATATACAGGAATAAAAGCTTTAATAGAAAACACTTTTTTGGTTTAGAAATTGCTTTTTTGTAACTTTCATAAGGGATAAAAAAAAGTTCTGCAACTTACAAACAGAAACAATCTAAAAGGGAAGACTACATGAAAAATAATTTTAACGATACAAATAACAAAAAATAAAGACTCTGTTACTTACTAAAACAGAGGTTCCTAAAATAAGAATGGATAAGACATACGAGGGAAAAAACTTTCAATAACTTACAAACAGAAAGTACCTATAAAGGGCATATTAAAAAACGAAAAACAAAAAACACTGTTACTTACCAAACAGAGGTTCCTGAAAACATGAATACAAATAAAATTCTCAAACAAAGTTACAGAAAAGCAATTTCTTTTAATGAATAAAACCAAAATTATGCTTATGCTTTAGGTTAACGATGATAACAAGGGTAGAATTTTAAAGAATAAAGCGTTTGCGAAAAAGCAAGTATCTTAAGCCCCAAAGGAGAAATTTTCTTAATTACATATAGGTATTATTAGTTGGCAAGTATCTTATCCTACTTTATTGCTTTTGAATTTTTTTTATTATCTTTTTCAACTATTACTTCCGATATGTTGTTAACTATATTTCAAGCTGTAAAATTCATTTTACTAATAGAACATTAAAAGAAATGGCAAAAACAAGCAACTTTAAAATTTTGATGCAACTGGTATCTTCTTAATTTTTTATTGAAAGGTATTGTAATAATAATAACAAACCTTTAAAAAGTGGATAATTTTACTGAGCAAAGCTATTTATAAAGCAAATAAAGTAAAACGCATAAATTGCTTACAAAAGAACTTTTTCGGGTAGGAAATCACTGAAACTATGAAATTAACACAAATTGAAGCTTTTCGCTTAAAATAGTTAGGATTTAAATAAATTTTCTTCGGCAATAAAAAATCCTCTATTTGATTACATCAAAGAATCGAAATACAACTAAAAAACAGCCATATTTGGATACTTGAAAATTTATTCTCATTTTTTCAAAAGCAATAAACTGTCAAAAAGAGGTAAAGGTTTGGAAAAATGACTAAAAAAGAAAAAGTGTCAAAGTCTAAGAATTTTGAACTATGATGTAACCGAATAGAGGGGTTTTTATTACCGAGGAAAATTTATTTAAACCTCAGCTATTTCAAACGAAAAGCTATCGGTTGGTGCCAAATTCATGTTTTCAAAGATTTCACGCCCAAAAAGGTTCTTTTTTAAGCAATTTATCCTCATAACTACTGGTTAAAAACAAACTTGGAAGCTGGAAACGTGTAATATTTCTTTTCAGACCACGAGAAAAGTAAACACTGCTTTATTTCCTTATTAATATAATGCCAAAAGATATATTTTTTACATTATTGCTAACTATTAACAGTGCTAATTTATGGTTAAATACAAAAAAATACTCCATCAACTAGTATTGTTATCATTACTGGTTCCCGAACCTCATGCCTTTATAGCGGGTGTAAGTTTGCATCATAAAACATTCGTTCTCGCTATATTATTAGTTTACAATCCCAACATTTTACATTTATTAGTAAAATAGAAACGAGAATCAAAATGTGATTAAAAAAACTAAAGGTTAACACGATTCATTAAAATCTTTTCCGAAGAAAAAAAAATGTGTGGACGTTCATATCAAAATTTAATTTTAGTCTTATGTATGTTAAAACTAATTTTAAATCCTTTATTTATAACTCTAAACCCCATGAACCCGGAAAATATGTGTACTTTTTTGGTTTCTGTTAAAAAAACTTATAAGAAACTTGCCAACATAATATTTAAATATCTGATAAATCAATTTTAATTCGGGATTAAGGCGCGAAGAACTTAGAAGAAAAAATATGTAAAAGAAAGCGATAAATATGAAAGACATCGAATAAAAAGTTCAAGTTTGTTCATTTTCCTTTTAAGAAATTGCAACAAAGAGAAAAAATTAGCTGCAACGCTACCATTAAGTGCGCAGTTAAGTTGCAGGTAGTGCGCAGTTAGTGCATCGTTGCATTACCTGCAAATACGCTGCAAAAAATGCAGTATATTTGCAGGTAATTATTTTTGCAGCTTTCGAACCCTGGGTAATGCATCGTTACAAGAGAGCGGTAGTTTTAAAATCTGACAGCTAATTGTACTTAGATGCTGCTAATGTTGGAGGCATAAGGTAATTACAAGTTTAGAAAGTAAGAATATGAAAAACAATGGAGGCAATATCAAAAACGCTATAGGTGATTTATCCCTCTATCAAATTAATCTTTAATGCCTGATTTCCTCTGATGATGTTTAAAGAAATTTTTTCTTCTCTCACGACAAACAAGAATAAAAATAATGGTTACAATATTTACTTTATTACAACAAAAACAAAACAAGCTCTAAAAACGAGCAAAAAAGAACAAATATAAAGCAATAAAAAGCCTAATGGGGAAAGGAAATTAATGCTTTTTCTTGATTGAAATTGGAGGTTCAAGATCAATTTCACCAACATTGATTCGATTTGGATCTCCACCAGCTTTGAAACCAAGAACAGCGAGATCAACAGTTTTAATTTGGCCTTTGCCTTTCTTCTTTTTCTTTCCATCAGTAGCAGCAATGGTTGGACTTGGAACATTAACAGCAGCTTGAGCAGCAGAGAGATCCTAAAAAATGAACAAATATTATAATACCAAAAGAAAAGAAGAAAAACTTACATCTTTGTCACTTTCCTTTTGATTTGAACGTAAAGCTATACGCTTTTCAAGAAACTTCTTTTGGAAAATTTTGACTTCTGCTTTATCACCAAAATAAGTAACAAAGTAATCTTCAACCTAAAAAATGAACAAGTTAGTAATTGAAATAGGAGATATGCACAAAAGAAACTAACATCAACTGGATCAATGATATTCTTAATAAAACCAAAGAACATTTCAGGATCAACAGAAGCATCCACAGATTTATTGAGATCTTTGATTCCTTTGATGACCCATTTCTTGAATTCGCTTTGTGAATCATCTTGCTTCGGTGGTGGTTGTTCAGCAGCTTTCTTCTTCTTAGGTTGTGCTACAGCAGCTATCTTTGGTTGTTCCTTCTTCTTCTTTGGAGTTGTAACAGGAGGTGGTATTGCAGGCCAAGCATCATCTATAGCAGGATTAGCACGAACATAATTTGCAAGTGAAGCAGCTGCAGCACTATTATCATTCCATCCAGCTTTGTTAACACCAGGTGGTGATGGAACAGTAGCAGCAGGAGTACCAGCCCATGGATCAAATGTTACAGCTTGTTTTCTATGATATTCAAATAATTCTTGTTCTTTTCGACGTTTTTCTTCCAAAGCTTTTTCTTCTTCAATTTGAATTTCAAGGATTGAACGAGGATGGACGGCAGGTAAAACATGTGGCTTTTCTTGATGAATTCTTGATGAAGCAGCCCAAGGAGCTTTAGCACCAGCAAGACGAGCATGAGCTGCAGCAGCAGCCTCTTCTTCTTCACGACGTTTTTGTTGTTCTGTCTAAAAGTTATGTATTTGTATAATAAATTGTAATAACATCCAATAATGATGAACTTACCAAACGTTTCATATGTTGAGAACGAATGAGAAGATGTTCTTCTTGTTGTTTACGTTCACGTTCCAATTTTTCATTGCGTTGTCTTTCTGCCTCATCAGCTAATCGACGAGCTTCGAACATCACGTTTTCATGAACACGACGAGCTTCTTCTGCAGCTAGCTTTTGTTTAACAAGGAATAATTCTTCAGCTTTGCGTTTATCTTCTTCGAATTCTTGATGTTCTTTTTCAAACATTTCATGCATACGACGAGTTCCAGTTGTTTCTTCCATTTTCTGAGCTACCATACGTTTTTCTGCTTCTTGATGAGCCTTCATTTCATAATCAGCTAAGAGACGACGTTTTCTTTCAAGTTCTTCTTCTTTAGCCATGGCCATTTTCTGCAATTCATCTTGTTTTCTTTCAACTTCGAGCTCCATTTCATGCACTCTTCTTTCACGTTCCATTCGTTCATGTTCTTCATGACGGAGTACTTCATGCATTTGTTCCAGTCGACGCTTTTCTTCTAGCAAAGCACGTTGAGATTCATGAAGATCAGGAGTTTGCCAAAGATAACCAGGAGGAGGCGCAATGAGATGGTTTGAGTTCTTAACAATATCAGATGGAATCGAAGCAATTGGTTGAGGTTTTGGATAAACAAATGGATTATCACGACCATTCATTTGAATAAGTTCACCTATAAAATTAACAATGATTAACCATGAAATTGAAGAAGCAAAAAAGTAAATATACCAAGAGTTGTAAATGGTTGATCTTTACTGCAACGACATCGCAAATGTTCTTGAAAGAAGCCAGATTTTAACCATATTAACATTTGAGGTGCTTCATATGGACCATGTTCACCACCAGCTGGATCAAGATAATACCACATGCACGTGAAATGCTTCATGCATGTGGTAATTGACGTTGATTTCTCACCATCGAGTTCAGTTTCCACTTTCATCGCCGAAGCCATCGCCAGCATAAAGTCCCGATCATATGTTACCAAAGATTTGATAGTTCCATCTGACTTGCGATAAGTCAGGATACTTCCGCCACGTCCATCAGGCAATTTACTAACCTAAAAAAGAAGCAAAAATAAATATATTGATGAATGTAAAGAAAGAAAACTTACAACTTCAAGTTTTGGTTCTTCTTTAGCAGCAGCAGCAACAACAGCAGTCGAACGTTCTTTTGCATCTTCACGACGAGCCCATTTTTGACGAGGAGTTGGATGATCATCTTTTGGAAGAGAATGAAGAGGTTTAGGTTGTTCATCTTGAGTAACAGGAGACCGTTCTTTTGCATCACCGAGACGAGACCATCTATGACGTGGAGGTGGAATGGGTGAATGATCACCATTTGGAAGAGTTTGAAGTATTGGACGTTGAGGTCTTAAATGATCATCATTTGGAAGAGAAAGAAGTGGCATCCGAGGACGAGATGTTGTTGACCATGATGATGGATGAGCCATTGAAGCATTTTGAGACGATGGAGCAGTCATTGCGCAATAAAGATAGATAGATTACTGATAACCTGAAACAAACAAAATGTTAAAAAATCGAAAAGTGATCGATGAAATAGCAAAAATAACGAAAGCGCGTTGATAAAATAAATGATGGACACGAAAAATGAGCAAATTACGCAACAACATTCAGCAAAGTTGAAGAAAAAATGCAATGAACTAAAAAATTTCAAAGTTTGAAAGCAGCATTTTGGGAATTACCATTAACTTTTTATCGTCGCAGGATGACAAAGAGAAGTCCGCAAATTTGAAATTTTTAAAAAGCTTTCGTGATTTTTGTTACTTTTAAGAATTTTTTATCTCTAAATTTAATGCTTTTACAAGCTAATAAATTTTTAAGTAAAGAAGTTAAAGCGGGGGTTTATCAGAGATAGATTTTTTAGGTATCTAATCCTAAAAGCAAAAGCAGATTCAAAAGCCAAGAAGATTCTTATTGAATTTAATCGACTTCAATAATGTTTAAGAAAGCAGAGTTGTGATTTTTTTTACACCAAAAGTTTTTTTTATCGAATCAATATTTATTTACACACACACATATAAAAGAAAAACTATACATACAAGTTTCATTTAAATAAACATACATAGGCACATACATATTTTACATTATGGTTTATTTAAACATTAATATCAGAAAGAAGTGAAGGACAATTAGGGCCAAGTGAAGTGCGTTGAAGGAATGGTTTGAGGAGGGCTTTGAGATCACCATCTTGTGGTTCAACTTTATCACAATTTTTGTTGAATTTTTCTATAGCTTCTGTTAGGATTTCTTTTGCGGTGCTAAAAATGGAAGGAATTTAATGGAGATGCTTTTATTTATTTATTTTTGGGTTAAAAATGAAAGATACTTACTCGCATTCCTTAAAATCACTGAATTTATGATTGGCGCATTCTTTAACTTGTTTAATAAAACATTTTGCAACCTTTTTATTGTGTTTACTTTTAAACATGAATTCACTCAAAGTAAAATAAGTTGCAAGATAATCAGCTTCTTCAGGTTGATGAGCAATTTTAGAAAGTTCACCTGCATGATAGCAAGTTTCGGGAGTGGATTTAAAACAACCAGAAAAATCATTGAAAAATTGTTGTTGCTTTTTATAATCTTTAATTTTTTTAATTTTCATATATATTTCAAACATGGATGGAAGTTTGGTATCATCAACTAATTTAATATCAAAATTTTTAAAATATCCACGGAAGCATTTTAGGACTTGCTGAAAATTTTTTGTTTATTATTGTTAGGCTTTAGAAACTTTTTGAGATTTAAACTTACTTTTCGATCTTCATCTTTGCATGGAACTACATTTACTGGTTTATCTCCTCCTTCTTTGCTTGGGCGAAATGGAGGTCGATGAAATGCACCAATAAGTTCTCTTCCAAGGGGTTGAACATCCACATCGAGATCGTCATCATTGTTATTATCAATATCTCGATGTTCATGACTTTCTTGACTATCGTGATGACCACTGCCTTCACCATTATTGTTGGGTTTATCTTCTTTTCGGCTATTTACAAAATCATCCACAATTTTGTTATATGCATCTGAGCCAGGTCGAAGTCGTAAAGTTTTTAGCAAAGCTGGAAGTTCACCATTTATTGGTTCATCAATGGATCGTTTGGGCCTGCCTTCATTTAATTCTTTGCGGCCATTAACTTTTTCACTTCCAACTTTTTTGAGATAATCTTCTATGCTACCATTTCCTTCTTTATCGACGACGACTGGCTTATCATCTTCATTTTTAATTGCAGCATCAGAGGAAGAGGGATGACGATTTCTTCCAATTAGGGGTTCACCAAGAAGTCGAGGTTCATCAACATCCTTATTTTTTGAGGCTTCTTCATTGACTGGGAGTTTTTTGCCGCTACCAAAAATTTTTTCACTTCCAACTTTTTTTAAGTAATCCAAAACACCGCCATTGCTATTTTCTTCTTCAATCATTCGTTTTGGACTATCTTCTTTTTTGCCGCTTCCAAAGATTTTTTCGCTACCTATTTTTTTCAAATAATCTAATATTCCACCATTGCCTTTTTGTTCTTCATCGGCTGGTTTTTCTTCATCTTTAATTGCAGCATTAGAGGGATGACGATTTTTTCCAATGAGAGGTTCACCAAGAAGCCGGGGTTCATCAACGTTTTCATCGCCTGCTTTTTTACCACCATGAATTTTTTCGCTTCCAACTTTTTTCAAATAATCCAAAATGTCGCCGTTTCCAAGCTGTTCCAAATTTTGTTGTTGTTGTTGTCCATTATCTTCTTCGCCTTCTTTTTTGGCATTAATATATTCTTCAATAACTCGATTATATTCATCTGAACCAGGTCGAAGTCGAAGGGTTTTTAATAAAGCTGGAAGATCATCGTTGCCACCTTTGATTGTTCCATCATCGTGTTTAGAAACTTCACGTTTATCAATTAAATGTTCTGCAACAATTCCATTAATTTTATCTTTTTCTTCGGGCACAATTGGAGGAATTTTTTTACCAAGTCCACCACCAACATCACGTTTTTGGATATCCTTTTTTTCTTTTCCTAATCCCAACATGTCATCAATTTTATCATCTTTTGGTGGACGAAATGGAGGAATTTTTTCTTTTCCAATTGAAAAGGAAGATTGAACATAAAAAATTAGACATATTCCAAACACAAATAATAACTTCATTTTTTTTCACAAATAAAAACCTTTTTTTTAGTAAACAAAATTAAAACCAAATTTAATTTGATGAGAAGTATTGAGAATTCCTTTCGCCTTTATATACCAAAAAAATTTCACCTTTGAAGCTTATCTTTAGTCAACAACAAGCATAGGCTGGCTATTTGCAGCTGATAAGAAGGAAGTTGTTTTTCTTCACCCACACACGTCATATAGTCATAGACATCAAGTTTATTTTTACTTTTTTTGAATATTTTTTTCAATGTCAATAAGTATCTTTATCAGTTAGTTTATATTTGTTTATTAGTTTGTTAATGAAATAAGTTATTTAGTGGCGCTGAGGTTAGTATGGGTCAATAAGAAAGAAGCGTGTTTGCAAAAAAGTGCACAAAAAATGGAAAGGAAAAACATCAACTATACAGTTTTGGCTGTGGTTGTTTTTTATTTTGAGAATCATAATAATAATAAACAGTTATAAAGAAATTTATTTTTGTATTTTCCTCAACAAAAAAAGCAATTATAAGATCAGCAAAAAAGTTTTTTTTGTAGCCTTGATGATGTTGTTTGATTTTTATTTAGTTCCTATTTCTCCAAGTCTCGAAGAGCCAATTTATCAACAAAAAAAACCCAAAATACAAAAAAAGACACAAAAATCAAAATTTTTTTTAAATATTATTTATTAAACATATTATTATTACAAATACAAATACAAACACAAAAAAATAATTTTAAGGATTATATTCGATTGGGAGATTCTTGCGACGAACCATACCATCACCTTGGAACCATTCACGTCGGAATTGCTTTGCAGCGCCATCAGGAGTATTGGTCCATTCAATGGTGATACGATCATTATTGGTGTCTTCAGCAGCCATATCGAAGGAATCACATGAAACAGCCATAAGTACAGCTTCTTTAGGATCAAGAACTCCACAGGGAGGATCAACACCAAGACGCTTCATATTGGTTGTTTTGATTGCCCATCCGATACGACGACCACCAGCATTGATAATCTAAAAAAATAAGCGATGAATAAAAAAGAGAAAAAGTTTTAAAAAGAACCAACCTTGATGTGATAAGTATGCTTATCATCATATGGAGCATTGAAGACGATCTTGTTGGAAGGTTGAGTAGCAATATCACCAGGAGGAACAGAAGCCATGTTAAAGATGAGATAGAGAGAGAGAGGAGAGCAAGAGCACGATGTAAGTCAACGAAGCGAAGACTTATGAACTGATGACTTTTTGATGTCATAGCTTTCCTTTTATACGATTTTGAAGGGTTGGAAAATTTTGCATTTAAAATGTATGCAAATTTTGTGAAATCATGAGAACGCAAAATTCCAACACAAAATTGTTTTTGGTGATGATGGAAATTTCAAAGCAGGGAATACAAAATTTGGCATTATAATAGGCATCAATTAGTTTGCTATAATAAAAATTTCAGTCTAATCATATCTATTTATAAATTATTAGTAGCAAATTGATTTTTTGAGTCATGTGGTTTTTTTGTGTTTCTGCTCCATTTCCAATGGCAAAAATAACCACGCCGAATAACCTCCATTGTAAGCTTTTTTTATAAAGTTAATTGTGGAGCTCACCTTCTTCTTTGTTAGCTGTTGATTAATTTTCTTGAATAAAAGTCTTCTTAATAACTAAAATTTCTTTTGTATATTTGGAGCGCTAAAAGCAACAACAACAACAAATAACGGAAACATTCATTTCCAAAGAAGAAAGCAACTACTTTGAAAATCTTTTACCTTCGTAGCTTTTAATAAATTTTGCAAAAAGAAAGTTTATTATTTTTTCTTCTTTGAAGTTTTTAGGATCGCTTTTTATGTTTTTGTAAAGTAAAAATTCACGTAAAGTTAGTTAGTCGACGACGACTGTAATATTAATTTTTTTAATGCTATGGAAAAAAATAATAATTCACAAACAACAAAAATTTATTGAAAGTTTCAATAAATAAATGGAAAAACCAATGTTAAAAAGTGAAAATTTAATATTTGTAGTAGCATCACATTTATCATCAATTTGATCAAAACATTGTGAATTAATAATTTCAAATTTTTTTAAATCCGTTGAAATTAAATGACAAAAATCTTCTCTGAAATCCGTGGGACAATTTCGATCATCATAAAGTAGCATGAAACAATTAATAAATTCTTGGAAATTTCTGAAAAAAGAAATAGCGATCAAATAATTAAATTTCTGTGCTTCACAATGATGGAAATAAATAACTTACGAGCAATTATATGTTCCATTTTCCATACTACAAAATATTTTATCTTTTGTTACACAATTTAATCCACTTTCCGATCGATTATCTTTATAAAAATAGGAGATGGTATTAAAAAATTCTGTATAATCTTGGGCATCATCTTTGTAATGAGAAATGTTAGCAAAATTAGAGATATAAAAACAATATTCGGAAACACTCGCTTTGTTGATGCATTCAGCAAAATCGTTATATTCTCTGCAAATCAAAAATATTTTTTCGAGCAAATAAAAATTTTTCAATTCGAATATTTTGTTGAATCTCCGATCTCAGAATTTTTTTGCTACTGTAGATTTGTTTACAAAAAGTTTTAACTTACTGTTTGGTTGCTTTATGAGTTTCAGTATAAAAATTATCAAACACCAAAGTAAAATTAGGTAATTTATTATTTATAAATCCAATGCTTTTCTTATTAAATAATGATTGAATGCAATTTAATTGATTCTAAAAAAACCATTTTTCATTTTTGATTTTTTGTTAATTTTCATTTTTTCTTTGCACTTTTTTTCTATGTTGGATTTTTTTAGTAATATCAGCGCCCTTATAATTTTCTTCTATTTGGACTGTTTATTTTCTTAATTTGGGTTTGAGACGTTAAGTACAACAAAAAATTTTTATTAAGAGATTAATTGAGGATAAATATGTAAGTAAAAGATAAGAAAAATCACAAATAATTAATTTTTGTTTCAAACATAAGAAAATTATATGAGCGCTTAAAAAACATAAAAAATACGAAAGTTAAAATAAAGCTTGAATAATATTTAATTAATTAACAGACTTTTCGTTCACCATTTGTGCAATTTGCTTTTCCATTGGTGGCGGCAGCAGCGGATTTTTGTGGGCCAGCAATAATGGCATTAATAATTCGATAACGATAATTATCATTCTTTCCAGAATTTATAGCCGCGGCAGAATTGGAACCTTTAATAATAATTTCTGGTGGAGTTTGATTTTGATTCTCTGCACTTCGTTGAATTCGATATCGATATGCAGCAATTCGATAAGGAGATTTGCCTCCTGAACTTCGTTCAAATCGATAACTTTTATTTTCATCGCTTCCTTCTTCGAATGATTGAGAAATTTGATCATTTTTTTCCCTATTTACATCATCCGTGTCCCGAGCAACTCGATACCGATATCGATATGGTTGTTGTTGGGCATCTCGAACAAATCGATAACATTCAAATAATGGAATAATTATTGAAATTAAAAATAATAAAATTAAGAAGCGCATAATTTTTATTTTTTTGTGAATAAAGTCTAAAAATACAAAAATCTTTGAAATTTTTTTAAAAAAAATAGCAACTAAAAAAAGAATTTAAAACCGCGTAAAAAAATAGTTACGAAAAAAGAAAAGCTTTTTTATATGAAATTTTTGGCAAAAAAAATAAGTAAAATAAATTTACATTCATTTTTAAACCAAAAAGAATTATAAAAAATTAAATATTTTTATTTATGAACTAAAGATTTCGAAGATGCTTGATTCAACAAAACCTCAAAAAATCCAAATAATGCTCGTTTCTTTTGAATGCTTTTGCTTTTGTATTACCAAATTTTTCTTTCCATATTCCACCTCTCTTTTTTTTTATTATCGAAGGGTTTGGCTTTGCTATTTACAATAAAAGAAGCAAAAACCATCCACCCTCAATAAAATTCGATCACACCTTTTCCGGGGTTTTTTTTTCGTTGCTGAATTTTGATGCTTCTTTTGTAATTCAAAAAATTTTTATTGTTTAACAAAAAAACTCCCATGAAATATTTTTATATTTATTTATTTATTTATTTATTTACAAAGCTAACATGTGACGCACGTAAATAATAAAACATATATTTTATTATATTATTATTATTTTTATGTTAGGTAATCAAAACAGTGGTGTTATAACTATTTTTAATATTTGCTGCAACGGATGATCCAATACTTGCCACACCTCCTCCTTGAAGGTGGAGGTGAAGCTTCTTTCGCAAATTTGGAAACCATTTAGAAAGAAAATGAATGGAAGCTTTTTTAATTTCATCATTTTTAGTTAAATAAATTATAACATCGATTGTGGAATTTAAGCCAGCACTGAGACCAGAAAATAATGTGATATATGCTTTTACAGAAGGAGGAAATTTGAAAATCTGAAAAAAGAAAGTTATTAAAGATTTTTTTGGAATTAAAATTTTAATCAAAAGAAAAAAATCGGATCTTCTATGAAAAAAAAACAAAATAGTAAAATGGGTCCAATTTTATTTAGTAAACGCCTCCGCAAAAAACTTGAAAATTTAGTTTGATTTATCAGAAATGTTAGGTGTCCTTAAATGTTTTTTTTATGGCTGCTTATTTAATTTAACGTAAAATCGCCAGAAAAACAATGTCAACGTACAATTATAATTTAAAGAAAACAGTCGTCAATTTCCACGCATTGCAACTTTAATAAATTTATTTCGAAAAAGTATTATTATGTTTCAAAGTTTTTTGTTTGAACAAGGAAACAAACATATTTTTAAAACTAAATTGAAATTTAGAAATTTTTAACAAGGTTCAATGAAAGTTTGTTATCGATACTCAAAAAAAATCTATAAAATTTCTGATAAATTTTGTTTCTAAAAAACCCGAAATAACGAATTTCTTTGATTTTCCAATTTATAAATCCATCAATTTTTTTTTTGATTAAATAAATTATCTTTGTTTCTTACCGTTGTAGACAAGCTCGCGATAAAAGGTAAACCATAAAAGATACTATAACTCAAAATAATTAATGACACAGAAATAAAAATACGTTTTTGAATTTTAAATTTTGTTTGAATTCCCGTTGTTGGAATTTGATTTTTTCTTAATAAAATTAAAAGACTCAAAGAATAAACAGCTGAAAAAAAATTTGTTTTTATTATTTTTAATGTCTCGAAAAAAATTTACTCACAATAAAGTAAAATTAAAAAAACTCCAGTGTAAATGGTTGAAACGAGGAAGGAATATGGCCCAGTTGAAGCCGCGGCAGTGCATACAGTAATAAGTTGAATATCATCCACTCCAAATTGTTTAGCCGCGGTTAAACCAAAACTCATAAAAATCGAAATAATTATTGTTAAAAAAATAATAAAATAATTTTTTTCATTTTTTGAATATTTTAATGGTTGATAAACAGCATTGAAGCGATCGATGGCAATTGCAAGAATTACTATTTCACTCGCAGTTTTTCCAATTCCTATTAAGCTATTTACTGTGTAACAAGTAGATTTTTTATAAAATGGCGCTTCCGCAGCAATTGAATATGTTGCTCGAATTAGGAGGCCGATACCTAAAAAACAAAACTCGATGATTTTTTTTATAGCAAATCTGTAATTTTTTTCGAATGTCACAGTTGCTTAAAAACTTTGGAAATATTTTGGAAAATTCTTAACTAAAATTCTTTCGTGAATGACTTCTGATAATTTTTTTAAATTCAAAATAAATATTTAAAATGTTTTATAAATTAAATAAAATTTTTCTTGAAGAGATTCTGTGTATTTTATTGGACTTTTTGGAAAGTTTCCTAGTTAGTCATCCATTGTTTTTAAAGTCTAAAAGAAAAATCCCAACAAAAAAAAATATTGGTGTTGAGACAATTGGTAATTATCTATTTTTTAATTTCCAAGACAACAAAAAAGACTCTGTTGTTTCATTGATTGTTGACATACCAACTAAAAGATCACTAAAACATAATAAACCAATTAAAATGGTGCATGCATATTGGCGCAAACGAAATGAATGAACAAATAAATATAAAATAAATAAATTTCCAATTGTTGAAAGTATGCCTAATCCAAGACGAGCACCATTGACAATGGGTAAAGTATCAAAATCAGCAACTCCTCCTGAACTCATATGGAATTCTTTTTCTGGAAGAAAATAAAAAAATATATCAAAATTTGTAAAAAATAAAATTGACTAAAAAAAATATGCGGTAAATTAATTTAAAAAATGAAGGAAAAAAGTTGTAAAAACAAAATATATGAAAATAACATTGTAAAAAGTAAATTTATGGTTATTATTCACACGAAGCAGTAAATTCATTTTTTAAAAGATTAGGGTTAATAGCTAAGTTGAAACTAAAGATAAGATTGTAAATTAATATAAATATTATTTAACTTTATTTTTTTTTGTTGCATCAAAATACACAGAAAAAATGACGTCAAATAAATTACTGCCTTTGTTGGATCTTTGCCCTTCAAGAAACCAAAAATGCGAGTGACTGAAACTCAAAAAACTATGTTTTTGAATAATCGAGTAAAAACTCTTTTCTTTTTTGAAATATTTGAATCTTGAAGTTTTCAATATTAAAGGAAGCAGGTGAAAATAAAAAATTAATTCAAAACAAAAACAAAAATTTAAATCTTTATTTATTTTTATTTTAGAAAAAAAGGCAAATAAATTTTAAAATACTATTTTTGGAGCGTAAATTCGAACTTTGGATATTTTTGTGTGGGAGCCTTACTCCTTCTTTACTAATTTATAGTTTGTATAAAAAATGAAAAACATCTTAAAATAAGTGGTAATTATTAAAACAAAAAAATTATGTTTTGTAGTTTATGAGAAAATTTGTTTTTTGTTTCAAAGTTGAAAGATTGTTGTAAGAATTTGCTTTAAATTATTTTTAAAAAACAACGGTAAACTTTTTTTCTAATGAACTATAAAAACTAAAAATTCGGTTTATTAAATTTTGTTTTTTCCGATCCAAGTATAAACTTTTTATTTTTGTGATTGAAACTATGCATTTTTTATAAACATAAACCATAATAAATGTGTGAAAATTGTGTTTCATTTTTCTATCCTTCATTTTGTACCATTTTCGTCTGTCCCTCACCACTTCCAACTTTAAGCAATTTTTCAAACTAAACTAAAAACTCAAACCACAAATTAAATCACAACATCCGTTCCCATGTTAAAAACATTTTTTTATTCTTCTTCCTCCAAAAAAAATATTTCATAAAAAAACAATGTTTCGATTGCCAAATATTTTAGACACAAAAAAGCAATAAAAAATCACAAATAAAATTAAAAAAAGGGAAAAGCTAATTTGCATAAATTTTTTTATTCTTTTTGTTTAACATAATCAAAGGTTTCCATAAGCATCAAAGCGACACAAAAAAGAGGTTTCAAAAAAAGGTATCAGACGACACAAAAAAAAATTTAGTACAAAAAGAAAGAATTTTTTTACATTTATTCTTCGAAAGTGAAATAATAATAATAATAGTATTTATGAATTATTATTATTCGATTTGATTTGATTTTTATTTAAACTAAAATATTTTTATATTTTTTAATCGAAAAAATTGATCGATTTATTTATTTTTTGTGAAAGCAGCCGCCGACGATAGCCGCTTTTAAAAAATGGATAAAAAAGAAAGCCGCCACGATGACTTTAAGAAAAATGGAAAAGAATCTGACGATTTTGAACAACAAAATTTAGTTGTTCCTGAAAACCAACTTAATCGAAGAGATGATCAAAAAAATAATAGTGAAACTGGTGATAGTAGTAATAATTCGGAAGATTGGGAAGATATTAGCCATTCTGTGAATGAACCTTCGGATAATGAAAATGAAAATTCCAGGGCTGTTGTAGAAAGAAAACTTTCGGTTGCTAAAAATGTTGAAGGTAGAAAAATTTCTATTGTTTTTTCTTCGCCTCTCGAATCCAATATTGCTGCTGATGAAATTGGATTAAAAGCAAGCGATAACCGAAATCGAAATGAAGGCGTCATTGAAAAAGCAATGCCTCCGTTCGACAATAATCCTAAAGACATTTCTAAAAATGTTCCATTTCAAACTGATAGGCTTTCAACCACCTCTGGCGATGATAGTCCAGATGAATATTTTCCAGCACCGACAAGCAAAACCGAGGAAAATATTGTTACCGACGATAATCAAAGTAAATCCCGAACAAAAAATGAAAAAGATTCCGCTGAAGTTGTTGTTGATTTACCAAATAAAATTGGAATTTCAAAAGAAGCTGAAGATATTTTAACAACAAATAATGACTCAATAAAAATTGATAGCATTAATGAAAAACCTTATGAAGCTGAAGACGTCATTGAAGAAATTATTAAAAATGAAAAAGCCAAAGATGAAGAAGAAAAAAAAATTGATCAAAATGAAACACAACAGGAAGAAATTGGAGATGAAAAAGATGAAAATGATGAAACTAATCCAATTGAAAATAAAAAGTCTGAAACCGAAGTCGATGCGCAAAATTTAGAGGATAGCAAGAAGGCTTCCAAACCTTCCAATGATGATCCCACTGAATCAGATAATTCAGAAATTAAAAAAGAAAATCATGTTCCTGTTTTATCATCATCAACTCAAAATGAAACCCATCCAGATAAACAAAATTCAGATGAATATTCTGGCAGCAATTCAGATATTGATGGAATTGAAAATGTTGGAAGAAAACGAACCAGCCTTCGACAATTAAAAGTACTTTTTAATTTTTTGGGTTTGGAAAAAAGTTATTTTGCAAAAAAAAATTTTTAGCGTAAACATCGTGAAGCCACTCCACGTCCAAATGAACTTGGCCTTGCTTTGACAAATGATGATCAAGCAAGTCCAGAAAAACCTCCAAGAGTAAGCACTTCCTCCAAAATTTAAGGTTTTTACCGCAAAAAAATTATTTGCATATTTTTAATGTTAAAATTTTCCTTTAAAAAATTTACAAATTTTCCTTTAAAAAATTTACAAATTTAAATATTTTTTAGCAACATGAAGACCCCGATACAACAACCATGAAAATAAAAGTAACTCCACCAACTCCAGGTGAAAATCTCGAAAAATATACCCCATCGGCAGAAAAATTTATACCTACGACAAAATCTGAATTTGATACAGCTCCAGGGCCAGAAGAATTTCATGAAGTTGCCATCGATGTTCCAAACATAGAAAAACGTCGAATTACTTTTGATATCGATGATGAAGGAAGCGAAGAAATGAGTAATAGTTTTAAAAAGAAATTAGCTGATGATGATGGAGAAGATGAAGGCCAAAAACAAACATTTGAAAAAAGTCGATTAGAAAAAATATTAAATATTTTATTATGTCGAAAAGATTTGGTTGATGCTAAATTAGCTGAACAACCGGTGAAATTTTGGGATTTGGTAATTTTTAACAACTTTTATCTTTTTAAAATTTAAATTATTAATTTTTTAGTTCAAATATGGAAGTCGATTGGATACTGTAAGACTTTTTTTTCTTCCTTTTTTTAACTAATGCTCTCAAATTATTTTTTACAGATTCTTGTAATCATGGGCCTAATTCTCGCTGCTTTATGTGGGATATGTCAACCTCTTTTTGCTATCATTTCTGGAAACCTTGCAAATACCTTACTTTTAATTGAAATAGAAGACCCTCAATTTATTGATGATGGAACTAACGCATGCGTTATGTTTGTAATAATTGGAACCTTTTTGGTTGTTGTGGCATTTGCACAATTTCTATGTTTCAATATTGCATGCACTCGAATAACTCGAAGAATTCGAAATGCATATTTACGTTCGATTTTAAGACAAAATCCTGCATGGTTTGAAAAGAATCATTCTGGCGCATTGAATACTAAATTAAATGAGTGAGTTTTTAAAATTTTTATTATCAAACGATTTAAAAAAAGTAGTGATCTAAGGAATATTTTTAAAAGAAAATGTTAACAATAATGGTCAATGGCTTGCTTATCAGTAAAAAGCTTGTTGACATTTCTCTTAAAATAATAAACTTTGGAAATAATTTGTTCAAAAAATATTTTTTTAGTTTTTGATTTTTTTATATAAAAAAGAAAAACAAGAGATTCAAAAAAAGTCTAGAAAATTAAGAAAAAAGCTATTTAAAAAAGGGCAAGATTTAAAACATACACAAAAAAGTAAGAAAAAAAATTATTCAAAAGTTAAAAGTTTAAAAAGAAATTTCAATAAAAACAAGAAGGCCAAAACTTAATTTCTTTAAAAAAATATTTTTATCAATACATTTGATGTCCAAAATTTGAGCTAATCTTAATTAAGATAAAAAAAAGCAATTAAAATTATCGAACTTTTGTTTTTTTTTAGTAATATTGAAAGAATTTATGAAGGAATTGGAGATAAACTCGGACTTCTTACTCGAAATATGGTTCAATATATTGCAGGAATAATTGTAGCACTTTTTACAAATTGGCAAATGACTGTTCCTCTTCTGATTTTCTCTCCCATTATTACTTTTACCATGGCATTTTCTTCAAGAGTAAGCTTTTCAAAAAATTAGCATATCCCATGAAAAAAAAGTTTTTTTAGAAAATTACTCAAGCTTCAAGAGATGAAATGAAAATTTATGGTGGAGCTGGGTGCATCGCTGAAGAAGCTATTACCGCATATCGAACTGTGGCAGCTTTTAATGCCCAAGAAACTGAAGTTGCAAGATATAAAAAAGAATTAGATCAAGGTGTTCGACAAGGAACCCGAAAAGCTATGTACACTGGCGTCCTTTCAGGAATATTGGTTTCCTTAGTTTTTATTTTTATGGGCACCGCTTTACTTTATGGCACATTTCTTCATTCTATTGGAATAGTCAAAACTCCTGGAGAAGTTTTTGTTGTATTATTAGCAATTATGTCTGGATCATATCACCTTGGAAATGCTTCGCCTCATTTAATGGTATTATTAACAGCTCGAGTTGCTGCAGCTTCAGTGTATAAAACCATTTCACGAATTCCCAAAATTGATCCATATTCTGAGCAAGGTAGAAAGCTTTATGATTTACAAGGAAAAATAATATTTAAAAATGTATCATTTCGTTATCCATCGCGTCCCGAAACTAAAGTCCTCAAAAGTTTTTCATTTTCTTGCAATGCCGGACAAACCATAGCTTTAGTTGGACAATCGGGTTCAGGAAAATCTACGATAGTTGGAATACTAAATAGATTATATGAATTTGAAACTGGGAATGTAAGCCTCGATGGAGTTGATATTCGTGAATTAAATGTTAAATGGCTTCGAACTGTAATTGGAACAGTTCAACAAGAACCCATCATTTTTAATGATTCGGTGGAAAATAATATTAAACTTGGATGCGATTCATTAACGGAAAAAGAAATGGTTGAAGCTTGTAAAATGGCAAACGCTCATGATTTTATTGAATCTTTGCCTGAAGGTTATAACACCCGAATAGGAGAGGGTGGAGTTCAATTAAGTGGAGGACAAAAACAACGAATAGCTATCGCTCGAACACTGGCAAGAAATCCAAAAATCTTATTACTCGATGAAGCCACTTCGGCGTTGGATACTCATTCAGAAGCCATGGTTCAAGCAGCTTTAAATAATGCATCGAAGAATCGAACCACAATCGTAATTGCTCATCGACTTTCAACTATTCGAGATGCAGATCGAATAATTGTTATGCATAAAGGAAGATTTGTGGAAATGGGAACTCATAATGATTTACTCGCCCGAAAAGGTGCGTACGCAAAATTAGTTCAGGCCCAAGAATTAAATATGGGTGATGACGGTGAAAAGAAAAATGGAGAAATTGTTGAGGATGACTTACTTTCACCCGACCAACCAACTTCCAATTTAACTATGGCTTCGAAAGTTGTTCGAGAATCTGTTAGGCAATCATTTCAAAGGGATTTTATGGTTACGGATCATATGGGTGATGCTGAAACTGAAGCATACAATGTAGGTTTAATATTTTTCGCGGTTACCATTAACTTTTTTAATTTTGTGCGAGACTAATTTCTTAAATATTTTTTAGATTGAAATTGAAAAAGTTGGAGCCAAAAAAGCTTCATTCGGTCAAATTTTACTCGACGCTAAAGAGCTTTGGCCTTTGCTTGGAGTTGCCATTGCTATTTGTTGCTTCAATGCTTTAGCGATGCCTTTGAACGCGTTCATTTATGGCAAAGCTTTCCAACTTTTCGAAAATGGAAGAAAAGATAATGTTGGAGATGCTTTTATGTTTTTCCTATTTTTTGTTGGATTAGGAATCGTGGCCATGATTGCAGCATTCTTTACTGTGAGTTTTTCTTGGAGGTTTGATGGAAAATAAATTATTCTTTTTAGACATATTTATTTGGAAAAATTGGTGAAAAATTAACTATGTCTATGAGAGTTCGAGCTTTTCGAAGTATTATTCATCAAGATGGTTCATATTTTGATAATCCCGCACACACGCCCGGAAAATTAATTACTCGATTAGCCACTGATGCTCCGAATGTTAAAGCTTCGATGGACACTCGATTAGCAAGAGTTGTTCAAGGTTTTCTTGCTTTATTCACTTCAATTATTATTTCGGTTTTTATGGATTGGAAATTTGGTCTTGCATGTTCTTCATTTTTTATAGTTCTCGGAATCTTTCAATTTACTATTGCTCGAATTGCTCACTCTCATGCTCTTAAATTTGCACAAGGAGATGAAGCAGGAAGGGTAAATTTTAATTCTGATTTATCCAAGCACAAAAGTTTACTTTATTTTTCAGATTGCTATTGAAGCCATTGAGAATGTTCGAACTATTCAACTTTTAACTTCTGAATTGGCGATCCACAAAGTTTTTATGGAATGTTCATTAAAAAGACAAAGAGCTGAAACTCGAAAATCTCCGATTGAAGCCATAAATTTTGCCACCACTCATGGCCTCCAACAATTTACCCTAGCTTTTTGTTATATGGTTGGATTCATTTTTGTTTTAAATGGATTAACCGATAAAATAACTCTTTTCCAGTAAGTTTCAACGTGAAAGAAAAATTTGGACCACATTACAAAATAATTTTAGAGTTGTTCAAACAATTTATTTTGGTGCTGCATCGATTATGCAAGCAACAGAATTTTTCCCTGAATTTGTTAAATCTAAATTGGCTGCCTCACTTATGTATAAAATTATCAATCGTCAACCAAGAACTGGAAGGCTTGATGCTGGAGAAAAAATTGTATGCACTTTAACCATATTTTTTGGAAGTTAAAAACAAAGCAAAATTTTTAGTCAATTGAAGGAGATATAACATTTGAAAATGTATACTTTGCATATCCAATGAGACCCAAACATGCGGTAATGAAAGGAATAAGTCTCCAAGCGAGACCCGGTCAAACTATAGCTATGGTTGGTCCATCGGGCTCTGGAAAATCCACGGTTATTGCACTTTTAGAAAGATTTTATGATCCATCTGTTGGGGCAGTTGTATGTCTCTCTCTCTTTTAATATATATATTTATCTAATTTATTTTAATTTTATAGAAAATAGATGGAAAAGATTTAAAATCGCTTAATTTATGGGAAATTCGAAGACAAATGTCTTTAGTGGAACAACAACCTCGATTGTTTTCAGGAACCATAAAAGAAAATATTGCGTATGGATTAAATTTAAATGAAATTTCGATGGAAGAAATCATTGATGCCGCAAATCTTGCAAATGCTGCAAGCTTTATTTCCACTTTACCCCTTGGTTATGATACTCCTCTAGGAGAGAAGGGTGCCCAACTTAGTGGAGGACAAAAACAACGAATTGCTATTGCAAGAGCCGTAATTAGAAAACCCAAAATTTTACTCCTCGACGAAGCCACTTCTGCTTTGGATTCATCCTCTGAAAAAGTAAGTTTAGGCCCTGAAATTAAGGAGATATAAAATATTATTGTATTTATTCTTTTTTTCCAGGCCGTTCAAGATGCATTAGATAAAGCTCGATTGGGTCGAACGTGTATTACAATTGCGCATCGATTAAGTTCAATCCAAAATTCGGATGCAATTATTTTTGTTGAAAATGGCAAAGTTCGCGAACGTGGAACTCATTTGGAATTAGTTCAACAACAAGGAAAATATTATAATCTCACTCAACAACAATATTTGGGTGCACATTAAAAAGCTTCATTAGTTACTTTAATATTCTATTTTTTAAATTTGTTTTTTGTAAGCTTTGAAAATTATAAATAAATGTTCTTATTTTAGCAAAGTTTGTTAACAAAAATTTTTGTGGAAAAAACAACTGATTATCTTGAAACATGTATTTTTTCATATTTCTTTCATGTATTTTTGATTTCAAATTATTCGTATATTTTTTTACATATTTTTGCGGTCGAAAGTTTACAAGACTCCTTCTTTCTTTTTCTTTGCCGTGTATTATCAAAAGAAAAGTCAAGGTCAATGTCAAAGTAGTCTGTCGTCTTGTCACCGCAACAAATCGCTTTCTTTTTACATTTCTTTTTTTTGTAAAGGCAGTGGTCAGAAGAAAAAAGAGAGAGTTAGTTTTGTCGTTTGACATTACACAATTTCAATAAAAAGGAAAAGGAAAAGGAAAATTGAATGAATGATGCGAAGGTTGGTTTCGGTTCCTTTTTACTGTTGTTGGTTGTTGCTGCTGCAATTATATGTGTATGATGAAAAGAAAGTGGCGAGATTTTAATCAAAAAAAAAGAAAGAAAAGAGATGCAAATGATGTACTGTAATTAAGTTCATCAAATGATTGATATTACTTAAAATGAAAAAATGAAAAACAATTTATTTTAGTTTTTTTTAAATAATCTTTGGTATCATCCATTTTTACTTGTTTTGATTGATCAAAATTTTGAATTTTGTCTATTTAACTTTTTTCTAATTCAGTTTTTTAACTTTTTTTGAGGAAGACTAAACTTATTACTACCTAAAATTCAGGCGAAACTTTAATTGGAATGCTTATTTTTGAAAAAAAATGTTTTTTAAAATTTGTAAATCGAAGAATCTCGTATAATGGCAGAATCTTCGATAACAATAATAAAATCTTACCTACAAAAAATTTAAAATTTGAAAAAAGGCTTTCTGAAAAATTTGCACACATCAGAGCGGAGCTTTTCTTAAATATTCATTAATAAAAATAATATTTATATTTTCTCCTCTTTTAATGAGTCTAACTTTTGATCTCATGAATCTTTATTATTTTAAACATGAAGATGCAAAGCTAGACTCATTATTAGAAGAAGAAAGTTTTTTTCTTACAATATTCATTTTTCAGCAGCAATAATACAACAACTAAAGGATTTTTTCTCTCTCTGAAACTCTTTGAAAAATGTTTATTTGGAAGAAAAATAAAAACTAAAGCAAAGAAAATCGATTGATCAGAAGCAGCAAAAAAAGTGTAAAAGCAAAAAGCAAAAAAAAATTTGAAAGAAAAGCAATGTCGGAAAGGAAATATTTTTTTGTTTGTGTCTGTCTCAAAAAAAAGAAATAGCACTACTACTAATGGGGTCTTTGCTGGCTCACTTTTTTTTTGCTCTTTCCCTATTACTACTACTACTATCGCTACCACTACCATCATTGCCGCCGCCACTACTATCGCCATCTCGACGACGACGACCAAGAAAGAGCAAGCAGCAAATAAAAAAAGCAAATGGTCACTTTTTTTTCTTTTTTTGGTTGAATTGAAAAGAGAAAGATTGACTTTCATTTACCGACGATTATTTAAAAAGTGGGGAAAAAAATCAGACACATTAAACATCGACAACGAGAACGACAACAACGTTCGTTCGTTTATTTTTTTCTTCATCTAAACTAAAACTAAACTTTGACTATTGCCTGACGACGACGAATGACTCTCTCAACCAAAGAAAAAAATAAATCGATTTGGATGAGTGAAAAAAAAATCAAAGCAAAGCAAAGGAATGAAAAAAAGAGAAGGTGAATAATGATCATCGATGGTGGTGGTTGGTGGCTTTGCTAAAGAGGAAATGAAAAGGAACGTTGAACAAAAAAAAAGCATATTTAGAAAATAATAAACATTAATGTTTGCTGCTTTTTTTTGTTATTGGTTGTTGTTGTTGAATGATGATGGAAATGACGCAAAATAATTTTTTTTAAAGCAAAATAAAAATGCTAACTTTAAATTTTTTCTTTCATCTTACAACTTTATTATTTCTGGATACTAAAAAAACGGTAAATGAAATAAATTTGCTTATTATAGCTTTATTTTAAACATTTTTTTTGCGAAGAATGAAGATTCCAAATTAAACCATCCATCACTCCACATTTTTAGTTTTTTCAACGAAAAAAAGATTAGACTTTTTTTCCGGACTTTTGATAAGATCACGAAAATATTTCTTTTCCCTTTCTTAAATTTGTAGGTAAAAGTCGTGGTCATTTTTTTTCTTCTCTTCATTAATTTGCTTTGAACATTATCAGTCTTTTTCTCGTCAAGGTCATACCATAAACTTTCTTTTTTTTATTTTTCCTATCCATTTTCCTATTCTTTCTCTTTTTCGTACAACAACAACAAACACAAAATTTATACAGACACCCAAAAAAATGAGAACAGGAAAAAAAATTAAAACCATTTTTTTTTTTCATTGTTTTAATCAAAAACTGTGTAACAAATTGAACAAATACAAATGCAAATGCGAGAAAGAAAAAACGAATGCATTCAAAAGCGAGAAAACAAAAAAAAAATTCAGCGACACCGACGAAAACCAAAAGTTATAACAATCAGTTTAGTCGTAGCCAAATTGTTAAACGTTTTGCCTTGTAAAAAATCAAGCAAGCAAGAGAAAAGATAGAAAAAAAGGAGCACCGTCAAACTCTCAAACATTAAACGTTCCTCTAAAATTTCCAATACTATGGTTTAAATTGTTTTTTACGCTTTAAAAAAAATGAGAGAGAAACACAGAAGAAAAAACAAAAGAAGTTCGTTTTTAATAAAAAAAATTCGCATTTTTTTTTGACACAAACAACATAAAACGATTTTCACTCCTCTGACGTCTATGGACAGTCAGTCAGTCAATCAGCGGATAAACATACATAAATAAATATCAATGAGGAAGGAACAAAAATTTCTATGAGAATAAAAAATTTTTTTTAAAAGGATTATTAATGAAAAACATGTGAATATTGTATTTATTGCTTGAAAGAGATTCTCTGATCGAAAATATAGTAAACGCGTTTTTTTTCTTGCGCTGCAGACATGTTTTTGTTTTAATTTTTTTTGCAAAAAAATGTTCCTAATTTTGATTTGCTTCTTTTCAAAAAATTCTTTTTCATTTTTCTCCTCCTCTTCAAATTATTTTTAACCATTAACGACCTAGTTGTGCAGAAAATATTTCTTTTTATTTATGCAAAAATCAAAAGCAAGAGTAAAATTCAAAACACAAATAATAATCGAAAAGTATTTTTCTTCTTCTTTATTTGTATAGACAGACAGACAGAAGAAAAGACACATAGACTTTTTAGTTGTTGGTTGGTTGGGTGGTCAGTGTTTGATTTAATCACAAATATGATTTCAATAATCTCAAAATCTCAAGTTACATGTAGTCGTCATTCAAGCAACAACAACAAAAAATGAATAAACTTTATGATTGGTTATTCAAAAAAAAAGAAAATATTGCGCAGATGACACAGACACAATAATTTTTTTATATTTTGTTGTGAAGTACCATAATTTAATGCAAAAAAGAGAGGAAGAGAAGAAGTGGTTGAAAATGTGTTTTGCTGTTGTTAGTTAAGCTTGTTGCTAGCTTGTAGATGCTCGAGTGCAGGAAACTATGTAAAATAATAAACCCAAGTTCATAAAAAAATTTGGGACATAAACCCTTTTTTATTTACTCCTCTCGCTTCTAACGGAAATTTAACAGTAACACATTTGAGGTGCAATAACGATGTTGTTACTGTCATTTTTTTATGTTATAATTTTCAGAAAATTTGTAATAATTTTTTTTTTAAATTAAAAAGCACCCAATTAACAAGTGTGTATATAATTATTATTACAATCAAAGAAGAAGAAAAAAGAGTATATACATAAATTTATTTTGACAGCAGAAAAACTAAAAAAAGGAAAGAAAAAAAGAAATCACGATGATTTTTTCGTCGTCGGAGTGAGTAGCAGCAAAATCAATCGAGCGTCGATAAGCACCTAGTTTTATTTTTTTTTAGTTTTTATTTTCTTCTTTTTCCTTCACATTTTTTTCACTATATTATATATATATTTTTTTACGTTTTTGAAAAAAAAAATTATTTGGAATTTATTTATTTTTTGATTTATATGGGAGCAAAAAAAAGAAGAGAATATTTAGGTTAAAAAAAAGAAGGAATCTGCGAGAATAAAATTCAACTTACTTTTTTAGATTTATAAAAATTTAGAAGAATAACAACAATTTAGTTTCTACAGTAGCGGCGAATAAAAGTATATATATTTTTTTTATGGCCACCAAGATGAATCTGGAATGATCTCATGAACCTCAAATATTTATAAACATGAGTTGCAAGCCAGATCCAGCTAAGTGACCACAAAAAGAAAAGAAAAAAAAAGGATGCATAAATATGGCAAAAAATTTTGCACATGACCTGGATTCGATAAAATAAAGATAAGAAGCAAATGGATCAAAGCAAATATTTAAAAAAAAATAAGGGATAAAGGAAAATGATAAAGACAAGGAATATTTTTGGACAAAAAATACTTTTGAACCTTCACCGACTTCAAAAAATACGAAGTTTCTTGATTCGTTTTTTACTTTTTTTTTCACAAATCAAAAATATAACCAAACAAATAATTTAAAAACAAAAAAATAGATAGAAAGATAGAAAATAAGTTGACAAATTTCTTCTTTTCTTTTTTCTCCAACAATTTTTCTCGTTCAATTTAACGCGTTAAAATACAGCCAACCAACAACAACGACACCCATCGTCGTCAATCGTTTGTCTATGTCTGAATGAATAAATGCTTGCCCATTCAACTGCACCTAAGCCATCTTCCTCTCTCTTCGATAGGATTTTTTTGGATGGTTGTGTAAAAATGAAAAGAAAGAGAGAGAAAAAGAGCCTACTATTCATCTTTCACTTTCTTCCCTCCACCCAATCAACAACCATCCCTTTTTCACCAGTCAGCAGCATCCATCACTATTTTTTTTTATGATTTTTATTTTTCACTGGACTCGAGCCTATCTCTCTTTCGCTCCTATTTCTCATTCTCTCTAGCGGCTGGGTTGCCGTCGTCGTTGATGACAAGAAAATATTTGTGCTCGGCGTCCAAAAAAAATAAAATAGGCGGAGACACGAAAAAAGAGAAACATTCAGTTTGTTGTCAGTCAGACGACTCACAAAACGATGAAAGATCGCCACTACGCTTCGTAAAAATATAAAAGTAGTAAAAAAAGTATTGATGGAGCAAGAAGCAAGGAGTCTCGGGAAAAAAATATATATGACAACCACCACCACCAGCATACCAACCAACATATTCAAGTGTATTTATTATACAGCAAAAACAACAAGAATTTTTTCATTTTGAACGCTGATAGAAAAAAATAATAGAGAGGTGGAGAAAGAGAGAAAAGAAAAAAATGGAATGTATTTCGCGAAAGGGTTTTTTTTAATAAATATTTTTGTGCTCTGATTTTAAACCGAAGAAAAAAACTTTTTTTGTGTGTATCTCTTTTTTCTCTCCAACACATTATTTGAGAGAGAGATTTATTTTTACAGGTGACGGCGGTAGAAAGAAAAGTGACCAAGAAAAAAAAAGAAAAGAGAATGCAATACTTTTTTATGTCCGAAAATTCACTAAACGTTACTTTTTCATTTTGATTTGTATGTGTATGTGTATGGACAAAAATGGTACGTATTGAGTGACAAACAGTTTGTCATCAAAAAAATAAAATAAATGAAAAAAGAGAGTTTTTTATTTATGGAGTGAAGTAGTGATTGATTTTCCAAAATTGGTGAATGAGAATGAATTAAAAAAATACATAAACGGAGAAACTAATACGTACATAAATAAAAAAAGTGGACTAATATGGTTTTCGGAACTAATATTGTATACATTTGTGTCAATAATACTTTATGAGAAAAAGGTGGAAAAAAATAGAAATAAAACCAGAGAAAAAAAAGTGTAAAAGTAAAAAATACTATTGAGTATTATAATAATTTTTTTATAATTTATTCTCTCGTCATTGGAAATCATAAAAAAGAAACAGGAGGGATTACTGATACGGCAAAGTTAATTTTTGATTGGTGTTTTTTAAATTACATCTTAAAAAAAGATTTCAAAAGCAATCAGATAAAAAAAAACAGCTAAAAACCCAAAAAATCTTTCATTGATGAAAGCTCTTTTCAAACTCATTTTTAAAAAACATTCAAAAACATCATTTTTTTACACCTAAACAAAAACAATGAATTCATGTTTATATTGATTTTAAGCATCGCTAAAAATGTTTTTTTATTTTTCCGCTGACGTGATATGATTCATTTTAAACTATCCATCCCATCACTTATGGAAAACAAACGTTTTAAAAAAATGCCAAACATAAACCAAAAACAATCACGTCACCAACAAATATTTGTAATTTAAGTTTCATCGAGAGGAAAAATTAAAAACCTGAAAAAAATAAAACAAATGAAAAACTCCGTTAAGTTGTTGGTTTTTATTATTTATTTTTTATTTAATTAAAGTTTTCATTTAAAAACGTTTAAAATCAATTCGGAAATAGAAAAAAAAAACACAAAAAATTTTTTGTTTGATAAATGGAAAGGAATTACAAAAATTCGTAAAAACAAATTTGGAAATTTGAAAAAAAGAAAAGAATGAATTTCGATTGGAAGTAAAAAAATTTTTGTTAATAGCAAACGTTATAGCGAAGACGACATAGTAATTTTCAACGAAAGAAAGAATATTTTTGTTGTCAGATTTTTTCTTTATTATATATTTTTAAGCAAAAAAAAAGAAGAGCTGCTAGCGACTCTCTAACATCCATTTTCTGGTTGACTATTTTTTTTCCATTTCAGCTGATGCAAAACGATAACTATCAACCAAAAAAAAAACACCGCCCTCGTTTTTTTTTGCCATGACTCAACATCAGTTTCCAATTCTATTGTAACCTTCAAAAGTTTGATATGAAAAAAAATCTTTTTTAATGTTATGATGATTCATTGACAGTTTTACATCCAAAATTACATACATTACACCTTTTTTAATTACTTTTATTGCAAAATAATATAGGTTTATATTTTGGTTATGGTGATTCATTTTTTTATATTCCTCAAAGTGTAATGTTTTTGATAAATGAGGATGAGCAGCAGCCACACCATTGTTCAAAAAATTAAAAACTTTTATTTTCGCAACTAATTATATTTATTTATCGAACAAATAAAAAAACAAACAATTCTCAAAGCTATATAAAAAATCAAAATATAAAATAAAATAAATCAAGCAAAATTTCTTCTTTTTTTTTAAAATTTATTGAACGCCTAAATATTGTTGTTGAGTGAGATTATAATATTTTCCTTGTTGTTGAACTAATTCCAAATGAGTTCCACGTTCGCGAACTTTGCCATTTTCAACAAAAATAATTGCATCCGAATTTTGGATTGAACTTAATCGATGCGCAATTGTAATACACGTTCGACCTAATCGAGCTTTATCCAATGCATCTTGAACGGCCTGGAAAAAATGAATAAATAAATAATTAATTAGTTATTAATAGGAAAAGAGTTTAAAGATCGTAGATTACGATATTATTTATTATTTATGGCTGAAATCATAAAAAAATGTAATTTAACAATGGGTTGATAAAAATATGACGATTGATTAATTTTTTTATGGTTTATAAAAGTTTATTTAGGTTATGGGTTTTGAGAAGAGGTTTCACACATTTTAGTGGCTTGATTTTAATTTGGATTATAATATATTGCAGTCACGTTTACTTGAAATTAGAAAAAGCAATTGAAAGGTTTTATTCAAGTGTTTTTTTTATGTATCTTTCTCACTTTTATTCCCGAATAATATACTCCAAAACAAAAAAATCTCTCAACTTATTGAATAATTAAAACTTTCTTTCGTTCCTCTTCTCGATTTATTTATGCCATATTATTAGTTTTATTCCCTTCATTTAATTACAAACTGGCTCATCAGAAAAATTGTTACACTCCTTAATCCGATCCTTTTCCACCATTTCCGATCATGATTCAAATCGGCTGGTTGTTTTCTCGATCTATCTATCTCTTTTCTTTTTCTTTATTTTTTCATTGTAATTTATTTTTAATCAAAAGAATTAATCAATTCTTTTCATTCTTCTTTTTTTTTGCGTCTCTTTGATACATACCTTTCTTATCTTTTTGATATCTCTTTTTTTTTTTTGCGGCTTTGATGGGTGTCTGTCAAAATCAAAGTCAAAAGAGAAAAAAATGCCTTAAACTATTTTTTTGTTTGAAGGACATTTATTTGTTTTCTCCTTCTTCTTTTGCTTTATTTTTGATGGTCAACAAAAAAAAATTTTTGCAGCAAAAAAAGAAGAAGCGATGATCAAAGAAGAATGTATGTAAAAATTGGGGGAAAGCAAGAAAAAAAATTTATTGATTGTTTGCAAATACAAAAAATTAGGGGAAATATTTTTTTGATATATCTCGAAGAATATCCGCAAACGAGTTTTAAAAAAAATCCTTAAAAAATAGGTTTTTTTCCGTGAAAGTCAAATACAAAAATCCAAATTCGATTTCTATCACCCGAATGAGAAATGAACTTACAACTCGAGGAGCTGAGAAAAAATATGTATTTTTTTAATTGGATTATGCATAATTTTTATTTGATTTTTTTAGGTGTTTTTGTTCAGTCGTTTTTACAACATAAAAAACGTTAAAAAAATTGGAGCTGTTTTTTTCGCTTTTTTTTTCTTTGCATCCTGTTTATTTTTAGCAGCAAAAAACAATAATGACGGCGGCGCCAACATTTTTCATCATCATTCACGTTAGTTATAAAAAAAAGACATCGTTTTTTGTTTTGGTGTTTTTTCTTTCCTGCTTTTCCTGTCTGTTTTCTGTCTGGTTATTTTTTCTTTCTAAGCATTAAAAAGAAAAGAAAAAACTTTTTGTGCTGCTTTTTACAAGAAAAAAAAACACTATTTTGTACATCAATTTTTCTTTCTTTTTTCTTTTCGTTTTGGTCATGGACGAATGTGAAAATGAAAATATGAAAAGAAAAATGGGGACAGTCTACGAGCAAAAAAAAACTAAACACATTCATATTTTTTAGTACCTGGCGCAGATATCTTTTTTTTCTTGCGAAAAGGAATTGACTAAACTCATAAAACTTTTTTTTTGTAAGAAAAAATGGAATTAAAAAGAAAGGAAGCAAATTATAAAAAAAAATAATTTAAAAATTTCAAACTTACTTTTTCCGAGTTTGAATCCAAAGCAGAAGTGGCTTCGTCGAGGAGTAAAATTTTGGGTTTTCTAATTACGGCTCTTGCAATAGCAATTCGTTGTTTTTGTCCTCCACTAAGTTGGGCACCCTTCTCTCCGAGAGGAGTATCATAACCAAGGGGTAAAGTGGAAATAAAGCTTGCAGCATTTGCAAGATTTGCAGCATCAATAATTTCATCCATCGAAATTTCATTTAAATTTAATCCATACGCAATATTTTCTTTTATGGTTCCTGAAAACAATCGAGGTTGTTGTTCCACTAAAGACATTTGTCTTCGAATTTCCCATAAATTAAGCGATTTTAAATCTTTTCCATCTATTTTCTAAAAATTTTAGATAAATATATAACTTAAAAGAGAGAAAGACATACAACAGCCCCAACAGATGGATCATAAAATCTTTCTAAAAGTGCAATAACCGTGGATTTTCCAGAACCCGATGGACCAACCATGGCTATAGTTTGACCGGGTCTCGCTTGGAGACTTATTCCTTTCATTACCGCATGTTTGGGTCTCATTGGATATGCAAAATACACGTTTTCAAATATTACATCTCCTTCAATTGACTAAACAAAATTATTTTTAAATATGAATTTTATCACTAAAAAAAGTCCTACAATTCGTTCACCCGAATCAAGTTTACCAGTTCTTGGTTGTCGATTAATTATTGCATACATTAATGACGCAGCTAATCTTGATTTAACAAATTCAGGGAAGAATTCAGTGGCTTGAAGGACAGCAATCGCACCAAAATACATTGTTTGAACAACTCTGCAAAATTATTAAATTATTCCTTTATGCAAACTTTAATTTTTTTTCATAGCAAAAAAAGCTTACTGGAAAAGAGTTATTTTATTTGTTAATCCATTGATAACAAAAATGAATCCCATCATATAACAAAAAGCAAGGGTAAAATATTGCAAACCATGGGTTGTGGCAAAATTTAAAGCTTCTATTGGAGCTTTTCGAGTTTCAGCCCTTTGTCTTTTTAATGAACAATCTGTGAAAACTTGATGGACAGCGAGTTCAGAAGTTAAAAGTTGAATGGTTCGAACATTTTCAATGGCTTCAATTGCCACCTAAAAAATATATTAATATTGCTTCTTTTTTTTCAATTTATTTGTTTCCGCTTACTCGTCCAGCTTCATCACTTTGTGCAAATTTAACTGCATGTGAATGAGCCATTTTAGCGATAGTAAATTGGAATATTCCAAGAAATACAAAAGCTAAGGAACAAGTTAATGCAAATTTCCAATCCATAAAAACTGAAATTACTACTGCTGCAAGAAGGGCCAAAATGCCTTGGGCAACTCGAGCTAATCGAGTATCCATTGAAGCTTTTACATTCGGAGCATCAGTGGCTAATCGAGTAATTAATTTTCCGGGCGTGTGTGCGGGATTATCAAAATATGAACCATCTTGATGAATAATACTTCGAAAAGCTCGAACTCTCATAGACATAGTTAATTTTTCACCAATTTTTCCAAATAAATATGTCTAAAAAGAAAATTAAATTTTCAAACATTCCTTTTTAGGAATTACTAAAAACTTACTGTAGCAAAAGATGCAAAAAGAGCCACAACTCCAAGTGCAACAAAAAATAAGAAAAACATAAAAGCATCTCCAACATTATCCTTTCGTCCATCTTCAAACATTTGAAAAGCTTGTCCATAAATGAAAGCGTTTACGGGCATGGCTAAGGCATTAAAGAAACATACGGCAAAGGCGATTCCAAGCAAAGGCCAAAGTTCTTTTGCATCAAGAAAGATTTGACCGAATGAAGCTTTTTTATAACCGGATTTTTCCAGCTCAATCTAAAACAAAACTTAAAATTTGAATATTCTACCACAAAAACTAAGAATTATTGGTTTTAAAAAGAAAATCTTACATTATATGCTTCTGTTTCAGCATCACCCATATGATCGGAAGCCAAAAAATCTCTTTGAAATGACTGCCTAACAGATTCTCGAACTTGTTTACTTGCAAGTGTTAAATTTGCTGAAGGTTTTTCAGGGGACATTAAATCTTCTTCAATACTTTCTCCTTCATCTTCATCAGAATCAGCCTTTTTTTCATCTTCATCTCCATCACCCATATTTAATTCTTGTGCTTGAACTAATTTTGCGTACGCACCTTTTCGGGCGAGTAAATCATTATGAGTTCCCATTTCCACGAATCTTCCTTTATGCATAACAATTATTCGATCTGCATCTCGAATAGTTGAAAGTCGATGAGCAATTACGATTGTGGTTCGATTCTTGGATGCATTATTTAAAGCTGCTTGAACCATTGCTTCTGAATGAGTATCCAACGCCGAAGTGGCTTCATCGAGTAATAATATTTTAGGATTTCTTGCCAGTGTTCGAGCGATAGCTATTCGTTGTTTTTGTCCTCCACTTAATTGAACTCCACCCTCGCCAATTCGAGTGTTATAACCTTCGGGCAAAGATTCAATAAAATCATGAGCGTTTGCCATTTTACACGCTTCAACCATTTCTTTTTCCGTTAATGAATCGCATCCAAGTTTAATATTATTTTCTACAGAATCATTAAAAATGATGGGTTCTTGTTGAACTGTTCCAATTACAGTTCGAAGCCATTTAACATTTAATTCACGAATATCAACTCCATCGAGGCTTACATTCCCAGTTTCAAATTCATATAATCTATTTAAAATTCCAACTATCGTAGATTTGCCTGAACCCGATTGTCCAACTAAAGCTATAGTTTGTCCGGCATTGCAAGAAAATGAAAAACTTTTGAGGACTTTAGTTTCAGGACGCGAAGGATAACGAAATGATACATTTTTAAATATTATTTTTCCTTGTAAATCATAAAGTTTTCTTCCTTGAGCCGAATATGGATCAATTTTGGGAATTCTCGAAATTGTTTTATACACTGAAGCTGCCGCCACTCGAGCTGTTAATAATACCATTAAATGAGGCGAAGCATTTCCAAGGTGATATGCACCAGACATAATTGCCATGAGGACTATGAACACATCCCCAGGGGTTTTAATAATTCCAATGGAATGTAAAAATGTTCCATAAAGCAATGCCGAACCCATAAATATCATAACCAAAGCTAACATGACACCCGAAAGGGCGCCTGTATACACAGCTTTTCTTACACCAGCTTGAACACCTTGTTCCAATTCTTTTTTATATCTTGCAACCTCAGTTTCTTGTGCGTTAAAAGCTGCTACAGTTCGATATGCAGTTATAGCTTCCTCAGCTATGCAACCCGCGTTTCCATAAACTTCCATTTCATCCCTAGAGGCTTTACTAATTTTCTAAAGAATTTTCTTTCGTGAATATCCAAATTTTGTTTAAACTTACTCTGCCAGAAAAAGCCATACAAAAAGTAATAATGGGAGAAAAAATCATTAATGGTAAAGCCATTTCCCAGCTTACAACTAAAGCCACAATTATTCCAGTAATATATTGAACCATATTTCGAGTAAGAAGTCCGAGTTTATCTCCAATTCCTTCGTAAATTCTTTCAATATTACTGAAAAACAAAACTTTGGAACCTGGTAATTTCTGCTTGGCTTTTAAAATTTTTTGCATGTTTAGCTCAAATCTTGCCCCTTTTGTTAAATTACCTTTTTCTTAATTTTCTGGATTTTTTTTATATCCCTTAGTGTTTTTTTTTGTTTTTTATATCTAAAAAAGAAATAAAAGCAAATAAATATTTTTTTAAGAAATTATTTCTAAAGCTTATTATTTTTTAGAAATGTAAACAAGCTTTTCACTGATAAGCAAGCCATTGACCATTATTGTTTACATTTTCTTTTAAAAATATTCCTTAGATCACTACTTTTTTTTAAATCGTTTGATAATAAATAATTTTAAAAACTCACTCATTTAATTTAGTATTTAACGCGCCAGAATGATTCTTTTCAAACCATGCAGGATTTTGTCTTAAAATCGAACGTAAATATGCATTTCGAATTCTTCGAGTTATTCGAGTGCATGCAATATTAAAACATAAAAATTGCGCAAACGCAATAACTACAAGGAAAGCTCCAATCACAACAAAAAGGATACAAGCTTGAGTGCCTTCAGCAAAGAATTGAGGATCATCTATTTCAAGGAGAAGCAAAGTATTTGCAAGGCGACCAGATAAAATTGCAAACACTGGTTGACAGATGCCACAAACCGCTGCAAGCAAAAGACCAAGGATTACCAGAATCTGAAAAAAAGTTTTTTAGCTGTTTGAGGGATTTCAGAAACTTACTGTATCAGTTCGGCTGCCATATTTGAACTATAATAAAAAAGAATAATTATTGGTTGAAAATTATATACATAATTCAAAGCTTTGGAATCGCTAATGTCCCTAAAATTGATTCTGAATAATTTTGTGAAAACTTACCAAATCCCAAAATTTAACTGGTTTTTCAGTTAATTTAGCATCTACTAAATCTCTTCGACATAAAAGATAATTAATGAATTTTTCTAATCGACTTTTTTCATATATTTGTTTTGTTTCATCATCATCTTCATCAGCGATACGCTTTTTAATGCTCGCAGTTAAATCATCATCCAAATCAAAAGCAATATGTCGTTTAACATCTGGAACATCGATTGCAACTTCATGGAATTCTTCTGGCCCGGGTGTTGTCTCAAATTCGGGTGGAGCTGATTTATTAAGTTTTGGTGAAGCTTCAAAAGCATCCGATGGAGTTGATGGTGGCACTGTGATATAAGAGCCAGGAGTTTCAAGACTATGTTGCTAAAAACAAAAAAAAAATTGGAAGTTAAAAAATTTTTTAATTTTTAAATAAAAATATTTACATAAACAAATTTTGGTTTGGGTTGATTATTTATTGATGCAAGTTTTAGAGCTCCAATAAGATCTTGAGGACGAGGTGAAGTGGTTTCTCGGCGTTTTCGCTGAAAAAAAATAATAAAAAGGTTAAAAATATTTTTTATGAAAAAATAGAATATTTAAGCTGAGACGTTCTACAGTAATATTCTGACGAAGTTTTTTGATTTTTAGTTTATTTTTCGAAAGTTAATTTATTTTTAATGAGTTTTCATCATTGACTAGGTGTAAAGCGGGCCTTCGGCCCGCCAGCAAATGTTTCATTTTATTGCTTATAGTTTATAATGAACATCTCTTAGTTACTTTTTTGCAATAATGTGCTCATCCATGCGATTATAATATTATCCTCCTTCCAGCATTTCCTTGCGTTAAAACTATTTAATTCCTTTCATCCTTACCCAAATATTTGAGACACTACCAAGACAATTGTGCTTATCACTATTAAATTTTTATGCAATAATAAAGCTAATTCATTCTACATGCTTCAAAAAAAGGCTTGCTATGAGAGTTTTTTCTTTTTCTTGAAATCCTCAATCCAAAATTAAAAGATCCTTTCTAATAAGACCTTTAAATGTTTAAAGCACTTCAAAATCAACAACCATCGTCATCGCTAACATTCCTTGCAATGCAAAGTCTATCTGCATTCATTGCATTCATGTTTATGCGAATTTTATTGCACAGAAGCTCAAGCCATTTTATGCAAATTTGTTATTTCCTTTGCTTTCTTTTTTTGGTCCTTGAAACCTTCCAATGATATCGGGTCCTTTGATCCTTCCCCAGATATTATCTCTACTGATATTATTTCATTGGATCCTTTCTCTAATATTGGCTCTATGGATCCTTTCCTTGATATTATTTCACTGGATCCTTTTTCTAATATTAGGTCTCTACAATTCGGATATTGTGCCCTATCTCGATCCCATGCTTTCTCTGGGTCTTATCCTCTTTTTTTCAGCTAACGAATCCTTCAATTGATTTTGGTACTTGGATCCTTCCCCAAGCTATTATCTCTACGGATCCTTGCCCTGATATTAACTTTATTGGATTCTTCTCTTGATTTTGGTCCTTTATGCTTCCTCAAAAGAAAACCGCCACTCATCAGCATTTCATTTCCATGAAATGAGAATGAAAAATCCTTTTCTGCGTTTTCATTCATGTTTATGCAAATTTTTTATAAATGTCTCCTTCCTTTTATTTTCATTCTTTTGCAACTTTCACATGAATCGTTTGCGAGCGACACACGCACTGACAATGAAAATTGTAGAGAAGGAAATTTTCACAATTTTTAGAGTTGAAAAAAATCTTTTTAAAATAAAATTAAAACTTACTTTATTTTCTCTAATATCAGTTCGTTGAATTCCTGCAGCTTCAATTCCAATTGGACCTTCACTTTCTGAACCTCCTGTTGAAGCAATTTTAACTTCTTCTTCTTGCTGTTGTTGTTCGCCAACAACTTTTTTATCATCAGCGCGAATATTTTCTTCATTTAATGATGTAGCCGAAGAAGACGAAAAATCAGAGTCAGAAATACCTTTGTTTTCAGCCTCTTTTGAAGCCTTTAATTTTCGTTTTTGGTTCACATCTTTTCCATCGCCAGCTTCTAAAGTCTCCATTTTTTCAAATTTTTTTGTTGTTGCCTCTACTAAAACTTTTGGTAAACCCTCTTTTTGATTGGTATTTTCTTCCGCTGTTTTTAATTGCCAACTTTTTTCGGGTTCACTTTCATTTTCTTCACTTTCATCACTATCGTCGCTTTTTTCAGTGATGTCAGACCCATCCTCGGCTTCTTTGGTTTCATCCTGCTCTAATTTACTGTCTTCCATAATTTTATCCATTTCTTTTGCTTCAGCTTTAAGTAAATTTTTAATTCTTTCAAAATTTTCTGTTTCAACTTCTTTATTTTGAATTTGTTCTTCTAAACTTTCATCAATGACTTCGGATACAGTAATATCTTCAAGTTCATAGGGTTGTTTATTTTCAACTTTTTGTATTTTTATTGTTTCTTGATTTTGTTGTTGTTGGATATTTTCAAATTCTTTTGATAATCCAATATGGCTTTTATCAATTTTTTCCTCCGCTGAAGATGACAACTCTGAATCAGAATCATCATCGGTAGTTTCGTCACTCGAGGTTCCAGATGAAGTCGAAGTGGAAGTCGGTTGATCGTTTGGAGAAGACGTGTCTCCATTACTTTCATCTTCCTCTTCATCTTCAATTTCTTCAGGAATAATTTTTCCCTCTTCAATACCCTTCTTTTTTTTATATGCATCCAAATCAAATCCTAAAATCATTTTATCAGAGACTTTCATCATTTCTTCCGGCCGAGGAGTATCCACTGAATCACTTTCAATTTCTGAGTTATTATTATCCGTCGTCGCCGTAGTCGTAGTTGGAATATTTGTATTTAAGTTTAAGAGAAGCTTAGGTTTATTAGGATGATGTTCAGGTTCAGGAGTTGGAGGAGCTTTCGAATGTTTATGAATTTCTTCTGGATAAAATCCAAGCACCATTTTATCAAGATTATGTTGAACTTCTTCTGGAGGAGGAATGTCGACTTCTTCGCTAAGAACTACAGTGTCTAAAGAGATATTGGAATCTGATGAGTCGGCGACAGGGCTCATGACATCAGTCGATTCTTTGGAGGTGATTGATTTTTCATTAGTTTCAGGATTTGGAGTTTTTGAGACTTTTTCTGATTCCTGGGTTGAATCTTCGGGACTATCATCATCATTCGCGTCGAGGCAAATAGATTCGAATCGATTTTTGGGCAATGGTTTGTTTGAAGTTTTATCAATTTCAGCGACAGCAGGCGCTTCTTTTTTCCCATTAAATTCTAGATTTTCTGAGGCAATATCTTCCCATTCTTCTGGACTACTGCTGCTACTGTCAAAAAATGATTTATCATTATCAGATGATTTTTCTTTTTCTATTCGCTGCTTCTTGCCATCGTTGTCGTCGGCCTTTCCACCTTCTGTTGTCTGCTTCTTCTTGCCATCATCGTCTTTTTCTTGATTTTTATCACTCATATTTATTGTAATACCAAAATTAAAAAATAAATATTACCGGCAAACAATTATAAATTAATAAATAACAATTCTCTTTTTTCTTTTAAATTCAGAAACAATAATAATTTTTTTATTTCTTTCAAACAATATTTAATATATTTTTTTTTTTTTTAGTTTCAATAAAAACTATATTAAAAAAATAATAATCGCAAAGAGTCGTCAGTCAATCACAGTTTCGAGAGAGCTTTTTTTCGCTATTTTTTTGTTTTATTAATAATACAATTTTGTTCTTTTTCTATGCGAGTTTAAAATCAAACCATTTTTTTGGAAATAACTAACTTTTTTGTCATGATTATGCAAATTGATTTCTCTTTGACGGTGGCTGCCTTTTATTTATCATCATGTTTTTTGTAATACTCCTCTTTTTAGGGAAGTTGGAAATATTTTTTGTTTTAAAGTTAGTTCAAACACAAACTAAACAAAATATTATAAAAGCATAAAAATTGGGGTTGATATTGGAAAGTTGAAATTGGAAGTTCATCCAGATCGAAAAAACGATCCGTATTTTGCTACTTGTTTGGCCTAAAATAAAATAAATGAAAATAATGTCACCGTAATAACTTAAATTTTTTTTCTTCATATTTTATTTATTTTTAAATCACTTTTTTATAGTTCCATCGATTTCGTGGAGAATTCAATAGAAAATTTATTCTCGAATAAATCTTGAATATTGAAAATTATTTATTATTAAAAACAAATATAAAAACGGAGATACACAAATAAAAAGAAGTTGGGCAAGAAAATGAATTTATAAAAAATGGTTAATCAAAATTGCACTTAATTCAGGAAACTAATCTTCATTATATTCATCAACCAAAGGTTGAAGTTGTCTTTCAGCTTCAGCATCATTTTCATCTTGAAGTTCAACAAAATGTTCCAAAAAGTCAGGGATTTTTTCAGCGGGAATTTTCTTAAATTCAAATTTTTTAAAATTAATTTTTATAAGTTTTCTTTCCTCTTACCAATAAAATTTGTCGAAGCGTGATTGGATTGTAATCAGCCCAATTTTTAGTGTCAACCAAAGTGATAGCTTGCCCTTTATTTTTTGATCGCCCTACTCGACCACATCGATGAACGTAATCTCGATAATCCAATGGAAGATCATAATTGAAAACAATATCAGCTGGAACATCGATGCCACGAGTGAGTAAATTCGTTCCAACCAGAATATTAACATTGCCATCAATAAATTCTTTAAGATATTGTTCACGCTTATCTTTTTCATGCTTTCTAAAAATGTTAAGGATTTTAAAAATTGAAAAATTACATGATTGTGTTAGAAATAATAGAAAATTGGGGTAAACATCACTTGCTATAATTTGAAACAGCACTTACTATAATCGAGTGAAATTTTCACTCGATTGGCGAAATGTTTTTAAAGCCAAACGAGTGAATTTGTTGCGAAATTTCGAAAAATCGAGTGAATTCTTTTTTACAGTAATTTGACTTTTAAATGAAACTGCTAAATAATTTTTTTTAACTTTCTAATTACAATATTTTTATATTATTATTAAACAATGCTGCCCTTTAATTTACATGTCTGACCTCCGAGCCTTGATAAAAAATCTTTCATAGAATTTTTACGCTTTTTATTTTACATCAGTTTTCTGCTGCTTTTATTCTATAAAGGCCAATAAAGGCGTTTAATATTTTAGAAAATTAAAAAAAATGAATCATTGAAAACATAATTAATACTACCAGCTTTTAGTATTCGAATAATGCTCAAACATTTACTTTTTCATAGGTTGGACTGTAATTATCAGATTAAAATGAACTACATTTGTATGGTCAAATAAAAGTCTAGGAAATTCATTCTCGAAGATAGAACGAGAATTCCATTTAAAAAAGTATTTTTGTTGGTTAAAACTCAATCACCCATTAATGGTTGAACGAATCAGTGAATTAACATTCAACAATGAAGCAGCTGCTGCAAAATCACACAATTGTATCCATAATTCAATTCATGCTGGCTGATTTGGATATGCGTTCTTTTTATTTATTGCTTTTTCTTTGTAATTTTCGAAACCTAGAAGGTTTCCAAAATATTGAGTGGACTTGTACTCTATGTACCATCAACTAATAATACCTTTGCATTTGTAATTGTTGAATGTGATTAATCATAAATTCTCTGAAGAGGTTGTCGAACGATTGAGTACCGAGGAAAAAGTACGTCAACGTTTTTTGTATGCATGGTTCTTTGTATATATTATTATGAACATCTGAAGGTTTACCTCCTTCCAGGATAATTTTTCTCATTTTATGATCAAGCCGCAATGCAACATATTGTTTTTGATTTAGTGGACCTTTGCATTCACGTGGATGAGCTTCGTCGATATAAAAGGAAGCGCTTTGTTGGTTTTTTACTCGACTTAGTATTTCAAGAAAATCAAGATCAAGATCCTCAAGTTTAAAATTAAACCCAAAAAACAAAATTCTTTACTTGTATAATGTTTACTTTTGAAATTCGTCGAATAGTTATATATAAATAGATTAAAAAAAGCTTTTTGTAATGCTAACCATTAACTGCTTGGAAAACAAAAATATAATAAATATGCTTTAAAATTCTTCGTTTAAAATAAAATAGTTGTGCAAAAAATTCTTTAGAGTTTTATAACCAAAGAATAAAAATTTTTGAATTTCTTTTGTTTGCGTTCAAAATCATTTCGCCAATCGAGTGAAATTTTCACTCGATTATAGTAAGTGCTGTTTAGGATTATAGCAAGTGACGTCGCACCGAAAATTGACCCTTTGTTTATTGAAACGAAAAAGCTTTAATTCTTAACTTTCGTGTCGAGAGTAAAAAATCTTGCTTTTATGTGTTTGAATTTTTTGATAAAAATTTCAAATTTTTAGGTGGAAAATAAGCAACAAAAACGAAAAACTAACCCATGAATTGCGATGGCATTAAATCCATATAATTTTAATCTTTGCGCAACAATATCTGCCACAATAGTTCGTTTAACAAAAATTAAATATTTCTTTTCTTTCTTTAATTTCTTATCTCTTTGATCTTTAAAATGCATATAAATTGTATCAAATGGATGATATGGAGGTTTCATATTTTCAATGTTAAGGCTACCATTGGCTGATCCATAAACCATTGAACAAGTTTGAGAATTAACTGGCCAAAAAATTTGTGTAATTGATTCAGCAACTGCATTAAATTTTGAACCATATTGAAATTCATATGAATTTTTTTCATCATAAAATGAAGATAATCCAGGACCATGGGTGGCTGAGAAAAGCATGGTGGAACAATTCTAAAAAAAAACAATTTTTGGAGGGTTAAGAAGCAGACGAGAAAAAAATTGCAGAGCGATTTTTCTTTTTTTCTTCGAATAAAAATAGTTTATTTGAAATTTTAAAAACTTACAAATGCTTCATTTCGAATATCTTCTAAAATTATTCGATTATCAGAATCATCGGTCATTTTATCAGCTTCATCGATAACCAAAAAATCCAAATTTTGAACATCGATTTTAACATTTCGATTATTTCTTTGATGCTGGGAATGGGTTTTGTATCTTCCAATCGTGCAAATGCCAATATCAAACTCTGCATCTCTAAGAAAACTTTTTCCACCACAAATTAATTGCACTTTAATTTTTGTGTCTTTTGTTAATTCGATGGCTCTTTGATAAATATTTACAGCCAAAAGAGTGGAGCACGCGAAAATTAATGCTGTTGGTTTACTGTAACGCAAATTAGATTCATGTTTATCCAAACATTTTTGAATTATTGGAACTAAGAAAGCCACGGTTTTACCCGAACCAGTTTCAGAAATTGCAATAAAATCTGGGCGAGCAATAATCTCATCATTTTTTCCATTGGATAATTTTTTGATTTCGGGTGCATTAAAAAATGTTGCCATAAAACTTGCAAGTTGGACGGGTCTCATCGCAATAATATTATGATCTTTCAAATTTTTAACGAGCACTCGATCAAGGAAGCCATAAGCACGAGAAGAATTGCTTCCACCTTTTTTAGATTTTTTAAAATGCTCAAAACACACTTCTTCTCCATATCGATCTGAATACATATCAATGTTTTGTTGAGCAAATTTAAAATCAATTTTTTCAAAATCATATTGATAACTATTGCCTTCTTTAATTCCAAGAAAATTTACGCATGCCATAGCACTTTGAGAACCGCGAGATAATCGAGAATCAACTAAAAAATAAATATCAATTTTTTTAAATAAGGAATATAAAAAAGGAGTCGAACCTCGATCACTATCATCTTCATCGTCTTCTGATTCATTGTCGTCATCGTCATCCTCATCGATAAACGCTCCTGATTGAGCTTCTACCACTCTAGCATCTTCCAAGTCGCTAGATGGGGATTTCTGGAAAAAGTTTAATTAATAAATAAACCAAAAAATTTTTTTAGTTTTATATTCTTACTTTTGGTGATTTTACAGATTTAGATGATGATAAATTTGGTTGTTGTTGACTTTGAACGGGTGATTCTTCATCATCTTCTTCTCCGCATGAAACAAAATCATTATCGCTATCATCTCCTCCAAACATAATTCTTCTGCAATTATTTTTTCAAAATTTATTAAATTGCAAAAAGAGAGAGAGAAAATGAAAGAATTTTTTTTTGCGCTGAAAAAGAGAGAATAGTATATAATTTCAAACTACAAAAAATGTTTATTCATAAAAAAAGAGAGAAAGAAAGAAAAGGACTGCAAAAAAAAGGAAAAAGCAATAATTTGTTTTTTCTTCATTTGCTTGTTTGTTACCAAGCCAATCACTAAGGCGACCTGATGATTTCTCATAGGGACGGAGGACAACAATAAATGAAAAATATCTTTTTTTATTTGATATTTATGAATTTTGTCCAAAAGCATAACAAAATTTTGGTAGACAATGAAGGTATAAGAAAAGAAAGAAATGCTTTTAATTTTTTTTTCAAAAATTACAAAAAGCAATAATTTAAAAATTCAAGGCATAAAATTTATGTTTTTCATAATAAATAATTATCAAATCTTTATTATAGTTGTAATTTCGGTTTACTAAAAATCATCTTTTTTTTTTCTTTTTTTTAAATGCAATATATAATTAATTGTTTGAGAGAAGATGATGACCCTAAACCCAAAGCACTTTCTTCCAAGTTAATCAATCGATTATTGGCCACAGAGAAAAAAAAAGAAAAGAAAAAACCAAGACAAAGAAGACAATCAGTGCAGCCAAAGAAAGTCGCAGTTATATTTTTATTCCATTTTTTTTATTATCATATCCCATTGATTTCTTGGTTTTTTTCTTTTAAAAATTAAAAGTATGAATAATTTTATATTCAAAAAATTATTCGCTGATTCTGCTGCTTTGGCTTCAGTAAATGCAATTTCTTCAACAGCTTTTGCTTCCTCTTCAGCCTCAGAATCTTCATCATCAGTTCGACCATTCAATGAAATTCCTGGACCTAAAGGTATTCCATTTTTTGGAACATTATTTAATTATCGAAAACGAGAAAATGTTGAAAATTATGCTGATATTTTACTTAAAATGTATGAAACTTATGGGCCAATTGTTAAAGAAAATATTGGTTGGGGTAGAGGCTATGTGGTTCATGTTTTTGATCCAGGTATTTCTTTCTTTCAATTTTTTTTATATTTTTTGGAATGAAAAGCAAAATTTTGGTTTAAAAATATAAAAATAAAATAAAAAGTTTGATTTTCAGAAGATTCAAAAATAATATTTCAAAATGAAGGCAAAATTCCGTATATTACTCCTTTGCAAGAAACCACCCAAATGTATCGAGAAATGAAAGGAATGAATCCAGGTTTAGGAAATTTGTAAGTTTTTATTAAACAAAATTATTATGTTTCTGATAAACTTAAAAAGTTGCTTCCAAAAAATCTCAAACTGTTTAAAAGTTTGCCTAACAAAATTTTCATATTTTTTATTTTCATTTTTAAGAATCTTTTCAAAATTTTCCATAAAAATTTGCATAAATAATTAATCTTAACACTTTTAAATATTTTTCTTTTTCATTTTCATTTACTTTCTCTGTTTTTTAGAAACGGTGATGAATGGTATCGCCTTCGAGCGGCAGTTCAACAAGCCATGATGCGACCTAAAGCCGTTCAACAATATTTACCCATGGTTAATGCAGTAGCAGACGATCTTTGTGAATATATATATTATCAATCTACAAAAAGTTCTTCAGTTGATATGCGTTCAATTGCTGGAAGATGGTCGTTGGAATCTAGCGGGTTGCTCGTTTTTGAACGACGCCTTGGCTCATTTACTTCTCAAAAATCTGAATGGGCTGAATCTCTTGTAAAATGCAATCAAGAAATTTTTGTTTTATCTGGTTTATTAAAATTTTCTCTTCCATTTTATCGATATTTTTCCACACCAAAATGGTTAAAATTGGTGAAATTTGAAGATCAATTTTATAATGAAGCCAACAGCCTAATTTCTGATACCATTGATCGAGTGAGAAAAAAGAGTTATAACAACCACAAATCTGAAGACGAATTACAACAATTTGTTGGATATTTAGCAAATAAAGAAGAGCTAAAAGATCGAGATATTCATGTTATTTTATTATCATTATTTTCTGATGGATTAAGTACAGTAAGTTTTTGAAAGTTCTTGGAAGTTAGTTAGATTGCAAAAATTTTTAACTTGGATTCTCGCCGCGAAAAGTCTTTTTTTGTGTTAAAAATTATAAAAGTAAATTTAAATTGTTATAATTTCAGACTGCTCCAACATTAATTTATAATTTATACAACATTGCAACCCATCGAGAAATTCAAAAAAAAATTCGTGAAGAAGTTACTTCAGTTTTGAGAGAATCAAAAACCGATGAAATTACGGCCGAACATCTTTCAAAGTTCAATTATCTAAAAGCATGCATAAAAGAAACATTTCGATTATTTCCAATTGGAACAGAAGTTTCTCGAGTTCCACAAAAAGATTTAATTCTTTCTAATTATCATATTCCTGCTAAAACTCCAATCGATATAAATACAAATATTTTACTTCGATCCGCCGAACATTTTGGCTCGGATGCAAATGAATTTAAACCCGAACGATGGCTTCGAGGATCGAAAGAATTTGATTCAAATAATCCCCATCCTTTTATTTTTTTACCTTTTGGGTTTGGTCCTCGAATGTGTGCTGGAAGAAGATTTGCTGAACAAGATTTACAAGTTTTACTTGCGAAATTAATTTCTCGATTTCATATTGGATATAAGAGATGTGATGAAAATGGAAAAGAAAAGAAAATTTCACAAAAATTTGAAACTTTATTATTACCTCGCGGTGATTGTCATTTTAGTTTTGATCCAGAAAAGTATTATGGAATGTCAGTGGATTTTAAAGATTTTATTGAAGCATTGCCGAAATCAGGGAAAAAATTTGAATAATTTTTAAAAGTTTTTTTGTATTTTTTTTAGTAAAAATGTATCTAGAATTTTTTATAATTTCTTTTTGATTTTTGTTGAAATAAAATTTTTTTTAACAAATTGAAAGTCCCCTTTAGTGTTAAATCCCGACTCGATCATGCCGGGATTCCCGACTTCCCGACCCGACTTTTCCCGACCCGTTCCCCGACCGACGATGATTTTTATCCCGAAATTTTTCCCGATTTTCTGATTCGAATACAATTTTATCCCGACATTTTCCCGACTTTCCGACCCGAAGCCATTTTTATCCCGAAATTTATTCATTTTCCCGAGTTTTTTGAATGTCGGGTCGGAAATTTAACACTAGTCCCCTTTTGAATGAAATTTTTTTCAACTTTTTTTATAATATTTTTTTAAACATTTAAAACAGAAACTAGTGAACTAATAAAAGTTGGGTTAAATATTTAAATGGCTAATTACTGTTTACATTCAAAATAATCATAAAAAGCTGTAAATTTTTTTCTTCTGTTTTATTTTTCTTGGAATAATGCCTCTGCTAAACATGGCAATTTATTTATTTTTCATTCTATTTGCAAAAAAAATTAATTGCATATTAGCAAACACATACATAGAGACACGGGGAGTGATTGATGATAGCTTGTAATTAATCGTTAACACAAAGATTTTGCTTTTAAAATTTATTTTTTTATGTTTTTTAGTTTGGATAAAAACCTTTCTTTTGTTTTTCACTTTTTTGATTCTAAAAACGCCGAGAAGCATAAAAGTGCAATAGCAAAAAATTTTTTTGATACGGATAGCAAAAAAAATTGAAGTTTGCTTTCTAATACCTCCATTTCCAAATTTAGCTGTACTAAGAATTTGAAATTTCATTGTTTAAAAAAATATATGTATTAGAGACAAAAACAAATACAATATTTTTGTTTAAGTACTTCAAATACAATTTATGCCAATCAAACGACATTCTTGGATATTATGAATGTGAAATTTTTCGCTACACTATGTAGTTTTATTTTAATAATGTATTTTTATGATTAAAAAATAGCGTTCTCTTTTTTTTCTCTTAAAAATAAAAATATAAAATAAATTTAATCTTTTTCATTTTTTTCTTTCCATATATTTTTTTGAACGAAGAAAAGACGTCATTTAGCCTTTTCCAATTCTCTTCTTTTTTGACTTTGATTTTATTTTATTTTTCTCCGGAACTCTTTTTTTCTGCCTTTTTTTAAAGAAACAAGCTTTCTCATGGCTTTTTTTTGCGTCGACCACCATCAAAAATAAGCAAGAAAGAAAGCACCCAATTTTATTTTAAATGTCTCTTTTTTTCTTCCCTTTTTCACATCTGTGAACACGAAAAAGAAAAAGAAATGTCTTGCAAAGAAGAATTTTAAAACCCAATCGCGAGAAGCGAATGGAAGCAAGCAACATTCAATTTCCGCTGTTTTCTTTCCATTTTTTTCTCACTACAAACATTAAACTTTATTTTTTATATATATATTCTTTATTTTTTAAAAATATTATTATAATTATTATTCCAATGGAAGATGATGATTTGGTTAGTTTAACTGTGACTATAGCATTGGATAATGATGAAGGGCCATCAGCTCGACCACAACCACCACCTAAACATCAATTTATTCATCCTCAACCAAAACAAAATGAAAATTATTATAATGGAACAAATACAGGACTAACTTTATCATCAAAACATTATTTTATTTCTCCTCCTATTTCTGCTAAAGAAGCATGCCGAATTCCAAGTAGTTGTTGTTCGAATATAAAAATTCGAGATTTATCTATTAATTCTCAAAAAATGTTATGTAATCGCTTAAATTCTCCAGCAATTGGATCAATGAAAAATTGGGAATATTTAGCTGCCATTTTAGGAGTTTCAAGTGATGATTTATATAATTTTCGTCGAAAGGATGATCCCATGAGAGAAGTTTTAAAGGAAATTGAATCATTACCATTAGAGAAATTAATTATGGCATTGGGTGATATGGAACGAATAGATGTTTTAATAAGTTTGCAACCATATTTAATTGGAATAACTTCGAATAATAAAAAATCAGTTAAAAAAGCTAACGATGGAAGAGAAAATAAAGGCGAACATCATCAACCTCAAAATCGATATATTTCTAATGGCTTTGACTCAGCTTTAATGGATACAGAAAAAATTAGTTCAAATTCAAATTTTAAATTTCCATCGAATAACAAAAAATTTACGATTGTCACTCATCATGAAATCACAGAAAAATCAAATCAAAAAATATTTAAATGGTTTTATAAAAATTTTCAAGATAAATGTGAAATGGAAAATATTGAGTTATTAAATATTAATAATTGCATAGATGAAACAAATATAACTCAAACGGGGCAAAAACTTTTTGAGAATGCAAATCAAATTATTGTTTTTATTGTTTCTGACGATTATAAAAATTTTATTTCAAATCCCAAAAGTAATTCTCGAGCGACGACATCGACAAATATGGATTCAAAAATATTTTTAAAACAATTATTTCATAATTGGATGAATGAAGAATATTATTCCAATAGTTGTAGAAATAAAAGGTTTAGAATTATATTAAATTCTAAAAGTTCGATAGATTATTTACCGATGGGTTGGGCCACGAATACCATAGTTTATTCGTTCCCTGAAATGTTTGATGAATTTTGTAAAAGATTTTTTGAAAAATAAATAAAAGCTATTATGTTTCTTTTAACTGGAAAAAATGTTAAAATGAGTTTGGTTTTAAACCAAATTAATATTTACTACCTTTTTTAAATAACAATTTTTGTAATTTTTAGTTTGTATTTTCCCTTTTTCGTGGTGATTATAAAATTTTTTCCCTTTTTATTACTCTCTTCCCATTTAAACTTTTTTAAACCTTGCCTGCAACCAGTGTTTGCGAAATTCTTTTTCAATTCCTTTCAATTCCTGAGCCTCACGCTTCATGGAAGAGGTATTTTTCAAATCTGTTTTGATAAATAGATAGTCCTAGACGTGTTCTCGAATAAATTCCGTTATGGTGACAACCGATCTTCAATCAAATAAAAAGATATTGGACAAAATATGTCCAAAAAAACAACATTTGGAATTGATTGCAAATTTTTGCATATTTTGCCCAATATCTTTTTATTTGATTGAAGATCGGTTGTCACCATAACGGAATTTATTCGAGAACACGTCTAGGACTATCTATTTATCAAAACAGATTTGAAAAATACCTCTTCCATGAAGCGTGAGGCCTCAGGAATTGAAAGGAATTGAAAAAGAATTTCGCAAACACTGCCTGCAACAAAGAAAATTATTTGCAACATACTTTTAGAATAAACTCGAACAGGATCTTTGAGTTTCATTCATAAACTTTCTAAGTGATGTTCCACGGTTTAAAAAATGGGGTCAAATCCAATGTCTTCATTTTTTTGCACTTTTTTGAGTTTTTAAAGTCAAAAAAATTAAGAATTCTGTTTTTATTTTCTTTTGTAGTTCAAGTCATTCAATCACAAAAAATTTGAATTTTATTTTCTTTCACGTTGATTGATTTCTTCGTTCGCCCATTTTACAAACCATTTGTTTGCTCTTTGACAAACAAACTCACACACATTTTCGCAAATGAGTCAACCAAGAAACTTAATTAATTAATTAATTGTTTTTTCAATTACACATTTATTACATTTTAAGGCCAAAAAAACTTTATTTTTTTAGGAGAGTTGTATTTGGGCGTTAAAATATGTTTTTGAGAGGCAATGGAACAACAAATCAGGTTTTTGTTATTTTTCTTTTTTCCCGTTTTTTTTTATTTCCATTTTCCATTTTCGGTCAAACGAAATTGAAACTCTCTTAATATTACTTTTATTTTTTTTTTGGCCGACAAAAAAGTCTTGTTTTTTTTTCTTCGCGGTGTCGTTTTTTAAGGAGAATTATTCTTTTGCTTTTTTTTGTATTGTTTTGTTGTTTCTCAAAAGAGAAAAAAATTGTAGTAAGAAATTTTTAATATTTTTTTTTCACACATTTTCTTTCTTTTTTTCAGGTGGTTTCTTTTATGCAAAAATAATAAAAAGAAAGGGTCATTGATTACTTTGAGAGAATATTTATTTTTGATGATTTCTTTTTTTTTCTTGGAGAAAAAAGAGAAAATTTTGTGATAAGATAAAAGGTTCTGTAAAAACATGGAAGAATGAGTGAAAATATAATTTCTTACTACATACACACATTTTTGAGAAACTATTGCTTTAATGAGTTTTTATTAGTCAAAATTATTTGGAATGAATTTATCATTTAAAAAAATATATTCACTTAAATTAATATTTCTGATCTAAAATTTAAATTTAAAAAAGGTTTAAAAACCAGAAAAGCTATAACAAGAAAAAAAAGCTGCAATGATTTTTGATTTTAAAAAGTTCTTTTTTATTTATTTTTAAAGCTTAAATTCATTCTGCACAGCTCTAAAATAAATTTTACCCTCGCCTTTTGGGTTTTTTCTTATATATTTTTCATTCACATTTTTCTATTATTTTAATTTTTCCTTATTTAAAAACTCCTTCACTAAGGGCCTCTCAAAAATTACCTTAAATTTTTTTAACTTTCAATTCCAAAAGATTCCAATTTTTTCTTTCTCTTTTTTTATTTATTATTAAATGTATATGAATAATGTTTTTTCTTTTTCTTCTTCGCATCGCCTCTCTTTCTCCGTCTTCATTTTTTTTTCATTGATTCAAAAAAAATTTTTTTGTTGTATTTTCCATGATTCACACTGTATTTTTTTTTATCGCTTACATAAAAAATTGCAGAAGAAACAAAAAATACCTTTTCGATTGGATTATTTCAGGCAACAACTACTAAAAGCAAAAAACCAAGAAGAAATGCGTCAATTTATTTTCTCTTCTTTTTCTTATTTTTTTTTTCAGCGTTGATGATCATTTGTGTTTTTATTTTGCTCTTTCCATATTTTCCATTATTTTTTTCCGGTTACATGCGAGGCTCTATTGCAAAAGTTTTTCTTCTCTTTTTTTTCTATAGCCATAACTCCAATTTTTTTTTGCAGCAAAAAATCATTTTTCACACTTTTTGTTTTGAGAGAAAAATCGGAGAGAAAAGTAACAAAACAAAAACAGAAGAGTTGATTGGTTTTTTTTCGCGCATTTTTTTTTCTGCTGTTGTTGTTGCAATTTTTCTTGCTTTTTTAGTAAAGAAAAAAATAAAAGGCGATCGAAGCAACGTTCAAAATTTTCAAAATAGTAAATAATTTTTTCTTGAAAAATATATATATTTCCTGGAAACATTGGTTTCATGTTTTAAAAAATAAGAAATGGTTAAATGACAAATATTAAAAAAGTTCTAAAAATTGCTTTTATGTTTAACGTATGTTTCATAATTGTAGCTTTTTCTTAAGCTTATTCGATATCTTATATTCCGTTCTGTAAGCGCGAATATGTTTTTTTATTTATATTTTAGAAATCGATTTTTTAATTAATTTCTTGTTTTTCTTATAAACATTTTTTTAAATATTTTTACTTTACAGATCTTTATTTGCCTTTTAGGCTTGCCCAATCAATAATCAATTTTTTTTCTGTTCACTTTTTTTTCCAAGCAATCAACTGATTATTTTGTCACCAGAAAAAGAAGCCCAACTGATTCATAGCAACTATAGAATTTTTTAATTCTTCCATATTATTTTTTTTTTCTTAAGCAGCAATAAGACAAAGAAAAAAATCTATCAGCTTCATTTTCTGAATTATTTAATAATTTGAGTTCTAAGAATATAGCATTATTGGATTTGCTTCACTAATAAAAATGGTTGATTATGAAGATGAGCAATATCCTATTCACAAAGTAAGTAAATTTTAGATTTTCAAAAAAATTAACATAAAAATTCTTGTTTTCAGGCAGCATTTCATAATGATGTACAAAGTTTATCAAGAATATTAAATGAAGGAAAATTTGATATTAGTTCACAAGATCCTCATGGAAATACACCTCTTCATATTGCTACTATGCTTGGACATCGAGGTATATAGATAGATTCTGGTTTTGAACCTCAAACACTTTTTTTAAAACTATTTTTGGAAGTTTTAATATCCAAATTTATGCTATAAATTTTTTTAGAAGCCATAACATTATTATTAGCTAAAAATGCTCCAGTTAAAATTAAAAATTCACAAGGTTGGAGTTCGTTAATGGAAGCTATAAGTTATGGAGATCGACAAATAAGTAAGCCGTCCAAAGTTTTTTAATAATGAGAGTTTTAAATTTTGGTTTATTTTTAGTAACTCAAATGCTTCGAAGATTAAAGGTTCAAGCGAGGGATCATTTATCTTCACGTAAACCACATTTAATGAAAGTATTAAGTTCATTAGATGATTTTTATATGGAAATTAAATGGGATTTTAATTCATGGGGTTTGTTATTTTTAGTTTACAAAAAACTGTCAAAAAAGCTTTATTTTCGCGAATTTCAATTTTTATCCCTGATTTTTTAAAATTTTTATATATTTATTTTTTTAGTCCCTCTCTTATCTCGAATGCTTCCATCAGATGTGTGTAAAATATATAAACATGGCACAGCTTTGCGAATGGATACAACCTTAGTGGATTTTAATGATCGTAGTTGGGAACGTGGAGATATTTCATTTATTTATAATCCCTCCGTTGAACATCTCAAACAGCACTTAGTGGTTTTGGATAATAAAAAAAAAGTTTATCAAAAACTTAAAAATAGCGAAGTTGAAAAGGATATTGAAGAAGAAGTGGACGTTAGTTTTTTTAATTTCGCGTCGAGGCTGACTTTAATAGAAAATTTATAGGTTTTGATGAGCTCGGATATAGTCTCAGCTCAAATGTCCACGAAACCCATAACATTTGATCGAACTATGGCTGGATGGTTTTTTAGGCATGAAAAATCAGATATGGTTGGAAATTTCCCCGCAAATTATTATAACGTAGATAATTTAATTTTGGTTTCTAAAAAGAGGCGAGAACATTTATCTCCGGATGATATAAAAAATAATAAAACATATTTACAAAGCTTTGCGCATGGTAAAAATATTCCAAATGATTCGGATTTGAAAGTAAGTTAATTCTGGATTTTTTCATTACCAAAATTATGCAAATTTTTGTTAATTTTTCTAACTTTTTGAAATGAAACGAATTTTTTTGTTTCAAAAAGAAAAGTTTTTAAATTTTTGTATAAATTAAGAAATTTTTTCCGAAACTTCCGTAAATTTGTGCTTTTTTCATATTTTGAAAGCATATTTTTTCAGTCATTTCAACATCGCCCATCATTATCTCCTCCACCTCAATTAAATATTAAAAAATGGGAAGATTATATTTCAGCTACACAATTTCCATATTTAGGAAGAGACCCGGATATAAAATGCAGCAGAAAATCATTTAAAGCTGGAATAGGTTTATGTCCAGAATTTCCATTGGGTGTTAATTCGCTCGTAGATATTCTTGAAATTGTTGCTCCTTTAAAACATATGAATAAAATGAGAAAATTTTGTGAAGGTAAAATGCCTCCTGGATTTCCCATTCGATTAGGTAAATGCTAAAAATAATAATAAATAATTTTTGTGAAAGAAAAAAAATGGAATAAAAAATAACATTTGTGTGTATTTTTTTTAGAAATTCCTTTGTTGCCTACAATAACCGCTAAAATAACATTTCAAAAATTTCAATGGTGTGATAACCTTTCGATGGTAAGTTTTTGCTTTTTTTTTGGTTGAGATGAATCCCAAATAAAATATTGCCTGTCGATAATTTTTCGAAATTTGTGTTTAAAAAATTCTCGGAAAAATGAATACTTTAACTTTGACTGAAATTTGTTTTGAAACCAAAAAATTTTTTTTATAAATTTTTTCTATTTTTTTCAGAAATTCTTCCGAGTTCCCCGTTCATATGTCGAAGATTCTAATCGGTTTCCTGAACTTTAAATTTCATAATAATATCGCCATCGTCACTCCAACATTAAAATATTCTCCGTACACTCCAAACTCCAAAAATTTAAATAAAACATTTATTTTTTATATCGTCCATAAAACTTCGATGATCTCAAACAGGTATTTTACAACAATATTTATAAAGTCATTTTATTAAATATGCATACGAGTGACTCTAATGTGTTTCATTCATTCTATTTTTTTTATCTTCGTTTAAAACTTATATTTCATTTATTAATTATGTTTAAACTATGCTTGAATAATAATCAATGCTGTTGCTCAAAAAATTTATGGTATTATTTAATAATAAAATTCTTTATTTCATTTTTTTAGCAAAAATAAAAATCATTTACATACAAAAAAAACACACAAAAAAATAATAGAATTTTAACCACAAAAAATTCAACCGTTTTTTAACCTTTGAAGATAAAAATAAAATTTCTGGGAGCAATGATTCATTTTTAATATTTGGCAAGTTTTTTTAAATATAAACACAAACATAAAAAAGATAAAATTCTTTTAAACAAATACAACCGTTTTTAATTTTTGAAAATTTTATTTGGAAAGCAGCTATAATTTTTAAATAAAAATTTTCTTATTTTTGGCAAGATTTGAAGAAGTTTTTAAAATTAAAGTTTTTTATTTATTTATGACATTCCCGTAACTCTAATTGAAAGTTTTCCTGGTTTATGCTCAATTGCACTTGAACTTTGAACTTTCATTAATGAATATGGTCGACGTATTTGACTCATCGATCTTGAAGTCATTAATCCACCAATGCTTGGAGATGAATATGACGAAGGCCCGGTATAACTTGATGACATAGATTTTGTCATTAAAGGCATGGTTGTTGTTGATGACGAAATTGGAGTAAATGATGAATGTCGAGTTGATGAATAATTTGATGTGGATCGAGGGGAAGATGGAGTGGAATCCGACGATCCCGTTCGATATGTTGAAGATGATCGATATCGAGTGGATGAAGGTGGTGATGATGTAGTTGGGGATGCGGATTGATAAGATCGATATCGAGCTGAAAAATGGTTTAAAAAAATTAGAAAAATATTTTAATTAAATTTTAAAAATGAAATTAAAATAAATAATATTTTTTTTAATTTATATAGTTTCTTAGTGAAAAGGCTTACAGAATTTGTCTTTAAAACGGAAATTAAAAAAATTTAAATAAAGTTTTGAGCTTGAAAAAATTTAAATTTTCAATTTTTTTGTTTTGTTTTTTCTTTCACGGAAAAATATCAGCTCGAATTTGTTGAAATTAGTTATTTTAGAGTTAGAAATCTTTAAATCTTTAAATAATTTTTCGATAGGAACAAATTTAACTTTCCGGATATTCGGTTCGAAACTCGTTAAAATAATTTTAAAACATCGCTGACATTTTTTTTATAGAAATTACAACAAAAAATAATAATTTGAATACTTACTTGATAATGGCAATTTCGAAGATGCTTTATTATTATCTTCAAGAAATTTAGGTGGCATTGGACTTGGTGAACGTTGAGTTATAATTACTTGAGGTTGAGGCCTAACCACAGCTATTTTAGTTTTATCCAATCTATTTGTTTTCCATGTTGGTGGTCTATCTGTTGCTGACGACGTATTATCACTATGATAGCCATTGGTGCTCAAATAATTATTGTTGCTGCTAATTCCGGTGGGTGGCCTTAACAAACTTGAATTTGATGATGAAATTCCATTATTTAATCGACTGCTATTATTTAAATTTAACGAAGTCGAATTCAATGTGGTTGATGCTGAGGTTGTTGAATCGCTGCCTCCCACAGTAACAATGGCACCATTTTTTCTTCGATGTATTACACCCTTTTTAGCTTTTTGAATTAATGGCGATTCAGGCTCTCCTCCACCATTTTCAATATTTTCCGAATTTACGGTTGAATCTATTTCAGTCCAAAGCTTTTTCTCTTCAGCAATTTTATTTCCATCATTTCGAAGGGATTCCACAGTTTCGGATCGACTTAAATCACATGCATATTGTTGCAATAAATGTCGATCATTGTTTGAACTGGATTCTGAAGTTAAAAGAGAGCGAACAGATTTCTCAAGTGAGAGAATTGCTGGTTCATCATCGGGAAAAAATAAGGATTTCTTTATTCGAGGCATCATTCGACATAGTTGGAGTCTATAAAAAATTACTTTAAATTAGCTTTAAAAGATTTTAAGATTGCTTACCTAATGTTCGAAACCGGATCATTAGCTAGCCTTAAAATAGTTTGTAAGAAATTTTCTTTAAAAAAATTTCTTGAAAAATGATGTAACACCATTGGGGCGATATCCAGCAATAAGCGTCTTCGATGGCAAGATTGATGTTGGCCAATTGCTAAAAAAATTAATTATTTTATTTTATTTTTTTAAATAAAGAATTCCAAATTTGCTTACTTTTAGCAAAAAATTCTATAACATTTTGTCGATTTTTAGATAAAGGAAATTCTCTCATAAAATGCAATAAAGCCACAGCCGCAGCAATTCGACATGGAAGCGCGTGAGCCGTCAAAACTTCTTGTTTCAATAATGGCACAAAAGTAACAAATAAATCATTTGGTGATAAAATATTTTTTAATGCAATTAAATTCATTAAATATGATTCATGGGATCTCCAATTTCCTGTGTTTCGAACTAATCGATTGCAACTAACAATCAATCGATCAAGTTGGACTCGAGTAGTTCGCTGAAAAAAAAATTAAATATTGAATTTTAAGTTTCGATTCCGGGAAGCCCAAGAAAAAAAAGTTTTGCTTTACAATATTTGTTATTTTTTTGTAAAAATAAATTCAATAATTAAGTTTCTTAAAAATGAATTTTCTTTTTCTTAACTTTATTTCCAACTTACCGGTGATCGCCTTTCCTGTTCTTTTTTAACCATTTCATACAAAACCGGAATAGCTTTATTCAAATTTTTAACTAAATATTGTACAACTTCCACTGCGCCTGATCGAATTAATTCCGTAAATATTTGCAATAACGAAGGTTCATCAGGTCTGAGTAATAAAATTTCATGAAATCCCGCAGCAATGGTGCAACGAATTTCTTCATCGGTATCAACACAAAATTTTTCTAATATTGGTAATAATCTATCATTAAATAAATCGCCACTATATAACATTGCAAAACACTAAAAAAATAATTATTTTCCAAGTCTGAACACGTAAAAAAATATTTTAGTGATACTTACAGGAAAATTATATGCACATTGCCTTCGACAAGTTAAAGATAAAATTTGTAAAGATTTATCTGATTCAGGCGAAGGTAAATTTACTATTCTCATATATGTTTCCAAAAACCATCGAGTTTCTTGTGGAGATAATATTTCTTTTAAAGCATATGCCCATGGACCAAGTTGTTTAGCCACCACGGAAAGAGAAGTATCACGTAAAATTAATGATTGTTCTGTGCATTTTCGAAGTAATGGTAATACAACAGTTTTACGAGATTCTGAAGAAAAAAAGAATGAAATAAATAATAGTTTGGAATTTTAGATTTTGCTTAAACAAAAATTTTCGGTTTGAGGCAAACTTTTCGTTGAATGTGACTAAATTCTTACCTTTAGTAAAATATGGTAAACATACAGCTATGGTATTTAATATAGCTTCTCGAACACCCGAATCATCATCTTTACATAATTCTATTAAACATGGCAGCAACAGGGATACACAATCTGAGGAATTACTATAACCATTTTTTTATAAATCTATTTCGCATCAAGACCCCACAAAAAAACTTACTTTAATGATTGTGCAATAACGGATAATCTTTGGGCTATGGCGGTTCTAACTGTAGCATTGGGATCTTGGCATAACATTTTCGCACATGGAGCTAATTCTTTTCGAATACTAAAAAACATAACATAAAAAAAAACAGGAATTATTTCGAAATTAAATGAAAAATAGAAACAAAGAAGGAAAAAAATGATTGAAATTGAACTTGAAAGAAAAAAAGAAGAAGAGATGATTGCAACAAAAAAACCGAAAAGGAAATTTATTGTGAATCATTTTGCACGAAAAAAATATATTTTAAATAGAAACAAAAAAAATTGCAAATGATGATTGCGTTTTTTTGTATGCAAGTTGTTGTTTTTCGATATGGTCGTCATAAGGAAAGAATATGAAATAGATGAATGATGGCGGTGAAGTAAAGTTTGTTTTAGTAATTATGAAATTATTTGTGAGAAAAAAAAATAATATGTGTCGTCTCAATGAAAAAATGAATAATAATATTTTGAACAAGTTTAAAAAAAAAAAGACGTAAAGACAGACATTTCAAAAATTATTGTTTTTTGGGAAGTTAATATTAAAAAAAAATTGGAACACAAAAATTGCAAATATTACAAGTTTTGAAGCAAAAATTTTTAGACTCAATTAAGTTTTAAGTATATTTGTTTAAAAACCATTTTTTGATTTTGTTTGATAAGAAAATTATTTGAATTTAAAAATCGATTAAAAAAATTCAGACAATAAAAATTTTTCTGTATTAAAAAAAGCACTCATAAACGATAAATTAAAAAAAAAAGAAACTCTTAACTTTTTCCTACTTCATTTAAACTTAAAAAGATATTGATTTAAAGAGATACTTTAAAACTGTCAATGACCTAGGAAATACAATAAAAAAATTTTCAATGAGGATTTTAAAATAAAAAGTATATAATAAAGTAGTTCTTTCTTTAACTCACCTTTCAATGGGTACAATAGCGCACAATTTTTCAATTAATCTTGCTGCAATAACTCTACGTTGAATACGTTTTGTGGAAACTGCTTGATTTACTGTTAATGGGACAATCTGAAAAAAAATGCAAAATCAAAAAAAAATTCAATTATTGGCAAAAAAAGTTTTCATTTAAAAAAGCGAACACTGCAACAAAAAAAATCACGTTAATCCAATTTATTTTTTTGAGTGCATTCGTTCGTCCGTTCATTTATTTTTTTATTTTTGATTGAAACAAAAAATTTTCATTAAAAAAAACAAATTGAAGAAAAGAAACGAAAGAAGAAATCATTTATTTTTCACGTTAAAAATTCTATCAACTTTTTTATTTTATTTTTTTTTTGTTTTAATGTTTTTGTTTCATTTATTTTTTTTAGTTTTTGATCAAAGAAAAATCAAAACTTTAAAGTAAATTAATTTCTTTTTTTATTTTTGGAAAAGAAGAAGACGCAGACGACGATGATGGTCTTCTTCTTCGACATTGGTGATTGCGAAAAAACAAAATAAAAAGCGTAGCGCGTGAACCCCATAAAAAGAAGAAGACGAAGAGAAAGAAAAGAAAATGTGTTTCTTAAACCACTTTTTTGTTTGTTTTATGTTTAAAAAGTAACACGCAAAAAAATGTATATATATTTATGTAAAGTAAGGACACTTGTACTTAAGCAATTTGAGAGTGGTGTAAACGAATGAATGAGTGATTTACGATTATAGCGCTTTTTTCTTATTTTTTTGTTGCTGTTCTTATCGCTGCTGTATATTTTTTATAAATTTATTGTGGCCATAGTCACAAATTATTATTTTTTTTGAAGGAGTGTGAACAGGTTAATTGATGGAAGGGATAAAGAGAGAGAGAAGAAACGGAAATAAAGTTGTCATAAATAGTTTGAAAGTTTTTAAATTTATAACTATAAAAAAATTTAATTTGGCAATTAATTTTACTAAATAATAAAAACTGTCAAAGTTTTGTTGTTTGAAAATTAAAAAAAATTAAAATAGGCAGTCAAATAAATGCTCATAAAAAAGTCTAGACTATTCTTTTTTTCTAGATTTCATAAAAAACTTTTCTTTCTTTTTTTAGTTATCGTAATTATGAATAATTATTATTGCAAATAAAAATTATCGCATCCATTCTTAAATTTTTTCTTGTTTTGGTAAAGGTCGAAAATGGAATGGAAACAAAAAATAATAAAAAATTTTCTTACATTTTTTAAAATCCTTTTTAGGAATGCTTTAAGAATTATTAAAAGCATTTTGAATAAATCACAAACAACAAAAAAGTTTTATGTAAAAAAGTGATTGTTTTAGAAAAAAATAAAACAATCAAAGAAAAAAAGATTTTGTATTTTTTCTTTGTTTCATTTCTCTCTTCTTCTTTTTTATTATTATTGTATCTTTAATTGTTAATTGTTATAATCGGGCATAATTTCTAAAGAAACCAAACTATCAGAAAAAAGTGTCCGCTACGAAGCAAAAAACAAGAAGAAAAAAGAAAGAAATTTTTTTTAAAGAAAAAAAATGGAAGTGACTGCTTTTTCTTTTCTTTTTTTGCATTTTTGCAGCGTGGAGTATTTGTGTTGTTTGTAAGTGATGAGAGAATGAGCAGCAAACTTAGATGATAGTTGTTAGCAAAAAGAAGCGTTTCATTTATAAAAAAATGAATTCCCTCTTTCATTTATTTATCTATTCATTTTTTTCCATCCATCGACCGGTTCGATATTAGAAAAAGGAGTTTTTTTTTCTTTGGTGCAAAGCAACAAAAAAAAAGCGCGAAAATGAGAGAAACTAACTGATTTTTAAGTGGCTGCTGAGCTGGCTGGCTGATAGGCTTGCTTACTACTTCTTTCTTACATATATGATTCATACTTCTTTTCTTTTTTTTCACCCACTTATTTGATGATTTGTGAAGAAAAAAAAATAGCAAAATAAATAAAACAGATGAAAAAATGAAGAAGAAAAAAAACATGTGCAAGCAAGCAAGAAAAAAAGAGAGATTTTTTTTGTTAACAATTGAACAAATATAATACGTATGTACTTGTTGTAAGTTTGGTCAGTAATAAAAAAATAGAAAGATGTGTTTTAACATCGCTATTTATTTATAATATAGTCTTAAAACTATAATAATCTTGGGACGTCATAAAATACTATAGTGCTTGTCGTTGTTTTTTTATTTTTGAAGAAGAATGGAGATTTAAAAAACATTTTTGTTTGTGGGTTTACACGTATTTTTTTAAAAATGGATTTATAAGTGTTTTTTTTTTATTTGTGGGAATGGATATTGTAAACAAGAAAAGAAAAATTAAGAAATTTAAAAAAATGAGAAATAGTTTCTTTCAAGAGGAATAAAATCAAAGTTTTTTGCGCTTGAAGGCGGAAGTTCGCTTAGTCTTTGATCTAATCAAACGACTCAAATCTGGGTTAAAGCTTTAATAAAAAATTTTAAACCTTTCACGTAAATATTTTTTCAAAGCCGCTTGCATCTTTGAGATTTTGAAAATTCGATTTAAAAAATTAGAAAAGCCACCAAAAGAATTTAACTTTGAAAAAATAAATAATTATTGCTGGCTGCAAAAATTTTAGAGATCGTTTTTAACACTTCAACCAAAACATCTGATTTTCTACAAAATAAACTAACCCTAAAAAAAATGTTTGTTAAATAAAAAAAACGCTAAAAATTAATACAGAAAGCAGCTGGAAAAGGTTGGTTGTTTATTATATTTTTTCTTTCATGTTACAGGAAGAAAAAAAAGGTAAGAAATCCAAAAAGCAAATAATAAAATAAAATAAATTTACGTAAGGAATTATAAAGCCTATTTATTTATTCTTTTTTTATCGTAAAAGAAGGGGTTACAAGGAGAATTAAGAGATAGCGTGCAATAATGCAAAATCTGAATAACAAATAAAGAAAAAACATAATAAAAAAAAACTAGAAATAAACTGAAAGTGTTTTACATAGAGATAAAAATAAAGTACAAAAGTCGATATAAGAAAGATCAAAAAAGTATTAAAAAATATACAAAATCAAAAAGTAAAAAAGAATTTGATTTTTATTGTAAAAAAGTTGTATTTTTTTTTACTTTACAAAAAAATGGTTTCTCGGATCAACAACAACACCTTTTTTTCTGACTCATAATAAATAAAAATTGCGAAGTGAGTTAGTTGTCAAGATTGTTGACCAAGTTTTGAATCATTGAAAAAAAAAATTGTCAAAAACTTTTAAGTCATTTTGGTTGGTAAAATTAAAAATGAAATATACGTACAGAAAAAAGCAAATTGTTTGTTTATCAAAAAAAAAGGCGATGATAAAAAGTAAAAAGTTTGAATTTCTTTTTATCATCCAGGCTTACGAAAATCCACTCGTCACAAAAATAAAAAGATTATTAGATTACTTAAAAAATTAACTGAAAACAAAAAAATGAAACAATGAAAAAATTTTTCTTCGTTACGTTAAAAAAAATGAGGAACTGATGGAATGAAAAAAAAAAGAGCTGCTCTAACAAAAAAAATCTATCCATTTTTCTTTTTCTTCGTTAAAATCATGCGTATTTGCTTTGTTTTTTTTATATCCATCCACAATTTTTTTGCCTTTTGTTTAAATAAACAATGAAATGAAAGAGAGAAAGAATTTGGTAAACTAACCACGAAAAAATAGAAAATGGACGACGCATATTGAAGTATCTCTATTTACTAATTTTTGGGTGTTTATTTATTATCCCAACCGTTCCTTTCGTTTTAGACAATTCACAAAACTTTTTATTTATGAATAAATACAAAAAAAAGGTGAAAAAGCAATTTAAAAAAAATCTATAAAAAAATCTTTATCCTTCTTTTTTTTTACTTATCGTCAGCTTTTTTTTTGATTTTCTTCCATCAATTTTTTTTTGAAGCGAGTGAGTCTCTTTTTTATCGAAACCATTTAGAAGTAGTTATTGTTATTTTTTTCAAAGACGTTATTTAAAAACGACGACAAATTTATAGAAGGTGGATGATAGAAAGAAGAAAAGAAAAAAGAGAATAGAATCTTTGGAATTTTTTAATTTAAAAAAATTTTGATGGAAAAAAATGAAAGCAAACTAAAGAAGAAGAAAAAATGTTTCAAACATGAAAGAAGAAAAAGTTTTGAAATTTAAAAAATTGAAAAAATAAATTCTTTTTTGATGATTTTTTCCATCACAAAAATGTTTTTTTCCTTCCTTCTTTTTTGTTACTTTGATTCGGCTTCGACCTCGAGCAACAAAAACCGAAGGTGCAGAAAAAAAAATAGATGAAAGAGGAAGAAGATGCAGGGCCTTATTGAATCATTGAAGCGTCATAATTTTGCAACACCAACAAAAAAAACTCAGAAATATGGAAGTTAAAATGATTTTTTTGCCTATGATTTAAAAAAATAATGTTGATGCGATATTAAACAGGGATGTTGATGATGATGGGAAAAAAGGAAGGAAAAAATGATAATTGGCAGGTTTGAAATAAAAAAGAAGAAGATGGAAATTTAGAATTATTTTCAAGACCATTTAACACCCAATTTTTTATTACTTTTTGTTTTAATTTTTAACTTAAAATTTTAATTCTAAAAATGGATGGAAAAAAGACAATAATTTTAATTTATGAAATCCATAAAATTATAAATTCGCTTTAAAAAACTCCAAAGACGAAAAAAAAAATCACCGAAATCTTTTAACTTTTTTAGCAATCAAATTTTATGGTTTCTACGCTTCTTTTTTTAAGAAAAAGTTTGTTATTTAAAAAAACAGAAACTTATGTCTAAATTTTTGTTGTGGGATTTTATTTTTTTATGAATCCCAAGGGAGTTTATGCGCCGACATTCAAAAATGCCCATTATGAAAAAGAAAAAATACATGAAAAACCCAAAAGACAACTTAAGGAGAGATTGGCCACAAACAGAAGAAAAAAAACAAAATAAAACAAAAATATGAAGTTCTGAGTTTTTTAAACAACTTTTTTTTTGAAAGAGACCAACAACTCGCATTCAAAAATAAGTCAAAGTAAAACAAAAGAAAGTTACAAATTTTTTTGTGGTTGAAGGAACAAATGTTATTTAGTTTTTTCTTTTCGTTTCTTTGTGTTGTGGGTTAGTGAAAACCATAAAAGTTTGGATTAGGAAATACCGATAAATGAAATTAAATGAATTCCTCAAACTTTTCGAAAAATTTCCTCTCACTTTTTTTTATATTATAAAATTAAAAGAAAGCAATAACTATTTTAGTAATTTTTGTTTTTGCAAAGAATAAAATAAAATAAAACTTACAAGTTCTGTAACAGTTTGGGGTTGAATGCATTCAACAATATCAAAAAGGGTTTCAAGCCAGGCAGCAGCCGCAACTAAAAAAGGAAATACATAAAATAAGAAAGTTTTATTTATTTATTTTTTTCAAATGTGGAAGGAGGAATTAAATATTTATATACTGCACGACAAAGTCCGAGAGTTTTCAAATGGGAAAAAAAATTGTGATTGAAAAAAAACATAGCGAAAGAGTCCAAAGCCAAAGAAAAAAATAGGATTATTACTTCTTTTTTTGTTAACGTGAGAAAATAAAAATTCACAAAAACTTGTGATATTTTAAACGACTGCTGTTTAAAAAAATATGACAAAAACTTTTTTCCAAACCAAAAACTTTTGATCTGATCAAAGAATTAATTTTATTCTTCTTGTTATTAATGCAATCGGCGGGCGTGAGTAGAATTACATAAATTAAAAAAATATGGAAGTTGTTGATTAAATAAATATTAACACCACCGCCCGCTGCCGATTATGTGAAGGTGTCGTCGTCTACTGCAAATGATGGCGGTGATGGCAATGATCTCATTTTTTAACAGCAAAAAAAAGCAAATTATTTTATATTTCAAATACAAAAAAAGTATGATGTTTTTTTGTATTTTTTTTGTACAAAAAAATTGAGCATAAAAATATAAATATAATATTATAGGATTTTTAAAACATTGATGTTTGTTTGTCAGTCAAAAAAAATGGTTTGAAAAATACAAAAACAAAACGATTTTTTATAAACGAAATGAAAAATTATATTTATTTTTGGAGTGAATATTTGTTTGTTTGGGAGTTAGTTAGTGATTTAGTGGTGGTTGCTTATATTAAACTCAAAAATAATTTGAGATGCCTTTTTAACAAAGAAAAAAATAACAAACAAAAACAAAAAATAGACCGTGAAAAAAAAACAGTTTAAAAAAAATGATAGTAATCGAAAAATCAAAAGATGAATTTTGGTTTCTAGGCCCACAAAAAGTATGTAAATTTTCGAGATGAAAAATTGGAACAAAGAAAGCTACTTACCATTATCTTTCACCCTTTCAACATTTTCTAATATATAACTGAGTAATTTATCCGTTAATCCTCTAAAAAAAATTTTAGATATAACATTTTCAGAAGACTGATTTTCCATCAAGTTCGAGAAACTGCGAAAATTTGCTATATTTCTCAGTTTTCGATGCCTCAAAAAAGAAAAAAGAAAAAAAAAACTCACGGAAATCTTGATTCATAACTTTTATCTTTAATCATAGTTTTAAATAAATCACTTGAATCACAATGAATATCCAAGCTAACTTCTCCAGCCATCATATCTTGAATTAATGGAAGCAATTTATTTATAGCTTCATCGCCATATGTTGCAAAAGTATGGGTCATGGTTCGAATAATAGATAATCTTTGAATTTCCCTTCCAGTCCTAAAATTAAAAATAAAAACGTAATCCTTTTAGAAATTTAGAAAGTAAAACCTTTATTTTTTATTTTTTCTTAGTTAAAAATTTCAAAAAGTGTAAAATAGCAATTTGTTACTGCTGTTTTAGGTTTTTTAAAAATTAAGTTTTGAAAACTGATAGCTTTTTTCGTTTTTTTTTTGTGGCTACTTTACTTTATTTTTTGAGTTTCCTAAACGAACTTTTTGTTGCTGCAAAAAATTTTTTTTGTGGCATTAAAGCAAAACGAACGAAAGTGATTGCTTGCACACATTCATTCATTTCCTGTCACTCATTTTTTACTCACAATTTTACTCAGCTGACCAATATCTATCTTTCTATTTCTCGATTTGCAAAGTAAAAATATTTTTATCATAATAATAATCACTTTTTGAATCAGAGTCAAATGATCAGAAAAAATGGGAAAATATTTGTTTTAGAATTTTTTAAAGGCGAATCAAAAATTTTTTTGCCTCCCAAAGAAAATATTTATCTTACTCAAAACGAAAATTAAAATGGCATTAGAAAAAACATAAATTTCTGTAAGTATTTTTTATAAAACAAAGACAGATTTTAAAAAAATAATTAAATTTCTTAATCTTCAAATACGGCATAATTTTTTTTTGTGTTTCATAGCAAATTTTTAAAGAATCGAAATTCTAAAGTATTTGAATCAAATGTCCGGCTTCATGCTCTTTTTTCTTTTTGATTTTAAATAAGAATGAAAAAATATTAATTTGTTTCTCTTTGGAAATAGAATTTTGTTAGTTTCGAATAATCAAAATTTTCAATAATCCTAGAACAAAAAATCTTACATTAAAGTTTTAATTGCTGCATCGATGGGAGTTTCTAATAAATCAAAATCTTCTTCTGCTGCTGCAATTAAAGCTTCCCAATCAAGTTTTGATTTAGTTTTAGTTTCTTCAACTTTTTCTTCCACTTCTTCATCCGATGGCATTGGACTCATTTCTTTATATTCTCTCGAAGAAGGCATGGTTGTGGAAATTAAAAATTCTTGAACAACACCTTCTTCATCATCTTCGTCTTCATTATTGGAAGATATATGAACAACGGGAATAATTGTAGCAGCCGTGGTTAAATTATTGTCTTCATCATTTTTTGTTGTTGTTGACATTTCTCAAAAAAATGAATGAATTTTAACAAATTTTTAAAGAATTTGAGAGATAGCGATTATCGGTATTAAATACAAAAGCATGATAACAAAATAAATAAATTTCTAAAGGGAAAGATATTTTTTTTGTTGAAAAAATAAAATTAAAAAAAGAGGATTTTTAGAAAAAAACAAAAATGCAAATTTAAATGGGCGTAAAAAAATAATAAAAAAAAAAGGTTCAAAAAAACAATTTCACTAAAGCCATTCTTTACTTTAAAAAAAAAAGAAGATATTTTTATTAAAAAAGTTTAATTTTAAAATTTTTAATTCGTTTTTTTTATTAATTAAAGACGCTTTTGAATGGAAGTTACAAATTTGCAGGGAACAAAAAAAATCGATTCCAATCCAAGTAAACGAAGTGGGTTTAAAGTATCAGCAACATTATTCATTCATCTCTCTCAACAAAAAAAAGCAAAACAAAACAAAGATAATTGAAGAAAAAAAAGTTTCAGCAGTTTAAAAAATAAAAGCACTTTTATGCATGCTTCTTATTTTTTTTCTCGCAGAAGAAGATAAAGATATAAGTTTCAAGTACAAAAAACCATCTCTTTTCTTTAAAAAAATAAATAAAAAGTCGTAGAAAAGATAAGTGGAAAAAAGAAAGGAACATTTTTGTAATTTAAGTGGCAAATAGCTGCTGAATGATGGTGATGATGGGTTGTTATTGATCTATTTATTTTTTTATTTTGTTTGTTGCTTCTTCTTCTTCTCCATCATCATTTTATTCCGCCATGGGAAAGTAAATATTTATATATTTTTTAACAATTCAAATCGAAAAGGTTAATGGGATGATGATTTCTTTAAAATTAAATTTTTGTTATTTCACACTTATCACATGTATCCTGTTTTTGTTCTCAAAGAAAATTTACAAAGAATGGTTGCTGCTGTTATTTTAAAAGCTTTGGTTTATAAATGGCGGTTTCAATCTAGCATTTTGATTAAAGGTGTTACTAACTTTCTTAACCCGAAAGATAAAAAAGAAACACGTAAATGCTAATAGAAACAAGTAATAAATGGAATCTAATTATATTTAAAAAAATAAATAGTAAAATGGATAATTTCACGAAGAAAATAAAATATTTAACTAATGAAATTCTTTTAAAGCTTCATTAATTTTATTATTGAATGAAAAAGAAGAAAAAAAGGTTAAAAAGCAGCAAACGGCAATCGCAAAAAAAAAAAAAAAAGAAGAATGAAAAAGCTTTCTTTTTCTTTCTACGCCCGCACAAATGATGATCACACCGATATTTTTTTTTTGAAATGAATGAAAAAATAAAAAAACAAAATATAAAAAGAAATAGGAAAACGAAAGACAAAAAAAAGAAGAAAAGATTTGTTAAAATGCAGCAAAAAAATGAAAAAGAGAAAGATTACATCCGGTGAACTTTTCTCCATCCCTGCCGCCATTATTCCTCTTTGCTATCATCAATGATGGCGGCTGGAGGATGGATGCTTATCGTTGAACAACAACAACACTGCCACGGGAGCAGCACAGCGGCGGCTGTCAAAAAAGAAAAAAAAGATAGAAAGATCAAGTTTGGCAGCTGCTGCTTCTTGGCTGGCTTCTACCTACCAACAACAGCAGACGACAAAAATACATTTTTTTAACGCCCTCAAATCTCAAGTCAAGCAAGCGCCCCTGGCAATGATGGAAGGAAGAGAAGAAAAAGCTTTAATCAATCGATTTATTTTTAGGGACAAAAAAGAGGGAGAGAGAGAAAAGATGGATATTTCAAACGTGATCATTAACAAATGAATGGAAAAAAATGAAGAAGCAAGCGACGACAATTGGCATCTCCACCAATGCCGCTTCTGCTGCTGTAAAATGAAAGATCAACCACGAGAAAATTGAAAATAAAGAGAGAAAGTAAAAAAGTGTAAGGAAGAAGAAGCAAAGTCAGAGTGATGACTGACAAGTTCATGTTTTTCATCTTTTTCTTTTTTCGTCTTTTTTTGCAATAAAAATATAAAAAAGTAAGCGATTGAAAAAGGAAATTTGGGAGGGAAAGCAGCATTTTCTAGAATGATTAGTTTTTGTATAAAAAAAATAAAAATAAAAAGCTTTGTGAATTCAGATATTTTTCGAAGCAGGGCAATTTTAGAAAATTTGAATCAATCAAGATTTCGTAATTACTAAGTACTCGATACTGGCCAGAAAAGAATTGGATAAGCTCTAGCCCACTGTTGAGGAAATTAAAAAAAAAAACAGAGTTATAAAAGTTCTTGATTTTACTGAACTTTATTTAAATTCGTTCTAAAAATAACTTTCTTTAATTAAATTCCATTCAGAGCTATCTGCCTCCAAGCAAAAAATCTTCGATTAAACAACAAAGATTTTTTCTTTCTTTTTTATATCATCATATTACGTTTTTTTTTCTTGATCTCATTCAACCTTATGACTTTTTTTATTTGACATAACATATACCTACGATATCATACGCACAACATAAGCTTAAAAAACAGATAAAAGGAGGCAGAAATTTTTTTGTTTTATGTGATTGTTGTTGTTAATTAATGAGATAAAAAATAAATAAAAGGAAGAATGAAAGAAAAGAAAAAGAGATCAATCAACGAAGATGGCAAACGAGAATGTTAAACAACAATCAAATATATTTTTTTAAAAAATGGAACATCTTTAGCGAATATTTTTTGAATCAATCAATTTTTAACATTGATAGTTTTCGAAGTAAGAAAAGGATCAAAATAAAAAGCCAAAAAGTGAGCTATAAAAAATTCTGTTGAAGAAAAAATTTTTAACAATCAAATAATTTCATTTATTTTAAAACTCAAAAATTGTTTTAAAAAAAAAATTTTCAATAACAAAAATATTTAAATTTTTTAATTTTTCATTAAATAGAATTCCATAAATTTAATTAATTAATTATGCCGTTGATTTGCGTGGAACAACAATGATGGGCGTAGTTGGAATGGATCTCGCTGCATTTCCACATTGTTTACAAGTCCAATATTGAGGACCTTGACGATAAATAACTCGAATGCCATGAAAAAAATCAGGGAATACTCTACCACATTGAACGCAAGTTGTGAGTGAAGTATTATTTTGAGATGAATGAACATTTTGTAACATCGAAGTTAAAAATGGAGTCCTGCAACAAAAAAATGATTGGCCATAAGTAAATTTATAAAAAACAAATTGAATGATTTAAAAAAAATTTGTGAGAAGCCGAGTAATAATAAAAATTAACGCCTTTTATTTATTATTCATGCCCACGATTTTTGGAGCTCTTAAAAATCTTACTTCATTTCATTCTTATTTTTTACCATCCTTTCTTCTTCTTCCTCTTCATTTCCATCTTCTTCATGATCCACCATAAAATTATTATTAGTTATTGATGAAATAAGATTCATAGGAATTTCATTTTCATCCATATTATTATTATTATTATATTTGAAACAACAAAATAATCTTTTAAGATTATTTAAAAATTCATCAAAGCAGCATTGAATCGTCCATAAAATCCTTCGCCTTCTTCTGGACATTTCTGCTACTAACTAACTAAATTATTTTATATCATAAAAAAAAGCATAAATAAAAAAATAATAAAAAAAAGTGACGAGAGATGAGAAGAAGAAAAAAAAAGTTAAGGAAGAGACAGGTATTAAATAAAAAGGTGGTAGTAGTCTTCCTCAAAAAAAAGAAAAAGATATCCTTCAAAAACAACAATCTCCATAGCGACCAACCGACGACTAAAAATGTTTCTTTTTACTTTTTTTCTTTCTTTTTTTTTTGTTTGTTGTTGAATGAATTAGGTTAAAAAAAGAAGAAGAAAAAAATTTGTATTTTTTTTAATATGAAAATCATAGGGAAAAACAAATAAAGGCAAAAAATGGATAAAAAGAGAAGGAGTTTGGTTTAGCTTCAAAATTCATGAAATATGAAACTTTTCTTTGGGATGGACAAAAATAAATAATCATTTATGCTTCCATTTCAAGAAATTTTAGTAATATTTTGTGTTACTAAACTTATTTTAAAATTAAAACTTTCAAAAAAAGAATAAAAATTTATATTTATTTGACGAAACATTCTTCCACTTTTTCATTGCCTATTTTTTTTCTTCTTAAATTACATACAATAATAGTACATAATTCCAGGCATTGTTACGATTATATCGCCTGGATATTGGACAGCAATCACTTATTTGGCGTTTCAACGGTTCATTTTTTCAATCATCAAAATAATGCTTTCTTTATTGATTTCTTTATTCAAAAATGGAGCTGGATGCTTTTTACTTTTATCAACACTCTAATTAAGTTAGCTTATTTAACAAAAAATTTAAACAAAATTGTAAGAAAAAAAACTCAAACCAAATATTCAAAACAAAAAAAATGTATAACAAAAAATTTTGAAAAAAAATATGCAAGTGAATAATCAAGCCTGCTTTTGCGAAAACTACTGCATTTTTTTGTTTTCAATCTATTTTTTCGCTAATGCTAACAACCAACAAAAAAGACGGAAAGACAAAGAAAAAAAAAGTGATGAAATTTACCCTTTTCTAAAAATAGTTTTGAGTTTGTTTTGTGTGCGCGATGCGATTGCTTTGTTGCTGCTCATGATCATACGGCATAAAAAAATGGTATTGAAAAAAAATTTTTTTGCTTCAAAATATTATTTTACTAAGTTCGCATAAATTGGTGTCAAGGAATGCACCTAAAAATCCACCATAAGCAATGGTAAAGTATGTAATTTCTTAATAAAGATTAATTTCGGTATTAATTTCTCCTTTAAGGAATGGATTTTCTTCATCATCGCTTTCAGTAATCGAATTTTCAAAGTAAGATTCAAATTTTATTTATAAATTGAATCGAATTAAGATTTTCTTAATTTTGTTTTTTTACTGAATCCAAAATAAAGCGAAACATTGTAGTCAGACAATAATGTCTTTTTCTTATTTACTAAAAATGTTAATGATAATGTGCTCAAATTTGGCAATAGAATATTTATAACTCTACTATCGCCCTAACCCTTTAATAATTTTATTTAAAAAAATTCAAAAAAACAAGAAAAAAATATAATTAAAATATTCAAAAAACTTAAATAAAAGGGCACGATCACAATGACAAAAATAAATAAATGCGAAAGAAGACGTTTGATTTTCCTAATGGCTTTTTAATTAATGCTGTTGGGTATTTCAGAAATCGAGTGGAAATAATTTTTCGGATATCCAAATTTTTTCATTTTTTTTTCGAAAAAATTTTGCACCCTGCATTTTCCGCTTTGAGAGATCGAGCAATAATGAAACCGCTTGACTGCCCCAACTTTTTTTTTCATCAAACGCTTTTATTCAAGATTATGTTTTTCCACGATATTTGTTTTACATTGATGCGTGTTTTTCCATTATATATTTTTGCTATGAGACGCGATAATGAAAGCTTCTTTTCAGAATCCAACAACAAATATGCCCAAAACAAAGAAGCTATCTCAAGATACGAAAATTAGGCGACGACGTGCTTACAATAAAGAAACTTATCGTAAAAAGAAATCTCAAAGTGCTGCTGCAGATGTTCCTATTGTTCCAATTGCTATTTTCAAGACAGATCAAGGTACTATGAATGCAGCTTCAAATATTTCAAATACTACCTTCAACAATGCCGATGATGTCAAGCAAGAAATCTAAGAAGCTTTTTCTTTTGTTATTTATTCCATGCTTTTGTTATATTTTTTGATTTTGTGATGCGCGTTTTTTTCAACTCTTTTGCTTTGTTTGTTGTTGTGTTACAATAAAATTTAATGTTTCTTATTATTTTGGTTGTTATTTATTCTGTAATGATTTTTCCATATGACACAGCGTTTCTTTAAAAATTCGAAGAATATTAGAAGTAGCAATGAAGAGAAAAACTCTTTAAACTACGTTAATAAGAGGAAATGAATTGTAGCAAATTTTTTTTTGCGGAGGTATTAGTTTGTAAAAAACTTTGATGTCATAATGAATCATACATAGTTAGTTTTTCATGTTTACCTGAATGAGAATATTGACAAACAAAGCCACAAGAATCTAGTCTATAAATATTGACGACGATAATCTTTATCTTTCGTTTTTCTTAATCATGAAAAAAGTTTACATAATCCAACAAACAAACAAATAACAAAAAAAGATTCCATCATTTTTGCTTGCATTTTTTTTCTGCACCTTTCATTACCGTATCTTCTTCTTTTTTCTCTTGCATGGATGCATGCAGCACGCAAGCAAGTATCTTACTGTCAGCTCTCGCAACAACATTTTTTTTGGTGGGTCTACATCTTTCGGAAAGTAAAAATTTTTCACTTTCCGAGAGTTGAGCCCTTTTTTGGCGGGAGATTCAAATTTAGTGGCATTTTGTTCCAACAACTTACAGTCAGAAAGCTTGCCTCAAATTTTTGATTTTTATAGTTTTCCAACTGTTTTGTCCATCAGAATATTATTTATTGATTCAATAATTTATTTTTTTAAATATTATCATTTTACATGCATAAAGTAACTCAACAAATATATACAAACAAAGTATGATTACAAATACATATATACAAACAAAGCTTAATTTTTACATTTGTACTTTAACTTTACTAATTTATTTTACATCAAAAATAGGACAATAATGCCCGGGTGAATATCTAAGCAACAATGTGGGGAGATTAGGATCTTGTGTTCCGTAAGGTCCAGCAAATTGATAATGATTGTGTATTTGACATTTTTCATTTTCTTTTGAATAAACAATAATATTACATTCAACCAAACGACTGAAGAATGCTAGATCACCTTCGCCTAACCAAAGTTCAGGAAATGCAGCGCTGGGTGCAACACGAATTTTTGCAGTTACTTCCTCAATCATATTTGGATAAACGCCTTCCAATCCTTAAAAAAATTATTTAAAAAACTGTAAAATAATGTTTTAGCTTACTGTTAGAGTTGATTCTATCTTCGAGGATATATTTACAAAGAATATGTCGCATAAGAGGATGTTGATCGTCACATCCAGTTAATAACATCACTAACGCTCTATAGCCACAATTTCCATCGCCACGAACTTGCAAGAAATCAATAATTTTACATTGTTCAATAATAATTGGTTGTTTTCTTCCATTCAAGGAAGGGTGAAGAAATTGTTTGAAGTCTAACCCCAACTTTATGCACACGTTTCTGCACCATTTTTCTGATGGTGGATTCAAATAATAAAAACAAGAACGACGAGTTACGGGGCCACAAAAAAACTATAAAAAAATGATGATTGCTAACTTAATATGATATAATAAATATTACCCCTGGTTCAACTGGTATAAAATCTTCATCTGCAATATCTGATGGTTTTATTCCAAAATAAGGTTCATCTCTTTTTTGTGACACTTTAATTGGATTCTCACCATCTTCAGATGAAATCGGTTCTTCTCCTTTTTCATTCTGCTCTTCCATACTTTCAAACAAAATCGTTGCATTCATTTTTTCAAGTTCAATGTCATGAATATCTTTTTCTTCAATGCCATCTTCGAGGTTAACCAAAACGCTTTTTTCAATGGTATCAAGTTGATCTTCCATTGACATATTATTAAGGGCGGGATTCCAAATTATTGCTCGAGCTGCAGCTTCTTTTACTTTTTGTGAATTTCCTGATTTTACGGTTTTGCAAGAACGATTGCGAATGTCATGAAGCAAATGGCTTACACGTCTAATGTGCAAGCTAAGCAAGCGCACAAGTTCTGCTTGTGTCCTGACCTAAAGAACAAAAAAGAATTAAATTTAATAAAAAAACAAAAAGATTTTTTACTTTGTTTCGGATTTCCATATAATCAACTTCATATTCTTTAAGTTTATTGTCCAAATTAATATATTTTTTTATTCGACCACGAGGAGCATCACCATGAGCAAGCTGTGAAATTCGGGTTTCACATTGAGAGTAAAACAATCTTTGCTCATATACAAAGAGCTTATATCGTGGTTTCCGAGAAAATGTTTTTTCTCCAACGCTATGGTGACTTTCAGCTTTGTTGGTGTTTCTTACTCTATCTAATCCAAAGAAACACCAACTGTTGTCATTTCTGCTGATCCAGGTTGCTTCAATATAATCTCGCATTTTGTTCAAAGCTTCAGTGGGCCAAGTTTCATCTTTTGTCGCTGGTTTCGGTGGAAATTTTAAGACATATTTCCAATAAAATTGAATATCGGGTTTCATTAATAAAGGAAGAGCTAAAATATCTCTTAGCCAAGTCCTAATTCTGTAGAATTTGCTATCAACATCTCTTCCATTTTTATAATGTTCATATAAACCCGATGACACAATCATACGATAAATTGCTTGTGACGAATGGAAAAGACATCCTCGAAGTTTGGATTCGCCTCCCAAGTTTTTCATGGCGTTCATCAATGCTAATTCATAATCACTATGAATTCGGCCGAAAGATGGTTTGACATCCAATCTTTTCCAAGCTTCCAAAATAGCCGCCACAATTTCTTCATAATCTTCTTGCTTTTTACTAGTCATCACCGCCATCAAAACTGGAACCCACTCTTGCCCTCCATCAGCAACAACAAGAGCATGCATTGTCAAGACCTAAAAAATTAAAGCATTTTTTCTTTTAATATGCATCTCGCATTTATTTACCTGTGAAGAACCAAATGGGCGTATGGAAAATGTTGCATCAACTACAAGAACTTCAGCTTTTGCCATTACTCTTAACATATTATCACTTGCAAAAATAGCACATTTTTTGGATTCTTTTAAAAGCCAACGGATATTTCTTTTTGCAAATTGAAGGTATTGATATTCAACAGCTGTTGAACCACACTCACAATCAACAAGATTTTTTCCATAAATTCTTGACAATTGCTTTCTTAATTTAAAAAAAGCTTTATAATAAATTTCTGCATCTGCATCTACAGCCTCTTGATAACCAATGTTATAAGCTTGTGGAATTTTAACTCCAATGCTTACGAGTTCCTTTGCTTTTAATTGTGCTTGCCAAGCCTTTTGTTGATCTTTGGGAATGGGGTTGCAATCTTCTTTATGATCATCCACCCAAAATTCTTTATCAGAATATAATATTCCATTGGATCCACACCGCGAACATTTATAATAACATGTACCTTTTTTCTTATCATTTTCTTGGGTATATTCAATGATGTGATCATCGAATTCAATTTGAATCATATTTTTAGTTAGCCTTTCATTATATCCAAAAGTATAAACCTAAAAGTTCCAATTAAAAAAAGTTTTTCAATAAATATTGCAAACCTTAATTAAAGATTTATTCTTGATCAAGCGTCGAGGAGTTTTCTTCACTCTTGCTTTTTTAACACTCTTCAAATTAAAATCTTCATTGGTATCAGCATTTTTTGGCTAAAATAAAAAACATTCTTTTTAAAAAAATAAAAAAAAGTAATTTAAGTGCTTACAGAAAGTGAAGAAAAATTATTATCCATATCAAAATCATTGGCATTATTAAAATCGGGCAGTTTTGGGTAAAAAGTCGATGTGGATGGAGCTTCTGGATCAATAGCATTAATCAGACTTGATTGTAAATTTTTTAAAAGCTGTTGGTGGGCTTCATGATAATCACCCAAGGCTTTTTTGATCAATTCCGGAACATTTTCTTTTCCTTCTTTTGGAACATCAACTTTTATTTGTGCTTGCCCAAGCTTTTCGAGGAAGGGCTAAAATATATTTTTATCATCAATTTACATGGTATTTTTTCTTACTTCAATCGTTTTTTGAATGTCAATTTTAGGTTTTTGTCTCAACAAGCTTAATTTTTCAGATAAAGTTGATTTTGGAACCCTTTTCCTAAAATAGGGTTCCAAATCTGCAATTAGATCAGGAAGTTTAATTTTAATCCCTTTTTCTTCTTGCTTCAGGTAAATGGTTAATAAATTTTTGACTTCTGGGTGATCCCAATCATATCTCGCTCTAAAATTCAAGTTTTATAATATATATAAATGAAATTACTATGTTACCTTTTGGGAGGTATAGGATCAGGATCTTCATCAGCGCCACCGACCATTTTTTCCAATGATGAGATGTTCATTAGTACCGAAAAAAAATTGATTTGCTCTTCCTGTAAAAATAAACAATAATTATTTTTTATGAATATTTGTGTTGTAATTACCATTATTGCCTTTGTTATCAGGATGTTATGATTTATGGATTCATATACGCTAGATAGGAAGTTAATGCCATTAAAATTAAATAATTTCCGAAGTCGATTAAGTGCTTCATTTTCTCCTCGGGCATATCGAAAATTTCTTATGATAAAATTAAATTCGATAGCATTTTTGTTTTTCCTAATGAGTTTTCTTCGAGTTGGTGAAAATCGACCAAAACAATCAATGTCATCTTGTGACACGCATGGCACAATCGCCGATTCCACTTCTAATTTATCAATAATAATTAAAGCTTCAATAGCTTTTAATCTGCAAAAAAAAAAAGAAATAAAAAATTTTTAAGTCATAGTTTTAATAAAAGCCTTACTCTTTCAAAGTAAACCGCATGGCTGGATGATACAGTAGTTCACAGCCGTAAATGTGTTTACTGAAATATTAATAAATTTAGTTTTTAAATATGTAAAGAGAAGTAAAATAATTTTGAATAAAACATTTAGTTTTTTTCACAGAAAATATTTTGGAACTTATCAAATTTTTATTAAAAGAAAAACAAACAAAAGAAAATCATATATACATTAACGAACATTATTATAATATGTGGGACTTCCGCAACAAAGTTTAACACATAAAATAATACTCATAATCAATAAAACTAAAAGCAAAACAATAATAATAGTACATAGCAAAAAATTTTCTTCAAAATAACTTCTCGCTTTAGAACTAAAATCTTGGTTGTTAAGACTCTGCTCTATAGCTTCGAATTCGGGGATTGGCTTAATTCCGATTGATGATGGATCAATGATATGTGTAACGAGAGTTGGAAATCTTGATTGTCCTTGGAATGTGGAGTCACTAAGAATCAATTTATCCTCGGCATTTAACATTATCGCCATTATTCCACTATCTGGAACTGATTTGGTAACGATTTGACCATGAGGATTTTCGATGGAATAAGTATAAAATAATCTTTTTTACATAACATGCTTTTATTTTTATTATAAAAAAACAAATTATTTTACCTTGATTTTTGTGGCTATTACGATGAAAGTGTCTATTTGTAAAACCATTTTGTAGTTGGGTCCAGCAATTTGGCTCACAAATTCACAATTTTCTACTTGCATTGGATTACACTTCGCTACTGTGAGTGCCGAAGAAGTGCATTTAAGCGAGTTCTGCAAGCACCACATAAAATACATTTAAAAATTTAAAAAGTGATTTACTCACAAATTCTTTTAAACATTTGGTTGTATCAAGGGATAAATATTTATTTCCAGTTCCAGATTTGCAAAATGGTGTTGGAAATTTGGGTTGATGGTAAAGGTCATTCACGAAATAACCAAAATGTGTAAAATACTTGCATTCCAAGGTCTGCTTTAAAGTTGAATGTGCTGCGACAATTTGGATAACAAGACTGGTGGAACTACAGCTTTTCAATTGAAAAAAATAAAAAGTATCAGGTGTATCAGTAACGTTAAAGTGCGATGCAATTGTCGAGGGCATAGAATCAAATTTGATTGGTCCTTTTGTAATTAGAAGCTTTAAAAGCTTCATAATTACTCTTTCAGCATTTCTTGCGTACAAAGATGTTTGGATTCGAAAATTATTGAGTTGGACTTGTTTGTGGGTGACTTTATTGAGTCTTGCCATAGTTTCAAGAAGGTATTGATTTTGCGTTCTAAGTTCGCTAACTTCGGCTTTTAGAGCACGTATATCCAAAAAATTAATAGCTAACAAAGTACCTCCAGCAGCAGTAACACCAACAGTACCAAGGATAGATAATATTATAAAACCAATAATTAAAGGAGCAAGTCTTTTATATCTTCCTCCACTATTATCTAAATAAGCTAAAATTAGATTTTTTTCCTTATCATTTTGATTAACTGACCTTCTTCATAACAACAAGAACTTAATTCCTTTCGGATATGCTCATTGGGTTCTTGCAATATTTCTTGAGCAATAAGATAGCATTCATGTCGCGTTGATTCATCAGCAATTTCATTTAAACCAGGTGGTAATGGAATTAAAAATAACGAATAATCTAATTCAAATGTTCGAAAATATTCAGATTTTTCTTCGAAAATGCTAAAATGGTAGTAGTTATTTTACATTTTAATGTGCAGTGATTGAATGGACTGTCAACATAATTTTATAAAAGGCTACTTTTTTATGTTTGAATTACACAGAAAATTTACGATAAATCCAACTTTGGTTATATTTATCGATAAATGTAAATGCGTCTTTTTTACTTTCAATAAAAATTTCTCGAATTACCCTATTATCAAAACAAAATTTTAGATTTTATTTAGTCTTTTTTTAAATAAATAAACAAAAAATAAGCGGATGGTGGAAAGCCATGGTTAAATTAAAAAGTTTTTTTAAAGGAAAATAATAAGAAATTTTTTTTAAAACGTACTTTGCCGAGAATTGTCTGTTGATTATCAGGTGGTTTTTTTCATCCAAAACTGTGGCAAGTGTAGCAGGATTAACAATTAAAATGATAAATAAAATAACTTTTATTGAACGAAACATTTTTTGACAATGAAATAAAATAAGCAAATTTACAGAATTTTGATTGAGTAAAAAATAAATTTAAAAAAACTTGAAAATACTTTCCAAAATTTAAATTTTTAGACGATCAAAAATGCAAATACCGTAAACCATTCAAACAATTTGATTCAAATATAAAAATGTAAAAGAGAGTAAATATTTTTTAAAACAAAAATCAAACAATTTATTACAATACACTTTTCACTTTTATCCAAAATAAAACATCAAAAGCAATATTTATTTCGATCAATTTCTAAATTGGGAAAAAAAGCTCTTTATCGGCACTTTTTTTTTGCGCACCATCTGCTTTAAAACACCATCGATAACCATTCCCGTGGTCTACTTTCAAATAAAAAAGAACGGATCTTTTTTTTTGGTAAATGTTATCCCTTGCTTCGATTAAAATGTTTACATCTTTCTTTTTGTACTTTTTTTGCCGAAATTTTTTATTCGATAAAAAAAATCTTTGGAAAGAAAAAAAACTGTTGTTTTAAACTTTGGGCTTCCATTGAAAGTTAGTTTCCGAATGTGATTCTTACTTACGAATGAAGATGCCGCTTGATTTGCAATTGAGATGTAGCAGAGAAAAAAGAAAACCATTTTCAATCCTAAATATTGAGAGAGAAAAAAACAAAAACAAAAAGTTGAAGGCATCTCAAAAATTAATGGAAACGAGCTTTTTTTTAAACTGTTTTGCATTGAATTCACTTATTGTAATTTAATAACATATGCACAAGAAAAATATAACTAAGCGTACATAGGTATTTTTGGTAATAAATATCGAAGGTTTCATTTGTATGTTTAAACTTTAAAGCAATGACCATGCAGCTATGACAAATTGGTTTTGTTTGATCGATTAGTTTTTTCATCAAAGCTGCAGATTGAGTTTTTAAATTGTTTCATTAATATCTGTGATAACATAAAAACGACTAGATTTAAAAAAAATAATTACTTATTTCAATGAAAAGATAGTGATAGGGATATTTTTGTGATTTAAAAAAACTTTAGCAACAGCTTTGGTTATTCCTCTGCCTTTTTTAAATAGTACATATTAGTGTTATTCCAATTTATTTTATCTTCAAAGAGCAATTTAAATTTTAAAAATATTTATTTCAAAAAAAATTGATAAAAAAATTATGGATAAGGTTATCGAACCCGAACACATTCGTTCGTTAGCATCAAACCGAACGATACACAAAATAACGTTTTGCCAACAAAAGTGTCAAAGCTTTCGGAAAGTGAGAACCGAACGTTCGGTTAGAAACCGAACGTTCGGTTGTTACTTTCCGAAAATTGGGACTTTGCCTTTTTTTTGGCTTTCTTCATTTTTGCGAGCAAGTAAAAAACTTTGTTTCAAACCTTTTTTTTGTGGTCGTTCATAGTTGTTAAAGGACGAATGTCATTTCGTTTTTTTTTCAAATTCGCACCAATCTGTCTCCACCTGGCAAAAAATGCTCAATATCGATTTGCACGTAAAAAATGACAGTATGCTTGGGAAAAAAATCTGTCGTTCCCATGCATACTGTCATTTTTTACGTGCAAATCGATATTGAGCATTTTTTGCCAGGTGGAGACAGATTGGTGCGAATTTGAAAAAAAAACGAAATGACATTCGTCCTTTAATTATAGCTTCGTCTTTGGATATGGCTGTTGTTGTCAGACCTTAAGATAGTTAGTTATTGCTGATGAATTTTTCTTGTTAATAAAAATAGAATGTAATTATTTCCACAATTATTAAGGTTGATGATAAATAAGCTTTAAGAGCAATAGCATATTCAAAAAATCCTTAAACAACTTACATACGAAAAGAAAGCTTATTTTATTAAGTTTTTCCCCGAAATTGGTGTTGCTTTAGTATTTATTGCAATAATTTTTATTACCTTTATATTCATGTGTATTTCTAGCTTATAATTTTATAAATGAATATTGATACACTAGTCGAGATAGCGTTTTGATGTAAATCATTTTGTCGTTCGTTCTTTTGTATTCACTTTTAAACGGCATTTCTTTCTTATTTTTTTAATTTTTAGGCTTCAATGGAAACCATGGAACATCATACTGCTAACCGACGTGAAAAAGAACATACAAAGGATAACATTGCTGCATTGCTTCAAGAACCATTGCCTTCTGCTCCAAGTCCTGTAAGAATTGTCAATCCTGTTGATGAAGATCACACTTTTGTTTTAAATGAAACAGCTTTGACTCAATTGCTACTTGATCCAAAATATGCCGATAAAAAGGTATGTATTACTTTTTCTTCATTTTTGTTCACTTTTCTTCTCTTTTTAGGTTGCTCTTATAAGTGTTGCTGGTGCTTTTCGTAAAGGAAAGAGCTTCATCCTCAATTTCTTCCTTCGTTATTTGACATGGTGTGAAAAAGGTGATGAATCAACGGATTGGCTTACAAGTGATGATAAACTAGAAGGATTCAGTTGGAGAGGTGGATCTGATCGTGATACCAATGGAATGCTTATTTGGTCAAAACCATTTATGATCAAAGATGGTAACAATGAAGATGTTGTTGTACTACTCATGGATACTCAGGGAGCCTTTGATACTATGTCAACTGTGAAAGATTGTGCAACCATTTTTGCTCTTTCAACAATGCTATCTTCTGTTCAAGTATGTTATATGGATGCTATCACCGTGATTAACTTCTTCTTTTTAGATTTATAATATCAGTCAAAACCTTCAAGAAGATGATTTGCAGCATTTACAACTTTTCACAGAATATGGTAAACTTGCTCTTGAAGAATGCGAAGGAAAGCCTTTCCAAGAACTCTTATTCTTGGTTCGTGATTGGAGTTATCCTTATGATGCTGAATATGGATTTATTGGTGGTGATCGAATCCTTACAAAGCGCTTAGAATTGAATGAAAGAATGCATCCTGAATTACGCCAACTTCGTGAACAAATCAAAACTTCATTTGATAACATTACCTGCTTTTTGATGCCTCATCCTGGTTTGAAAGTTGCACAAAATCCCATCTTTCGTGGTGAACTTGATGGTAATTTACGGATATTCTTTTTCATTTACTAATAACTGTTTCTTTTATAGAAATACGAGAAGACTTTAAATTGAATCTCAAAACTTTTATTCCTCATCTTCTTGATCCTAACAATATCACTGTAAAAAGCATCAATAACCAACAAATTACTTGTCGTGAATTGCTTGAATACTTCAAGGTTAGTTTGTTTAGATACGATACTATGTTTGTTAACTTTAGTTTTTAGATTTACATTACTATATTCCATGGAGAAAATATGCCTGAGCCAAAGTCAATGCTGCAAGCAACATCTGAAGCTAACAATCTGGCTGCTGTATCATCTGCTAAAGCTTTATATGTTCGTCATATGGAAGAAATGTGTGGTGGTGATACTCCTTACATGAACACAGAGACACTTGATAAAGAACATTCTCGTTGCTCTATTGAAGCTATTCAACAATTTAAGAATACTCGTAAAATGGGCGGTGTTGAAATGTCTTTTAAATATTTGGAAAAACTTGACGAAGAAATGGACGTAAGTGACCTTATTACGTTTACCTTTTTTACTCAATGCCTTTTTAGGAACAATACAAATACTTTACACGCCAAAACAACAGCAAGAATCTCTTCAAAGTTATGCGTACTCCAGCTGTTCTTGTATTTGTAATTATCGTCGATTACTTTTTTCAAGAAATATTCCAACTTGTGGGACTCAACTCAATTGCCACTATCTTTACTTCAATTTGCTTTGTTGTGATGATTGCTTTGATCACTTGGTGTTATGTTCGTTATTCTGGAATTGTACGTGAGGTTGTCACTAGTATTGATGCTGGTGTTAATTGGATGTGGGAAAATGGATTACGACAAGCTGTTCTTCCTGCTAGTCAAGTTGGACTTCAATTTGCAGCCAATGTAATTTCATTATTCATTTTTTGATGCATCTTATAATATTCTTTTATTTTTCAGGCTACAGCCAATGCTGCTAAGAAGCGCAATTAAACATTTCGTCAGTCACAAAATTTCCTTTTCATCTCTCATAGCCTCTTGTTTTTTTTGTACTGTAATTATAATTTATTTTTTCATAGCATTGTGATATGTGTGTACTCGCATTGCTTGAAATTTGTATTTGATTTTGTAGTGCTTTGTTTGAATAAAGTTGTTTATCTTTTGTTTCTTTGATTACAATTAGTTGATTTATCACATCACAAACTCTTTACAATCCTTACCGTTAAGCAATATTCACATAATGAATCCTTATTTATGTTGGCTGAAGTAAGCTATTTATGTAAAACAACAACAAGCATTTCATTTGCAGCATTCATTTAGCCTCCATTTTTTTTGTTGCTTATGAGGGAGATTAACTAGTGATGGCGTTTCTTTTTATCCATCTTTGGTAAATAAAAATTTGTTTAGCCGTTGAAGCTTTCATCATTCCTAGTAATTTTCATTGTGTGTTCGTTATTTCATGCTCATCCTTTTCGTCGTGATCAATCGGAAATCAATCATGGAAAAATTGCAAAGAAAATGAAAAATTTGCATAAACGCTGTTGGAGTGAAATTTTCAAGCGCACCAAAATGAAACATTGTAATTTTCATAAAACAAGCTTCATGGCCGGTGGAACTTCTAGTAAAAATGATTGATAATTATCAAACATAACGCATTGAAAGTATGGTCAAATAAGTTTATGTTTGTGAAGGTTAAAAGTGATTTTTTCTTAAATTTGCATATGCTTTTTCTTGTAGTTTCAAACTATTTATTAATACTGCCTTTGCTCTTTTTATTGATACTATTGAGGAATGCTCCTATTTCTTAATTCGCTTTTTTGGTTTTTTACCATCACATTCAGATTTAGTGGGGAAATGATAGTTGCTTCATTTGAATGAAAAAAAGAAACATCTTCATGATTGAGAAGAAAAAAAGTTTTGGTAAAGCTTCTTGTTATGTAAATTTGCTCATAATCGTCAAACATATTTACAAATAACCGGAATCAAATTAAATGCAACTAAATTTATCTTCTGTTAATCCATTTTCAACAAAAAAAAATTTTTAGCAAAAAATTTTCCATTGAATCAAGCAAAAAAGTACATTTCTCTGGTCATCTTCACCTTTGTTTTTCTTCATCTTCCATCACTTTAGTTTTTGATGTAAGTGCCTTTCAAAAAAAAATGATCTTTGGTTGTTAGCTTGCTAATGATCCCATCAATTGGAGGAAATCATTTGAGTGCGATGTGTTGTAACCTCCGCAAGGAAGTTCTCTGTTTCACGGTGATAATGATGGAATCGAAATATAATTGATTAGTGATACTTAAACTTAAACCGTCCGTTCCGTTGGATGCGATGTGTTGTAACTCCGAAAGGACGTTCTCTGTTTCATGAAGATGGAAAAACCCCCCAGCTTTGCAAAATTCTTATTTTGACCGAAGTTCTTTTGCTGATAAATTTGAATTTTGTTGAGCTTAATCGCAGGACTATACAAGCCTAACAGTTGTCGAACCTTAATGATGACTACTGGGTTTCGCAGTCTTAGATTAAAAATAAATTTTGTAAAGTACCAGTTTAACTGGGGCGCCTATTCGTTACTTCGGTAAAAAAAAACTTATTCAAAACTTCCTCGAAGAAGCTAGAATATTTTATCATGAAAAAGCAATTCTCCTTAATTCGGTAAAAAAAACTTATTCAAACTTCCTCGAAGAAGCTAGAATATTTTATCATGAAAAAGCAATTCTCCTTAATTCGGTAAAAAAAACTTATTCAAACTTCCTCGAAGAAGCTAGAATATTTTATCATGAAAAAGCAATTCTCCTTAATTCGGTAAAAAAAACTTATTCAAACTTCCTCGAAGAAGTGAGAATATTTTATCAAGCAAAATAAGTTTTGAAGAAACACATCTTTCGAATCAAATGATTTACTTTATCCTTCGATTTCAAAGAAAGCCTAAAGTTTACGTTCACGATTTTTGTTGGAAGACTTTGAGGCTGCTTTATTGGATTAAATCAATTTGAAATAAATAAATGCACAAACTTTTCATGGTCAAAGATGAAAGAGTAAAAATTGTAATTCTCTAATATTTGTCTTCAACAAAACAAATGCCTGAAGCTTTGACAAGCCCCCATTTCGAGGTTGATGAACTCAAACTTTTCAGTGCTATGTGGTTTCAACCAATTTGCTTTATGCATCAAGAAAGCTAACATTGGGTTAAAAACTTTGGTAATGGCAGCGGATTAACTCTGGCTTATGTTGTTACAATATTACCATCAAGAAATTATCTTTTTTTGGAAAACTAAGCATTTTTCAACACCCAAAAGTAACAACATTGACTTTTTCGCTAATTCCTTAAGACACCATTCACAACCAAAAATATTTATTTATTCAAAAACATAAAGTTATAAAATTTAACAGATAATTAAACAGGTATCATTATTGTTCAGCAAGCTCTTGTTTGATTCTTTGAATTGCAGTGGTTCCTGATTGTTCTTCATTCTCTGGTGCTTCCACTTCATCCAATCTTGATCGAATTGATTCGAACACCATTTCGCTATGTTGTTGATTGTAAAAACCTTTAGCAGCTCGACCTAAAAACCACACTAAGTAAGTCCTCATCAAACAGAAATAAAGAAAACTTACGCTTCTTTCCTCGAACAAACAATAAATCAGCTAAAGTTAGTTCACCACTTTCTTCCATTTCTTTTTGCTTCTTTGTAACCCATCGAGGTTGATAAGCACCCATTTGAGTTAGTTGAGATTTATCTTTCACCACTTCAGGTCGTAATGCAACAACTTTGAGATTATTTATTTGAAGATTTGAAGCAGAAGAGGTTGACGGTACTTCAGTTGGAATAGCAGGAGCAGAAGCAAGAATACTTTCTGGTGGTAAATCAGATATCACCATATCAGCTTTTCGTTTTCTTCCACGTTTTTTCGGAACTTTCTTTGGAGGCGGTGTTTCATCAACGACGATAACAGATTCACTTCTTTCATGTTCAGGTGGAGCAAGAATTTGAAGATTAGAAGGAATAGGTATTTCTCTGCTTGGAAAATTGGTATCATCAAACATCGCATCTTTTCTTCTTCTTCCTTTTGCTTTGGGTTTGGATGCACTTGCAATGACATTGGTTAATACAGAATCAATGGAGGTGTCAATTTTGTTTGAATTCATCACTGAAAAGTAATCTCGTTAGAAGCCTTTTATAAATAAACTAGAAACTCACTCATTCTTTTATAAACTCCAGGAATTTCTGCTTCAGATACAGTGCTTGTTCGTCCAACAATTAATGTATCATCTTCAAAAACAGAGACACTCAATGATTCATCATTTGTTTCTTCGAAAATTCGTTCTCTTTGTCGTCGAACTTGTTGAGCTTGAATTTCTTGAAGAATTCTTAGTTTTGCTTCAGGAGATCGTTGACCATGTTGAAGTAACATTGGAAGGAAAAACATTTTAAACATTCGTGCACGAAGAAGTAAATAATCAACAGAATTTACAACACGTTGAGGAAGTTCAATGTCCAATCGTTGATTTGAAAATTCAGTGAAAGCAACAGGAGATCCATTTTCATCCAAAGGATCAAAGTATCCACTTGCAACGGTAGTACATATTTCACGTCCACGTGCCTAAAAAAGGTTTTGTTATTACAAAAAGTTTAACATAAGGTGACAATAAGAAGAGGAAAAATGCGAGTGAAATCCATGCTAAGGTATAAAGTAATCTTAATAGCACAGAAAAACAGACAAAAAAACAGAGCTTTATAGCCTTAAAATAACATAATTCTGATATATAAAGCTTCAATCAAAGCAAACATAAAGCATAAATCAAGAATTTCACAAATGTTGCAACAAGCATAAACAACAAAACATACCCTATATTGATGAAGTGCAGTTAAATTTCCACGACATGGCAGCATACAATCACTTATTAGCTTACAAAAAGCAATAAGAGGTGGTGATTCTTCTTTAGAATTTTCATAAACAGCTGGAACTTCTTCGAATGTTAATTCCTAAAACACGATTCGTTATCAACTTTATAAAGGACATCCATAAAACAAACTAACATCTCGGTAATATTCGGTTGATCGTTTGACGGAATCCAATCTCCAATGCTTTTCATAAAAGTACATACTTGATGAAACCAAATGTTTGTTTAGGTTTAACATCAATCGAAGGATCATAGCTTCACGATCAGTCACCCAATACTTTCCATTATCTTCATCTTCCATTAAAACCAATTCAGCGATTCTTTTCTTAGTTCCATCTTTTCGATAAATTCTTTCTTCAGGAAGGTTGAGAAGCCTTGCTCTTTCAGGTGTAAGCCGCATTTCACGCATGAGTTCACATTTTTGAATGAGTTTAGTTTCAGTTATTACAAGAGCAAGAGGTTTGACATCAGATGGTTTCACTTTTTTACCACGTCGTTGATTTTTTCGTCGGCGGATTCGAATACGAAGTAAACGGCGTTTTCTTTGTTGATAAGGATCACTGAAAAAGATGTGAATTAATAAGTGAAAGAGGAAAATGAAATGGAGCAACATTCAAGTATTATACTGTAATTATGGCAATTTTAGTAAACATCGATAGTCGAAAAGAGTTTTTCAAATGGTTTCGCGTTAAAAGATAAACAACATCCATCACCATTTCGAACTTATCAATAGTCCCATTTTCCTATAGTGAATCTCAAAAAGCCTTACCTTTCTCTAACAATAATAATTTCATCCATCATTTGCTTCACACTTTCGATATATTCTTCTTTATATTTCTTTACCAAGTGATTAAACGGTTCACAACAGCTGCTGAATTCTTCACATTCCAAATCACGTAATCTTCTTCTTTCGCTTAATTCTATTTGAAATTCTTCCAATTGTAGCCGGATTTCTTGAGGGATTGAATCATAAAGCTTTTCAAAACGTCGAAGTCGAACCTCATCAACGGTTAAAAGTTTCTTCCATATTCCTGTTGCACATGCATGAACATCTCCAAATTATTTTCGTCGTTCATCATCAACGGTATCAGCGACTTGAATTTGTCCATTTCGGTTTAAATTGAATGACGGAAGATTCTAAAAAGTGTTTGGGTTAAAATGGAAGAGAATGCTAATGAAAACAAACCGTAATTTTTCGATTCAAAAATCGACGAAATCTTGTACGAACATCAGTTGAATGAAGATTAGATAAAAGTTGATTAATTTTCGATCATCTTCCACGACCAAAAAATCTGACAGCAGTTAAAATCATTTCATCTTCTTCTATGGTCCAATTTTGAACGTTTCTTTTGGAATCCAAAGCATTGCTCCAGCGAGATCGACATGGAGACTTCTTCCAGGAACACATGATGCAATTCGATCCCAATCATATGGACCATAACGATTGACAGCTTCCAAAAGGAACTGAAAAAGAGAAGTTAATACAAGAGGCAAAAAAGAAAGAGAATATTGTGTTAGAGAAAGAAAGAATGGTAAGGATTAAAGTTGGCCTTAAAAGGCAAAAAAGTAAGACGCTTTTTAGCCTTGATTATTTTTCAAAAGTAAAACGACGCACAAAAAACGTGGAATCTTAATCCTAACAAAACTTGTTAGCAATCTCATCTCTCATTACTAAAACTAGAAAAACGATTTCCTTACAATATCATAAGCATGAGTTCATCGACCAATATGAAAAGACATATTCAGCGAATATTGAAAACGTTGACGACATTCATTCGTATTTCGATTACCCATCAATTTTGTTACATCTTTCCATGGAATTGAATCGATGTTATTGCAACCACATACCATAGAAATGAGTTTTTCATCTTCTTCACTTGATCACATTTGCTTTTCGATGTAATAATATTGTTCAAGTTCTTTGGCTCGACAAATTGAATTCATTTCGATTAGTTTCAAAAGCAACGAATTTCCAATTGATGAACAAAAGATTTGAAGCTTCATGAAGTTGTTCGTCTTCTTCAGTCGTCCATGGATCTCTATTAATTTCGGGCCTTTGTTCATTCATCCATCGTTGACGACATGCTGTTCCACTTCGTTTAACGTAAAACTAAAATTGTATGCTTTCAAACAAGAAAAAAAAACAAAGCAAGCTTACATTTTTAACAGAAATTTCACAATCAGTGATTCGGTTATTTCAAGATAAGAGGCATGCATTGTAGGCGATAAGATTTTGTAATTCATCATCAGTGACGTTAACCATTCGTCGTACAAGTAGTCAAAGTTCGTCATCGTCGTCACTGCTTCATCATCAACTTCTTCATTTACGAAATCAGCATTGCCATCAGAATCACCGCTATCATTCGACACATGAGTTCCTGAAAATGATGTTGATAAGAAAACGGTTTATAGAAAGAAAGTGTGAAGAAACATAAAAATCAAGTTTATTATTTTATGACGCATTATTAGCTTTCAACAGGATGGAATAAGTTTAATGATTACGGTATCGGAAACAGCTTTAACCTTTTCCTTTAAAATAATGATGCAAAGAAACTTACCGAAGCTGATGGTTCATATTGATATTGTCGATTTTGAACTAAAAAAAGGTTTAATCGATCACAAAAAGTTTCTTTAAAATGACATACCTTGAATGGAATTAATCAATTCTTCTTCATTATATTCATCATTGTCGGCGAACATGTTTTCAAATGGATCATTTCATTCCATTATTATAGCTTTAAAGCTAAGACAAAAGGGCACTAATAATGTGATCAACGTACGCTTTCAAAGTAAAATTTTTTGTTGAAACAAAAAAATTTGCTTTGAACAAAAACGAAGAATGAATAAACGGAAGTCAGAGAAAAAATATTTTTCTGGGGTTATTTGGATAATGGCTTTTTGCCATATGAAATTGTTCGAGACAATTTTTTGCAAAGTTTGAATCTTTTTTCATTCAAGCTCAAACATTTGTTATTTGTTCAACGATGCTTATTTTTTAAACAAATAAAGGAACACGGATTGAGATTTAAAAAGGCAAAGAAATGGTTAAATATTGGAATATTTTTTAACTCTTTTTTTTAAACATTGGATCTGTACTTGAAAATAGGCATGGAAGCTTTCGGCATGGCGAACTATAACCTACTAACTTCACGGTACAACTTTCCCAAAGGATAAGTCGATAACCTCATGCATAAATTCTTCCATAATCCGTTTTAAAAATAAAAGATGAAGAAAAATGAAGGACGCGGATTTTTTTCAATAGGGAAAAAGGATATTAGTAGCGAGAGAATCTTTTGTATTTTTTTTTTGAAAAGAGGATCTGTACTTAAAAGTAGGCATGGAAGATTTCGGCATGGCGAACTATAACCTACTAACTTCACGGTACAACTTTCCCAAAGGATAAGTCGATAACCTCATGCATAAATTCTTCCATAATCCGTTTTAAAAATAAAAGATGAAGAAAAATGAAGGACGCGGATTTTTTTCAATAGGGAAAAAGGATATTAGTAGCGAGAGAATCTTTTGTATTTTTTTTTTGAAAAGAGGATCTGTACTTAAAAGTAGGCATGGAAGATTTCGGCATGGCGAACTATAACCTAATAACTTCACGGTACAACTTTCCCGAGGGATAAGTTGATAACCTCATACATAAATTCTTCCAGAATCCGTATCAAAAAAAGGATATGAAAAAGCAAAAATAACAAACACGAATTAAAAATGGTAAAAGTTGGGAGCCAAAGGGATAAAAGCAGCGAAAGCGAAAAATTCTTTATAAATTCTTTGAAATGTTGGTACTAATACTAGAAAGAGGGCATGGAAGTTTTCAACATCCTATCACATAAAAACTGTATTTCAAATTTATAAAGCTCAAGAAAAAAAAGGATATGCGCAAAAACCTATATGTTAATACTATTGTGGATAAAGAAATAAAGGTAGTTCTTTAGAAAATCTGTATGGAAGCAAGGCATGGCGAACATAACCAAAAACTCCAACGACTCCGCCAGGCCCGAAGGATAAGCATCGTCTCATACATCCTTTCCAAGAAAAAATTTAACTCAAAATACAATTAAAAGCGCGAGAAAGGAATCGTTCATACTATCATAAACCTATTCAATGCATTCTGTAATGCAATCAAAAATAAAGGAAATAAAGGAATAAGGTAATTCTTTAGAAAATCTGTATGGAAGCAAGGCATGGCGAACATAACAAAAAACTCCAACGACTCCGCCAGGCCCGAAGGATAAGCATCGTCTCATACATCCTTTCCAAGAAAACCCATAACTCAAAATACAATTTAAAAAACACGAACAAAGAAGCGTTTATACGGGAAAAAATATTGATGCTATAGCTATATAGTAGTGAATTGACTAAAAGTTTACTAATGGAACAGGGAAAGATAAATGTTTTCTCGAAAAAGAAATCGATGGGAGGAAAAATGTTTGGTGGGATGGAATACGAGCTAAACTAAACGAATCAACAGTATAAAAAATATATATAAAGCAACACGTGAGGTGATTAAGTACGTCATTGGGTAATTAAACGATATAAGGAAAGTTTCAATAAGGTCTTAAAAAAAGATGTAAAAAAGCAAAGCTTTGATGAAGAAGGAGAAGAAAAATGCAGCAGCATCAACGTTTTTCTTGTTTTGCAATTTGCAAACAACGCCAAAAGCAACGAGTAAAAAAAAAGCGAGAGAGAGAAATTTGAGCGTGGAAGAGAAAAGCAACAAAAAAAGCTTTCATTTTTTTATTTTTATTTTTGAAAGAAACAAAAATTCTCCCGAAAACGAATTTGATGATAACGTTTGGTTTATTGATATCATACCTTTTTTTTCTTCATCATCAAAATAAGTAAACAAAATTGGATCATCATGTTGAAAATAAAAAAGAAAATATAGTCGTATGTATAATTTTTTGAGTTTTTTAAGTTTCTTATTTATTTTGTAATGATTTCCATAAGACACAGCGTTTCTTTAAAATGGAAAGAATATTAGAAGCAATGAAGAGAGAAACTTTTTAAGCTACGTTAATAAGAGGAAATGAACTGTAGCAAATTTTTGTGGAGATATTAGTTTGTAAAAAACTTTGATATCATAATGAATCATACATAGTTAGTTTTTCATGTGTACCGGAATGAGAATATTAACGATGTGAATTTACAGGTATGTTAGAAATGCTACGTCATCCCTAAAGAGAATGGATGACAAAGCTTTTAAAGATAAATTTAAATCAACTATTTATGTAAAATCGTGCGGTAATATAGTCAAAGCAAAAAAAGAAGCAAGAATGTCAACGTTTAACTCTGAATCAATAAAGCACCGCTATTCCACACTATTGTACTATTTTTTGTTTGTTATTCGAATGCCTGCTGATCACAACCAAACTTAAAAAAAAGAAAATGATGGAGCTTATTTTTTTTATGTAAGAAGAAGCAAATATTTTTTGCTCGCGCTTTGCCCGCTGCAGGTGATTAGGCACTTGCAAAAACAAATTTTTTTAAAACAAAATTATGAAATATTCCTTTTTTTTCTTTGATTCACAAATGTTAATTTTTAGTTATTTCGCAAAAAAAGAAGTGCAAGTTCGCATAAATTGGTGTCAGGTATGCACCGACTAAACTACCAGAAGCAATAATAAAGTATGTAATTCCTTAATAAAGATGAATTTCGGTATTGATTTCTCCTTTAAGGAATGGATTTTCTTCATCATCGCTTTCTGCAATGGGACTTTCAAAGTAAGATTCAAATTTTATTTATAAATTGAATCGAATTAAGATTTTCTTAATTTTGTTTTTTTACTGAATCCAAAATAAAGGGAAACATTGTAGTCAGACAATAATGTCTTTTTCTTATTTACTAAAAATGTTAATGATAATGTGCTCAAATTTGTTAACAGAATATTTCTATCATCATCTTAATCCTTTAATAATTTTATTTAAATAAATTTCAACAAAACCCAAGAAAAAAAATATAATTAAAATATTCAAAAAACTTAAACAAAAAGTCAACAATCACAATGGTTTGAAAAAATAAATGCGAAAGAAGACGCTTGATTTTTGGAAAAAGGTTTCATTCAGCGATATTTTTTTCTTTTTTGCTTTATTACACGAAGGTCATAAGCAGTGTTGTGTCGGAGCGCTCCGGAGCGCTCCGGAGCGGCCGGAGCCAAAATCAAAATATTGGCTCCGCCCAATTTTTTTTATCCAGAATTATACTTCATTGTTAGTAGATGCATACCCTTCTATCAGATTGCCCCGGAGCTTATCAAGCTCCAGCGTACTATGAGCCGGAGCCCGCCCGGAGCTGGCTCCGCTCCGCTCCGGAGCGCTCCGACACAACACTGGTCATAAGCAGCAGACATACAAACAACTAAAGTGACGAAATTTGACATTATGTAAAAAGTTATTACATTTTTTTTCGCGAAAAATTGCCTTTTGGACACAAACAATGATTGCAGAGTAACAACACCTTTTTTTATGAAATCTTCTTTTAAAAAAATTACGAAATGAACTTTTTTCTTTGCTTGTTGAATGGAAAATTTTAGGTAAAATTCTCCAAAAAAAGGATATTCTTACTTGCAACCAATGATGAAATGATGCTCAACTAAAAGAATAATAACAAATTGTAACAAAAAAAAAAGCATTTTATAATTAATTTTTGTTTTGTATAACACCGTGTTGTATGATTAATAAATTCTAACTATTGTTATCACGAACAACTCTTGTGAAATAAAAGTTTTTTTTTGTTAAGCTTTTATAATATTTTTTTTTCTTCTATAGTAACAAATTTACATAATTTTGTAATTTTTCAATTAAGGAATTCTTTCCTGCCGATAGTCGAAGATTCACTTGTTCAAACAAAAACATTAAAAAAAAGGATATCAAAATATTCAAAAAAAGGTTTTAAAAAAAATTACAATCATCAAAATAAAAAATAAAATTGCAAGTGAAGAATCTTGTTTTATTTTTTTGAGACAATCACTCAACTTTTATTTTCACATTGATTGATTGCTAATTGATGATAAAAATTTTAAGAAAAAGATAGCGATGAAACTTTTTTTTAATCAATGAGAGCTGTCACCGACGACGGTCGTGAAAAAGGGATGAAATATTTCCCGTATCAAATATTTTTTTTTATCAATAACAACCCACATCGCTGCTTTTAACCCCATTTTTGATGCATCCATTTCTTTTACAAAAATGCGAGAGAAAAGGAAATGGAAAAAATTTCATTTTTATTTCTCGAAAGTGACTGTCTTTTTTTTCTTTTCTTGCAAAACACAAATATTTTACAAATTCAATATTAAGAAATCCTTAAGTGTTTGATCTTTAAATAAAAAGGGTTTTCTAACAGACCTTCCCTTTTATCCTTTTTTTTTGTTCGCGATTTAGATGCAAAAATCATTGAAAATTATAAGGATTTTAAAGTTTATCAAAAGTTATCAATATTTTTTTTTTCATTTCATTTCATTTTTACTATCAAAAATTTTTATTTGATTATTATTATTTTGTTTAATTTCTTGAAATTTATGCGATTTCAAAAGTCTAGACCGTGTTCTTTTGAAGAATCAATTTATTAATATTTTTTTAAACACGCAATCAACAAAGTTATTTTCTTCATGAATACATTTTGTGACGAAACCAATTTTTTTTTATTTGAAAGTTCAAAACCCATTCTTTATGAATAAAACATTTTCGTTTTTTTCATTCGCATAAAAAAATTCCATTGGTTTCCAGGATACTCATTCTTTTTTTTCTCTAAGGTTTTTTTGGAAAGAAGATTCTTGGCAACCAAGTCTGAAAAAAGCCAAAACAAAAGAAAAGGCAAAGTGTGTGTTTTTTTGTTCAATGTTGGATGTTTGTTTGTTAAGGTTTTGTAGTCAAAGGATTTTGATTACCAATGAAGAATACATAATAATGCAATAGTAAAATTTTAGAAGACAAAAAGTCATTTTTGTCGCTGATGTATTATTGTAAGCAGAATAAGTAAGCAACGAGCAAAATTTTTTATTAAACTGCCTTTTAGGTTAGAAACCTGTGTCAAAAATTTGCAATTTTTTTTTACAGAAAAGTGTCCAATAAATGTTTTGATTTTAAAGTAAAAATTCACAAATTCTTTGTTATATAAAAAATCATTTTTTTGCACACTTATTTTAACTAAATTATTTTTTTGCATTAATAAAAAGATTTATCTCACATTTTTTTAATTTTTTAACTGTAATTCGTTTTAAAATAAAAAAAAGCCGCATTCTTATTGATATATCACTTTTAAATTTCATGGATTGTGACTATGCAGAGGCATACTTTTGGAGCTATTTTTGGAAGTTTATTTACCAACCAACACATTATACGAATTTAACTTTCCACAATTTTATACTTTTATTTTCTCAAAAAATAAAAAATATATATTGTCTGAAGAATATTTTAGAATTTCTCTTAGACAGTCATATGAGAAAGTGTAACGTGATATTTTGTATATATATTGTATTTCTCCCACAATCCACAATAATATAATACTATGAACTTTCACAGAATTCAAAAAAAAATGAAAATAAAAAAAGAAAAGAGTTTTTTAAAAATGTTTCGTATTTTTTTTTACGATTTTTATTAATCTAAATTTTCACAAGCAACAATAAAATAATAAATTACAAAATTTTAATTATTTTTTTTAGTTTTTCTTTTGAAAAAGATATCTCAAAAAAAATACTGGAGCTGTTTATTTTGATCTTTATCTTTTTTTGCATGTAAAAAAATAAACAACTTTTCTTAGTAAAAACAATGTCATCCATCCATTCATATTTTGAGAACAGTTATTGCTAAACTTTGACCCTCAAAGAAAAAAACGCATGCTTTCTTTCTTTCATTCATTTTAATTTCGTTGGAACACGCAAAATTTGTTGCCTTCGCTTGCTCATATTTGCTGCTGCTGCGGCTGTTTTAGAGGGGTATTCACAAATAATTTAAATAAATGCTTTCTTTTTATGCTGAATTTTTGATGATATCACATGACTTTTTTATTATTGTTATGGTTTGGTAAGATTATTTAATGATATTTGAAGAATTTATTTTGCAACAACGAACGCAAAGGTTTTTTAGAGTGGAGTGGGATGAATAAAAAATTGATAATTCCAGAAAAAACGTCGTCAAAATTTCTGCAATGTCAAAAAATACTGGGAAAATTATTTTGGTCTTGAATCGTTGGAAAAAAAATATAAATGTTGTTGTTTCTTGAACTTTAAAAAAAAGAGGCTTTCTTTTTTTAATTTATTACCAGTGTTGTCATATTTTTATTTCATCGCCGCCGCCGCCGCCGTCGCCGCCGGCGGCGGCGGCGGCGGCGATGGCGGCGCTGCCGGCGGCGTTAATTTGTAGTACAAACTTTACCAAAGGGAGGACCCTTTGGATTTTAAAAATTTTTCAAAAAAAAATTAGAACATTATTGTTTGGTCCTCATATCTCTTTGGATTGCTCTAATATCGAGAAAAAATATACCAAAGAAGAAATCACGTTGAATTTAGGAAATTCTGAAAAAATAATTGCCTTGGTTATCCCTTTGATAATTTCTCAAACTAAATTTTTTGTATCGCCGTCGACGGCGGCGCCGCCGCCAATCCAAAATATTCGCCGCCGCCGCCGCCGCCGCCGCCGGCGGCGGCGGCGCAGATATCGGCGGCGGCGTGACAACACTGTTTATTACACAACTATATACGATAAACTTTTTAGACTTTGATTCCTTTGTTTTTCTTTTACCATTCTAATAATAAAAACAATACAAGCGTCTTTTTTCATTAAAAAATTTTTTTGTTTGTTTTTCTAACATTCATTTGATTTTATTTTCTTTAAAAACAACAATTTTTTATAAAATAAAATAAAGTGATAACAAAAAAAGACGTGTGACCTCCACCGCCAACAACAACATCCATAAATTCCCTAAAGGCAAAAAAGAAAAAAAAAACAATTGAATTCAGCTAGCTGTTGCTTAAAAAAAGAAAAACAAAGTTGAAAAAAACTTTTACAATTTTTTTTCTTTTTAAAAAACACAAAAACAAATTTTTATTTTTTTTCTTGGTCTACCAAGTTTTTATAATTATAAAATTTCACAATAAAAAAAACAAAACAAAACAAAGCTAAAAAGAAATATATTTTTTATAAAACCGCGTCAAATCGAAAAATGTTTGCAACGCTGTTACAAAACAATTTAATTTATTTCATAATTATTCAATGTGAAAAGAAGCAACTAAAAAACTAATAAAAAAAAATAATGCTGCACACGAATTATTCCGTTTATTTTTTCAAATTATTTTTTTTCTCATTGCTTCATGAAAGCAAAAATGAACAATATCATTGTTATGACCTGAGTTGGTCACAACAATACACCAAAGAAACCGTCGACAATCAGCAAGACAAGACACAGATAAAGAACAGTATTTATTCAATCATAGCTTCCGCCAACCGGCTTCCTCAAACAACAAAGATACAAATATATATTATACATACAATATAGGCAAGATACATAGTTGACATCTAGACGAGACGACCAGAGAAACCGACATCATGGCTGGGAGCTCAGGGTATTCTTGTTTGTGTTGTTCAGGTCACAACAATCATTGATGATTGCTGCAAGCGAGCCGCGTCTTTATTTTTTTTTGGATGTTTTAGAACTATTTTTTCTTTTTTCGCAAAAAGTAATTTTTAAATGGAAAAAAAATTGCAGAATTTTGTTAAACGAAAAATTTAGTGGTTTCCAAATGCAAAATTTAAAGTTGCAAGGTTTTAGACTTTGGATGAAAATTCGTTGAATGACACATTTAAAATCATCACCAATCAACTTTTTTGTTTGTTTGAAAGATAGATGCTTTAAACTTTGTTATAACCAAAAAATATATTTGTTTGTCTCCTCATTGAACCTCGATGTTATTATGAAAGCAATGTGAAAAAGAATGAATGAATAAAAAGTTTTTTTTTATTTTATTTTTTTATACAAATGACGGAAAACAAAAATTAAGAGAAAACAATTTACATTTTTTAGAATATTAATCAAAAATTAATTTTTTCAAAAAACATAAACACAAAAAAATATAATACAACTTATTTTTCTCAGAAAAATCTTACAAAAGAAATTTATAAAAGTTAAAAATTAGAAAAAAAAGTAATTTTACACGTATGAAAATTAACAACAGTAGATTTAAAAGAGAGAGAAAAATGTCCATTTTTTACTGAACTTTAAAAAAAGGCTTGGACATTTAACAATAAAAAAATTTTTGGAATTACATATTTGATATTTAAAAAAAAGTTTAAGTTTGTTTCCATTTTTTTATTTTGTTTTTGACGACGAAGTGGTAGTTGGTTTTGATTTGGAATCAGTGGCAGAAGCAGCAGCTTTTTTATCAGATGGAATGGTTAAAGTTGTTGATAAAGCATCAGCTCCGGGATTGCCAGTTTTTTGTGGCCTTGGACTATCGGGAGTATTGGTAGGTGGCGCTAAATGGCCTTGACGTACTGCAAATCCTTCCTGCAAAAATAATAATAAAATTAATTATTGATAAAATAATGTTTAAAAATAATATTTTAGTATAAGTTTTTAAAATTTTCGTGGATGAAACTCAAAAAATTGGTCGAAATAGTACCAATGGCTTTTATTATAGGAAAATTTTAGTTTTTTTGTTTCCTACCCCCAAAAGTCTATAGCCCATTTTAATTATTTCCCCAACTAATAAATATATTTACCTCCGACATTAACTCAATCCATAATTATTATTTTTTTCTTTTTTTATTTTCCACTTTAACGATTTTTTTATTTTATTTCAACCAAAAAAATATTTTGCTTAAAGAAAAAAAATACTAAAATACTAAAGTGTTTCTCGGAGCAACAACGACGACGACACCACATAAGTCAGTCAACACACACAAATGCTTAGAGAGACTTTTTTTTAGTATTAAATATAAAAAATTGGAAAAGAATAAAAACTAATCCTTTATAGAAAAAAAAGGAAAAGAGCTAATATATATCTCTCTTTTACTCTCTCTCAATTTTATTTTTTTATCCATTTATTTATGCCTTTTTAAATAACAAAAAACTATATTAAAAAAAAGACCTCTCCCGATTAATATCCACTTGAATGGCTTAAATATTATTCTCTTCTAGGGAGAAGGAAGGAAGGCAGAAGGCAGCCATGAAGGTCAATGGCTTCTTTTTTTTATTTATTAGAAAATGAAGAAGAAAAAATAATGGAGTATATCAATTTACCTCAATATAACTTGGAATTCCAAGGCCTGAATGACTTGGCATTGTTCGCATTGCAACCGAGTTCATATCTATTTTTCGTAAATAATAAATTTTTAAGCGAAGATGAAAATGTAAATAATATAAAAAAGGTGACGTAAATCAAAATAAGAAAAAACCCTTTCTTTTTTTAAGATGAGAGGTTTTTTTTATTGTGTGAAAAATAATCGCCGGAAAAAGAAAGATATCTTCTCCCTTTTGTGAAAATATATGCTTCTGCAAAAAAATAATAAAAATAAACAGAGAATAAGTGTCTGCACCAAAAACTTTGAAGAAGAAATACAAGTGAGAACTGAGTTAAAGTTTTTCTTTTAAAAAAATAGGCGTTTATATATAAAAGCTTTTCCCCTTCTATGGAGCTTTGAGAAATAAACAACAACGAAAAAAGGGGTGGAACTAAAAGGGCGGAGAATGAATGTCACCCTTTTTTTCTTCTTTGGCGGCAAACAACATTGGCACTCTTTGGACCTTCCTTTCTCTCAATGCCTTCTGGCAAGAGGCAAAAAAAAAATGGAAAAAAAGCGCGCGATAAAGGCAGTGAAAATATAAAAACATCCATGAAGCAAGAAGAAAATAAAGGTGTTGGGATGGAAAAGTAAAAAAACAGGATGTACTTTGAAGGGCAATGAAAAAAAATTTGAAGAAAACTGAGAGATACAAAGAAAAAAATTTGAGAGACAGTATAAATATTTTTTTTTGTATTCACATGTTTTTAAAATTTTTGATAAACACTTAAAGTTTAAAAAATTAATAACTTCTTTTTTATATTTTTGAAAAGTAAAATGTTATTAAAAGTCAAAAGGTTAAATTAACGTGAATCCCTTCTTTTTCTTTCAATGAAAAAATATGTGTCTTTTTGGTTAATCTCAAAGGCAATAATTACCATAAAAGCATTATAATTAAAATATGTGGGTCTCAAAGGAAATAGTATGTAATTAGCAGAAAACAAAAAAAAAGTAATCAAAGAAGCTTAAATTTTTTTTTGCAAATTTAACCCTTCACTTATTTAATTTTATATCTGTGTAGGTGGATGGAAAGAATCCTCATCCAAAAATAAAAATGCCCAGAGTTAAAAATTAATAAAAAAACCAATTCAAGGAAAGTTTGGATTTCAAATTTTTTTAAAATTGAAAAAGAAAATTTTAACTTTTAAAAAACATAAAAATGGATGGTACTTTGACTTGGGTTCAAAAAACACACATTCAAACATTACTTTTTTATGTATAAAAAAAGTTTTTCTTTAATTGCTTTAAATTTTGTGAAGATGCTTAAAAAGTATGTCAAATAATTATTTTTTATATAAAGTGAAGCCACAACTAAATTTAGCAAAAAGAATTGTAAAATCGTAAAAAATGGCTAACTATTATTTTTTGTTTGCAAGAAAAAAAAGTAAAGTTCCAGACAATTTATTTTTAAAATTACTTTTGCAAGAAAAGAAAAAAGAAAAGAGAAAAACTTGCAAAGAAAGAAAGCATTGTTAGAAAATAGAGAATTATGAAACTCAAAAGATAATTGTAGCGATTTGTGTTTTATTTCTTTTTTAAAAAAAAAGTGGAAATAAAAAACAATGAAAAGAAGTTTTGCACATTTTATGCTCGAACTAAAAAATATGGAACAAATTTTTGTTCAAATCCCATTTTAATTAGGCAAATTTACATAGTTCGCAATTTCTTCTGAGGTTTCTCAATAATTTTTTCTTATGAAAAATTCCGTTAATTTCATTTTGAAAAATTCCTTTAACAATATTTTCAAAATTTTGTAATTGTCTATTTTTGATATTTATTGATTCTAGTGCTTTCATTTTTTCATTCATTCATTTTTTTTTTTTTTTTTTGGCTTTTTCTTTTCTTTGTTCCTTCCTTTTATTCCTACGCAGATTTTATTTTCATTCAATCAAAAGCTTTTAAAATAATATCTATCAAATTTCAATATTATTTTAAAAAATTTTAAAATGATTTTGAAAATTCCGGAAGCTCAGTGGCGTACATATAAATAATACTATCGTTCTATCTCGAAAATATTTTCTAAGTTTGGCAGTTTATAGGCTCAGGTTTTAAAAATTATTATTTAAATTTTTGTTTCAAAAATGCTTTTCTAAAATATTTTTTGGTTCCACGAACGTTTAGGAAAGCAAAGTTTTGTTTGATAATTGGAAGTTGTTTTTTTCGGTGTCAGCTAGAATCCAGTTACAAATATTTCTCAATTCCTTGGTTTTTTTTTCTCTCAGAGATTTTCAAATAAACAAGAAACAAATAAATAAAAAAACAAGAAAAATCTTAGTCAACCATTGACCACCAAAAAAAAAGAAAACAAGCTACTCTAGCTCAGATTTCAGAAGTTCGCTGCTCACAAACATGCTTTCTTTTTGCTCATGTTTTTCGAGCCAAAATAAAAAATAAAAAACACATTCCAATAACTTGATTTATATTTATTGCCACCACTGACTTCTCCCAAGGCAATTTTTTTTGAACTATCAATGTTCAAGAAATTTCATTGAGTTACTTTTTCAAAAAAAACTATACTAATTTTTCCAAATTTTTTTATGAATTTATTTCATTCATTAAATTGAGTCAATTCTGACCCCAAAAATAGACACATTTTTGTTTTTCTCTGACAAAAAAATGAAGAAAAATGATAGAAAAAAAGAATGGCTGCTAAATTATGCTAAAAGCTTTTTTTACTCTCAAATTTTCCATTCTAAAAACCCCGCTTTTTTTCGTTAAAAAAAGTCAAATTTGCGTATATTTTTTTTAATAATAAAATATAGTTTTTTTTTGTAACAATTTTATCATCCTTGATTGCCTTTTTCAAATTCAAGGGCATAAAAGGCACAGAAGCACCGAGAATTTTAAAAACTTCCCGTTTAAAAACTTATTTGATTTATATTTTTTGTGTGTATTTTCGTGACTTTTTTATTTTATTTACATGAATGAGTTCAATAATCGACAAAAAGAAAATTAGGGAAATAAAATTTTCTTTTCCTTATTTTTTTGCTACAGCTAATCCATTTTTTCTTCAATGAAATAAAATAAAATTGAAATTTTTTAAACCGGAAAAGGAAATTTAATTTTTTTTAAACAAAATGGTTTTAAAAAAATGCTCTGTGTACTTTTTTTTGTAAATGTATTTTAAAATTTTAAACATCAAAAAAAGAATTTGGTCAACTCGAATAATGAATAATCTTGCAAGTATAAAATAAAGTTAGGGTATTAAAGAAAAATAATTTTAACAGCTTCGAGACTCTTTTAAAAATTATGGTTTAAAACATTAAATAATCTATTAAGATTTAATAAACATTAATAAGCAAAACATTTTTCAAAAATCATAAAAATTAAAAGGAACTTATGAATACAAAAAAAAACAACCGAAATCTAATAACAAGCGAAAAACTTTGGTCTTGAAATAAAATGATTTAAACAACAAATTAATTGGAACGAATTCATAAATTTTGATTTCATTAAAAGTTTCTTTTTCTTTTGGAATTTTTCAACTCTCGGAAAATTGGAATTAAACCAACACTTTTTTTTTCATTCGTGCCTTGGAATTCAATTAATCTCTCCAGCAGCAGTGCCAATCTCAAATAGTCCAAACTCGTGGAGAGTTCTTTCAAATAATTATAGCCTGTTCATTTTTTTTATTTATTTCTGTGACGTTAAATAACCTAACTAAATTTATTACCTCTGTGAATTACAATTTTCTAACATATTTTTAAATGCTTCCAGTTTTTTTCATAAAAAAATTATAAATAATTATGCTTACAACATACTTTTAAGAACTTTTTTCATAGTTTATAGTTGCTAGAAATGCGAGTGTTTTTTGACGCATTACCAATTTAAAAAAATTTATATGTTTACTATTTCTTTTTTCTTTTTTATTTTCGAAGGGCATATTTCCGGTAATTAACAACAATCTCCAAATTTTCTGTACTTTTCCCATATGACTGACTGACAATCATCCATCATAAATTTTCCCATAACTCAAAAAATGTGGTTTACCAAGAATACAAAGATCGAGATTTCTTTCTTTCACTTATAAAATTAAAATTCCTCCATCAATGTTTTTAAATAAGTTATTAATCCTTAAAAATAAGAAAATGGAAACAATGAATCCTTTAAAAAGAGAGATTTTAGCCACTATAAGAAAATGGAAGATGAGAGAGAAAAGGTGAAAAGGATTATTATTACCTAAGATTAGTTTAAGATATTAAAGAAATTTTTAGAAAGTAAGGCAAGTAGCTCGCTTTTATGTGCAGTGTTCTTTATTTTTCTTTTTTTGTCTCACATTCCTGCCAATATTTAAAATGAAATTGAAGTTTTTGTTATTAGCAGATTAAAAAATTCATTCCATTCAATTATAATAAATGAAATTAAAATCCAAATTACTTAATTCAAGTGACAAAAATCATATGATAAAGTAAAATCTTCAAAAGAAAGGATTATGGAAAAATCGAGAAAAATCTTAATAATTTTTGCTTTTTTGTTTAAAAATATCTAAACTCTAGTAATCTTGGAAATATGCAAATTTTTATTAAATGTAAAAAAGTGTGAAATTAGTCGCCAAATCGCAAGGAACGGAACTTTCAAATAGAAAAATATTAAATTATTTTTTCGAGATAAAATTAAGAATGCAACTCTTATGATGAGCTGCAAACCTAACATAATTTTTTTTATCAATTCTCAAAAAATTCAAATCCTTTCAATTAAAGAGATTATAGCCTCCTGTATTTGCAACTATGTTTTTTTGTATCTTGCTTTTTTGAATTTTCAAAAAAAATATATTTTAGTTGTTTGTAAAAATAAAAACTATAAAAAATTCAAAAGTCACCACTAAATCCATCCTTTGCATGTTTATTTGTGTGTGTGTAGCTGTTGTGAGTAGGGTAAATTATCCCGTACCGTCTCCAAAAAAAGCGGGAACGGGAATGTTCCCGTTTGACCACGGGATTTTTCACGGGAATAAAACGGGAATAAAAATTTTTCGGGAACGGGAAGACGGAAACTTATCCCGTACCGTCCCGCCGGGAATTCCCAAGGGAATATTTAAATTTTTTGAATAAAATATGGTTTATAAGTCTCAAAAAATATAGTTTAATGAAAAGCTTATCAAAATAACACATATTTCATTGTTTGGAATAATTTAAAACTAAAATATGGCTTTTAGCAAAAATTGTTAAACTTGTTAACGGGAACAAAAAGTCGGCGGGAATGATTCTCGGGAATAAAACGGGAATGGAAATTTGACGGGAATGGGAACACGGGAACGAATCCCGTACCGTTCCCGCGGGAATTCCCGGCGGGAAAGGTACGGGATAATTTACCCTAGTTGTGAGTTGATATATTTTTGTGTCATCTAAATGCCATAACATCTTATTTTTGCAAAAGTAAAAAAAAAGATGTCCTTGAAAAAATAAAATAAAAATAGTTTCATAGATTTAAAATTCAAAATATTTTTAAGCTCCAAGAATTATTTAATCTTTTAAATTTCCACTTCTTAATTTTTTGGTTTTTGAAATAATAACAAAAATTTTAATGGGTTTGATCTTTTTTGAGAGACCTTTTTATGGTATGTTTGTTTCCGTTTTAACTACAAAAAAATTAAATATAATGTTTTTATATGATCCATAAAAGTGAAGATATAAAAACATTTTTTAAATCTTTTGGAACGAATCAACAACACAACAAAATGATTTTAATCCCAAAGCAAAAATAAGAAAAAATACAAAATATGTTTGGAATGTTCTGAGCATGTGTTTAATGGAATTTGTATCTTTTAGCTAATTTTTAAAATTTAAAATTTCAGTTAAATTTTGCCAAATACTTTTTTTATAAAAACTAAATTATTTTTTAGCTCAGGGATAAAAGTGATAAAGATGACACAGAATAAAATTTTCTTGCCATAAAACTTTGGATTTTGACCATATCGAAAATCGTACGAAAAAAAAAAGTCTTTAATTCTTCCACATCAATGCTTTTCCCCAAAAAATTTTTCTTCACTTTTTATCTGCTTTTTCACGCTTTTCAAACAAACCAACCATAAAAGTGCGTAAAACTATAACCACTTTTTAACAATCCTTTTACACACCGCTGACGAAGACCTACGATTTTTTATACATCCTAAATAATATAAGGAAGTCAACAAGGAAAGCACAATAGAAAACTAAAAACTATTAAAAGTTAGTTTTATTTTTTTCACTAAATTAAAAAATAAATATGAAGAAAAAAGTCAGCGAAGTGTACTTAAAAAATTTTGTTTGGTACAAAGGAGAAAAAAAAATGAACTTCCGGTCTTGCCCCAATTTTTGTGTCTCTGAAGTGCACCAAACGAAGACAATCGGGATTTAATTTTTTCACTCTTAGAAGGAGACAGGATTTATCAAAAAATGTTTTTTTTTATTATTAAATGGAGTAATTAAAAACAAAAAAACATAAGCAAAAAAAGAAGTAAGAAAAATTTGAAGGAACAGTTTTTGGACTTTGCTTTTACTATTAAAATGTATGGATTAACCTTTGCTTTTTAAAGGGGCTTTATTGGAAGGAATTTAAAAATCATTTTTGACATTTTAAAGAATCTTAAAAATTCTTTAGAAATTGAGAAGCAAATGGTTTTAGTGATTTAGCGAAAATCAAGCAAATTTTTGTCATACTAAACCTTTTCTAAATATAATACAAAAAGCAAAGAAATCGAAAAATACAAGAAGAGTCAGTCTCAAATGAGCGCGACACATCGTCACAATAAAAATTTTCATCTTATTAGTAAAGATTTACCACAAAATGATCTGAGATTAATAATGGCATTTATTTTTAATTAAATCAAAAATTAACTTCTATCGTTTTTTATTAATTCATACACATCACCCGGAAGGAAGCTTTATGGTCATTTAATTATTTCCTAATCCATCCATCCTTGCTACTAATAATAACAAAAACTTTTCTCTTATCTAATCTCCCCATGACTCCTTCAATCATTTCCTTTTCTGCACTTCTATTCCAATTAACATATCTCTCAAAATGTAAAAAATAAGGAAGTGTGAAGTCAAAAAAATAAATAAAGACGAAGACGAACCAACACATTACTTTTTTTGCATCAACTCGGCTGATTCATATAAAAAATTAGCCTAATTTTTTAGTGATAAACCTTTTCCGTTTTCCATTTTTTTTTGTTTTTCTAATTTTCTTGTTTATTTTTTCGTTGCTTTTCCTCAAACTTTTTTTTGATTATATAAGTGACTTCATTTGGTATCTTTTTTTGTCTCATCAGTTTTAAAGAAAAAAATGTAAAAATGAGTTAGTGAAAAATATGTAATTTTTAAAAAGGGT